>JAWDJD010000005.1:162420000-163020000 GCA_035047305.1 Bradypodion pumilum | reverse complement strand
CCATATTACTATTTTTCCATCTTCTCTTATAGCTTTTGCTAATAATTCCACAGCCATAATAAATAAAATTGGGGATAAGGGACAACCCTGCCTCGTACCTGCCTCTAGCTTTATCTCTTCGGTAACCTCATTATTAACTCTAATAGTCGCTATTCCTTGCTGATATAATTGGTTTATTACTTTTCTAAATTTGTCCCCAAATCCATAGGCTTTAATTATTTCCTTAATTGAAATCCATTGTAAAGAGTCAAAAGCCTTAAATATATCCAAAGATATTAATCCTGCTTTTACCTTTGATTGACTCACAACATATATTAAATCTACAACTCTTCTGGTTAAGTCTGCCATATGTCGTCCTTTCAAAAAACCCACCTGGTCCGTATTTATATAATTACCCATAAAATTATTTAAACGATTAGCCAGTATTGCTGTAAAAATCTTGGCATCTTGATTTATCAACGAGATTGGTCTATATGATTCCACTTTTTCTAGATTTCCCCCCGGTTTTGGCAACAATACAATTGTGATCCTATACCATGAAGTCGGAATTTGTCCTCCATCTATGATTGTATAACTTTACCAACTTAGGTACCACTGTATCTTTAAATTCCTTATAAAAATTGGCAGGTAATCCATCTTCACCGGGAGCTTTTCCCAACTTCAAACCTGTAATTACCTCTCTTACTTCCTTTTCAGACACTTGGTCCTCCATTCTATTTTTGTGTTCCTGTTCTATTCACCTGGCGATTAACTTCTCTAATTGTTTTTTAAGCTCCTCCTCATCAATTTATTTTCTTGTATATAGCGATTGATAAAATTCCTTCACAATCCTACATTTATCCTTAATCTAATTGCATCTTACCCCATGTTTATCAATCAAAACTCCAATTTCCCTTTTTTCCCTCTTATCTTTCACTGCTTTTGCTAATAGTTTCGAGTTTTTATTACTATATTCAAAATATTCCCTTTTTAAATACGACAAATCTCTCTTAACCTTTTCTATGTCTTTACCTATCATTTCAGTTTTTAAACTTTGTAATTTTGCAAAAACCTTATTATCTTTTGTCTTGGCATGCTCCTCCTGTAAAATTTTTATCTCCTCTTCAATTTTGCCCTGTCCCAACTTATACTTTTCGTGTCTATTACTTGCCATTTTTATACATTCCCCTCTAAAAACCGACTTCATGGCATCCCAGACCATATTAAATTTTACCTCCTCATTATCATTCAGTTGCCAAATTTCATTCCAATACTCTAGGATTTGAACCTTAATCTTTTGATCCTTGAATAAATTAGCATCATATCTCCAACTCCTTCTCCCTCCACTTTCACTCTGCATTCTTAAATCTAACACAACTTTAGCATGGTCTGACTCCTTAAAAATCCCAATTACCATTTCGTCCATATTTTTGACCATGTTTTCAGTTAGGAATATATAGTCTATTCTGGAATATGAGTTGTGAACACTTGAAAAATAAGAATATGCCCTTTCTGAACCTTTAAGTTGTCTCCATGAATCTTTCAAACCTAATGCTAGCATCCAATCATCCAGAATCCTTCCTTTAATTCCTTTTCCTCCCCTTTGTATATTTGTACAGTCCAAGTTCGATCTTACTAAATTAAAATCACCAGCCTTGTTGTTTGTTCTTTTTCTAAATTTTTACGCATTTTTTCTAGAAATTCATATTGATGTTCACTTGGGGCATATATATTCACCAAGGTTAACTCATCATCATCAATTTTACCTTTTACAATCAAATATCTACCTTCTGAATCCACAATAGACTTTGTTATCACAAACCCCAGTCTAGTTGAAATCAAGATTGCGACTCCTCTGGCTTTTGATGTACCATATGATTTCTCATAAAGCTGCATCCATCCTAAAAAAAGATTGTTTGTATCTTGAGATTTTTGGTGGGTTTCCTGTAAGAAAAGAATATCCGGTCTATCTTTCCTCAGGGCTGATTCTAATCTCCTCCTCTTAATCAAAGAACCTGTACCCTTTACATTCCAGGATAACACCTTAATTGCTCTCATAATTCCCCATCTTTCCTCCATTTCCACCACATCCAAGTCCTCCAAAGGGCGTGCTACCTAATACCCAGCAATAATCAAAATAAAAACTAAAAATAACAATACTACAAAAATAACAAAAAACATTCATTTTTTCTCTCCCCACTTTCATCACAAAAATATCACCTTTGCCCACCAAAGGGGGGAGGGGGGGAAGCATGGAAGATGCACGTGTTACTTACTGCTCTAGTGCACCTTAACCATTCTTAAATTGCCCAATTTATCTCAATGGAGTTTTCCCCCAATCTTGTTCAACACTGTCAGTGACAGCTCTTCTTCCCCTGTACCTGGTTGTTCTCCTCCTGCAGCACCACCCTCATCCATTCCATTGAATTCCCTTCTTATTGCTCCAGAATTCAACAAGTCTTTTCTTAACTCCAACCATTCATTTGAAGACACCTTAACCAAATCAATTAAAGTCAAAAGTTCCAATGCATCAGTATCTGCATCAATCACCTGCATTTTCTTGTCATAAAAAAATCTTAATTGTTGCGGAAAACGCCAATTGTATCTTATTCCTTTCTTTACCAACAGTTTTGTAACCGGTTTCATCTTATATCTCCAACCACGCTCATTAATTCAGATATCATTATACACCTCCATGTCACAACCATCAATTTTGAGAGCACCAGAACCAGCTTGTTTCAAAAAGGCCATTACCCTCAATTTATCCCCCCAATTTGCAAATTTAACCAATACATTTCTTTGAACAGCTTTCCCCTTCCTTGACCCCACCCTATAAGCACTCACAATGTCCTCATTAACAAAATCTTTCCCCAATTTAAGACTATTTAGCCAATTAACTAATCTGTCCCTTAAGCTGTCTGGCGTTCTCTCCAACAAATGGCGAATGACAATATTTTGTTTTCTCATCAACTCTTCCATAGCATCTATCCTTTTTTCATGCTCATCCATTGTCTTCTTATTCTCCCTCACTTCCTTCTTAACCTCTTTTATTTTTCCTTCCATTCCCTTCATTTCTCCTTGCATAATTTTAAAATTTCTCTCAAACTTTTGAATACTCAAATCCACTTTTTTAGATAAGTCATGAAACATTGCAGCCAATTTATCTTGTCTTCCCAAAATCTCACTTCTGTCCTTCACCCTTGCCTCATCCATACTTTTGAACTTCTGAAACAATTTGCCAAATTATGCCATTATTTGAGACTGATCAAATGCCGTTGGTTCCGGAGATGATGATGTTGATGATGCCATTGATGGTGTCTCCACAGCTGTTGTTTTATCCTTCTTCTTAGTTTTCACAACCTGTTCCTCCTCCTTCTTACCCTTTGCAATCTTATCCATGGTTATATCACATAAAAGTTTCAAAGCTGTCACTGTTTTAGCTCTTCTTGGCCTCTCCCCTTGATATTGATCCAGGGCTTCAGCCCTCCAAAATCCTTTATTCAAAATTTATATCCAAAGGCCTGAAAGGCCAAAAACTCCAGATACAAAAACCAATTCCTCACATTGCAGCCTTGCAAAATTTAAAAAACCACTGTAAAGTCAAAATCCAAACTGAATTGTAGAATGATTTATATTTATAATCCAAATGTAGTTTATAATCCAAATGTAATCCACTTGTAATCCCAAAAATTAACCCAGGTAATCAAAAGAAAGAATCTTGGCCTGAAACATCCACTTAATATTGTATCCACACAGCACGCAGGTCTTATATTTGCCAAAACGAAAGGGAGGAGAGAAGAGAAAACAGAAGAAGTACACTGTATTTGATTATTCAAAACAAGGTGCTCCAAGAGGATTAAATTTTCCAAGAAGTAAAAAGTAAGAACAGAAGGAAGCTCCAGATTACAACTCCATCACAAAAAAATTGTATATAAGCTCCTCATGCAAAAATTGTATCCACCAACCAAGTTCTTTGATATTTTCAAGCCTGTTCCAAGTTTATATAATCCCAACAGAGTATCTGTAAATTCCAGCTGCAGCGGTCTGTGTCTCAAGGTCATTTAGGCTTCCCACGGAAAGAACAAGAGCAAGATAGCGCTGCCATTAAACACCATTCGGGGCTCACGCTTATGGGGGAACTAACCTCCTTTCTTCTCTAAAGACACTGGCCAAAAAAGTCCTTTTTAGTACCTCTTTTTTAATCCTCCCTTCCTCTTTAGATCTCCTCTTTGTTTCCAAAAAACAATCCAAGAGCCGTTCTCCGTTGCTTTTTTTCCAGAGTTCCCCCACTGCTTAAGTTTCATTTTCAAGCCTCCACCATTGTCCCCCTTCTCTCAATCTTTCAAGCTCTTTTCTTCCCTTACTTTCACACACCAGCTCAATCGCCAATCTCCGCGATCTGCTCACCCCAGTAACAGTCTGTCATGGCACCAAAGTCGTTGTTAACTTACAAAACATTGTTTAGTCATCATTCCATTTGGTCCCGTCCGCTCGAGACGGCCGGGGAGAGCCGCGGCTTTCGCCACGCTCCTTTCCGACCAATTTCTGCGCTACGAACTCCAACCACAGGAACAAAAAGTTGCAAACTTTCTTCAGAAAAGAATTAGAGAGCTTTTATACCTCTTTTGATATTATTTCGCAATGAATAACTCATTTAATAACTCATTTTGGTGCACGAGCTCCTAGGTTGGTATGCTAAGCCCTCAGCATCCTAGCCATGCCCCCAGAAGGTTTTTCATTGCATTATGGGCCTTATGTAATAAAAACTTATTTCTCCCCATAGTACTTTGATTTATTGGTCTGATTCCATCCTCTGCCAGATGGTTTTGAACTAAAATAAATTAAACAATACTGAAATGTTTTCTTTTAAGGTATTTCATCAACATGTGGTTCCAGGGATTTGCATCCATTCAATATGGGTGCTACAACCTTTGGATTCTCAGGTATTCCAGGTAAAGGGGTGCTCCTGCAAGGGTCACCCCCAGAAATTAAGGTACCAATAGTTCCAAGTAGGGTTGCAAACCAATAAGTCCTTTGGGTCATATAGATATGTGATTTGAGGTGGTAGTAATTGTTTTTTGGAGTGCATCACTGGCTCCAACCCCACTTAAAACAATTGGCCAGTACCCTAATGCCAGGCACAAGTAGGTCAGATTCCCCACCACCACCCCCAACTCGATGGGATTAATGTAAATGTTGACTCACCATTCACCAATTGATTCAGTGGGCCTGCTCTCCAGTTGAGAGTACTGGCCATTGTGGCTTGCTGAGGCTTACAATCTGTGCCACAAAACTACCAGGAACAACTGTATTCAAAGCAATCTGTTTAAAAAACTACACTGGCATTTAAAAGACATTTACGGTGAATGTCTACTCAGATGAATACTCATTGTTTTCAGGGGAGTTTATTTCCATGGAAAAGTGTACAGGTCTGTGCCTTCAGAGTGGAGAAAAATTCAAACAATGCTAAATCAATTTCCAATCAAAAGTGACTGCATGCTGTGACCTAAAAAACTGACACTCAAATCCAACTAGCAAGTGGATAATAATAGAACCAATTTATTCTGCAAAGCTGTCGTGTAGTTAGTGGACAAGTTGCACTAAATTACAGAGTGGAACCCATGCAGCGAGCTATTTCCTCAGAAGTATTACTTACCCATATGTTCTCAAAGTGCTGCAATGCATAACTATATGTGTCTATAACATGATGCTTAGGGGTGACAGTCATGCTGCCTTCCTTCTGCCTTTATCTACTGTTTAATCTTTAAATGGAAATGGTTTGTTCCCCACCCTCAAATCAATATATTCTATTCAAATGAATCATACTACGATATGCTCAAAGGCTTTACATAAACCTTATGTCTTCTGCCTCTCCAGAAAGGACTTGATGAATCTCACTCCTACCTCACCTCTGGAACAAGAGACCACAAGTGCATATTTTCACAATGATTGACATGTTCATAACAGCTCTGTCACTCTTGAGGAATTTTGATCTGATTAGCTAAGGTGGAACACTGCTTCTTAATGATTTTGCTGGAACTCAACTCTTGCCTTTTATGAGTTCTGAAGATTGCTGGCCTTTCCTCCTTGCTAATAAATCATCAGGTTTCAGGATAATTCAAATGACCCCTGGTCTTGCCTAATCCATGAAGCAACATGAGGAGATTTGCTTTAGACATCAGTATAGCAAAATGTGAATTAATTTGCTTTTTTGTTCATTTAATTTATGTGCCACTTATAACAACAACAACAACAACAATAAACTTTAATTTATACCCTGCCCCACTCAGCACATGGCCGAGTCTGGGCGGCATTACAACAAATTTAAGGTACAATATACAAAACAATATAATAAACAATCCCTAAATCCATAGAAAATAAGTACAATGTAAGTACAATAAACGGTATAATACAAAATAATAATCGATACATAATACAATGAAATCAATAAAAATACTATATCTTACAATAGCAAAACCACCCTTAGTCCCCCACATACAGAGCAGGAAAACACCTAAGGACAGCACCCAAATTATCTGTTGACGTAACAACGGCAATGTTTCCTGTAGTAAAGAAGTAAAAAAGAAGATGCTCCAGGTAACTAACAATAAAACATCCTTTGGTCAACAACATTTTTAAAAAGTTAAAGGTATGTTGTTATTCAGTCACACAGTCAAGTCTGACCCTTTGTGACCCCATGGGCCACAGCACGCTTGGCTCCTCTGTCATCTGCCATCCTCTGTAGTCTGCCCAGATCTACGTCTACCGCATCAACAATGCCATCTAGACATCTAACCATCTAGCCATCTCATCCTCATCCATCCCTTCTCCTTTTGCCTTTGATCTTTCCCAACATCATGGCATTCTCCAGTGAGTACTCACTTATCATTTGGTGGCCAAAGTACTTAAGCTTCAGCTTCAGTATTTGTCCTTCCAAGGAGGTATAGCGTACTTCAGACAAAAATCCATTACATAGCAGCCAGTCAGTTATTTTCAAGAACTCTGCCTGAACAGAAACATCGTTCCCTACTGACAGAAGAACAACTGGGAGGCAGCCAACATGGTCTCCAATGAAAGGAAAATTCATAACCTTGCAGAGCCAACAAAAGTCTTCAGCAGAAGCACCTGAAAGGATGTTCAGACCAACAGAAAGGCCTTCCCTCATCATCTTAAAGCTCACATAAGGAGATGTTAAAGTACCTCTGGATGTTTCTATAAGTACCTATAAATCTCTGTATGCCTCTATCTTCATAATTTGTTTTGCCCCAAGCATCCACACCTGCAAAAATATTCCTTATGCCTTTAAATATTTATTTTTAATATGCATGCTGGTTTGCTATTGTTTGAACTGAGAATTGTGCTTTAAAATTTGAAGAATAAAAATTTGAGAGATACTTGTGTTCAGATTGATGAATTAGGCTGGAAACAGTAAATCAGATACATCTATTTAAGAATAAGGGCTGAGTTGACTGGTTGATTACCCCTAATTATTTTTAATCTTTTCCATGATAATGCCCAATTTCTTCTTCTTTGCTTCCTCCTTACCCCATAGTGTGTTGAGGGAGATACAAAGTTCTTGTTCTGGCACTTCTAGCAGCCTCCACCAGTATTATTTGGTGTTCATGTAATATTTCTTTGATGTTATCTCTCCACCTTCTTTGGGTTTGCCTCACTCTTTGTCCTCCTCTTTTCATATATGCCTTGTACATTATGGTATACCAAGACATTCTCTCAAAATGGGCAAACCACATTATTTGTTGTATCTGTATATAGCAGGAGTTCTCAGTCTTTTTAAGCTGGTGGCCGGGTCACGTTCCCTCAGACAGCTTTGGGGGCTGGATGGCCATTTTGCTCTTCCTCCACTATATGGAACTTCCCGGTGTGGTGGAGGCAGTGAGGGGCCATGTGAAATGGTGCTATTGGCTGCATCTGGCCCACGGACCACAGGTTGGGAATCCCTGGTATATAGTTTATAATCCCTGATTTTATCCCTTCTAGTCATTCAAGCAGCCTTCCTCAGGTATCTCATTTCCATGGTGACCAACCTTTGTATATGTTTTGTTGTAAATATCCATGTTTGGCACTGGTAACATAAGGTGGGGATGAATATGCTTTGTATGAGGCGTTTATTTGTATTGATCAGTATTGCCTTGTGGCTTTGTATGAGGTGTTTTTTCATGTTGGTCAGTATTGCTTGTGTTGTAAGACTGGAACTAACTGAAGACTGTATAAACTATAGATTGCAACATAGAGATACCAAGAGGATAATCAAAAAAGTAAAACAAAAATTCTGGGAATGCTTCAGAAAATCATTAGCAGATAACAGGAGAACAGCCCCCCAAACTCCCAACATCAACTTCGCTTGTATGCTCATATCCCGTGATTTCAGTAAAAGAGACAGTGTAGTGTAGTAAACAAAATATAGATTCCAGAAAGGATCCTCAGTGGTCTGAAACTGTTCATACTAATGTATGCTCCACTGATATGAGTGAGTCTATGCAAGTAGTCTACAAGATGAGGAAACTAGTAAAAAAGAAGCTGAAAGGGAAAATTGAGAGAGTCCAAACACTCCAAGAGGCATGGAGGCTGTTTACAAAAACAATAACAGAGGCCCAATTGGAATGCATACCCAAAAGGAAAAAGGGCACTGCCAGGTCAAAGAGGACTCCAATGTGGCTTACAGGAGCTGTTCGGGAAGTGATCAAGAGCAAGAAAAGCTCATTTAGAAGATGGAAGGCTTGTCCGAATGAGGACAGCAGGCAGAAACATAAATTCTGGCAGAACAAATGCAAGGCAACAATCAGGAAAGCAAAGCAAGACTTTGAGGAGCGTATAGCTAAAAATACTCAGAGAAATAACAAAGACTTCTTTAAGTACATTAGAGGTAAGAACCCAACTAGGAAGGCCATTGGACCATTAGATGACAATGGAAGGCAAGGGGTTATTAAAGAGGAAACAGAGATTGCAGAGAGACTCAATGAATTCTTTGCTTCAGTATTCACTGAAGAAGACAGAGACCACATGCCCATAGCAGAGCCTATCTTCGTAGGGAGGGAAACCGAAGAATTAAGCCAGATAGAAATAACCAGGGAGGAGGTCCTTGCATGTCTTGTTAAACTAAACACTAACAAATCACCAGGACCAGATGGCATCCATCCACAAGTTCTCAGGGAACTTAAAGATGAAATTGCTGATCTCCTAGCCAAAATATATAATCTTTCCCTCAAATCAGGCTTTGTGCCTGATGACTGGAAGGTAACGAATGTAATACCAATTTTCAAAAAAGGATCCAGGGGTGATCCAGGAAATTACCGACCTGTCAGTTTGACATGTGTCCCAGGTAAAGTGATGGAAACCATCCTAAAAGATAGAATTAATAGGCACATAGAAGAGAAGGCGCTGCTAAAGGAGAGCCAACATGGCTTTTACAAGGGCAAATCATGCCTCACTAATCTGTTGGAATTTTTTGAGAGTGTCAACAAGCATGTGGATAAGGGGGATCCAGTTGACATTGTTTATCTGGACTTTCAGAAGGCTTTTGACAAGGTCCCACACCAAAGGCTCTTGAATAAACTTACCAGTCATGGAATAAAGGGACAGGTCTTGTCCTGGATCAGCAACTGGCTAAGGGACAGGAAACAGAGGGTAGCACTAAATGGACACTTCTCCAAGTGGAGGGAAGTAAAGAGTGGGGTCCCCCAAGGTTCAGTACTGGGACCCCTGCTTTTCAACCTCTTCATAAATGATCTAGAGGTAGGAGTAAAAAGCAAGGTAGCCAAATTTGCTGACGACACTAAATTATACAGGATAGTGAAAACTGTGAGAGATTGTGAGGAGCTCCAGAGGGATCTCTTGACACTGGGGGAGTGGGCAAAACAGTGGCAAATGAGCTTCAACATTAGTAAGTGCAGAGTGATGCATGTTGGGGCAAAGAACCCCAATTACATTTATAAAATGATGGGGTCTGAACTCTCTGCGACAAACCAGGAAAGGGACCTTGGTGTCCTGGTGGACAACTCAATGAAGGTGTCAACCCAGTGTGCTTCAGCAGTGAAAAAAGCAAACTCAATGCTAGGGATCATTAGGAAGGGTATAGAAAATAAGTCAGCAAGTGTCATTTTGCCTCTTTATAAATCTATGGTGAGGCCCCATCTGGAATACTGTGTACAGTTCTGGTCACCATACCTCCAGAAGGATATCATGGTGCTGGAAAAAGTGCAGAGGAGGGCAACCAGAATGATTAGGGGACTGGAACACCTGCTTTTCCCATATCCTCTTCCCCTCAATCCTCCTCTCATACTCAGCCCCCCCCCCCGAACTGTCCTGATGCAGCATCCTCACCTAGCTTTCATTTTCCTGTGACTTTTTTATGCTTATGTTGTATTAATGGTTCCATGTGGTTGTAGTTTTGGTGCTAGTATGGTTGGTGGGACTCACTTTAACTAGATGGTTTTTTCTCTTAAGGTCATTTTCTTAACCCAATGGCCCACCTTATGGCCACAATGGGGCTGAAGTCTGTTCCTCCATGTGGTGGCCCTGGACCCATAAACAAAAATATAAGGTGACTGAACACATACTAACAAGGGTGTGTGTGAGAGAGAAGAATTGCAAAAATCTTTCATCAAATTCAGAATTAGCAACAAATTCAGAATTAGCACATTAAAATGCCATAAAATGGGCCATTTGAGCAAGAAATGTTGATGTTATTATATTAAAATCATATGGAATCATTGTACAGTAATGAAGATATTATAAATAGGAGTGCAAGCATTAACAGATTAACTTCTTTTCTTCTTGTCTCTAAATTTGAAGGCCCTTCATGAGAAAATTGAAATAAATATGCTTTAAATCTTTAATCAAGCCTTGGTGGTCCATAGCCAAAGATATTTAAAGTGGGTCTGTAGTGAACAAAAGTTTGAGAACCCCTGGTATAGAGAACAGGCCGATCTCCTCTCTGTAGTCCTTCCACCAACAGCCAAAGATATTTCTTTTTAGTGAGGCTTATAATAAGCTGGTTGGATAGCTTAGTGAATTTGGTAAGGATTTGTGGAGCCAGAGTATGGGAGTTCAGTTCACTATTTTGCCTCTCAGGAACAAGCAAGCATGTAGAGCCTTAAGCAACTGCGCAGTTACAGATAGCGCTCAGAAGACGATACGTTTCTGAGTACTGTATACCTAGAAAACCCAGGGAAAAGTCACCATAAGTAAGAATCAGCTTAATTGTACTTCATTATTAGTTCAACAAATAACTGATGTATAGGAAGGAATTTTAATTGGATTGACCTTTTTGTCTTTTAAATGTATTTCTAAATTGTTGCAACTGAATTTTATTTAGAACTTCATAATAATTAATATGTTAATTTTTTTTAATGCTGTGCTTTATTGTATTTTTTAACATTTTTCTTTATTCATGTCAGAGACACTAACAGCATATAATAACATACACAGGTAAAATTAACCCATCTAAAAACAAAATAGAATTAAAAAGGGCTAGATGACATCTGCCCAATATCAGGCCACATCAGTAGCATTTCCTCTTGCCAACATAAGGTCCTCCTCAGTGCACGTTGAGGGGTACTGTGTGCATTGTATCATATGAGAGATAGTTTGTACTTCTCCACATTCACACAGGCTGTCATCTACAGGGAAACCCCACTTTCTCAGATTAGCCCTTGATCTTCCTACCCCTGCTCACAGTCTGTTTAAAGCTTTCCACACAAGCCATGTTTGCTCGTGGCCAGCCAGTAGAGATTCATGTGGTTCTGCCCTGTTGTCTGGTAGTTCCTTGCTCACTTTCCATAGTTCTAAGGCAGTCTGTGGGGACTGGTTGATTGGAGGGGCAGAAGTTGTGAGGAAGCTATGCCTTGATTTCAATTTCTGCTTTGGTGGTTGGTGATCAAATAGTAGGTGTGTTTCTGAGGAACTTGCTTTGACCCACTCTTTCTGAGCAGCACCTTCTCAATGGAATTTTGGTGGAGGGATGCCAGCTAAGTAATGCATTTTTTTTGTATTGGGGTTGGTTTTAAACATCCTGTCACCAGTCTTGCTGTTTCATTTAAGGCCATATCCTCCTGTTTTGCATGTTTTGATCTGTACCACATTGGACTTGCATACTCTCCTGCAGAGTAACATAAAGCTAGCATGGATGTTCTTAATGTGTGTGGTTGGGCACCCCAACTTGTGCTTGCTATTTTCCTCAGCATATTATTCCTGGGAAAAACCTTCTGTTTGAGATTAAGGCAGTGGATCCTGAAAGTATTAACATTTTAATACTTTCTTTAGGATGCTTTTCGGCTCTCTACTGAGAAAAAGGCAGGGAATGAATGAATGAATGAATGAATGAATCAATCAATCAATCTGGAGACATGCCAGAGCAATCTGGGTATCAAATTTTAACTCACCCATATAAGTTATTGGATGAGAAAACTGGGCACTGTGTCTCAGGTTACTTTCATAGAGTTGTAGAGATGATAAATAGTATGCCATGTAAGTCTCCTTCAAACTGGGGCTGGGAATGTTTGGTTCTCCAGAGATTTAGGATTACAGTTCTCAGCAACCCCCAGGCAAAATGACTGATGTCAAGAGACAATGCGAGTTGTCAAAGCATCTCAAAACATAAATGATCCTCACTTTTGCTAAGAAGAAGTGCAGGATAAAATCTGTTCAGTAACCTAACTCAGAAATGGTGCTATAGTGAGACACACCTGAATTGTTAAAATGTACTGAGTGTCCAGGCTCATGAACTGTGGTTGCTTTGATCCCATTTGAACCTTTGCATTTGAGCAGTTTACAGCTAATGGGTGAAGGGTGACAGGTATTAGGGTAAATTGTCATTTATTCTCCATCAAAGAAGATTATAAATATGGGAACAGTAATATGGTTGTCAGTCATTTTGTCATTTGAAATGTGACCTTTGCCAACAAGCTCATAAACAGCCCAGACAGGAATCTGTTTTTGAATGTTAAAATGAAAATTAGTATGCTAAGAAGGACTCTGCTTTTTTCTTTTTGCAGAGGAAGATACATCTTCTAAGCTTTACTGAAACACTGATGAATTTCACCCACCTGTCACTACAGCATAAGTCTTTCCTAAACTACCTGTGCAAAAATGGTATTTTCAGCAACTTCACTGAGTTCTACAACTACATTAAATGGAGTGCCAGACTTGCTATCAATCAGAACCTTTGTTCATAAATATTTTAAACTATGTAAGTAAGGCTTTTTATTTAATCTAAATTACAGCAGTTGTGTTGAACACCCAAAGCATCTTTGAGTAAGGCTGTCTTGCCTCAAAAACATAAATCGATAACAATTTTCACGTAATGAAAAGATCAAGGAAAGAAGAGGGTGAGGAAGTTGGCATAGCTCTCTCTAAGCTTTGAAGTCATCTACATGGGAATTTTTAAGGAATGGGGTGGCTTAGTGGTTAAGACACTAAACTTGATGACCGGAAGGTTGGCAGGTCAGCAGTTTGAGACCTGAGTACTGCATGACAGAGTGAGCTCCCATCTCTGACTCAGCTCCTGCCAACCTAGGAGTTCGAAAGAAAGAAATTGCAAGTAGATTAATAGCATAAAGTTCCACTTTGGTGGGAAGGTAAACAGCAGTCCGTGCACTCCAGGGCCTAGTCATGCTGAAGCCACTGCCATGGATTTGACTACAGAAGATTTCTTGACCAGCGACGCAAAGGAAATATTTTTATTTAAAAAAAATCTGACATATTGCATCATCAATAGTCTTAAACAATTTTAAAAAAACTTTCCCTGCCCTCTTCTGAGCAGGGGAAGTGATTAATTTACCAATATCTGGAAGTGGCTGACTTATTAAGCCACTTCCCGCTATGAGTTGTGAAAAAGCTATGTTGTTCAGTCGCATAGTTGAGTCTGACCCTTTGCAACTCCATGGACCACTACATGCCAGGCACCCAGTGTTGGGCATCAACTGATTTGCACCGGATCATGCGTACCGGTAGCAAAACTTGCTAGCCCCGCCCACCATCCCACCCCACCCTGGGATGCCAGGCTCAGGATGTCAGGGCTCACTGGTCAAGGAATAACATTAAAGGAGGATATAGCTGAGGAACTCAACCTCCCCATGTCACTTGGAAGATTCTGAATATGCTGAGGGCTAGAGTCCCTAAATGTAAGACCAACATGCCCAAGCAGGGGCTGCTGGCAGATAACAACACACTGTGTGAATGTGGAGAGATACAGAACCCGGCTCATTTACTGGTCTGCTGATTACTGCCAGAAACATGTACTGTTGAGAACTTAGGTTTGGCCAATGACAAAGTCAAGAAAGTGGCTTCATTTTGGCAGTCAAAAATTTGATCTGAACAAAGAAGAAGAAGAGGAGGAGACTGTTGAAACTCTAGTCTGAAATATGCAAATCATCAAATGTTATGTCATCCCTTTTCTAGTGAAAAAAATCCCTTAGGTTTTTAAATATATATATATATAGGGTATTTTCCTGTCCATCCAATGTTGTTCTTTCTCACCACTACCTATATAGTTATTATAGCCTCTACCATCTTTTTTTGGTAGAGAAAATGCCACAAGCATGCTGTAGAGATGGGACAAGTTACAGTACTTTTCAGGACAGCTCCCAAAATATTACTGCTGGGCTGTTCGTTGTTGTCCAAACAAGTAATTTTCCTTCTCACTTATTCTGATACTTTTCTGCTAATTAACCACTTTGACAGCACAATAGAGAAAATTGGCATTTTGGATCTGCCTAAATAAACCAGTGATGAGATATTGAGGTCATCTCTGGAACTCTGCCTCTACAGAAATCTGAAACTCTCTGAAAAATCTGCCACAACTAGGTAAAGGTAACAGTCACCTTTGCTGGAAAGCGAGTCGTATCTGACTCTAGGGTTCAGTGCTCATCTCTATTTCTTAGCCGAAGAGGCAGTGCTGTCTGCTTCTGCAGATGTTTCTGTGGTCATGTGGTCATGTGGCATGCTTGACACGGAACACTGTTTACCTTCCCACCAAAGTGGTCCCTATTTATCTATTTGCAATTTCTTGCTTTTGAACTGCTAGGTTGGCAGTGAAATTAACTCTTTTGCAGTTTGGAAATGAGCAGCTAATTTATGCGTCCAGCAGCATATTCCTAGACAAAAACTCTTCTGTATTTTCAGCTTTAAAAGCATGGCTGAATTTTAGCTCAACATATCCTTCTCTGGTTGGTCACAATTGCGTGTGATATATTTAAGAAATCAGTAGGTCACCAGCACCTGAATAGGGCTAAATTGTTTTTCAATTAATGCTCTCAGAAGCCCTTGTCCAGTATGATCAGCAGGTCTTCCAGGCTCTGATGACAACACTGTGAAGACAAAAGTGCCAGCAGCAGCAGCAGCAGTAGTTTCATCTGCTTCATAGAAAAGCTTACCATAGTGAAACGATTACCAGTTGTTATGCCTTTACTTGGTCCATTTTTGGTTAGAGATGGCCATGTTTGTATTAAATATGCTTTTAAAAAATAAATATATTTAAATGGTTGAGTGATAAGGCCTGTTCCATGTCAGGGAATTATTATTATTATTATTATTATTATTATTATTATTATTATTATTATTATTATTATTATTATTATTATTATTATTATTATTATTATTATTATTATTATTATTATTATTATTATTATTATTGTATGCCACACAAAGACACAAAATATACAGTTACAATTACAAGGCTCACAATACAAAAACATTTCAGCATATCATCATTACAAATAATCACAAATCACAGTATCAAAAAGTATCAATATCACGGTAACAAAGCATTACAAAAAGCAAAAAACACAAAACCTCAATTGCGAAGTCCCACAACACTCATATGAGAAGGTCCGACAAATGTCAAAAAGTCACTGCTCTTGTCCTCCACCTATAATGTAAAAGATAAAATGCAAGTGTTTTAATTCAAGGAAAAATTCACATGTACGTCCTATGCTGAGGTATGTCAGGCAAGAGGTAAGGTGTGTAAGCTACACGCAAAAATACCCCACCATAACAATGTATCTGTATAGTATTAATTCATTCTGCATGTGAATCATGCTAATACATTACTAACACAAATCAACTCAGTCCTTAACCTCAAACATACAAGACAACCCGGGACCCTGGAAAGTGAACCCTTCTCCCCATGGTGCTGGTAGACAAAAGGAAGCGTAGTTGTACAGCGCTATAATAGCAAGTTCGATAAAAAGCGTGGAAACCGCAAAGTCTCTCAGAGTCCGTAGTCGAAGATGATCTACTCAGCTGTAAGGCTGACGAGGGGGGGTGGGGGGTACAATCCTGCTCCGTACAAGGGTTCCCAGGTGATGAGCATCAGGCGGTGGCAGACAGATTACGTGGAAAAAAGCACGATGCCCTTCCGGTATATGGACATTTCGAATCTTCCTCAAGTGTCTACAACAATATGAATACATATGGTGTATAATACGTAACTAATGGTCAAAAAACGCGCCACAAATGCATATCAAATCAATAGATCTAACAATTGCATCTATGTAACCATTTAAATCTGATCGAAACAGGCTTGATTATTGCATCTATGTAACCATTCAAAACTGATCAAAATAGAAGACATACCTATGAAACCGTAACTAGCGCGTCTCGCACCTCTGCTAGCGTATTCTCTTCATGTGTGCACGCGTTGAATGTTGCCTAAAAAATACTCTATATATAAGCCTAAGAATGAAGAGGGACAAGTGATTTCAATTACTGAATAATTATATTGGTCTCTGCTCTAGAGCTCTCCAGCAATCTTTAAAGCAACATGTGCTTGCCAGGATGGTTGTTATGTGTACTATCTCTTATAAGAACGCGGAGAGGTCCCATTCAGTGTTGAGCCCATGCGGGGCCAAGGTATTAAAGCGATGAATGTAATACGCCTCTTTTTGTAGCAGAAATCGATCTACATCAGTGATATAATATCTATTTTGCCTAAACGCTTCCAACACAACTACCTTGATGTCCTTAAGTGAGTGTTTTTCTTGAAGGAAATGGTTAACAAGCGGAGCATTGGCAATCTTGTTCCTTATGCGAGAGAGATGCTCGCCCAGGCGTACCTTAAGCGGTCGCCTGGACTGTCCCACATATGCCAGCTGACATTTGCAAATTAGCATATATATGATTTCTTTGGAATTGCAATTTGAGAAACTTCTCAGATCGAGAGAGAAGTTGCTACTGGGCACACTTACTTTGTTGGTGGTCCACATGTGGCCACAATATTTACAATGGCCACAGGAGTGATGACCACGAGTTATAGGTTGATGTGCCTCGTCGGTGCTAGTAATGTCAGTTCGTGAAACAAAGTTCGCTATGGTCTTAGTTCTTCTGAATCCAATAGTGGGTCTGTGTTGGCAGCCTGGCACGGAGTCCAGTATATGCCAGTGTTTTAGAATAATTTGTTTGATCCGTTGGGCCATGGGTGTGTAGTCTACGGACCAAAATAACCCTGGTCGTATGCAATGTCTATCAGTATTATAATTGAGTAAGGAGTTCCTATTCCGCAAATCTGTCCTGTGTCTGGCAGCCTTAATCACGTCATTTGGATATCCCCTCCGATGTAGGATAGTTGAAATTTTGGCAGCTGCTGCTGCATAATCATGGGTTCGGGATGAATTTCTTTTGGCCCTAACCAGTAGGCTATATGGAATATTGGCCTTAAGATGGTGCGGGTGGAAAGAGGTGTATTGCAAGTAAGCAAACCGGTCGGTTGGTTTATGGTAAAGCTTAGTCTTTAAATGATTATTATCAATGAAAATAGTTAAATCTAAAAACGGAATGGAGAAAGCATCTGTAGTATGTGTGAATTTGAGTTGTTGATGTTGCGTATTAATCCAGGTACAAAAATCATCAATGACTGTATGATCCTTAATGATGAAAAACAGATCATCTATGTACCTCTTATAGCATAGAATGTTGGAAAAAAATGGATTAACACGTGGGTCCAAAATGAAGGTCCTGTCGAAATGACACATGAAAATATTGGCCACTGAGGGCGCAAAATTCGAACCCATGGACACTCCTTGAGTTTGTAAAAAGAAAGAATGTTCGAATCTGAAAAAGTTGTTCTCGAAACATATATCCAGGAGGTCCAACAGGAACGTGGATGATGGATGCTTATCAACACGACTGTCTAGGTGATGAGAAATAAGTGTGCGGGCTTCCTCTAGAGGAATGTTTGTGTAAAGAGACGAGACGTCTAGTGTGAGGAGTACCGCATCTTGTGGAACTGGAAAATTTTCCACCATCTGAATAAAATGCGTGGAATCCTGGACATATGAAGGGGAGCGAGTGGCAAAAGTTCTTATATGGTGATCTATAAATTTGGCCACTGGTTCTAACAGGGAGTTGTTAGCGGATAATATTGGTCTGCAAGGAATGACGTGGTCATCCCCAGACAGCTTGTGTATCTTTGGTAAGAGGTAAAAAATAGGGACTCTAGGAAATCTATTGAGCAGGAAGCGGAAAGTTTTATCATTAATATCTTCCATAGCTAGACCTTCCTGCAAGACTACTCTGATTATATTAGTGACATGTGCAGTAGGGTTATGTTCGAGCCTGCGATAACAGTTTATGTTGGATAACTGGAAATGAGCCGCAGCCAGATAATCTTTCTTATTGAGGAGAACAATCCCTCCACCTTTGTCGGCTGGCTTAATTACAATATTCGGGTCGTCTCCTAGGTTTTTTAATAACTGGATATCATTTAAAGAGAGATTAAATTTTCTGTTGAACTGGGACTCCGCAGATGTGATATCTCGGATGACCAATCTCCTGAATACCTCAATAGAAGGATTATCTATATTCGGTATAAATGTAGATGAAGGGGCGAAAGCTCCAGGCGTACGTGTGGGCTCTACGTCTTCCTTAAAAAAAGCCCGCAGTTTTAATAATCTGACAAGTTTAAAGATATCAATCTTCGTCTTAAAGGGAGAGTAGTATGGGGTGGGAACATAGCCCAAACCTAAGTTCAACAGCTGAATTTCTCTTACCGTGAGAGACCGACTCGACAAATTGAAGACAAGGGAGGGATTCATTTCTTTCTTGTTCTTTTCTGAGGTCTCCGTCCTAAAAAATCACCCTGTTTGTTGGCTTTGGATGTGCCAGCCATAGCTGAGCTTGCTTTGTATCTGTTTGTCCGGAAGTTATATGGGTCTCTGCATCTCTCATCTGCTGAGGACTCCGGTCCATCCGAGTCAGTTGTTTCGAAGTCTGTTGTTTCGATTGGTTGTTTCCAGGAAACTTGCTTCTGTGTGTTACGTTTATCAAATAACCAGCGATACACGCGTTCGTTTTGATAATCGCTACGATCTCTCTGAAGCTTCTTATTTTTGAACGCCATTATCTCGTTCTTGAAAGTACTCAGTTTATTTTCTAAATCTCTTAGTAAGGAACGAGAGTCCTCTGTAGAAGTTGTTGTCACAATTGTTTTTAAAGTGTCAATGTCTTTGTCTAAGGAAACCATTTCCTGGTGGCACTGGTCAATGATTAATAATATTAGATCAAATGAGCATCGATCCAAGATCGATGTCCATTTCTCTAAGAAATCCTTCTTATTGGCGAACAGTGTCGGACCTTTAGGTATGCGGAGACCCCTAGGAAGAATGGACGCCTTGTAGTACTCCGACAAAAACGAGGAATGTAAATCAATCCGTATCCGTTTTCTTTCTAGAACTTCAAGTTGATTTATGTGTTCATTATGACTGTCATTATCTAGGTTCAGTGGAGTCGCTCTGTTTAAAATCCTGTCCCTCTCTGCGGACGAAAAGGAGAAACCAGCTATGGCTGGCACATCCAAAGCCAACAAACAGGGTGATTTTTTAGGACGGAGACCTCAGAAAAGAACAAGAAAGAAATGAATCCCTCCCTTGTCTTCAATTTGTCGAGTCGGTCTCTCACGGTAAGAGAAATTCAGCTGTTGAACTTAGGTTTGGGCTATGTTCCCACCCCATACTACTCTCCCTTTAAGACGAAGATTGATATCTTTAAACTTGTCAGATTATTAAAACTGCGGGCTTTTTTTAAGGAAGACGTAGAGCCCACACGTACGCCTGGAGCTTTCGCCCCTTCATCTACATTTATACCGAATATAGATAATCCTTCTATTGAGGTATTCAGGAGATTGGTCATCCGAGATATCACATCTGCGGAGTCCCAGTTCAACAGAAAATTTAATCTCTCTTTAAATGATATCCAGTTATTAAAAAACCTAGGAGACGACCCGAATATTGTAATTAAGCCAGCCGACAAAGGTGGAGGGATTGTTCTCCTCAATAAGAAAGATTATCTGGCTGCGGCTCATTTCCAGTTATCCAACATAAACTGTTATCGCAGGCTCGAACATAACCCTACTGCACATGTCACTAATATAATCAGAGTAGTCTTGCAGGAAGGTCTAGCTATGGAAGATATTAATGATAAAACTTTCCGCTTCCTGCTCAATAGATTTCCTAGAGTCCCTATTTTTTACCTCTTACCAAAGATACACAAGCTGTCTGGGGATGACCACGTCATTCCTTGCAGACCAATATTATCCGCTAACAACTCCCTGTTAGAACCAGTGGCCAAATTTATAGATCACCATATAAGAACTTTTGCCACTCGCTCCCCTTCATATGTCCAAGATTCCACGCATTTTATTCAGATGGTGGAAAATTTTCCAGTTCCACAAGATGCGGTACTCCTCACACTAGACGTCTCGTCTCTTTACACAAACATTCCTCTAGAGGAAGCCCGCACACTTATTTCTCATCACCTAGACAGTCGTGTTGATAAGCATCCATCATCCACGTTCCTGTTGGACCTCCTGGATATATGTTTCGAGAACAACTTTTTCAGATTCGAACATTCTTTCTTTTTACAAACTCAAGGAGTGTCCATGGGTTCGAATTTTGCGCCCTCAGTGGCCAATATTTTCATGTGTCATTTCGACAGGACCTTCATTTTGGACCCACGTGTTAATCCATTTTTTTCCAACATTCTATGCTATAAGAGGTACATAGATGATCTGTTTTTCATCATTAAGGATCATACAGTCATTGATGATTTTTGTACCTGGATTAATACGCAACATCAACAACTCAAATTCACACATACTACAGATGCTTTCTCCATTCCGTTTTTAGATTTAACTATTTTCATTGATAATAATCATTTAAAGACTAAGCTTTACCATAAACCAACCGACCGGTTTGCTTACTTGCAATACACCTCTTTCCACCCGCACCATCTTAAGGCCAATATTCCATATAGCCTACTGGTTAGGGCCAAAAGAAATTCATCCCGAACCCATGATTATGCAGCAGCAGCTGCCAAAATTTCAACTATCCTACATCGGAGGGGATATCCAAATGACGTGATTAAGGCTGCCAGACACAGGACAGATTTGCGGAATAGGAACTCCTTACTCAATTATAATACTGATAGACATTGCATACGACCAGGGTTATTTTGGTCCGTAGACTACACACCCATGGCCCAACGGATCAAACAAATTATTCTAAAACACTGGCATATACTGGACTCCGTGCCAGGCTGCCAACACAGACCCACTATTGGATTCAGAAGAACTAAGACCATAGCGAACTTTGTTTCACGAACTGACATTACTAGCACCGACGAGGCACATCAACCTATAACTCGTGGTCATCACTCCTGTGGCCATTGTAAATATTGTGGCCACATGTGGACCACCAACAAAGTAAGTGTGCCCAGTAGCAACTTCTCTCTCGATCTGAGAAGTTTCTCAAATTGCAATTCCAAAGAAATCATATATATGCTAATTTGCAAATGTCAGCTGGCATATGTGGGACAGTCCAGGCGACCGCTTAAGGTACGCCTGGGCGAGCATCTCTCTCGCATAAGGAACAAGATTGCCAATGCTCCGCTTGTTAACCATTTCCTTCAAGAAAAACACTCACTTAAGGACATCAAGGTAGTTGTGTTGGAAGCGTTTAGGCAAAATAGATATTATATCACTGATGTAGATCGATTTCTGCTACAAAAAGAGGCGTATTACATTCATCGCTTTAATACCTTGGCCCCGCATGGGCTCAACACTGAATGGGACCTCTCCGCGTTCTTATAAGAGATAGTACACATAACAACCATCCTGGCAAGCACATGTTGCTTTAAAGATTGCTGGAGAGCTCTAGAGCAGAGACCAATATAATTATTCAGTAATTGAAATCACTTGTCCCTCTTCATTCTTAGGCTTATATATAGAGTATTTTTTAGGCAACATTCAACGCGTGCACACACGAAGAGAATACGCTAGGAGAGGTGCGAGACGCGCTAGTTACGGTTTCATAGGTATGTCTTCTATTTTGATCAGTTTTGAATGGTTACATAGATGCAATAATCAAGCCTGTTTCGATCAGATTTAAATGGTTACATAGATGCAATTGTTAGATCTATTGATTTGATATGCATTTGTGGCGCGTTGTTTGACCATTAGTTACGTATTATACACCATATGTATTCATATTGTTGTAGACACTTGAGGAAGATTCGAAATGTCCATATACCGGAAGGGCATTGTGCTTTTTTCCACGTAATCTGTCTGCCACCGCCTGATGCTCATCACCTGGGAACCCTTGTACGGAGCAGGATTGTACCCCCCACCCCCCCTCGTCAGCCTTACAGCTGAGTAGATCATCTTCGACTACGGACTCTGAGAGACTTTGCGGTTTCTACGCTTTTTATCGAACTTGCTATTATAGCGCTGTACAACTACGCTTCCTTTTGTCTACCAGCACCATGGGGAGAAGGGTTCACTTTCCAGGGTCCCGGGTTGTCTTGTATGTTTGAGGTTAAGGACTGAGTTGATTTGTGTTAGTAATGTATTAGCATGATTCACATGCAGAATGAATTAATACTATACAGATACATTGTTATGGTGGGGTATTTTTGCGTGTAGCTTACACACCTTACCTCTTGCCTGACATACCTCAGCATAGGACGTACATGTGAATTTTTCCTTGAATTAAAACACTTGCATTTTATCTTTTACATTATTGGGAGTGTCATATTTTCTTCGCTTGTTCCAACACCCCAGCCGTCCCACCTACTTGTCCTCCACCTGGCTGGTGGGAAGGGATAATTAAACAACACAAAACAGTGTTTGATGGTGGTGGCAGCAGCGGTGATTTCGTAGCCACCCGAGGCCCCAAGCCACCCAGCTGCTTCTGCTTCCCTCCAGGCTGGCTGGCCAATGGGGCTTCTGGTGGTGTCAGAGGCGGTGGAGTCAGTGGTTTTGTAGCTGCCCGAGCCGCCCAGCTTCTGCTGTTTCTTCCATCCAGGCCGACTGGCCAACGGGGTGTTCAGTGGTGTCAGAGGCGGCAGAGCAGCAGAGGCAGCAGTTTTGTAGCTGCCCAGCTTCTGCTGCTTCCCTCCAAGCCAGCTGGCCGACAGGGCTGAGCAGCGTGGATAAGAAGAAAGGAAACAATTAGGGTTTCAATGATATGGCTTGTTATAGTTCACCAGATGCCATGTAGCATCTGAGAAGAACATGCAAGAGGCAGAACCTGAAAGATTCCATCATCATTTCACAGCACCACAGTCATTCCATATGTGACAGCCACCACCATTTTGCTTTCCTTGGCTTTCTCTGCAGTGACAACAGTTGCAAGGAAATGGAAGCACAACGGAATTGTTGATGGTTTCCCCCAGAAAAAGACCTTCTAAACTGGTGGTTTGTGGACCAATGGGTGTTGTGTAAAGCAAGGTCATGACATTAGAACCACACAGGTTGCACCTTCATGAGATGACACTTTGGAAAGAACCATCATACTTCCATCGTCCCTGTTGTGATTGTTTTTAATAAAAAGGTTGAGGTCTGACTGGAAGCCACGGTCTAGACCAGGCGTCAGCCAACTTGGCTCTCCAGGTATTCTTTAACTTCAATTACCAGAAGCCCAAGTCAGTACAACTGCTGATGAGGGCTTCTGGGAACTCAAGTCCAAGAACATCTGGAGAGCCAAGTTTTCTGACCCCCTGGTCTAGAACTAGCTGGCTGTTGCTGACTATGAAGTTCCTGAGCAGAGTATGTATACTCTTATCTGTGGCATAAATTTGTTCATAAAACATGATTATGCTACCTCCACTGAAATTTTAGAAAATAAGCCTGAGGAAAAGCACTGTCTTATACCCAAATTGTAAACAACCCTGGTAGGACATTTTTAGCTGAAGGGTGGGATAAAAATGCAGCAAACAATAAATAAACAGCTTTTCCCACTCTCTATATTAAATAAGAAGATCAGTGTTACTTTTTAAAGGGAATTCCTTGCCCTATTTATAGTAATCTCACAGTTCAAATTGTACTTCAGACTCAAACCAGCAATATGCTGTAAGACTTCAGCTGCTCATTTTGTCAGACAAATAGTCTTTAAGCATCATAAAATGTTCACAGATATTCATGCTTACATTAGCACAGGAAGCACTTACTGAAAATGAGTTCTGATAGCTGACCTATATTTAATGTCCAATGTCTATTTTGTTCTCCAAATCTTTGTCAAATGGTGCCTCTTTGTGAAGAGAATATTTTAACATTGCATTGAATTACACAGGACATGCTAGCCTTGCTGTATTTCAGTGGCTGTTAAATCTATATTAAAGGTTTGCAGTTTCCAGCAGGCACTGATTAGATTGGGCTGAACAAACCTCTTCTGTCCCAAGGATTGCATCTGATGAGTGGGAGAGGGTTGTACACATGTGCAAGTGCACATACTGTATTATTACTAGGAAAGTTACTAGCTTGATAGTGGAATCTCTGGAAACTCAAGAATCAAGAACCCCGGAGGCATGGCTCAAGTACCATTCTGCAGTATTTTAGGGCATATCTAAAGTATTGCTTTCCAGTGCTGAGCTAATGGATATTAATCAACAATAACTAGAAATGTATACCTGAGTAATATTGCTTCAGGAAAACAATTCCTGAATGTATTGTAGTATGTATTATAGAGCAGAAGAAAGTCTTAAATTTTCACAGAAACATTTGGCTGCTGTCTGTGGGTGCTATGGGTTTTGATGGTCCTATAGAAAAGTCATCTACTAGGCAAGGGAGAACAAGAAATTAGGTTTCACTGTTTCCTCTGAGCAAAAGTACAGTATAGGAAGGATTAAGTGAGGGCTCTGCTTCCTTGACAAGTCATCAAGGTGATCCTGAACAGTGAGGGATCAGGGAGAGAACTGATGACTAATCAAGGTGATGCTTCCTAAATTTGAAAAGGATGAAAGCTCTTTTGAAGCTCTCTAGAAGCTTGTTCAATTTGACAATTATAAACATTTTTATTAAAGCCCTGCTCTGCTCAGGACAACAGTGATATGAAATCGATAATGTTAGCCTGTACTCTGTGTATCCAAAGTAGGAGATTGAGCTCTGTGAGTATGTAAAGCCAGGATGTCAGAATTTAAAATAGATGAGCTTTTAAACAGTTTGTGTGCATGTGGCTATCAAATGGGCACATTGTTAACCATCTTTCTCAAATCTGGCAAGTCTGTTCCCTTGGAAGGATAGCAGAATGTTGGGATATCTGAAGCTGATTGAGCAAAAGTCATCAATATTATGAGCACAAGAGAATTTGGATCTCTTCTGAAATTTGTAGGCAATAAAAATGAAAGGGAGTTACAAAAACAAATAAATAAATAAATAAATGCTAGTTTGAAACAAGATGAACAAAATGGATATTTGAAGAGCAAAAACAAATGGAATATGTTCCCTATTTTGGATCCTGGTAGAATTAGCCATTTTGAGGTAGAGTGGAAGAAAACTGACAAGAAAACCTAGATTTTCCTGTCTGCCGAATATAATACTGTAATAACTTAATAACACACAGTGCAACTATTTCCCCTTGTGAATGGAGAGCAGGAACATAAATGGCCAGCCTATTGTATCAAAAGAACAAGTGATAAAATGAGCTCTTTATTGAAAAGTCATGTTAGAAGCTCTGGTCAGGCCTTCATGGACTACCTTGTGACTATTTGCTGAACAATGTGGGCACATACACATAAATAAATGCATATACAAAATTCCCCAGAGAGGGTGAGTCATTGGAACCATCCCTGTTTATAGGAAATCTACCTTAGGGTCTGCTAATGCCATACTTTCTGCTCCTTCAATTGTCTTTCTGGCAATTCAATCATATCTACCAAGTATTTTTGCTCATCAGTGTCCATTGCCTTGGTGAAATCTCATCTAGATATATGACTAATGAACATTCCTTCAATCCTTTGCCTGGATCCTAATTTGTAGAGACTTTTCTTTATTTGTGTCAGAGCCCCCACCAGCATATAATAACATACAAAGCTAAAATTAACATATCTAAAACAAAAAGTAATTAAAAGGACTAGATGACATCCACCCAATATCAGGCCACATCAACAGCATTTCCTCTTGCCAACATAAGGTCCTCCTCAGTTCATGTTGAGGGGCATAGTGCACATTGTATAATATGGGTGATAGTTTGTTCTTCTCTGCATTCACACTTGCTATCATCTACACGGAAACCTCACTTTCTCAGATTAGCCCTTGATCCTCCTAGCCCAGCTCACAGTCTGTTTAAAGCTTTCCACACAGGCCATGGATGTTCTTGACCAGGCGGTAGAGAATCATGTGGTTCTGCCTAGTTGTCAGGTAGCAACTTGCTTGTCTATTTGTAGAGACTGAGTTTTGTCAAACTCTTTGTAAGGCTCAGTACTTTTGACAAAAGAATGGAACTTCAGCAAAAATTGTTCCCATAGGGCAAGGTGAAAGTGGAGGGCAGACGTCATGGTCCACCTAGCCAGCTGGTGACGTGATATCCAAATGGCTAAAAATCCTGCAAGCAAATGGACTTGATTTCTGAAGTCCATTTGCATGTGCAGAACATCATCACGAAGACATCTGACAATGTGTGGACTCCTTGCTGTATAACGACTCCATGTTATCCAAGGAACAGATTGTATCCATCAGCCCTAGAAACTTTTCTAAAGGAATGGTTTGATTAAATTGACTCAAAGTAACAAAAAGGGGGAGTTGATGCCCCCTCTAAAATAGCAACAGACTCTTAAGCTCTTACCTATTTTTATGCATTGTAGGAACCTTTCTCATTAAAAAACTGAGAAACTGTATTGTAATTTATGAATGCTTTTCAAAAATTAAGAAATTATCAAATTTATTATTTTGATACATTCTCTTTAAATTGCAAGTAAATAAATAGGGGCCACTTCAGTGGGAAAGTAAACAGCATTCCGTGTGCTCCAGTGTCTAGTCATGCCTGCCACTTGACCATGGAAACATCTGCAGAAGCAAACAAGCACTGGTTCTTCGGCTATGAAACAGAGATGAGCACTGAACCCTAGAGTTGGATACGACTGGTGTTCGAGTAAAAGTGACCTTTACCTTTACCTTTGAAATGCAGTGCTCAGTTAGTCAGTCAATCTAAATGACCCTTAAAAATTGCCCCCTGTGAAAGAGAGACCAGGATTTGCAGTCTTCTGATCAAAGTAAGAGAAGGAACCTTTCCTTGGGTAGAAAGAACAGGTGATCATGGAAAAGAGATGGATGAAATCACCTTTGTGGACTTCTGCCAGGTAAGCTAAGAAGCCGGCCGCCAACTTCAAGCATGGTATACAACCTCACAGAATGCTTGGCATAGGTAGATTATCTAGAACTAGAGGAAGAGGTTTGGTTCTCCCCATTTGTGAAACCTTCAAAACAAAACCACGTCCTCAGATACTGTAGGGAGCTGAGATCTGGAGGCTTATACATTTATAGCCATTAGAAGTCATTCAAAATAAATTTGATCAACAGTTTTCCACCACCCCTTACAACTCTAGTCAGGTTAGAACTGGGATTAATACCAGTAATGACTTTAGCTAATAAAGCTGTCATTAACTATTGCTGAAAGTTTATTCTCTGTCCCTTTTGAGACTCGTTGTATAGAGAGATGAAATTTGGCTCATGGAAAACCTTCATACTGAATCTTATTGCTGAGCTTGGATTTTCTGAAGAGTATTCAGGGCATTTTCAGCTTCTCTGCCGCAAAACTCGCATTAAAGCAAAGACTGTTAGATCCCTGTGTTCAAGCTGATGTACATTTATTAGGCACCTCAAAAACTGCACCTATTTGCGAAAAAGATTTCTTTTCCATCATTGACTCTTCAATCTTATTTTACATACATTATGAACAGTGATGACAGAAAAGCCTTCACTAAGGCTTTTAGGTATGCTGCCACTTGTTGCTTTAGAAGGCTGCTACAAAGGAATACCATGCGACAAAAGAACCTGCTCCTGTGATCATAAATCAATTGAGAACTTGGCACATGACACACTTTACTGTCCCTTGTTTGCAGCAGAGCGTGCAAGGCTGCTGAGGTCAGTATTGGAACAATCCTATGGAAGAGCTAATCAAGACAAACTTCAGGTGTTATTTTCAGATAAGGACAAGTCTGGCACAGTTTGAATGGCAAGGTTTGTTTCTGTACTTATTAAAACAAATTCTGCATCCTGCACTATTAACCAAGCTGACAGTTAGATTCTGTCACCCTGGGTCCTTTTCCACTGATTAGTTTATAGTTCTTCTTCTTGTGGCACATCTGATTCTGAATATTGGCTATCCTCATGACGATCATCCATGAAGATTGTTCTGAGAATTTATTGTATTTATCTGTTCATTTATTTAATCATATTTCTAACAAATATAATGCAGTGGCCTTCCATTTGCCTTCTGCATCACAGTGTGGTAGTTTATTATATATTATATATTATATATTATATATTATATATTATATATTATATATTATATATTATATATTATATATTATATATTATATATTATATATTATATATTATATATTATATATTATATATTATATATTATATATTATATATTATATTATAGGTACAGTATCTGGCTGGAGAGCCAGAGGTTGGGAATTCAATTCCCCACTGTGACTCCTGGGAGGAGAACCAGCCTTTGTAGTCATGGGCAAGCTGGATAGTCCTTGGGCACCTTTTGAGTATTCTCTACCCAGAAAATCCTGGAAATGGTCATCATGTCAAAATTAACTTGACAACACAGTTGTTGTTGTGCTTAGATACATATAATACATTTTAATTTCAAACAGAAGCATTATACTGCATTGTACTATAAAAGAAACAAATCAGCTGTGTGATCCATATACAAAACAAATGTAGAAGAAGAAGGCATTACCTATTTTGGATCACTAAAATATTTTATTTTATTATGCTTTTATTATTTAATTTGAGGTGTTTTCATTGCTAAAAGTAATACATTGAGTTGGTTTGTTTGTTGCTTGGTTCATATACATTGCCTTCCCCCTTTCTGTGAGCTCAGAAAGCAAATGATGTTCAAGGAAGTGCTTTAGCTTAGAAGTCATTAACTTTATCTAACAGGCTTTGGATAAGGCCAGCCAGCTCTGGCTGTCATTGATCAAAGCAGCTTCTGCTAACACGGTGATGTTTGCTAATTCTCCTTTTCTCTAACTTGAAGTGCCTTGCTCCTTCCTCAGACAGCATCTGTGCTTGCGCTTTGTGAACTGGCATAGGAATCATCTGACAGTTCCTTATTTCTCTCTCACTCATTTAAAAGGAACAAAATCCAGTGGTGTTAGTTATAAGATGTGACTGCAGGCATGTGATGCAGATTTCAAAGCCTCCATTTTCAGGAGAAGCACCAATGCAGAAGGCTTGCTTGTTCCATAACAAGTGACAATAATGCTACTCAGAGGTGTTGGAAACTTTCAATCGTATGTATGTATGTATGTATGTATGTATGTATGTATGTATGTATGTATGTATGTATGTATGTATGTATGTATGTATGTATGTATGTATGTATGTATGTATGTATGTATGTATGTATGTATGTATGTATGTATGTATAGCATTCATACTTCACCTTTCTGACACAAGAACCATTCAAGGTGGCTTACAAACACATAAAAGCACCAACAAAAATAGCAACTAAATAAGGCACAACTAATAACATAAGAATACTATACTCAAAACATTAAAAAGAAATGAAAAAGGAAAGTAGGAAAACCTATACAGCAATATAGAAACCTATAAGGTCAGAAATATATAAAAATATCATTTTGAATATAATCCACATCTACTTAGCTACAATAAAAACATCAGTAAAAGCAGCAATAGCAGCAAATAGCACAGCTTCAGGTCAAATCACATTGCAGTCCAAATAGTATTATTAGCCAAGGAAAGCCTGATGGAATAAGTAAGTCTTCAGAGATTTACAAAAAGCTAGCAATGAAGAAGCTGCTTTTATCACCACCAACAATTCATTTCAGGGGGGGGGGGTTTGGTGGAAAAAACACTTGATTTGGTAACTGCATTTTTTTACCTTTTTAGCCTTAAACATCTGGGACTTACAGGTATAATTTCTGAGGAAGAGGCACTTCCTTAGATAGTGTGGTCCCAAACTGTTCAGGGCTTTATAAGTCAGCCCCAACACCAGGGATTCTCAACTTGTGGCCTGTGGGCTGGAAATGGACCGCAGCACCATTTCATGTGGCCCCCCACTGCCTCCACCACACCAGGATGTGCCATGTGGTGAAGGAAGGGCAAAATGGCCATCCAGCCCCTGAAGCTGTCTAAGGGAGCATGACCTGGCCTCTGGTTTAAAAAGATTGAGAACTTCTGATCAACACCTTGAAACTGGTACAGAGTGCAACGGACAACCAATGGAGGCTAGCCAGGACTGGAATGATATAGTCAAAATGGCCGACACCAACAACCAACTAGTCAGCCGCATTTTGTATTTATTGAAGTCTCTGTATCCTTGCTTGAAAGCCAGTTGTATCTGATTATAGGGTTTGGTGCTCATTTCCATCTATAGCCAAGGAGCCACTGCTGTCTGCATCTGCAGATGTTTTCATGGACATGTGGCAGGCATGAATAGACACAGAATGCTGTTTACTTTCCCATTGAAGTGGTATCTATTTATCTACTTGCAATCTTTTGCTTTTGAACTGCTAGGTTGGCAGGCGCTGGGAAAGGCAACAGGAGCTCACTCCATCATGCAGCACTTCGGTCCCAAACTCCTGACCTGCCAACCATCCAGTCATCTGATTCAGCATCTTAACCACTAAGCCACCAAATCCCATTAGCTGTAAGGGCAGCATCAAATAGAGGGAATTAAAAATACAGGTAGCTGATTGTTTATGTTTGTTTATTCAATTTATATCCCGCCCTACTCAACACATGGCCGACTCAGGGCGGCTAACAACATATAAATGACCCGAGGGCAACCCAAGGGGTTTACATATAAGATACAAGATACAATGTTCAAAATACAATAATAGATACAATGTTTCAAGTACACCAAGGCCACAGCTGATCCTGGGCTGCTTCTCCCAGACTGAGGGAAGGTAAAAGCCACCAGCCCCTGGCCTGTCGAGAACACCAAGGCCACAGCTGATCCTGGGCTGCTTCTCCCAGCCTGAGGGAAGGTAAAAGCCACCAGCCCCTGGCCTGCCGAGAACACCAAGGCCACAGCTGATCCTGGGCTGCTTCTCCCACCCTGAGGGAAGGTAAAAACGACCAGCCCCTGGACTGCCGAGAACACCAAGGCCACAGCTGATCCTGGGCTGCTTCTCCCAGCCTGAGGGAAGGTAAAAGCCACCAGCCCCTGGCCTGTCGAGAACACCAAGGCCACAGCTGATCCTGGGCTGCTTCTCCCAGCCTGACGGAAGGTAAAAGCCAACAGCCCCTGGTCTGTCGAGAACACCAAGGCCACAGCTGATCCTGGGCTGCTTCTCCCAGCCTGACGGAAGGTAAAAGCGTCCAGCCCCTGGCCTGCCGAGAACACCAAGGCCACAGCTGATCCTAGACTGCTTCTCCCAGCCAGAGGGAAGGTAAAAGCCACCAGCCCCTGGCCTGTCGAGAACACCAATGCCACAGCTGATCCTGGGCTGCTTCTCCCAGCCAGAGGGAAGGTAAAAGCCACCAGCCCTTGGCCTGCCGAGAACACTGCCTTCGGGAGGGAGACTGGCGAGAACACCTGAGGCAGGGCGGCTTCTGGACTCCTGGTTGGGCTCCAAGGCCACCTCCACCACCTCCACTGCCTCCACCACCACTTAGCCGGTTTCATCTTCGGGAGTGGAGGCCGTTGAGAACATTAGACGTTTGTCTTCCAGCCAATGGCTGGTTTCGGAGAGGGGATATCTTTCCCGGCTGTGCGGGTCCGGCGCAGCAGCTACAAGGAGGACCTTGTGCCGCCAGGACTGGGGGCGGGGAGGAGAACAGCGGCTGCACCTGGGGTCGCTTGTGGCCCCAAAGATGGTGCCCCCGCCATCTATGCAGCCACGAGCCTTGCGCTGCCAGGACTGGGGTGGGGAGGAGAGCGTTGGCCGTACCTGGGGTTGCTTGCGGCCTCAAAAGTGGCACAACCCTGCAGCATCGCGCCTCGTGCCGTGTGGACCGGGGTGGGGAGGAAAACTATGGCTGCACCTGGGGTTGCTTGGCGGCCTTAGGGGCGGTGCCCCCCCTCCCCGTCACCCCCGCAGCCTTACAGCGCGTGGACCAGGGCCGGGAGGAGGAGACTCCCGTCATTGGAGCTCTGTTAGGGGGGGTGGAAGTAGTGAGAGGGTATGTTTTAAGTGGGTTAGGGAGGGAGGGAGGGGGAGATGGCCTTGCCAGCTGGGAAGAGAGGGCGACACTCCGTCTGGGTTAATGGTGGAGGTTCCAGGGGCTCATTTAGAGGTTGTGACGGGCATGGGGCATTATAGCGGGAACTGTGGGGCGGGCCTCACTCGGGGAACGCGGGACCGATGCTTAGTACCTGTCCCATGTTCTGCCCCCCCGGTTTCACCTCTAGGTCCTGAGCAGCTGATCCAGGGTGATCCCGCCCTTAGGCTGCTGCTGATGAATGCCAGGTCGGTCTGTAATAAGGCTCCCCTAATACAAGACTCTATTTTGGGGGAGCGGGCCGACCTGGCATGCATCACTGAGACCTGGCTGAGACCTGAGGATGGGGTGCCTCTATCAGAGATGTGTCCAGCCGGATTCGGTGTTTGGCACCAGCCTAGGGATGTGGGTAAGGGCGGTGGTGTTGCCATTATAGCCAGGGTGTCATTGGGAGTCGCCAGGGCCACCGCTTCACAAATTTCGGGTTGTGAGGCACTGCTCCTGCGGTTGGGCCCTAACAGTCAGTTGGGGGTCCTACTCCTGTACCTGTCTCCTTGCAGGGTAAGGGACTCCCTGCCTGGGCTCCTTGAAGCCATCTCGGCGTTGGCTTTGGAGTTCCCTAGACTGATGGTTTTGGGGGACTTCAATTTGCCTTCACTGGGGTCTGGTTCTGAGGTGGCATAGGAGTTCATGGCTTCCATGGCAGCTATGGACCTGGCTCAGGTAATTCAGGGCCCAACCAGGGGCAGTGGCCACACGCCAGATTTAGTCTTTTCGTCGGGGCGGTGGCAGAGTGATCTGAGTTTACAGAAGCTAGACATAACACCTGTGCCATGGTCAGATCACTATCTGGTGGCTCTAGACTTTCTGGGGGCGACACTTCATCGTAAGGAGGCAGGGTCGATTAAAGTGGCCCGCCCCCGGCAACTGATGGATCCAGATGGATTCCAGAGGGAACTGGGGGAATTTCCTCTGGATCGACGACACGATTCACCTGAGGCACTTGTTGACCTGTGGTACGGGTCGATGACATCTGCCTTGGATGAAATCGCTCCACTACGGCCTCTCAGAGCCCGTGGAGCTAGGTCATCCCCGTGGTTCACTGAAGAACTACGGGAGCTCAAACGGGCAAAGAGACGCCTTGAGCGCCACTGGGTGAAGACCCAGAGCGATTCCGATTGGACACTAGCTAGAGCCGCTATTAGGGCCTACCTAGTGGCGATGGGGGTGGTGAGGAGACAGTACTTCACCTCCCTTATTGCCTCCGCTGATAATCGTCCAGCCACCCTGTTTCGGGTGACCAGGTCCCTCCTGGGTAGGGTGGGGCCTGTGCCTGGTTGGCAGGGATCGGCTGAGGACTTTGCTGACCATCTGGTGGAGAAAATCGATCGGATTCGCTCGGGGTTCAAACTTGGCGTGGATGGGGAGGGTCCGGGGGGAGCCAGTGCGTAGTCTTGCGGTGTTACCTGGGATCGGTTTGATCCAGTTGCCCTGGATGAAGTGGACAGGCTCCTTGCGGCGGTCCGTGCCACTAATTGTCCATTGGATCCCTGTCCCGCCTGGCTGGTAAAAGCCTCTAAGACGGTGACAGGTGGCTGGGTCGGGGCTATAATTAACGCGTCTTTTCGAGAGGGCATGTTTCCTGCACTGCTGAAACATGCTCTTGTGCGCCCCCTCCTGAAGAAGCCTTCCCTCGGTCCAGCAATCCTAACCAACTACAGACCTGTCTCCAACCTTCCCTTTTTGGGGAAGGTTCTGGAGAAGGCAGTGGCACATCAGCTGCAGGGGGTACTGGATGAAGCGGAATATCTGGACCCATTCCAGTCAGGATTCAGACCTGGATATGGTACTGAGACTGCATTGGTCGCGCTGATGGATGATCTCTGGCGAGAGCGGGATGGCGGTCATCCGTCCGTCCTTGCTCTTCTTGACCTCTCAGCGGCCTTTGATACCGTTGACCACGGTATCCTTCTGGAATGGCTCCGAGGATTGGGGATCCAGGGCACGGTGTGGTCCTGGTTTTCCTCATTTCTGAGGGGCCGGACCCAGTCGGTGTGGTTGGAGAGTGAGAGGTCAAGTCCTAGGCCTTCGCCCAACTTTGGGTGATTCGCCAGTTGCGCCTGCTCCTGGACCGGGACTCTTTGCTCATGGTCACTCATGCTCTGGTGACCTCCAGACTAGACTACTGTAATGTGCTCTACATGGGGCTGCCCTTGATGACCATTCGGAGGCTGCAGCTGGTCCAGAATGCCGCAGCCCGGGTGGTGATGGGGTGTGGACGTTATGCCCATGCCTCACCACTGCTTCGGGGGCTGCACTGGTTACCAGTTTGTCTCTGGATGCAATTTAAGGTGCTGGTTTTGACCTTTAAAGTCCTACATGGTAGTGGGCCAGGGTATCTTAGAGACCGCATCGCCCTAAGGACGTCTGCCCATCCAACCAGAGCGGACCGGAGGGGCTCTCTAATTGTGCCATCAGCCAGGGGTGCTCGCCTCTCTGGCACAAGGAGGAGGGCCTTCTCCGTGTCTGCACCAGCCCTTTGGAACCTCCTGCCAGTGGAACTGCGTCTCCAGACGGAGTTGTTGTCCTTTAGGAAGGAACTAAAGACCTGGCTGGCAAGCCAAGTTTGCGGTGTGGGTGGGGATGGGGGTACCTTGGGTGGTTGGTATAGAGAAGTGTGCCTTCCCCCAAGGTCCCTTCGGTTCTTGCGCACCTTTTAGGGGTGGGTTTTTTAACTTTTAACTTTGCTTTATCATGTGTCTTTTATGTATTTACTGTCTGCTATGTAAACCCCCCTGAGTTGGGTTGTACCTGAGTGGGCGGTATATAAGCGTGAAAAATAAATAAATAAATAAATACAATAACACAAATCACAATATAAAGCAAAACAATCCACAAAGTGCAAAATATCAGCACCCCATCAGAATAGAAAACAATTCTATCAAAAAGCCCCTGCCTCCAGAGTCTTATGAATGGGAGGACAGGGCCCAGAAACGCCAACCGATGGCGTGGCCAGGAGGGCCTCTTCGGGCTGGGAGCGTGGTGGCGGTGGTTCGCCTGGCAGGCCCCTCGCCTTTCAAGTCCTGGTGAGGGAGGAGGGCAGGGCCTGGAACGCTGGCCGGTGGCGTGGCCAGAAGGACCTTTTCATCCCCACTGGGGCCGAGCACAGTGGTGGTGGTTTGCCCAGCAGGCCCCCTCGCCTTTCAAGTCCTTGCAAGGGGGGAGGGCGGGGCCCGGAATGCAGGCCGGTAGCGTGGCCAGAAGGACCTCTTCGACCCCACTGGGGCCAAGTGCGGTGGCGGTAGTTCGCCCGGCAGGCCCCCTCGCCTTTCAAGTCCTGGTGAGGGGGGAGGGCAGGGCCCAGAACGCTGGCCGGTGGCATGGCCAGAAGGACCTCTTCGCCCCCACCAGGGCTGTGCGCGGCAGCGGTGGTTCGCCTGGCAGGCCCCCTCGCCTTTCAAGTCCTGGTGAGGGGGGAGGGCGGGCCCCGGAATGCTGGCCGGTGGCATGGCCAGAAGGACCTCTTCGTCCCCACAAGGGCAGAGCGTGGCGGCGGCAGTTCGCCCGGCAGGCCCCCTCGCCTTTCAAGTCCTGGTGAGGGGGGAGTATGGGGCCCAGAACACTGGCTGGTGGCGTGGCCAGAAGGACCTCTTTGCCCCCACCGGGGCCGAGCGTGGCGGCAGATTCTGGAGATTACCAGTGCATTCCTGTCCAGGAATGAACAGAGCCTTTTGACTCTGCATGTGCTCTTAAGCAGAGCTGCTGCTGAGGAGAGCAAAACAAAGGAAGTGAGCGCTGGTAAGTTTTGCAGTTGGAGTAGAGCTGCTTTAGAGGCTTCCACTAATTTAAATTGATAATTTCAACTGCTGAGAGCCACCTCTGTTCAAACAGAGGAAGCAGTTTGAAGCTTCCAGAAGCAGGGGGCAGAGCCACACCAGGCCCTTCCCTGAACTGTGACTCATAGGGGCGGAGCCACACTAGCCTTTAAAAGCTCTGAGCTCTTTCAGGGTCAGCCCTTTTGACTCTGCATGTGCTCTTAAGCAGAGCTGCTGCTGAGGAGAGCAAAACAAAGGAAGTGAGTGCTGGTAAGTTTTGCAGTTGGAGTAGAGCTGCTTTAGAGGCTTCCACTAATTTAAATTGATAATTTCAACTGCTGAGAGCCACCTCTGTTCAAACAGAGGAAGCAGTTTGAAGCTTCCAGAAGCAGGGGGCAGAGCCACACCAGGCCCTTCCCTGAACTGTGACTCATAGGGGCGGAGCCACACTAGCCTTTAAAAGCTCTGAGCTCTTTCAGGGTCAGCCCTTTTGACTCTGCATGTGCTCTTAAGCAGAGCTGCTGCTGAGGAGAGCAAAACAAAGGAAGTGAGCGCTGGTAAGTTTTGCAGTTGGAGTAGAGCTGCTTTAGAGGCTTCCACTAATTTAAATTGATAATTTCAACTGCTGAGAGCCACCTCTGTTCAAACAGAGGAAGCAGTTTGAAGCTTCCAGAAGCAGGGGGCAGAGCCACACCAGGCCCTTCCCTGAACTGTGACTCATAGGGGCGGAGCCACACTAGCCTTTAAAAGCTCTGAGCTCTTTCAGGGTCAGCCCTTTTGACTCTGCATGTGCTCTTAAGCAGAGCTGCTGCTGAGGAGAGCAAAACAAAGGAAGTGAGCGCTGGTAAGTTTTGCAGTTGGAGTAGAGCTGCTTTAGAGGCTTCCACTAATTTAAATTGATAATTTCAACTGCTGAGAGCCACCTCTGTTCAAACAGAGGAAGCAGTTTGAAGCTTCCAGAAGCAGGGGGCAGAGCCACACCAGGCCCTTCCCTGAACTGTGACTCATAGGGGCGGAGCCACACTAGCCTTTAAAAGCTCTGAGCTCTTTCAGGGTCAGCCCTTTTGACTCTGCATGTGCTCTTAAGCAGAGCTGCTGCTGAGGAGAGCAAAACAAAGGAAGTGAGCGCTGGTAAGTTTTGCAGTTGGAGTAGAGCTGCTTTAGAGGCTTCCACTAATTTAAATTGATAATTTCAACTGCTGAGAGCCACCTCTGTTCAAACAGAGGAAGCAGTTTGAAGCTTCCAGAAGCAGGGGGCAGAGCCACACCAGGCCCTTCCCTGAACTGTGACTCATAGGGGCGGAGCCACACTAGCCTTTAAAAGCTCTGAGCTCTTTCAGGGTCAGCCCTTTTGACTCTGCATGTGCTCTTAAGCAGAGCTGCTGCTGAGGAGAGCAAAACAAAGGAAGTGAGCGCTGGTAAGTTTTGCAGTTGGAGTAGAGCTGCTTTAGAGGCTTCCACTAATTTAAATTGATAATTTCAACTGCTGAGAGCCACCTCTGTTCAAACAGAGGAAGCAGTTTGAAGCTTCCAGAAGCAGGGGGCAGAGCCACACCAGGCCCTTCCCTGAACTGTGACTCATAGGGGCGGAGCCACACTAGCCTTTAAAAGCTCTGAGCTCTTTCAGGGTCAGCCCTTTTGACTCTGCATGTGCTCTTAAGCAGAGCTGCTGCTGAGGAGAGCAAAACAAAGGAAGTGAGCGCTGGTAAGTTTTGCAGTTGGAGTAGAGCTGCTTTAGAGGCTTCCACTAATTTAAATTGATAATTTCAACTGCTGAGAGCCACCTCTGTTCAAACAGAGGAAGCAGTTTGAAGCTTCCAGAAGCAGGGGGCAGAGCCACACCAGGCCCTTCCCTGAACTGTGACTCATAGGGGCGGAGCCACACTAGCCTTTAAAAGCTCTGAGCTCTTTCAGGGTCAGCCCTTTTGACTCTGCATGTGCTCTTAAGCAGAGCTGCTGCTGAGGAGAGCAAAACAAAGGAAGTGAGTGCTGGTAAGTTTTGCAGTTGGAGTAGAGCTGCTTTAGAGGCTTCCACTAATTTAAATTCATAATTTCAACTGCTGAGAGCCACCTCTGTTCAAACAGAGGAAGCAGTTTGAAGCTTCCAGAAGCAGGGGGCAGAGCCACACCAGGCCCTTCCCTGAACTGTGACTCATAGGGGCGGAGCCACACTAGCCTTTAAAAGCTCTGAGCTCTTTCAGGGTCAGCCCTTTTGACTCTGCATGTGCTCTTAAGCAGAGCTGCTGCTGAGGAGAGCAAAACAAAGGAAGTGAGCGCTGGTAAGTTTTGCAGTTGGAGTAGAGCTGCTTTAGAGGCTTCCACTAATTTAAATTGATAATTTCAACTGCTGAGAGCCACCTCTGTTCAAACAGAGGAAGCAGTTTGAAGCTTCCAGAAGCAGGGGGCAGAGCCACACCAGGCCCTTCCCTGAACTGTGACTCATAGGGGCGGAGCCACACTAGCCTTTAAAAGCTCTGAGCTCTTTCAGGGTCAGCCCTTTTGACTCTGCATGTGCTCTTAAGCAGAGCTGCTGCTGAGGAGAGCAAAACAAAGGAAGTGAGCGCTGGTAAGTTTTGCAGTTGGAGTAGAGCTGCTTTAGAGGCTTCCACTAATTTAAATTGATAATTTCAACTGCTGAGAGCCACCTCTGTTCAAACAGAGGAAGCAGTTTGAAGCTTCCAGAAGCAGGGGGCAGAGCCACACCAGGCCCTTCCCTGAACTGTGACTCATAGGGGCGGAGCCACACTAGCCTTTAAAAGCTCTGAGCTCTTTCAGGGTCAGCCCTTTTGACTCTGCATGTGCTCTTAAGCAGAGCTGCTGCTGAGGAGAGCAAAACAAAGGAAGTGAGCGCTGGTAAGTTTTGCAGTTGGAGTAGAGCTGCTTTAGAGGCCCGCGCGCCTAACGGAGCTCGAGATTACAAACTAGTAACAAAAGAATATAGTCTTACTAGGTAGAAAGGTAGTAAACGTGTACATTTTTGAGGCCCAGAATACTGCACTTGTTAAAATGGATTCTGAGGGAACAGTTGTAGTTACCTGCAATACTTGTGCCATGTTTGTGTTCTTGCCAAAGCATATGGAGAACTACACTTGCAGCAAGTGCAAGCTGGTTGCACTACTAGAAGAGAAGGTCCAGCAGCTAGAGGCCCGCATATCTAACCATCACCAAATTAAAGAGCTTGAGCTGTTCTTGGACAGAGCGGAACAGACTATGCTGGACAAAGAAGAGACAGGGCACAGTTCTGACGGAGAAGGCCCTTCACTAACTCAGGAGGGAGATGTTTGGAGGAATGTGACTCAAAGGACGAGAAGAGTAGGGGATCACTCTGAGAGTCTGAAATTACAGAATAAATTTGAGGCTCTTTCCCTCATCACACCTGATGAGGAACACACAGAGGAACAACTGGTTCCACCTGATGATCTCTCTTTCATCACACTTGATGAGGTCCAGGAAGATAAACAACAGGAACAAACTGAGGTTCTCTCCCTTAATATGGTTGATGAGGTGCATGTAGATGAACAGATTGCAGGAGAGAGGCTCCTTGTACTAGGCGATTCAATAATTAGAAATACAGAGAAATGGATTTGTGATGCACATGATAACCGTATGGTGACTTGCCTGCCAGGTGCAAAAGTTGCAGACATCACAAGAAATCTAGATAGATTGTTAGAGAGAACTGGGAACGAGCCAGTTGTCATGGTACATGTTGGTACCAATGATGTTGGGAAGGCCAAGCGGTCTGTCCTGGAAGCCAAATTCAGGTTGTTAGGAAGAAGATTGAAGTCCCGGACTTCCAAGGTAGCATTTTCAGAAGTGCTGCCTGTCCCTCGCGCAGGACCTACCAGGCAGGCAGAGCTCAGAAGCCTCAATGCGTGGATGAGGCGGTGGTGTTGAGAGGAGGGTTTCAGATTTGTCAGGAACTGGAGAACATTTTGGGACAAGCCAAATCTGTTCAGGAGGGATGGGTTGCATTTGAACCATGATGGGACCAGATTGCTGGCACTCAACCTCAAAAAGGCTGCAGAACAGCTTTTAAACTGATAACTGGGGGAAAGCCGACAGGAGCTGGGCAGCATCCGGTTCGGGAAAGTGTGTACTTGAGTAGTGAGGAGGATGCAAAAATTACTGAGCAGAGCGAGGAGCTAGTCACTAGCATTCTAGCAGAAGGATGCAAGAGGCAGTCTAACAATGCAACTGGACACAAAAGACTGTGTCAGAAAAGCATATATAAATGCTTGTATACAAATGCTAGAAGCCTCCGGAACAAAATAGGGGAGCTGGAATACTTAGCAATAAATAAGAATATTGATATTATTGGTATCACTGAAACCTGGTGGACGGATGATAACCAATGGGATACAGTTATCCCAGGCTACAAACTGTACAGGAAGGATAGGAAGGGGCAAGTGGGAGGTGGTGTGGCCTTGTATGTCAAAGAAGTGATAAAATCGTATGAATTGGAATATCTAGGTGATTTGGAGTCACCATTAGAAGCTCTGTGGGTAAGAGTACCAGGCCACAAGGATGGTCTAACAGTAGGCATATACTATCGGCCTCCGACCCAAACTCTTGAGGGAGACTGGCAGTTGGAGAATGTTGTAAAGGAGGCATCCAAGAAGGGAAGCCTGGTTATAATGGGGGACTTCAATTACCCTCACATAGACTGGGTGAACTGTTGTTCAGCACATGATAAAGAGATAAAGTTCCTAGATATGCTAAATGATTGTTCCCTGGGACAGATGGTTGAAGACCCAACTAGAGGTACAAGAATCCTTGACTTGATCCTGAGTAATACTCAGGATCTGGTGCAAGATGTTAATGTGACTGATCCAATAGGGAACAGTGACCACAACTCAATTATGTTTAACTTGAACATAGACCGCAAGTCACTGATAAAATCTAACACAGAGACCTTAAATTTTCAAAAAGGAAATTTCCCAAAGTTGAGGAAACTAGTAAAAAAGAAGCTGAAAGGGAAAATTGAGAGAGTCCAAACACTCCAAGAGGCATGGAGGCTGTTTACAAAAACAATAACAGAGGCTCAATTGGAATGCATACCCAAAAGGAAAAAGGCCACTGCCAGGTCCAAGAGGACTCCAATGTGGCTTACAGGAGCTGTTCGGGAAGTGATCAAGAGCAAGAAAAGCTCATTTAGAAGATGGAAGGCTTGTCCGAATGAGGACAGCAGGCAGAAACATAAATTCTGGCAGAACAAATGCAAGGCAACAATCAGGAAAGCAAAGCAAGACTTTGAGGAGCGTATAGCTAAAAATACTCAGAGAAATAACAAAGACTTCTTTAAGTACATTAGAAGTAAGAACCCAACTAGGAAGGCCATTGGACCATTAGATGACAATGGAAGGCAAGGGGTTATTAAAGAGGAAACAGAGATTGCAGAGAGACTCAATGAATTCTTTGCTTCAGTATTCACTGAAGAAGACAGAGGCCACATGCCCAAAACAGAGCCTATCTTCGTAGGGAGGGAAACCGAAGAATTAAGCCAGATAGAAATAACCAGGGAGGAGGTCCTTGCATGTCTTGTTAAGCTAAACACTAACAAATCACCAGGACCAGATGGAATCCATCCACGAGTTCTCAGGGAACTTAAAGATGAAATTGCTGATCTCCTAGCCAAAATATATAATCTTTCCCTCAAATCAGGCTTTGTGCCTGATGACTGGAAGGTAGCGAATGTAACACCAATTTTCAAAAAAGGATCCAGGGGTGATCCAGGAAATTACCGACCTGTCAGTTTGACATGTGTCCCAGGTAAAGTGATGGAAACCATCCTAAAAGATAGAATTAATAGGCACATAGAAGAGAAGGCGCTGCTAAAGGAGAGCCAACATGGTTTTTGCAAGGGCAAATCATGCCTCACTAATCTGTTGGAATTTTTTGAGAGTGTCAACAAGCATGTGGATAAGGGGGATCCAGTTGACATTGTTTATCTGGACTTTCAGAAGGCTTTTGACAAGGTCCCACACCAAAGGCTCTTGAATAAACTTACCAGTCATGGAATAAAGGGACAGGTCTTGTCCTGGATCAGCAACTGGCTAAGGGACAGGAAACAGAGGGTAGCACTAAATGGACACTTCTCCAAGTGGAGGGAAGTAAAGAGTGGGGTCCCCCAAGGTTCAGTACTGGGACCCCTGCTTTTCAACCTCTTCATAAATGATCTAGAGGTAGGAGTAAAAAGCAAGGTAGCCAAATTTGCTGACGACACTAAATTATACAGGGTAGTGAAAACTGTGAGAGATTGTGAGGAGCTTCAGAGGGATCTCTCGACACTGGGGGAGTGGGCAAAACAGTGGCAAATGAGTTTCAACATTAGTAAGTGCAGAGTGATGCATGTTGGGGCAAAGAACCCCAATTACATTTATAAACTGATGGGGTCTGAACTCTCTGCGACAAACCAGGAAAGGGACCTTGGTGTCCTGGTGGACAACTCAATGAAGGTGTCAACCCAGTGTGCCTCAGCAGTGAAAAAAGCAAACTCAATGCTAGGGATCATTAGGAAGGGTATAGAAAATAAGTCAGCAAGTGTCATTTTGCCTCTTTATAAATCTATGGTGAGGCCCCATCTGGAATACTGTGTACAGTTCTGGTCGCCATACCTCCAGAAGGATATTATGGAGCTGGAAAAAGTGCAGAGGAGGGCAACCAGAATGATTAGGGGACTGGAACACCTTCCTTACCATCTGAGGCTGCAACGGTTGGGCCTCTTCACTCTTGAACGACGACGTCTAAGAGGTGACCTGATTGAAGTTTATAAAATCATGCACGGTGTGGACAAAGTAGATAAGGAAAAACTGTTTTCCCTATCGCATAACACTAGAACTAGGGGACACTCGATGAAACTTTTGGGTACTAGTTCTCAAACAAATAAGAGAAAGTATTTTTTCACCCAGAGGATTACTGGTCTATGGAACTCCCTGCCAGAAGAAGTGGTGACAGCTGTCAGTCTTGACAGCTTTAAGAAAGGATTAGACAAGTTCATGGAGGACAAGAGTATCAATGGCTATAATTATGGATACTTAAGGACAACCTCCGGGTTGGAGAGATAGGCAGGATATCTCTCAATATCATTTCCAGGGAATCCTAAGCAGGTGAAGGCATCTGCTTGGGAATACCCTGAAGGAAATGGTGAGCCACTGTGTGAGACAGAATGCTGGACTGGATGGGCTGTGGCCTGTTCCAGCAAGGCTGTTCTTATGTTCTTATGTTCTTATGTTCTAATGTGCTGCAGATGGAAAAATGCAGGCCTGACTGCCAATGACCCCTGATTTTCCGGTTTTAGAGATTGGTCAAGATGGATGCCCAGATTATGTATGCTCTCTCTCAAAGGAAACATAATGTCCCCATTTTAAGGGGACCTGAGACTGGTTACCCCCAGTGGTGGGCATCAGCAGGTTTGCACCAGTTCACCAGAACTGGTCGCAGAAATTCTGACTGGCCCTGCCGATCCAAGTTTTGAAATAAAGTAGTCCTAATTCAGGTGCAATGCAGGGCTTTCCCCCTGGCCACAGCCACCATACCATGCCCACAAAGTAGGTAGTAAAAAAATTTGAATCCCACCACTGTCCCTACCAGTATCACCTACATATTATCCGGATTCAGATTTAGCCTATAATTTCCGCATGATTGCTTCTGTTGCTGAGGTTTTCCTTTCTAAGATAGCCTGCCTATTATAGTACAGTGGTACCTCATACTATGATTTTAATCCATTCCACGGGGCTCGTTGTTGTATGAAACAATTGCTATATGATACATGCATCATATAGCGATTTTCCCTATGGGATGCATCCATAGGGAAAATTGTTATGCAGGACACCATCTCCCCCCCCCCCCCACACACCTAATTCTTAAGTGATTTCATTGCCATACGGGGCAATTGTTGTATGAGGTTTCATTGTAGTTTATTCTTTTGCTTCTAAAGTTGTTACCTTCCTTTCTATTGTCCTTCTGGAGGAGGAGTTTTGATACTTTTTGTGATGATTTTCTATTCTATCTGCTCTCAATTTTAGAGCTGCTTTGTGAATCCATATTGGGCAGAAGCAGAGGGAATCTTATTTTCAAACTAGCATAGGTGTCCGTCTTCGATGGTTTTTTTGGGGGTGCTCAACCCGTGGGGTGGGGTGGCTTGGGAAGGTTTTTTTCCTTTTTGCCTCCCCCCCATTTGTGATGCCCCCTGGCTCTCAGTAAAGGAACCTGGGCAGACCCACCCCGGCATGATGATGAGGGAGGATGATAGGTATTGAGGGGGAAATTTAGGAGGAAAGCAAAGACAGGAGGGTAAGAATGAGGGAGGGAAGGAAAGAAGGAAGGGGAGAAGAATGGCTGGAGGTAGGGAAGGAAGGATGAGAGCTAATTACCCGACCTTGGCCAGGGGGTGTTTGTTGTATGTTTAGGTTTTTCGGATCCTGATACACCCCAACACACAGACTCTCTCTCTCTCTCTAATTCAGGCACACCCACACACTCACACGTGAGTGTGAGTAGCCAATGCCGGTGTATTGCCTGACCTCGGCTGCCTTGGGACTGGATCGTCCTCTTCTTTGGCTCTGTTAGAACATGTGAGCAATGGGGCTATGTTTTGGGGACATTGGTAACCGAGGGGTTGCGTAGTTGATTTTGTTGTGTTGGTGCTTGAATGTTTATTGCATATTTTACTGTTTAAATTACTGTATTGTATCTGTATTTCTAACATTGTATTTCATGCTCTGTGATTTTGCTTTTGTAATGCTTTGTTTACTGTGATATTGATTTTTGATACTTTATTGCGATGTTGTTATGATGATATTGATATGTTGTATTTTTTGTGATATTTTTGTGATATTTTTATACTGTAACTTGTAAATTGTACTTTGTAAACCGCATTGAGTCTCCCATTGGGCAGAGAACTGCGGTATATAAATTTAATAAATAATAATAATAATAATAATAATAATAATAATCCAGAACCCACTGTCTTGTGCATTTTCTTGCACACACACACAGACACATACTTCCTATCTCTCTCTGTCTCTCACTCACACAGCATTGATGTACATTGAAAGTGTCTCATTCCAGGGCTGTAGAGGCTTAAATGGAATGGGTTTGTTCCATCCATATCAGGACCTTTCTCCGTCATTCATTCATTCTCAACCAATCACAGTCCAACATGCAAATCAGCTCTCTCCAACATTCTGTTTCCAGGCCTGACTGTTAAACTGCCATTTTTCTTCCATGGCACCATGGGAGTTGTAGTTTCCATTCTTTTTCCCATTTTGTGGGCTTAGGCCCCATTCTTGGCCCCTGGACCCTCATGGCGCTGATCTCAGGGACAAAAGGTAGGTGTGTGCAGAGCCTTACGGGATAGGCTCCAGGGGTATAGGTATGCATTCCGCACACATACGGCCACATCCCTTCCTTATAGGTATAGATATACATATTCTGGACTTGCATTAGAAAAGCTTGAGGGGGATTTGTTCAGACTTCAAGGTGCTCCATTAAGGGCATTTACTACTGATGCTCACAGTGCTAAATAAGAAGCTGAAGATTAATATAAATATATTAACAAGCAAAGGACCAGCTCAAGACATTTTGAGTGAATGTTCAACAGCATCCTCTTCCAGAAACATTTGGGCTAACGTTTTGTTCATTTTAGTTATAAAGTTTAACACTTGCAAGAAGGAATTGCTATCTGCACAGCCAGCTTGCTATCTTGATTTTTTCTGGGATGCTGCATTGGACATGGTATGTGGGGAGAGGACCAGAGGATCTGACACTGCCCTCTGCCAAATGTTCTTTGCCTCTGCTTTAGAGAGAGAGAATGAATACTTCTGCTTTGGGAGCAAAAATCAAGAGAGCTCCCAGTCTTTGCATATAATCTCATCTGAGATTTTCAGAAGCACAGGTGGTGTCATCCACGAGATGGTCATGCTTTCTCATAAAAGGAGTAGAGTCAAAAGAAGAGAATTAATGGGAGTGGGGGAGTTCTGCAATAGCATACAACAACATGCTGCTTCTTTACTCCATGTGGGTGTCAAATGAGGAAGAAAGGAAGAACAGCTGATCAACACACACACACACACACAAAATATATCAGCGGAAGCTCCAGAAAACTATTTTGGTGAATTGCTCCTGAGAATAAAGACACAAATGTGAGATTCAAGAGGGAGTCAACATTTTCCACTATCTCCATCCTTTCTATGCTCATACTCAGTGACCATTTTCACAAAGTACACAATTGGCTACTTTCTGCTGTTGTATGAACAGCAATTAAATCTCATTAATAATTTACTTTTAAATTGTCAAGCACAATTATATGTAATCGCTGCCAGTTGCCCTGTAGTAGGATCAAATGTGCAAGCACAGTATTATCACATTCTAGAAAACATGATCACTTTGAAAGAGTCAGAAAATTACAAGACTACAAGACTAGAAAACCTGTAACTGTAGGTTTATCTCCCATAAGGCAGATAAATTGGATGATTCACTTCTTTCCTCAGTGATCAGATGATATAATTGCTGTGTTGAAACAGCTTGTCCTCAGAATGTTCCTACTTGCACCATTCTGGGATCATGTCAGGGGCTTCTGTATTTTTAGTTCAGATAGGATTACTTCATTTTGATTTGATTCTAGCACATGCAGTGGCTGGCATTGAATTCAAGTGAGATTTACTTTCTCATCTGGTTCCAACATCCCCATATTACTAGTGAATTAAAGAGAAATCTTAACTACTTAATGATGTAGGAAAATTGGGAAATTAAATTGCAAAAAAAAAAATCCTCCATAAAATAGAGAGAGGATACAATATTAAACAGCAACTAGGGCAATACTCATGTACTATGTCACAGATCCCACCCACTTGTTTGCTTTCTTAAAGGAGCCAGACAAAATAAAGTTACCTAAAGTACACATGCCACTTGGATACAAAAATCACGCCAAACAGTATTCCAGACCTCTATCTCACCTTGAGTGAGCCTATTTAGCCATCTCTAGCCTGTTTCAATTTAGTCCATGGAGACAAAATCCTTGGTGTTGATTATCAAGCCCCATTAATTTTAATAGGCCTACTCCAGTTGAGATTACCATTGGATTTAAACCAAAATTATCTTCACTGATGTAATTTCTTCAGAGATGCATGTCTTAGCAACCAAACTTGCAAAGTAAGCTCATCTTTATCTTCCAATGTAGTAGTAGTAGTAGTAGTAGTAGTAGTAGTAGTAGTAGTAGTAGTAGTAGTAGTAGTAGTAGTAGTAGTAGTAGTTCCTTCTCAGGCTTCTCATTTTTTTAATTTTTTTTAAAAGCATGGCTACATGCAAGAGATCAATAAATCATGTCCTGCAACCAATAGACATCTTTCATCATGGGACCAGCACTTCTAAATATGTACTAAATGTATGTCTTGTGTGACCTATTGTTATAGCAATTTTTTAAAGAGGAAATTCAAGAGAACTAATTTCACAAAAACTGAGAGGAAGGATGAATCATGGTGGTGCAGTGGTTAGAGCACTGGATTCAGAACACAAAGGTTCAAATCCTCATTTAACAACTCACTGGGAGCTCTTGGGCAAGTTACATTTTCTCAGCATATCTTACCTACTAACAGGGAGGATAAAGCATGGCGAACCTCCATGTGCGACACCCTGAGTTCACTGGAGTAAACGCAAGATAAGAAAGTGGTGTTGGGGGCAGTGTCAATTCCTTCTCATGCTGCATGGTGCCTGTCTCTGCCACTACAGCATATCCGGCAATGAGGTTCCTCAGCTCCCCCGGTGGCTTAGTGGTTAAGACTCTGAGCTTGGTGACTGGAAGGTTGGATTTTGATACCTGAGAGCTGCACTTGGGTACATGAAAGGAGCCTCATTCGGGCGTCCCCTGAGCAGAGTTTCTCCAGAAAAAATCCTTTCAGCCCTGAGTAATCTCTGACACAAAATTATTATTATTGTTTCTTCAGCAATAAGGTTTTATGGGGCCGGGGTGTTAACCTGATGCCCAACATTTCTCCTTTCTCATCTGGCTTGGGACCAGCAATGGCAGAGTTAAGATAAGGAAGTAACAAAAATAATATTAAGCAAATGAGACTGGAGGAGAAGAAGAGGACATAGTTCTTCAGTATAAAACTCTTTCATAGGTATTGTACACGTTTATTTTTTAAAAAAAGAATTAACTGATTATGGAATAGGCTTTTTACTTTATACTTTACCATAATATTATGATTAGTGGCATAGCCTGAAATTAGAATAGCCATCACATCTTGTGAATCTACCAGTTGGGCACTTCACAACTTTCTCTGTAGGGATAACAAAAAATGAAACAAAAGCAATAGCGACACCTGAAAGATTGACAGTCATTTCAGTGTGAGGTTTTTTGTAGGTGTCACAAAATTCTTCATTGTTCTTGCTATAGAAAACTAGTGTGGCTAATCCTCTGCAAATGCTTGTATGTGCTGGACAGCCTCCCTGTTTTTGCACACAAGTGTGCAGCCAAAAAAAGAACATTTATGGAATACCTTGTGCATCACAACACATAGCTATCAGATTGCATTTGGTTCAAGCTTTAGATCCTAGCTCTCCATCTTGAGAATGCCAATTCATGCCACATTTGTGTCTCTCCTAATAGTTCTTTCTGGGAAGAGATTTGAGTTGTACTATACTTCATTACCCCTCAATTCTCTCTTCTCGTTACTCCTCTTTCTGTCTTTCTCGTAGCTGAAGTTTTAAGCAATGTAGAGAAGCGCTCCTGCTGAGACATTAAATAGCATCTCAGCAGCTCGCTAGCTCTAAATGCAAGAAGTGATGAGCTATTAATATTTCCTTTCTGCCAGAACTAAATGAAAAAGTTTGGCCAAAACAAACATGCTGAAATTGGCCTATGATGAAATTTTCATCAGCCCTTTCCTTTGAACTATGCTCCAGGATTAAGCTCTTCTTTATCCTCTTGCAACAGGTGGTCCACACAGGGGAGGAAATGTGATGAGCTGACAATGCAAATTTTCCTATTTAGTTTCCTCAAAGCCAGGAGGGGGGCAGAATTTGTTGCCTGCTGTGACAGTTCTGGCTGGGATTAAAAACAGGAAGAGAACTTCTAATTGCTATTAATTATGCAAGTCAAAGCAAAATGGTAATGAGAGAAAAGGAGGAGTGCAGAGCTGTTAACATGAAACATCTCTCAAAAACACAATGCGCTATAAGCACCAGTTTAAAAACAAGGAAGCAGATCAGTTTGATGTAGTGGACAATTTGATTATTATTAATTTTTAAAAAAATTATTGAAAAATTTCAAGTATACATAAGGACACAGAAAAAGAATAATGAAACATACATTGGCAAAATCTTTACCTATAAGGAGAGACGTTAACCATTGGAATGTAACAAAGGCTCCCACACCTGTCCCTATTATCCCGGATTAGAACACAGACCCTCTCTGCTCCATTGGTTTCCCATTTTTTGAGCCATAATCACACTGAGGATCAGATTTGTGTTCTTGCCCTTGAGACTGTAAAACCGCTTCGTTATGAAAAAGTGAACATTGAAAGGCGCCTCCGACAGCGGGAGGCTTTCTTTATTCACATGTTTAAAAGTTTGGAACCTCTAGGGTTAAACTCAGAACTCGAACTCTCTTGTTACTTGTAGCGTTGTTGCCTGGTCTTTTGAAGGTCTCCTTTAACAGTTTCTGTCTCCAACTTTGTCCTACTTGTTACAGATGTTACAAATTTATTGCATGATTTTTCATCCCTTTATATATTACGTTGCTCTTACCTACTCTTTAACGTGTTGAGCACTAACAGAACACACATTTAGAGGCTCTTTAACGCATATCACAGGTAATGTAGATTCTCTATACCCTTGTCTTATTGTTCACCTTATTGTCTAGATGATACAGTGATACCTCATACAACGTCCAAACTTGGTTCCACAAGTTTGGACTTTATACGGATTTGGACTTTGTATGAGGCATGCAAAATCCTAGCCGCAATGCCTCATACAACGTCATTTCCATAGAGATACATTGTACTGTAACAGCACAGACCTCAGGGCAAAGTCAAGGAAACAGACAGGAAACTGACAGAACTTTAAGAAATCATTGTCTAAAGGCTAAAAACATTACAAAAACATGTCAAACAACCCTGATTGTCCAAGAACCTGAAGAATGCTGCAAAAATCCCAGGAATGCTTCTAAAAATTCTGACAAAAAAATTCAAAAGAATCCAAAATCGCGCTTAAAACCACTCCTAAACACTCTTTGCCTCATGCAAAACCCACAAAAGCAATGCACGCATGTGTCCTGCCTTTTATACTGCCCAGGCACAATGCAACCTGGGAAAAACCCAATGCCTCATACAACGTTGCACGACTTTGTATGAGGCAACTTTTTTCAAGGAATTAGGCGATGTTGTATGAATCTGATGTTGTATGAAGCGGACTTTGTATGAGGTATTACTGTACCCACAAAACAAGGAGAATTGTGACATAAACAGTCCATTTAAGAACCTGAAAGGAATTGAATGAAGAATAATTTTAAAAAGGCAAAGCAGGTCTCCAAAGACATATGAGAAAGACAGAAAGAAACACGTAGAAAAAGATTGGAAATTCCATGGCAACCATTCTGTTTATTATCCATCTGCCTACCAAAATGAACATATTCTAGGCCAGGGATTCTCAACCTTTGGCCCACAACACCAAATCAACCGGCCCTCTATCTTGTCCACCCATCGCTTCCTCTGCTGCTGGAAGGGGCCACATTCCCGGTAGCTGTGGCCATGTTCCTGGCAGCTGTGGAGGCATTCTTGTTGGCTGCAGATGCATTCCCAGCAGCCAAGAAGGTGTTTCTGGTGGTCACGGATGCATCTGCAGCCACTGGGAATGCCTCCGTGGCACTGGAAATGCATCAGCAGGCACTGTAAATGTGTCAGCAGCTTTATTTTATTTGTTTGTTTGTTTGTTTATTTATTTATTGTTAAATTTCTATACCGCCCACTCAGCCAAAGCCAACTCCGGGCGGTTCACACAGTGGGTAAAAACAGATAAAAACAAATAAAAACAGATAAAAACTAGCAATAGGAACCCACCCCTAAAATACGCTAGTACAATAAAAAGACAAATATAATTATAACAACAATCCAATATATAGAAGCATTATATATAGTACAGTAATACCTCATACAAAGTCCGCTTCATACAGCATCGGATTCATACAACATCGCCAAATTCCTTTAAAAAAGTTGCCTCATACAAAGTCGTGCGATGTTGTATGAGGCATTGGGTTTTTCCCAGGTTGCATTGTGCCTGGGCAGTATAAAAGGCAGGACACATGCGTGCATTGTTTTTGTGGGTTTTGCATGAGGCAAAGAGTGTTTAGGAGTGGTTTTGAGCGCGATTTTGGATTCTTTTGAATTTTTTTGTCAGAATTTTTAGAAGCATTCCTGGGATTTTTGCAGCATTCTTCAGGTTCTTGGACAATCAGGGTTGTTTGACATGTTTTTGTAATGTTTTTAGCCTTTAGACAATGATTTCTTAAAGTTCTGTCAGTTTCCTGTCTGTTTCCTTGACTTTGCCCTGAAGTCTGTGCTGTTACAGTACAATGTATCTCTATGGAAATTACGTTGTATGAGGCATTGCGGCAAGGATTTGGACGTTGTATGAGGCATTGTGGCTAGGATTTTGCATGCCTCATACAAAGTCCAAATCCATATAAAGTCCAAACTTGTGGAACCAAGTTTGGACGTTGTATGAGGTATCACTGTACTGTCATTTGTTTACTTTCAAACAAGGTCAGAGCGATTTGTCATTCCAAGACACATTCTTTTTTATCCTGTACAGAAATTGGTGTTTTCTGGTGCCATTACCACATGATTTGCAAATTAAGATAATGGGTAATTTGAATTAATTACTCTGCAGTGAGTTTGGCAGGCAGCAATTTTTACAGCTGGACAAGAAATTAGAGCTACTTTTCTGAAGAAGCAAAACCATTTTAGGGAATATCAGAATAACAGTTAATCTTCAAAGTGCTACAGCATTTTTCTCTCTTTTCTGATTATGCTTGAAACAGACTAATATGGCTACTATTAAAAAAACAACTTAGGGAAGTATATATTTAGGATAAATTTACATACCTCCTGGGTGATTTCATCAATTAAAAATAATAATTCAACTAAACACACACAAACTCACACAATTAGTGCTTGTTAGGAGCACTTCTAATCAGAGATGCACTTCTCTAATGTGCTAACCAATTAAACTGTTAGGGATAAATTTGGCAGAATGGGTACTAATGGTGATTGTGTTTTACAGTCAAGCTTCCAAGTCACTAACACATTGGAAATGCAAATAGATCCCAATTCCTAATTGGACCTGGGCATCATCACTCTCAAAAGGGACAGTCAATGTTGCTTAATTCCTCATCTCTTGAAAGGAACATAGGGAGTTCTGCTATGCCATGCCAGACCAAATATCCATCCAAATATATTCTGCTTGAATGCCATGACAAATTACAATGCATGGAAAATGTATTTTTTTTTTGAACCAGAACTTGGGTTTAACCTCATGCAGTGTTAATCCCACCTTGCTCCTCCATGGTAGTGACTCTAATTAACATCTCTCCAAAGTAGTATAATCATCTGGACACTCTTCTGACAAATGCCCATTGACCGCCATTCAACTCTACCACATCTGGTTCAGACCACTGTAGGGAATTGATTTTTTATTGCTGTTAGGTTGGGTTAAACTTCCTACCAGTGAACTGGAACTATTCTCTCCTTCTTTCAAATATTCATTTAAAAAAACATTCTTACAAGAACCCATTGAATGGTTTTGCCTCTAAGCCTAACATGGCTGCTAGAGGATCTGGAGAGGATGTATCTCACCTCCCCACCATGAAGCCCACCCTCTGGATGGAAGAATAATGCACTCATCCTACTTGAAGGCAAGCAACACATGGGAGAATCCTGCAGTGAACTCCAGTCAGTGATCACAGATAACAGGGATTTCTTTTGCCCCTCAGGTTTCCCTTGCTCGAAAGCCAGTCGTATCCAACTGTAGGGTTTAGTGCTCATCCCTCACAGCAGCTGGTTATTTCAGTTCTGGAGTTACACTGGATCCTTTATTCTTAAAGTGTTCAGTTTTTGTGTGGAGAGAGGTGTGCTCTGGACCCACTCTGGGTTTTCACTGGCACTTTACAAGAGTTGTCCAAGGTCCTGAGCCATTTTGGAAGACTGGGATCAGCATCTGGCATAGTTCCTTTAACGTGTAGAGTAAAATCTTTCAGCATCCTGAAAGCTGGAGTCACCAGATGTCACTACTACACACCACCTGCATTCCCACTTAGTGAATGGGGAAGTCTGTAGCATTCTTTTTTCCTTTGGTTCTTAAGAATTGAAAAGAGCCCTGGTGGTGCAGTGGTTGAACTGCTGTACTGTAGCCAAAATGTTTTGAGTTTGTTCCTGACCAGGAATCAAGGTCGGCTTAGCGTTCTATCCTTCCAATGTTGGTAAAATGAGTACCCAGCATGTATGGGGCAAAATGCAAATTAACTTGTGAATTACCCAGAGAGTGCACTAAGCACTAAGTGTAATTGCCATTGCTAAATGTTAATAAAGGACAGGGAATCTTCCTGTCATATCTGATTGCTGATTGAAAAGCAAAATTGAGTGAGATAAGGAAGAAATCTTGTTATCTCTAGCCAGTGAATCTCAGCATCCCTTGTGTATCCAATTGGAAGTAGCAAAGGCATTGCTACTTACCTCTGGTTGCCCGATGGAATGGCAGAATGGAACAAAGGTGAACAAAGTTTTGTGACCCCCCAGGGCAAAACCACAGCCATCCCTGGTCAAAAAAGCTCAACTGCAGTTCTTGGGAGTATCTATTTTTGTTGTTGTTCAGTCGCACAGTCGATTGTGACTCTTTGCGACCCCATGGACCATTGCCCACCAGGCACCTCTGTCCTCCACCATCCTCCTCAACCCACCCAGCTCTGTGCCCATTGCATCTACAATACCATCTAGCCATCTAATTTTTGGTTGTCCCTTTCCTCTTTTGCCCTCCACCTTTCCCAGCATCAAGGCTTTCTCAAGTGAACCCTCTCTTCTCATTTGCTGTCCAAAGTACTTCATCTTCATCTTTACTATTTGACCTTATAAGGAGCAGTCAGGGTTGATTTTTTCTAAGATTGATCTAGGAGTATTGTTTCACCTTTAAAAAGATTACAGCTCTCCTTTATCTTTTTACATCTATGAATATCCATTTCTTCAAACTGGAAAGGAATTTCTAGTGATGTCTAGTTTACTGGGTGTGTGTGCATGCATTTTTGTCCTTTTAAAAAGTCCGTAAAATCTTGGGAGAGTCTCAGTAGCAGAAAATCGGACCCTGATCCCATTAAAGTTGTCCTCTTCTGCCCCAGAGGGAGAAATAACTGTTTTCATAGCTGGGGAAAATCCCACTTCTTTAAAAACTATATATGACATATTTAGTCATCAAGTATTTCTTCTTTTTTTCTTCCTCTCGGCTTCAACTCTCTGTTTCTTACAGAGTCAAGCTGAAGACAAGATGAAAAATTGGTTTGTGTTGCTATTCAGTCCATGAGCCAATAAAACAATGTCTGGTAGCATAGTGATCAAAAAGACCTGGCAATTGCCCAAATTATTTCTCAGCAAGAAGTCTTTGGCCATTGAAAAACCTCTGTGTGTAGGGCTGTCTTGGCATATGAGACAGACAAACTAAACCTTATTGTTATTTCTCTGTTGTTTTTACAAATCCTCCCCTTTCTCCAATGAGCTCAAGGCAGTATACATGATTCTTTCCCTCCTGATTTTATATTTGAACAACTTTGTGAGGTAGGTCAGATTAAGAAGGTGTGATGGATCCAAATAATCTAGTGCCACGTTTCTCAACCTTGGGGCCCCATATGTTCTTGAACTTCAATTCCCAGAAGACTTGGGCTTCTGGGAATTGAAGACCAAGAACATCTGGGGGACCAAGGTTGAGAAACCCTGATCTAATGAGTTTCATTGGTGAGAGGGAATTGAAATAGTAGTCCTGGTCCAACACTCTGACAGCTGCTCCACGCTGGCTCTTCTGGGTGATGGTAATGGCAAAGTAGTTCATCCTTCACCATTGTGATGCACTCCAGATGTGCTGAACTATAACTCTTTTTATTCCCAGAAAATAGGGGCACTGTCAATGCTGGCTGAGAAAGATGAGAGTTGTAGTCCAACACATATGGAGGCACAGGGTTAGGGAAGACTGAACCAGCAAGTGAACTATTTGACCTTTTGCTGCCCAATAAATGGTAGTCCAAGACCTGCCACTAGCTAGGCCATCTGATTTATTTATTTTGAGGATTTGTATTGCCGCTCAACTCCAAAGACTCTGGGCGGTGTACAGATGTTAACACCATCACAATTTTAAAAAATCACAATTAAAACCCCATTAAAAACTACCACAAAACATTCCCCTGTCCTCCCACCAGTTTCAAAAGAGGGAGAGAGTGTTCTTAAATCAGCCATCTCCTTCGTTGTAATGGTGGAGATCATCCTTCTGCTGAGCTATGCTTGTTAAAGATCTGGGCAGGTTTGTACATGCTACTTGCTGGAAGGCCGCGGGATGCTCAGGCTTTGTGAGACTGCCAGCCACAGCACAAGAATGAACCAAGCCTTGGTCAGTGCAGCCTAAGGGTGTGCTCTCTCGGCCTGACTTAGTGCTGCAGAGAAAGACTGGTCCAGCTAATCTGGCTCATAGGTTCTGGGGAAAATGGCGATAAGGCAAATTAATGTTGCAGGTCTTTATTTGAATTGCACCTCTGGGACTATATATACCAATTCCTACAGAATGACACCCTTATCTCTAACTCAGGGGAGAGCTTTCTGGCCTTGGAAGATGGTGTGCATGGAGAAGGGGGGGGGAACCTGTTACCTTCTTCTTCAGAGAACTTTCGCCGCTTCTTGCTGGAAAAAGGCGAGACAGGTTGGAACTCCTTCGAACAGTTGGAAAAAAACCCCCATGAAGTTCACAAGTGAAAGTTGCTATCTTCTCTTTTTTTAAAATGGCCTTTTCTATTCTAAAGCTTCCCCTCTCTATCTTGCTCCGGTTTAGCTTAAGGAGCAAGAAGAACTAAGATTGACTCAAAATCCAATTTAACGAGTTTATTAAAAGAATAGCATAAATGCACAAAATACAGAAATCAAAGAAAGTAAAGAAAGTTGAGCAATAAGCATAGTAGTACCTTAACCTAGCTAAGCTATCTGTGGCACTCTATTGCGCCTCTTGAGAGATGGGTTTGATAGCTTCCCCCGATAGGATAGGAAAGCCTATCGATGTGTGTTTATCTCTCTAGAGAAATATATCTCTCTTTAGATTGAATTAAGCCATGTTTTTATCCACTTTCTGATGAGAAAAAGGTAGATAACAAGTCCTAATTGGCTTGTCAAACTGACACATCTGTATGTAGATCAAAGATCCAGATGGCACCTTATCAGTGTTCTCCATCTAAGTCCGTGTTGTGTTCTGTAAAGCAGTGCCTTTAACAATGTACCTGTACCATGTGTTATCAATGTAACCTTTCTGTGTGCAACATTATAACCATCACCTGTATCAAGGTATGCTTAATAAGGGGACGCGAGCTAGTGACCACCAGAGGGCAGTAGCGAGCGTCCAGCTCTAATGGATCAAAGCCACCTGGATCAGCAGCGCGGGAAGATTCCCCGCGACCTCCTCACCTGGTCAAGAAGGGCGTGACCTCCTACGACGTCACGCGGGCAGCAACCAATAGCCTGCCAACGAGCCACATTCAAATGTATAGCCAGCTGTATATATTGAGCTACCCAGCCGCCATTACCACATGTTCCTCCGGATCATCATGCAATAAACCAGTGTTAAGCCAACCCTTCGGCTGTTGTATTGTCTTTGGTCCCTTACACTAAATTGGCGACGAAGGTGGGATGGCAGCCCACAGGACCAAGACATGCGCCGGTTTCGAAATCAGGAAACCGGGCGACTGGGAGATCTTCGAAATGGACTTCCAGGCCGCACTGATCGAGTCCGAAGTTACGGAAGAGGCGAAGAAGAGAGCCATCTTCACCAGAATGCTCGGACAAGAAACAAAAAGGACCTTGGTGGACCTGATTGCACCGAGGAGGGTGAGCGAATTCAAGGCCAAGGAACTCATGCAGTTGCTGCGTGAGCACGTCCGGCCCGCCACGGCGATGTTTCCCACTCGGAGTGCGTTTTGGAGGCGAGTCCAAGCGCCCGGGGAGACGGTCGCCGCGTTCGTGGCGGCCCTGCGGCTGGCGGCCGGCCCGTGCAAATGGGAGAACGTCGAAATCACCCTCCGAGACTGTGTGCTGTGTGGCCTGAATGACGCCGAGACCCAGCGCACATTAATGAACCAAGAGCCGCCTCCCACGCTGCAGGAGGTCGTTAGAGCGGCCCAGGCTGCAGAAGCTATGAAGGCCGGGGTCCAAGAGCTCCAGGACTGGCGGCCAAAGTCGAGGAAAGCAGAGGCTCCGGTACAGGCGGCCCGGCGAACTTTGAGGTCGTCCACAGAGAGCAGCGACGACGAGGACGTACAGAAGGTCCGGAAGGAGGGCCGACGATGCGACGGCTGTGGCGCGGCCCACGACCGCGTGAAATGCCCCTTCCGGAAGGCCGAGTGCCACAACTGCGGCCGCCGCGGGCACATCGCCAAGGTGTGCAGGAAGAAGCGCGAGTCCCGGAGGAGCTCCCCAGACCGTTCCGTGGGACGAGACTGCCCAGCGAAACCAAAAGACGGCGCCCAGGCCACGCAGAAGCAGGACGGCGTGGGCCGCATCGCCGACGGCAGCGAGGACGACGCCTCGGTGTTCAGCGTGTCTACGAGACACCCCCGCTACTTTGTTGAGGTACTAGTCCAAGGGGTGCCCATTAGGATGGAAATTGACTCGGGGTCCTCATATTCAATCATTTCCCAGAGGGAGTTTTGTGGAATTGCCCCCCAAAAGCAGCCCAAGCTCAAAGCGTTGAGGGCCACACTACGGGACGTGCAAGGGAACAGTATTCCAGTGTTGGGGGTTGGAGAATTTCAGGTCAGATTCAAGGAGCACGCCGCGTCCCTTCCCCTGGTCGTGCTCAAGGGAGGAAACTGCAGCCTCCTCGGGACTCAATGGTTCCAGCCCCTGAGTTTGTTCATTGGGGGGGTGCATGCCGTGGGGATGCACGCTGTTGGGACTGACCCGATTCAGGAGGTGTGCGAGGCGCACCCCGAAGTCTTCAAAATGGGACTGGGGAAATTCAAGGGGCCCCCAGTGACTTTCGACCTGGACCCGGAGGTCCGCCCTGTTCGCCTAAAACCACGCCGGGTGCCGTTCGCACTCAAGGACAAGATAGAGGCGGAACTGGACAAATTGGTGGGTCAGGGGATTCTTGTGCCTGTAGATTCTGCGGAGTGGGAAACTCCAATTGTAACTGCTCTAAAGTCCAATGGGGAGGTCCGCATATGCGCCGACTACAAGTGCACCATCAACAAGGCGATCCACCCGAATGCATATCCGGTGCCGGTAGTCAGCCATCTGCTGGCCAGGTTACACGGGGGAAAGTGTTTCGCTAAGCTCGACTTAGCACAGGCCTACCAGCAGCTTACGGTGTCTCCTGCCGCAGCTGCTGCGCAGACCATAGTCACCCATAAGGGGGCGTTCCAGGTGACGCGCCTCCAATTCGGCGTGAATTCGGCGCCAGGAATTTTCCAGTCACTCGTGGAACGCCTCCTGAAGGGACTGGAGGGGGTGTTGCCTTATTTTGATGACGTGTTAATAACAGGGGGGAGTTGGGCTGAATTGGCCAAGAGGTTGGGGAAGGTACTGACGATATTCGAAAAGGCGGGGCTGAGGCTGCGAAAGGACAAATGCGTCTTCTTCGCAACCGAGGTTGAGTTCCTAGGGTTTTGCGTGACTCCTGAGGGGATAAAACCATCCAAGTCTAAGGTCGCAGCCATCAAGAAAGCCCCAGGCCCCACCTCCAAGCCCGAGTTGCAGTCGTTCCTAGGGCTGCTCAACTTTTACCACTCCTTCCTCCCCCGGAAGGCAGCGGTGGCCGAACCGCTACACAGGCTGCTTAAGAAAGACCAGGCATGGAAGTGGGGCGATGACCAGGAAAGGGCATTTAGTGAGCTGAAAAGCCTCCTGGCGTCCGACGCCATACTGACCCACTTCGACCCCAAACGCCCAGTAGTTCTGATCTGTGATGCATCTCCAGTGGGGGTGGGGGCAGTGCTGTGCCACGTGCTGGCAAACGGAAGGGAGGCCCCGATAGCATTTTACTCCAGGTCCCTGTCCCAAACAGAGAGAAACTACGCACAGACAGACAGGGAGGCATTAGCGATAGTCTCGGGGACGAAAAAATTTCACGGTTTTCTGTATGGCCGCCCCTTCACCATCGTGACGGACCACAAGCCCCTGCTAGGCATTTTTACTGCGGATAAGCCCACCCCTCAAATCCTGTCCCCAAGGATGCTCAGGTGGGCCATTTTTCTCAACGCGTATCAGCACGCGTTGGTCTACCGGCCCGGGAAAGAGATCAGCCATGCGGACACCCTATCTAGGTCTCCCCTACCCCTAACGCCCAGCCAGGTGAGCATGGGGGAGCGGGACCATCAGGTTCTCATGATAGAGGTGCTGGATTCGCCCCGGTAGTGCCCGCCGACATCGCCAAAGCGACAGAGAAAGACAAAACATTAGCGACAGTAAGCTCCTGGCTACAGAAAGGGTGGCCCGCATCCTCCCCAGCGGAGGAGTTCGCTCCATTTTTCAGAAAAAAGCTAGAACTGTCCCTAGAGAGGGGATGTCTCTTGTGGGGGCAGCGGGTGGTGATTCCCACTTCCCTTCGGCCGCGGGTGCTCAAACTGCTGCACGTCAGCCACCCCGGCATCGTGCGATCCAAGGCGCTGGCCCGGAGTTACTTCTGGTGGCCCCAGCTAGACGCCGACATCGAGCACATGGTTGGCACTTGCGAAAGTTGCCAATGCTCCAGACCGGAGGAGGCCCGCCTTCCCCACAGGGAATGGGACGCGGCTAAGGGGCCATGGTCCCGGGTGCACGTTGATTTTGCGGGCCCGTTCAGAGGCACCCTATTCCTCCTCGTTGTGGACGCTTTCTCCAAATGGTTGGAGGTTATCCCAGTCACGAGCACCTCCTCGGCCCAGACCATTAGGCACTTGCGGAGGCTCTTTTCCACGTTCGGCATACCCGACACGTTAATCAGCGACAACGCTAGTTGTTTTACGTCCTCCGAGTTTAAGGCATTCATGGAGATTAACGCCGTTCGGCATATTACCTCCGCCCCGTTTCACCCGGCCACCAACGGCCAAGTAGAGCGCCTCGTCCGCACCACGAAGGACGCGTTGCGGCGCATGGGCCCAGGGGATTTGAACCTACAAGTGTGTCAGTTTCTGCTAGGGTACAGGGTGACCCCATTGGCGTCAGGATACTCCCCCGCAGAGCTCTTAATGCGCAGGAAGCTGACCACCATCCTTACTAGGCTAGACCCCACGAGGGTAGAGGACAAAGGAAGGAACATCGGGCTGGAAGTTACAAAGAGTTTCAGCATAGGCGCCCCCGTGCATTGCAGGAATTACGCCAGCACAGGCCCAGCCTGGGTGCCCGGCGTAGTCGTGGAACAAACCGGCCCCGTGTCGTACCGCGTGGAAACCAGCACAGGGCTCCTATGGAGGCGGCACGCAGACCAGCTCCGACGCAGGGTCCCCGACGAGCAGGACGCGGTTCACGCAGGAAATAAGTCAGCGTTAGGGTTCTCCCCCACCCGTGTAGCCCAAGGGGGAGGAGAAGGGGACCGTGGGCCCCCACCAAGGGGGGAGGAGGATATCCTCGTAGATACCCTGGGGGATCTTTCAGAGGGAGAGGAACCCGACCCCATACATATCTCGCGGAAAGTCCCCACAAATGCGGGTACCCCGACCAACTTAGATTTTGATTTTCAGACCCGGGGGGGTTTTTCGGAGTGGTCCCCCACCCGTCCAAGCGAGAAGAGGGGTTTTCCGTTAGTCCCGATGCCCCCCGGTCTGCCCACAATGGAGTTTTTCCCTTCCCCTAAGACCGCCAGACAGCGGCAAGCTACTAACGAGTCTCCCTCTCCCATTTCAGGACAAGGGACCGGGGAACAAAGAAGCAATAACGCCCCCAGGGGGGCAGCCTTCTTCACGGCCCCCACGCACACGCAACAAGCCATCTTGGCTGAGAGACTTCGTCTCATCCTAGGGGGGAGGGATGTTGTGTTCTGTAAAGCAGTGCCTTTAACAATGTACCTGTACCATGTGTTATCAATGTAACCTTTCTGTGTGCAACATTATAACCATCACCTGTATCAATGTATGCTTAATAAGGGGACGCGAGCTAGTGACCACCAGAGGGCAGTAGCGAGCGTCCAGCTCTAATGGATCAAAGCCACCTGGATCAGCAGCGCGGGAAGATTCCCCGCGACCTCCTCACCTGGTCAAGAAGGGCGTGACCTCCTACGACGTCACGCGGGCAGCAACCAATAGCCTGCCAACGAGCCACATTCAAATGTATAGCCAGCTGTATATATTGAGCTACCCAGCCGCCATTACCACATGTTCCTCTGGATCATCATGCAATAAACCTGTGTTAAGCCAACCCTTCGGCTGTTGTATTGTCTTTGGTCCCTTACACTAAAGTCCGTGAGAGAGAACATCTTCAAGGTTCTTTCCCTAGGGATGGCCTTGAAAACTGGCCACAAGGCAGCTTTCCATCATTGTCTAGAAAATGGTGGAGAGTTGCTCACAAAATGGAATCACTTAGGCTAAGTGTACTAGCTCTGAATTAAACGAAATTAACTACTTAGCATCCTAACATGATAAGCTACAGAAAACAATGATTAATATCATAAAATATGACATCTTCTTGTCATGGAATCACAACAAGGTTCACTCAAATCCACCCTGTCTTTCTGAAATGCCACCAAACATTTGTTAAGAAGTAATTTGGTAGGTCCCTGCCTTGCAGCCTCATTGTGCTGATTGATCTGTAACATTCCATTATTTGGCATTCAGAAGCCCTGTTGATGGGTTAATTCTCAAAGGATTGAATGCTATGTAATTCCCTTGTGAAGTTAGGGATGGCAGTCCTAGGTAGGTAGTGAACTGTTTTGACAGCTTTCTGCACAGCATTTTTCAATACCTTTCATTTACAACAATTGTATTAAATGAACCAAAGAGCAGTGGTGACAGGGCAAAGATTGGAAACAGCGGGATTTATCTGATATGTTTTCTATTTGTATTAAATGCCATTGGTTTTCACTGGGGCATCATCATACCCATCAAGTGCCGCTCCAGAAAATATGGGCACTGCTCCAGCCCATATGCGCATGCACAGCAAAAACTCCTTTGCGCATGTGCAGAACACATTTGTGCATGCACAGATGGGTTCTGCATACATGCATGCACACATGCACATGTGCGTGTGCAGTAACCTCACCCCCTGCCATTCTAAATACGGGACAGCACCGGGAAAGGGGAGGAACGCACACCAAAATATGGGATTTCCCGGCGAATCCAGGATACTTGACAGGTATGGGCATCATCTATGTGGCAGACTTCAGGTCTTGAAATTCTTGCAGAGATCCTATTAGACTGGTTCTTCTTCTTCCATGTCCAGGCCAGATATGAAACTGCCAAAATGAAAGCACCTTATGGTGAGTTCATTCTGCAGTTCCTTTCACCTGATGTAGTGTGAGAAAGATTAACTGGCAACACAAGGTTGCCATTACCAGGATATACCCAAGCATGGTTCAAAAATACCGCAATCTTTGAGGAGGCTCTTGTAGCTGTGGTGCAAGTACATACTTTTTCACCATTGTCTATACTGGCTAGAGAGGACAGGAATTGTAGTAGACCCCTAACAACTAGAGCAGTAGTTCCCAATGTGGGGCACATGCCGCATAGAGGAACTTCAATTCCCAGAAGCCTAAGTCAGTACACTGGCTGATCAGTGCTTCAGGGGATTGACTTTGGCTTCTGGGAATTGAAGTCCAAAAACCAAAGTTTGGGAAACACTGACCTAGAGGGTTATCACTGCTTATTCATGAATGAATGCATAATGATTGGCCATGCCAATAAAATGGAGTGGGAAGTGATTGGTTTTCTTGTTGGTATGTCTCAAAAGATATCAAATTGATGGTTTGCATCTTCTCCAATTACCAGTGTGTGAAAGAACACAAATTGAATATGTATTGGGAAATAGTATCAGGGTCTATGGATATCAATATTACATTGGACATTTCTCAATTTAAGTATCATAACTGCCACCTACAGTGATAGAAAAAGCTATACTAATTACGGGTAGGAGGATTCTCTGTTGTAGAACCTTGGATATAGGACCTTTAATACAATGTTGAAATGTAGGGTTTTGTTTATTGAGCATTCCAGCTGCCCTTCCTGCAGAATATTCAATATTGGCACCCATCCTCGCTAGTCTTCGATCCCACTACCCTGAAAGTCAACATCTTGGAGCCATTGAGCTTGCATTGTTCTCATTTGGAAACTTTTAATGTTTTTTTAAATAAAAAATCAGTTCATTTTGCCCTAAAGAATTGTGTATGTTTGAGAATGTTGGAGTTTAACTTGATCCACACAGAGTATGGAACACTGTCTTTCTAAAGGAATTTCTGCCTTACTTATTACTTTGTAGTAGTTATTGTTGTTCTGTACACAGAAACAATTAATTGCATTTCACATTATCAACATGCTATTTCTGGTCAATAAAAAAGGACAGAACAGAGGGAACGCTCTCTTGTTCCCCCAGTGATTAGTTCTGATATTGAAACCAGACAAGATTTGGTAAAAACAAAGGATGGAGCAAAAATAGCTCCCTTGCTACTAAAAAATGGTCACAGGGGAAAGAAAAAGAAGAAAATTTCAGGTTTAAAACTTGAAAACTTCCTGTCAAGATACCTTTGAAATGCCTTAAAGTGTGATTAAAATGTAAATTTAAAAAGTAACCAGAAAATGTTGCACCAAAATAGCTTTCTAACTACCTGTTCTGTTACTTTTGGAATCTGACTTGGATACATTCTTGTTATCTTGGATACATCCTCAATAGATATACAATAAAAACCTGATTTACATATGCCTCTACTTATGTAAAATTCGACTTAAGTAAGTTTTTTTTGCACAAATCATGTCCCTATTTATGCAAAAAAAGAGAGTTACGTAAGGGGTTTCCTGGTGTGTTTAGATTTTAAAATGGTGGTGGCACCATTTTAAAATCTAAAATTCCATCCTGCGTCACCCGCCCCCACCGCCGAAAGTCGCAAGACATCACTTGCGGTGGAGGCAGTGGCGTCAACGGTGGTGGCAGCAGGGATTTTGCTTCAGCCAGGGCTGGGAGAGTCCCAGGGGTGGGGGGGATATCTGCTCTCTTCCGCTGTTTGTGTGAGGTTTTTCTGGGGGGTGCTTTACTGTAGTTGTGAACGCGCCTTGGAGAATAGCTTAAAAGGTGTGTGTGGGAAATTGCCTGTCATTACCAGAGATGGCCACTAGGGGCGCAAAGCATGGTTTTCATAGGGATGCATTGATAACCATTTCAAGCCAATTTTTTAAGTTTTTCAGTGCATTCCTATAGGGATGCATCGATTTAAGTAAAACCCCTATTTACATAAGAAGCTACAGAACAGACTTTTTATGTAAATTGGGGTTTTACTGTAGATATAGATATAGATATAGATATAGATATAGATATAGATATAGATATAGATATAGATATAGATATAGATATAGATATAGATATAGATATAGATATAGATATAGATATAGATATAGATATAGATATAGATATAGATATAGATATAGATATAGATATAGACAGGGACTGTAGTGGCTCAAGTGGCTAAGATGCTGACTGGGAGGCGGAAAGTCAGCAGTTCGATTTCCGAGTACTGCAGGATGGAATGAGCTCCCATCTGTGTCCCAGCTCCTGTCAACCTAGCAGTTTGAAAGTAAGAAATTGCAAGTAGATAAATAGGGACCACTTTGGTGGGAAGGTAACAGTGTTCCATGCGCTCCGGTGTCTAGTCATGCCTGCCACATGACCACGGAAACGTCTGCAGCAGCAGACAGCGCTGGCTCTTTGGCATTGAAACAGAGATGAGTACTGCACCCTAGAGTCGGATATGAGTGGCTTTCGAGCAAGGGAAACCTTTACCTTTACCTATAGATATAGATAGTGGTGGGCTCAAAAAAAATCACTACCACACTGTGGGCATGGTATGGTGGGTGTGGCCAGGGGAAAGCCCTGCGTTGCACCCGAATTTTAATTTAATTTAATTGTCAAATTTATATACCACCCGCTCGGCCAAAGCCGACTCAGGGTGGTTCACAATGACAATTTAAAAAACATGTTAAAAACAGTTAAAACTGCCCACCCCCTAAAACAAGGGGTGCAGGATCCAAAAGCACAATGGGGAGGAGTTCTTCTACACCAGTCACCCAATGGAGGTTACCCTTCCACCTGCGCCCTACGCTTGACCCACCAGCCAGGTCAATTAGGACTACAGTACTTTTTTTCAAAACATGGATGGGCGGGGCCAGCAAGAATTTCTGCTACCAGATCTTTTTTTATTTTTTTATTAAAATGTTCACAATAATACAACTTAAAAAACATTACAATTATAAACAAAAATACATATATCCTACATACTATTATAAATACCATACAGAAATCAATCTTAACCTATAAATCCAAGGGTTAACCGTTGGAACTGGCTATAGGTTGCTATGCCTCGCCCAACTTGCCTGCACTCACCCTTCGTGCACACGGCCAATCTGGGTACGCAGGTCAACGAAGGATTGAAAAAACCGCCAGTGGGGCAACAGCCCCACAAATGTGAAGAAAGGGAAACAACTTCACTTCCCAACATTCCTTGCGCTGCGCTGCGCCAGAGCCAATCAGGCTGAGAGGCTCTCGCACGGCGCAGCGTTCGGAAACGCGCCACAGCCAATCAAAAGAAAACCATTTTAAAAAAACGCAGCACAAACAGAAAGCACCAACCCATTACTACAAGCCCCAGCGTCCTGCGCGCCATGAGCACGCAGAACGCTGAGGAAAACAGCGCCCGAAAAATTAAAAAGAAAAACAACTCACCGCGTCACAGCCAAACTCACACCAGCCGGCTTTCTTTCCCTCACCCACGGTGCCTGAAGGTCCCGACTGGAGTTTCCCCTTTAATATCAGTGCGTGGGGGTTGCGATCCCCCTCTCCGTTGGCTACCCTAGGGTTGGGAGGTTTGTGGGGACAAAAGGGGAATGTTTCCCAAACCCTTCTGGACTCAGGACACCAGGGAGAGGGGATCGATTCCCACCCCCCTCCTTAAAAATTTCTACTCTTTAAAAACGGAGTTGTTTTAAGGAGGGGGGAGGGAATCGATCCACTGTGCCTGGTCTACTGGGTCCAGAAGAGTTGGGGGGACATACCTCTTTTGTCCCCACAAACCTCCCAACCCCAGGGGAGCCAGCGGAGAGGGGGGTCGCAAGCCCCACCCACTGATATTAAAGGGGAAACCCCGATCTACTTTCACAACTCCACACAAACAAAGCACCATAACACACTAAAGCCCCCCTCCCTACCACCTAGCCCACCCTTCCTAACCCCCAACAACCATGCCCCCCTCCCACCACCTAACCCACCCTTACTAACCCCCAATGACCATGCCCCCCTCCCCACCACCTAACCCACCCTTACTAACCCCCAACGACCATGCACCCCTCCCCACCACCTAGCCCACCCTTCCTAACCCCCAACGACCATGCCCCCCTCCCCACCATCTAGCCCACCCTTCCTAACCCCCAATGACCATGCCCCCCTCCCCACCACCTAACCCACCCTTACTAACCCCCAACGACCATGCACCCCTCCCCACCACCTAGCCCACCCTTCCTAACCCCCAACGACCATGCCCCCCTCCCCACCATCTAGCCCACCCTTCCTAACCCCCAACGACCATGCCCCCCTCCCCACCACCTAGCCCACCCTTCCAAACCCCCAATGACCACGTACCTTCCCCACCACCAAATAAATAATTTTTTAAAAATTACTAAAAACACTCAAACACAGCCAAAAATACACAAAAACAAAAACACAAAAAACAATACGAAGTAAACAAAGACACAATCAAAAACAAAACAGACAAAAAAATACAAATTCCAACCCCCCCTCCCCCCCGCCCACACACACACACAAAAGAAAGAAAACAAGCAAACTTACCAAAACAGGTGCTACCTCCACCAGGACTGGAAAAGAAATGAATACAGAAAGACCCTACTTACCAGAAGAAGCTCCACCCAGAGGCCAGGAGAGAAACAAAAGTCAAAATACAATAACCCCTACCAGCACCACCTGCTGGCCACAATAGTAAAAACAATTCAAAAACACACAACAACCCCAAACAAAACACAAATTAACAATTTAACACAAAAGGTCACACCAAAAAAACAAGTAAAAAAAATTACACTAAACACACTTTCACACAAATCACAAATATATGTCAATAAAATACAATACAAACTTTAAAAAATCCTGTGCTGAGTTATTATATCATACTTTCTTCTTTTATTAATCCTCAAAAAAACCCAAAAAAGCAGATCACAGTTAATAACAGCCAAGCCAAACAAATTTAACATAAATAAACATTTAAAAAATTAAAATTACAGACTAAGCAATTTTTTAAAAAAACAACAACACAATTTAACCTTCCAACACAATGTAAAACTATTGCAAAAATAAAATTGGCTCATTTTTAATTAAAAAACACGGGGGGGGGGGGGGAAGCCCGGCAACGCCGGGCAACCCTTGCTAGTAAAAATATAAAAAAGAACAATAAATAAGTATACACATAAGTAGTTAGTCTGTGACCTAGTGCCATGTTAACTTCTTCTTTCCTCTATACAACCTTATTTACTTTTCAGAAATTCTTAATACACCTATAACTATCTTAATATACATGTTCCAACTTTTTCATTTAGATCATCCATTTAATGTACCTATTAAGTCACAGTAAAAATATTATAATGAAACTACAATTAAAATACATTTTTCAAATACTACACCCAGTGTTATATTACAATGCCATGGAGGAAACAGAGAGTCACATTTATTTTCTATCCCCAAAAACCCCTTTGTCCAGGTACTGGTCTATATCTTTCATCTCCCTTTAATGAGTAATCCACAAATGGTTGCCATATTTCCCAAAATCTATTTTCTTTAACTATACCCTTTTTCTTGTTCAAATCCCATGTTAATTTATCGTTTAACGCAAGATCCCACATATCCTTGTACCATTCCTCTACTTTCAAAGTTATTTCACTTTTCCAATTCCTGGCAATACACTGTCTACCCGTTGTCAAAATTATTGATAATAACTCTTTTTCATCATTATTTAAAGTAAAATTTTCTACTTCTGTTAACAAAACAGTACTTGGCCCCAATTTAATTCTCATACCCATAACAGCACATATCTCTTTCTCAATTTCCCCCAAAATTCATTTACCACGTTACAACCCCACCACATATGTTCATCTGTTCCCAATGTATCTTTACACCTCCAACACATTTTATATTTGCTTTTGTCTATTTGATGTAACCTCACTGGGGTCAAGTACCATTTCCACAACATTTTATGATTATGTTCTTTCACTCTAACAGACATGGTTCTCATAATCCTTTTCTTCCATTTATTTCTCCAAATCTCATCCACTATCTTTATTTTCAAATCCTGTTCCCAACTCATTTTCAAGGTTTCATGTGGATTACCCTCTTTATTTAACATTCTATATATTTTACTGACTAAGCCCTTAATACCCCTTTCCCCCTTTCTTATATTTAATATCAGCTCTTCAAATTCAGTTATATTTCTTTCCAAACTGGCTTCCGTTAAATATTTACCATTCCATTTATTTACCAACATGGTCTGAAACCAGTTCAACCTCAATTGTGCAAACAAATCTGCTTTTCTTTCTCCATCTTTACAAACCCGTATCCAGTCCTTCAGCAGGAAAACATCATTTCTCAATAAAACCTCCTTCACCCTTTTATCAATTTGTATTGGAAAGTCTTTAAAATCCTCAATTTCTATTATAGGAGAAGTATCTGGGGCCAGTTCCATCTTCACCTTTTTCCATACTCCTAATGTCTTCATCAATTTAATTTTTGTAACTACTTTCCCGATTTTACCATCTAAGAAAACTCTTTTCCCCATTTGATTTAAATCCCTCATCTCAATTTCATTCCATATTACCTTTTCCTTCATTAAAATTTTCACAATATTTTTAATTTGAAACGCTCTATAATAATTCCTAAAATTTGGCAATCCTAATCCCCCTTCTTTCTGAGATAAGTACCACAATTTTTTTACAATTCTAGATTTTTTTTCCACCATTACAAAAAATATTCAACAAAATTTGAAATTCCTTAATTTCCCTATCATTTAACTGGATCGGGAGGGCACCAAACAAAAAATTAATTCTAGGTAACAACATCATTTTACATAATGCTACCCTGCCGAACCAGGACAGTTTCAACTTTTTATATTGCTGTATTTTGTCTTTAATCTCCAGTTTCTGTTTTCCATAATTTAATTTCTTAAAATCATCAAACTTATTTGAAATAATTATTCCCAAATACTTCAAATAATCTTTAACTTGTAAATTAAATTTATCCTTTATTTTTTGCTGTTCCTCCTTACTAATATTACACATTATCATTTCTGACTTATCCCAATTTATTTTCAAACCTGTCATCTCTTCAAAATCTTTTAAATGCAATTGAATTCTTTCTAGCGCCTTCCTAGGGTGCTTCATTTTTATCAACGTATCATCAGCATACAGACTTATCTTGTTTCCTAATATTCCCTCAATATCCTTATCTTCTCTTATGGCTTTTGCCAACAATTCCATTGCCATAATAAACAAAATTGGTGATAACGGACAACCCTGCCTTGTGCCAGCTTCTAATTTTATTTCTTCTGTAACCTCGTCATTTACCCTAATAATGGCAGTACCTTGTTTATATAATTGTTCAATAGCCCTTCTAAATTTATCTCCAAACCCATAACTTTTAATTATCTCTTTAATCATTGCCCACTGTAACGAATCAAATTCCTTAAAAATATCTAATGACAATAATCCAACTTTCTCTTTCGTTTGTCCTACAATATCAATTAAATCTAAAACTCTCCTTGTCAAATCAGCCATATGTCTTCCTTTCAAAAAAACCCGTTTGATCCTCATTTATGTAATTTCCCATAAAACTATTCAATCTATTTGTCAATATTGCTGTAAAAATCTTAGCATCTTGATTTATCAACGAGATAGGCCTATATGATTCTACTTTTTCTAAATCTTTTCCAGGTTTTGGTAATAAGATAATTATCGTTCTGTACCATGAAGATGGAATTTGGCCGCCTTCCAAAATATAATGGAAAAGTTTCACTAAGCTTGGGACCACTATATCTTTAAAATTCTTATAAAATTCAGCTGATAACCCATCCTCTCCCAGGGCTTTATCTGATTTGCTTTATCTGCTACCAGTTCTGGTGAACTGGTGCAAACTTGCTGATGCCCACCATTAGATATAGATATAGATATAGATATAGATATAGATATAGATATAGATATAGATATAGATATAGATATAGATATAGATATAGATATAGATATAGATATAGATATAGATATAGATATAGATATAGATATAGATCAGTGGTTCTCAACCTTTTAAAGTGGGGGGTGTCTCTCCCCCCTCCTCCTCTGCCTCTGCCTCCTTTGGTGGCAGCAGCAGTGGGACAACCCCAAGCCCACCACACCCAAAAAAGCCCTCTCCCTCCCCCTCCCTCCCCCCCACCGCTCCCCTGCTTACCAGCCTGAAGGAGCTGCATGACGGGAGTGAAGAAAAACCCCCCACAGCTGCTTGGAACACCTCCACAGCCACTGGAAACACATCAGCGGCCACTGGAAAACCCCCAGCAGTCACCAGGAATGGGATTGTGGCCACCAGGAATGACTCCATGGATGCATTATTGGAGACTGCAGATGTGTTCCTGGCAGTCACGGATGCATTCCTGGTGGTTGTGGTGTTTTTTACAGTAGCTGCTGACATATTTACGGCACCTGCTGATGTGTTTTCAGTGCCACAGAGGTGTTCCCAGTGGTGGTAGATGCATCCGTGGCCACCAGAAATGCCTCCACAGCTGCTGGGAAAGCATCTGCAGCCAGCAAGAATGCCTCCACAGCCAGGAACACGGCCGCAGCTACCAGAAATGTGGCCCCTTCCCGCAATGGTGGAAGCAGTGACTGGACAAGAGCAAGGGCCAGTTGATTTGGTGTTGCGGGCCAAAGGTTGAGAATCCCTGATATATATAGTAAAAGTAAGATATTTTTCTGATTAATAATAATAATAATAATAATAATAATAATAATAATAATAATAATAATAATAATAATAATAATAATAATAATAATAATAATAATAATAATAATAATAATAATAGTTTATTTGTACCCCGCTCTTCTAGTGCACGCACTACTCAGAGCGGCTTCCAACAATAAATAATAAGCACTATAAAATACAACATAATAAGAATACAATACATATAAGCATAATATCATACATAAAATTACAATTCAAAAAATCACATCAAGAAAATAACACATACATTATAAGAAATTACAAAAATTAACCTCAACCACCCAACAGCCACAAAGGCACCCCATGGTTCAAATGTCCATGAGGACAGCTGTATCGGCACGATGGCTCCGATCTGTCTCTTCCCAAGCGGAGCTGGTGGCGTGGGCTCCCGGGGCAAGACAGGGAGCTCCTTGAGGCAGCAGCCGATGGCATCCTTTTCTGCTCTCCAGGCGGGCCATCCCGGAGAGTGAGGGCAGCTGCATCATCGGCGGTGATGGTTCCCACCTGTCTCTTCCCCAGCAGAGCTGAAGGCATGGGTTCCCAGGGAGAGAAAGTGATTCTGCCATAAAGAGTGAGCTGTAAATAGAAAATTCATTTATTCAGTGTTCACAGGGAGGGAGGGAGGGAGAAATTGGAAGGGTGACAGTCACTGTGAATTCAACAGCTGAAGGTAATCCTGACATTTGAAGGCTTGCAGCTGTGTTGATACAGCTGAGTTGACTTTAGGTCTGCCATCTCTCCAGAGTACATTTTCTCTGCATAATGAAGGAAATGAAACAGAGTATTGCTGGCTTCATTGCCATTAAATTGTTACCACACCTTTGCCTATCTTGTGTTCAGTTGCTTTGAGAAACCATGTCCATATGAGACTACAGTGGTACCTCATACAACGATTTTATGAACTAAGTTCTACAGGGCTCGTTGTTGTACAAAACAAATGTTATACGATGCATGCATCATATAGCGATTTTCCTTATGGGATGCATCTTACAACATTTTGTTCACTAAGTGGTTTTCCCCATTGAAAAATTGTTATGCGGAATGCCATTTCCCCCAAAACCTAATTGTTATGCGATATCATTGTTATACGGGGCAATTGTTGTATGAGGTTCCACTGTATATAGTCAGTGGCTGTACTCGTTGTGGCTGGTGATATGAAAGGCAGAGTAACCAAATAGGATGCAAAGGAACCCTCTGTTTCTGGTAAAGGGGAAGGCAGGGACTGCAGTGGCTCAAGTGGCTAAGATGTTGACTGGGAGGCGGAAGGTCAGCAGTTCGATTCCCGAGTACTGCAGGACGGAATGAGCTCCCATCTTCGTCCCAGCTCCTGCCAATCTAGCAGTTCGAAAGCAAGAAATTGTAAGTTTTTAGATAAATAGGGACTGATGTGTTTTGGGATCAAGGAGACAGCGGAGGCTTGATTCATGAAGAGGTATAGGGCAAGATAGCCCGAACAGAGTTTATTAGGAATAACAGGACAAAGACATTCCAGAGAAGGGTATGCAATTTATCCCTATTGGTTACCTGCAATATCATAAGGTTACATAATTGGCTAAATATCAGCATGCCTGCCTCGTGCACACCTTGCTGATTGGTTAAACAGCTGCGTGTTAGTTAGGTAACTACATGCCATCCCTGGGTTTAGTAGGGAGGGCTTAACAGCCTTGAGTCATGGTATCAGAGGCCCAAGCAGGGGCCCCAGGCCTTGGCACCAAGCATCTAAGTTACGGCATAAACAGATGAGGCAGGAGGACGATCACCCACGATTTATGACCATGGTTTGCCAATAGCCACAGCGATCGTGCTGTGAACACCCTCACATCTCCCCCCTTCTGTTTTTAAGAAGCTTATAGGGATAATAAATTTGGTCCTTGCATGCACGAGGCCGGAAGTGAAATCCTTGCAGGCAGGTGGCTAGCAATGAAGGTATGCATTGAATAAAGCAACAGGCAGTAATCAGAATGGCAAGAATAATTAAACCATACTGCAGAATAGGAGTATAGAGAGACAGGGCATCAATGGGCAGCCTTTTGGTTGCCTTTCCACAAAGGGGGCTAAGAGCATATTTGTTTTTGACCTTGTCATTAAGGTCGGCCATATCGTAACCCAACACTGACCTACTGATGTTTTGGGGAGTGTAACAAATGGGAATGAGACAGGTGCTTAACAGGTGATAGGAGTCAACGCTTTGCTTAAGGCAAAACTCAGTTTGATTAGAAATGCGGGCAAGCTTATACCACAGGTTATACTCAAAGCGTTGGGACAGCTCCCCTTGGACGGCGAACGCCCCTGGAAAGAGAAGCATGTAGCAACAGAATAGAATTAGCATTTAGACAAGCTATGATAGCAACAACAAAGTTCTCAGGAGTCTTTTCCACTCGGATCTCATCCAGCATGGACTGGGCTTCATCCGACAATGCTTTCACCTGGCCCCAGGTTATCGGTGGGTTTTGCCCCCTTCGCCTTCTCCCTCGGTTCCGTCTCCCCTCCGGGAGCTCGTGCAGGTGAAGGTTGAAGTTTGGAATGGGGTTGCTGAGACCCTGATGCCATGCCATGTTTCCACGGTTGAACAAACCGGGCAGGGACACAAAGAGGACCTTCTGGCGTAGACACGGCGGCGTAGCCCCTTCCCCAGGTTATGAGGGGAATAGGCCCTTTCCACTCCGGGTCCGGTAGGCATCTGTACTGGACCTGGGGGGCAGGCAGAACCTCAAGCTGGCGGTAGTGACGCTGAGCCCTGGATAAAAATTGAGAATTAAATTGAGATAAGTTAAGGTGGTTTAGAGTAAACAGTACACTAGCAAGCCACTCCTCCTTTTCCGGGAACGAGAGGGGGACAGTCCCCCCTTTCCTTTTTTGGCAATCAAGTGCCCCTTTCAGTGTTCTATTGGCCCGTTCGACCACGGCCTGTCCCTGAGAGTTATAAGGGATGCCAAATGTGTGGACAATCTGCCAGCGGGCACAAAACTCTGCTAGGGCAGTAGAACAGTAGGCAGGGGCGTTATCGGTCTTCAAACGGTCAGTTCAAGAGCTTTGGCATTCTGATGATGCAAAGCATGGCTTTTAATGGGAGAACAATACATGGCACGTAATGCGCCATCTGCACGGTCATTCCCTTCGGTCAAGGGGCCGGGGAATGGCTGATGACTACGAATGTGTGCAATGAAAAAGGGCACTGTTCTCCGTTGGAGCAATATTTGTAGCATCCATGTAATGATATATGATCAAATTAGGGTAAGCCTTTCTGTACGGCATGAGGGCTGCATTCACATAAAACTGACACATGGTGGGGCTATTGAGCATTCCCATTGGCAATACCTTCCAATGGTACCGGACTGTGGGCTGGGAGTTATTCAACACCGGGACCGTGAAAGCAAAATACTTCCGGTGGTTTTCCTGAAGGGGAATGGTATAAAAACAATCCTTGAGGTCAATGACAGCCATCTCATAATCATGGGGTATCAAATTTGGGTTCGGGGTTCCACACTGGAGCGAGCCCATCGGCTCGATTATTTTATTAATCTCCCGCAGGTCATGGAGCAACCGCCACTTCCCGGACTTCTTTTTGATGACAAACACCGGGGTATTGAACGGACTACTAGTCGGTTCAATGTGACCCGCGTCCAGTTGTTCCTGAACAAGCTGCTTAAGCGCAGTCAACTTCTCCTGCGGAAGTGGCCATTGCTCCACCCAAACGGCCTGATTGGTCTTCCATGTGAGTGGAAGAGCACAATGTTGATGGCTATTCATGAGTTATGAGGGTGGTGCCAACTTGTGCCAGCAAATTTCTCCCCCACAAGTTGAGATCAATTTGCAAAACACAGGGCTTGATGCGAGCAATCTCAGGCCCGCCAGGTTGGAGACTGACAGATAACCACTGAGCACTTTTCCGGGAGGCCTGGCTACCGCCGATGCCCCAAACTGAGGGAGCAGTTTCGGTTGGCCACAAGGGATCCCAGTGCCCAGTGGCTATCACAGAAATATCCGCCCCCATATCCAACAATCCTTCTAGCAACTTACTGTTTACCCAATACTTACGGGTCGGCTTCTGTTGTCCTATCTGCTCTCGAAGGGCGGCAACCTGTGGATGATAGGTGTCTCCATCGGCCCCGGCACGGGTGGAACCAAACCCCCCTCTGCGAAGGTTGGGCTCCGCTCCCCCTGGGGTCTCATAAGAAATGATGATCAATTGTGCCCAGGAGTCCCCCTTGCGCAGTTGCAATGGGAGGTGACTCCAAAATTGTACATAAATGATGCCTGTGTAGTCTGTGTCTATCACGCCAGGAACTATCATGATGCCATGTTTGCCTGCTGATGAACGTGGCAGTACCAAACCAACAGTCCCTTTTGGCAAGGGGCCAGTGAGGTCGGCAGGCATCAGGATAAGCTCCCCAGGCAACGCAGTTGTCATGTCCTGTGTGTTAACGAGATCGAGATCAGCGCTGCCAGCAGTAGCAGCCTTGCGCTGATCGACCCGTGTCCCCTTTATTTTTCCGGGGCCCGGGGAGGGCCCGGTATCTAGTTTCCCTGTGGTGAGGGGTTGACTCTGCACTGGCTAGCCCAATGGTAGCCTTTGCCACACCGGGGACACTTCTTGCTGGGGCGCCTGACATCCTTTCCACCCCCCTTATGCGCTCCCCCTCCGGGGGCGTGACAGTCTTTCTTGAAGTGGCCCGGTTTCTGACAGTTGAAACAATTGCCAGTGGGCTTGTTTCCAGCACGAAGCGCTCCAGCCAGAAGGGCCATTGCATGTGTTTGAGTGCCCACCTCCATACAGGCTTGAATCATGTCAGCCAAACTATACTCAGGGTGGTGAATGACATTTTGCAAAATCTTCTTGCAATCGGCATTGGCCTGCTCAAAAGCCAGCCGTTTCAGGAGTTCTCCCTGGGCATCGGGGTTGTCTATCTGTCTTTGTATGGCTTCCTTCAATCTATCAATGAACTGTGAGTAGGGTTCAGTGGGCTGCTGCCGTGTGGAAGTAAAGGAGCGTGTGGGTTTCCCAGAGACGGGGACCCTTTTAAAGGCTCTCATGACGCACATAAAGGTGCGGTAGAAAGACTCCCGAGGGAGCTGCATCTGCTGTTGGAGGGTAGCAAATGCACCTGCCCCATAAATCTGCTCAGGGGTGTTTTGTGGCGTACCAGCCGCCACTGCAGCCGCTCGGAATTCACTGTCCCAAACAACATACTGTGAAGCAGTCAAAATCATTCGGAACAAGTCTTTCCAGTCTTGGGGCAACATCGTGTACCCATTCCCAATTCCCTCAAGCAACCCTTACACAAAATTTGATCGGACACCAGCCTCTCTAACAGCTTTATTAAGTTCCCTAATTATTGTATATGACAGAGCTTGCCAATGGATACGTTCCTCTGGATTCCCATCCGCCCCCACCCCCGCCTCAACCGTAATGGGAAAAGCAGAAGGACTCACTCCTTGCCACTCTTCCTCCTCCTCCAGGGACAAAACCCCATCGCTCTTGGCTCGATGTATGGCGGAGCGAACGTTTCCCATCACACCGCCAGGGTAGGCAGGCGGCGCCCGGGGAACCAGGCTCGGGATGGGCAGCACCAATGGTGCCGTAGGTGGTAAAATAGCGGGCAGCACTTTTGGATAAGGAGGTGGTGGGTCCTCGGGTGGATGAGTCAGGGAATTTGTCAGGGATGCCTCTGCTGGTACTAATTTCCTGACTGCCTCATTAATTCTTTGCCAAATCAATAAATGGTGAACCGCTGCCCTAGGTTCTTCCAATAAAATTGTTCCAATTCGTTGCCAATCATTCCGTTTGAGTGACCCAATTTCTGGGTACCAAGGACATTGGCATTTGACTTCCTTAATGAAGTCTTCAAGACTATTAAGCGTGATGTCTGGACATCCGCTCTCCTTGATTCTCTGCAATTCCTTTGCATGGGTATTTTGCCCTAAAGAAAGTCCCCCCCCCCATACTCACAATCGGGAGCTCGAAAGCTGAGAGAGCCTAAAGGCTGAGGTGCACCAGGGGGCTATTCCAGCCGGTGAGTCGGGGAGTTGGGATCCAGCAATCACGTCGCGGGTCGCCAGATGATGTGTTTTGGGATCAAGGAGACAGTGGAGGCTTGATTCATGAAGAGGCATAGGGCAAGATAGCCCGAACAGAGTTTATTAGGAATAACAGGACAAAGACATTCCAGAGAAGGGTATGCAATTTATCCCTATTGGTTACCTGCAATATCATAAGGTTACATAATTGGCTAAATATCAGCATGCCTGCCTCGTGCACACCTTGCTGATTGGTTAAACAGCTGCGTGTTAGTTAGGTAACTACGTGCCATCCTTGGGTATAGTAGGGAGGGCTTAACATCCTTGAGTCATGGTATCAGAGGCCCAAGCAGGGGGCCCAGGCCTTGGCACCAAGCATCTAAGTTACGGCATAAACAGATGAGGCAGGAGGACGATCACCCACGATTTATGACCATGGTTTGCCAATAGCCACAGCGATCGTGCTGTGAACACCCTCACAAGGGACCACTTCGGTGGGAAGGAAACAGTGTTCCGAGCACTTTGGTGTCTAGTCATGCCTGCCACATGACCACAGCAATGTCTGCAGCAGCAGACAGTGCTGGCTCTTAGGCTTTGAAACAGAGATGAGCATTGCACCCTAGAGTCGGATATGACTGACTTTCGAGCAAGGGAAACCTTTACCTTTACCTTTACCTTTAGGAGTGTAGTGGCTAGGGATAAGCCACTGTTGCCATGGGGCAACACCTCATTTGTCCATATACATGAGTTGCCAGCTTTTGAAGTTGGAAAATATCCTGACAAAATAGAGATGTAAATACAAACAGGAAGAGGGCAAAGAAAGATACTTAGAGGATAAAAGGGAAGTGACATAGGTAATATCATTTTGAGCTGCTGAGTGGAAACTCTGCCAGCAAAGCAATGGGGAATCATGCTGCTTGGGTAAATGGAGGGAAGGTTTTCTTCATGGAAATAATTGCTTGCACGATGGGCAACAGTTGTGGAAGTGGCACAAACCATGTTACTGTGCTGAGGGGACTTTGTATTGAGTGGAAGCCCAATTAGACATGAGCCTACCTAAAGAAACTCTGTGGTTTGCTTAGTGAGGTGAAGCCACTCAAGTATGTCAACCATTATATCTGTCAAGTTTTGGGAAATTTCTGTAAAACACTCGTATTTTACACTCTTTCCTGCAGTCATCCCATATTAGTTAGACTGCAGTTAGACTGGAGTTAGACTGGAGGCCAGCACAGGATAAGCATAGCTGTCCAGTTTCCTGTTTTGGCTGGGAAATTTCCCTTATTTGACAGAAATTTCCTGAAACTTGACAGGTATGGTCAACCATGGCTTGGGAAGGAGTGCCTAAAAGGGTGGTTGAGGTGCTCCTTGCTTGAACCACGCTGTGTTGCATGTGTACACCTCACCCTGCTGAAACCTGAGGTTCACAAATTGGAGCACTTTCTACATCAATCTTGCCCAATTGCTAGAAAGTAGTGTTTGAAGGAGCTCTAATGACATTTCCACATGTTATAGACAAAGAGGCATGGTCTTGAAGGTGTGTTTTCTTTTTTAGATAGTGCTAAATCTTACGTATGCTGCTTATATTTGAATACGAGAGCTGAGACTGATCTCACTTGTGTTCTGCAGTTGTATGCAGCCATCTTTACAAAAAAATTATTACAATTCCAGACAAAACCACCTTTCTTGTCTCAGAGGGGAGAAATTCTGAAGGTCCCAGAAACCCATTTTCTGTTCTCACAACGAACAACACTAGCCCTGCAAAGTATTAAAAAATGGCAGCAGGGTAGAATTAGCTTCTGGTTTCTGGAATGCTACTTTCTGTCTTGTCTTTTACCTGCATTTTGAGCAGATTGGAATACATTCCATTTTTAAGCAAAGTGTTGCTTTTGTAAGCTAAGACGCTGACTGGGAAGCGGAAGGTCAGCAGTTCGATTCCCGAGTACTGCAGGACGGAAATGAGCTCCCGTCTTCATCCCAGCTCCTGCCAACCTAGCAGTTCGAAAGCAAGAAATTGCAAGTAGATAAATAGGGACCACTTCGGTGGGAAGGTAACAGCATTCCGTGCGCTCCGGTGTCTAGTCATGCCTGCCACATGACCACGGAAATGTCTGCAGAAGTGGACAGCGCTGGCTCTTCGGCTTAGAAACAGAGATGAGCACTGCACCCTAGAGTCGGATACGACTGGCTTTCGAGCAAGGGAAACCTTTACCTTTACTAGGAACAGAAAACAACACTTTTCACACCTGCAATTGGTTTTGATCGGTGTGGCAGCATAGTGGAGTCAGGAGGAGACAAAATGGTCCTGTGGAGTTTTTATTGGCCTATGCTACATTTTGTAATGTATGGCTGTGAGAGCTAGACCATAAGGAAGAATAGAAGCCTTTGAACTGTGGTGTTGGAGAAGACTTTTGAGAGTCCCATGGACTGCAAAGAGATCAAATCAGTAAATCTTAAAGGAAACCAACCCTGACTGCTCCTTGGAAGGACAAATATTGAAGCTGAAGCTCAAGTACTTTGGCCACCAAATGAGAAGAGAGAATTTACTGGAGAAGGCCCTGATGCTAGGAAAAATCGAAGGCAAAAGGAGAAGGGGGTGACAGAGGATGAGATGGTTAGATAGCATCATTGACATAGTGGGCACAGATCTGGGTGGACTATGGATGATGGCAGATGATAGAGGAGCCTGGTGTGCCATGGTCCATGGGATTGCAAAGGGTCAGACTTGACTGTGCAACTGAACAACAACATTTTGTCTATTTGTGATCTATTTGGACAAAGGTAGCCTTTTCTTTAGCAACATTAGTCTAAACATTCACATATCTGTTGTCTAATCCTAACCAGATTATAGTCTATGGCAATGTGCTCAACAGATCAAAGGAATAGTAAAAGACAGCAGAAAATGAACCTTGACTAAAGAGGAATGACATATATTCATATATTTACTGCTTTCTTGATAAGTACTTGGGATGAAGATAGCCTAATTCATATGCTGCTCTCACTGTCATTTAAACTGACTCATTTTAGTGTAAGGGACCGAAGACAATGAAACAGCCGAAGGGTTGGCTTAACACAGGTTTATTGCATGATGATCCGGAGGAACATGTGGTAATGGTGGATGGGTAGCTCAATATATACAGCTGGCTATACATTTGAAAGTGGCTCGTCGACAGACTATTGGTTGCTGCCTGCGTGACGTCGTAGAAGGTCACGCCCTTCTTGTCCAGGTGAAGAGGTGGCGGGAATCTTCCCGCGCTGCTGATCCAGGTGAATCTGAGCCATGAGAGCTGGACGCTCGCTATTGCCATCTAGTGGTCACTAGCTCGCGTCCCCTTATCAGGTTTACATTGATACAGCTGAAGGTTATAATGTTGCACACAGAAAGGTTACATTGTTACCACACGGCTAAGGTACATTGTTAAAGGCACAGCTTTACAGAACACAACATCCCTCCCCCCTAGGATGAGACGAAGTCTCTCAGCCAAGATGGCTTATTGCATGTGCGTTTGGGCCGTGATGAGGGCTGACCCCCCCGGAGGCGCTACTGCTTCTTTGTTCCCTGGTCCCTTGTCCTGTAATGGGAGAGGGAGACTCGTTAGTGGCTTGCCACGGTTTGGCGGCCTTAGGGGAAAGGAAGAACTCCATTGTGGGCAGACCGGGGGCGATCGGGGCTAACGAAAAACCCCTCTTCTCGCTTGGACGGGTGGGGGACCACTCCGAAAAACTCCCCCGGTTCTGAAAATCAAATTCTAACTCAGTGGGGGTATCCGCATTTGTGGGGGGATTCCGCGAGATATGTATGGGGTCGGGTTCCTCCTCCTCCTCAGAAAGATCCCCTAGGATATCTACGAGAACATCCTCCTCCCCCCTTGCTGGGGACCCGCGGCCCCCTTTCCCTCCCCCTTGGGCTGAACGGGTGGGGGAGAACCCTAACGCTGATTTTTCTCTGTTTGGTCTGTGCCCTGCTCATCGGAGACCCTGCGTCGGAGCTGGTCCGCGTGCCGCCTCCACAGTAGCCCTGTGCTGGTTTCCACGCGGTACGACACGGGGCCGGTTTGCTCCACAACTACGCTCGGTACCCAGGCTGGGCCCGCGCTGGCGTAATTCCTGCAATGCACGGGGGCGCCTACACTGAAACTCTTCGTGGCCTCTAGCCCAATGTTCCTTCCCTTGTCCTCTACCCTCGTGGGGTCTAGCCTAGTAAGGATGGTGGTCAGTTTCCTACGCATTAAGAGCTCTGTGGGGGAGTATTCTGACGCCAACGGGGTCACCCTGTACCCTAGCAGAAACTGACACACTTGTAGGTTCAGGTCCCCGGGGCCCATGCGCCACAACGCGTTCTTCGTGGTGCGGACGAGGCGCTCTACTTGACCATTGGTGGCTGGGTGAAACGGGGCGGAGGTGATATGCCGAACGGCGTTAATCTCCATGAATGCCCTAAACTCGGAGGACGTGAAACAACTAGCGTTATCGCTAATTAATGTGTCGGGTATGCCGAACGTGGAAAAGAGCCTCCGCAAATGCTTAATGGTCTGGGCCGAGGAGGTGCTCGTGACTGGGATAACCTCCAACCACTTGGAGAAGACGTCCACGACAAGAAGAAACAGGGTGCCTCTGAATGGGCCCGCGAAATCAATGTGCACCCGGGACCACGGCCCCTTGGCCGTGTCCCATTCCCTGTGGGGAAGGCGGGCCTCCTCTGGTCTGGAGCATTGGCAACTTTCACAAGTGCCGACCATGTGCTCGATGTCGGTGTCCAACTGGGGCCACCAGAAGTAACTCCGGGCCAGCGCCTTGGATCGCACGATGCCGGGGTGGCTGACGTGCAGCAGTTTGAGCACCCGCGGCCGAAGGGAAGTGGGAATCACCACCCGCTGCCCCCACAAGAGGCACCCCCTCTCTAGGGACAGCTCTAACTTTTTCCTGAAAAATGGGGTGAACTCCTCCGCTGGGGAGGACGCCGGCCACCCTTTCTGTACCCAGGAGCTAACTGCCGCTAACGTCTTGTCCTTCTCTGTCGCTTTGGCAATGTCGGCGGGCATTACGGGGGGCGAATCCAGCACCTCTATCATGAGAACCTGATGGTCTCGCTCCCCCTTGCTCACCTGGCTGGGCGTCAGGGGGAGGGGAGACCTTGATAGAGCGTCCGCATGGCTGATCTCTTTCCCGGGCCGATAGACCAACGCGTGCTGGTACGCGTTGAGAAAAATAGCCCACCTGAGCATCCTCGGGGACAGGATCTGTGGCGTGGGCTTATCTGCGGTAAAAATGCCTAGTAGGGGCTTGTGGTCCGTTACGATGGTGAAGGGGCGACCGTACAGGAAATCGTGAAATTTTTTCGTCCCCGCAACTATCGCTAATGCCTCCCTGTCTGTCTGTGCGTAATTTCTCTCCGCTTGGGACAGGGACCTGGAGTAAAATGCTATCGGGGCCTCCCTTCCGTCTTCCAGCACGTGGCACAGCACCGCCCCCACCCCCACCGGGGATGCATCACAGGTCAGGACTACCGGGCGTTTGGGGTTGAAATGGGTCAGTATGGCATCGGACGCTAGGAGACTTTTTAGCTCACTAAATGCCCTTTCTTGGTCATCGCCCCACTTCCATGCCTGGTCTTTTTTTAGCAGTTTGTGTAGCGGTTCAGCCACTGCTGCCTTCCGGGGGAGGAAGGAGTGGTAAAAGTTGAGCAGCCCTAGGAACGACTGCAGCTCGGGCTTGGAGGTGGGGCGGGGGGCTTTCTTAATGGCGGCCACCTTGGATTTGGATGGTTTTATCCCCTCAGGAGTCACACAAAACCCTAGGAACTCAACCTCGGTCGCGAAGAAGACGCATTTGTCCTTTTGCAGTCTCAGCCCCGCTTTTTCAAATATTGTCAGGACCTTCCCCAACCTCTTGGCCAATTCTACCCGACTCCCCCCCGTTATTAACACGTCATCAAAATAAGGCAACACCCCCTCTAGCCCCTTCAGGAGGCGTTCCACGAGTGACTGGAAAATTCCAGGCGCCGAATTTACGCCGAACTGAAGGCGCGTCACCTGGAACGCCCCCTTATGGGTGACTATGGTCTGCGCAGCAGCTGCGGCAGGGGACACCGTAAGCTGCTGGTAGGCCTGTGCTAAGTCGAGCTTAGCGAAACACTTCCCCCCGTGTAACCTGGCCAGCAGATGGCTGACTACCGGCACCGGATACGCATTCGGGCGGATCGCCTTGTTGATGGTGCACTTGTAATCGGCGCATATGCGGACCTCCCCATTGGCTTTTAGTGCGGTTACAATTGGAGTTTCCCACTCCGCAGAGTCAACAGGCACAAGGATTCCCTGGCCCACCAATTTGTCCAGTTCCGCCTCTATCTTGTCCTTGAGTGCGAACGGCACCCGGCGTGGTTTAAGACGAATTGGGCGGACCTCCGGGTCCAGGTCGAATGTCACTGGGGGCCCCTTGAATTTCCCCAGTCCTTTTTTGAAAACTTCGGGGTGCGCTTCGCACACCTCCTGAATTGGGTCAGTCCCAATGGCGTGCATCCCAACGGCGTGCACCCCCCCAATAAACAAACCCAGGGGCTGGAACCATTGAGTCCCGAGGAGGCTGCAATCTCCCCCTTTAAGCACGACTAGAGGGAGAGACGCGGCGTGCTTCTTGAATTTAACCTGAAATTCTCCAACCCCCAACACTGGAATGCTGTTCCCTTGCACGTCCCGTAGTGTGGACCTCAACGCTTTGAGCTTGGGTCGCCTGTGGGGGGCAATTCTCAAAAACTCCCTCTGGGAAATGATTGAATATGAGGACCCCGAGTCAATTTCCATTCTAATGGGAACCCCTTGAACTAGTACCTCAACAAAGTAGCGGGGGTGTCCTACGGACACGCTGAATACTGGGGCGTCGTCCTCGCTGCCATCGGAGATGCGGCCCACGCCGTCCTGCTTCCGCGTGGCCTGAGCGCCGTCCTTGGGTCTCATTGAGCGGTCTTGTCCCGCGGAACGGTCTGCCGAGCTTCTCCGGGTCTCGCGCCTCTTCCTGCACACCTAGGCGATGTGTCCGCGGCGGCCGCAGTTGTGACACTCGGCCTTCCGAAACGGGCATTTTACGCGGTCGTGGGCCGCTCCACAGCCGTCGCACCGCCGGCTCTCTTTCCGGATCCTCCGGACGTCCTCGGCGTCGCTGCTCTCTGCGGACGACCTCGAAGCTCGCCGGGCTGCATGCACCAGAGTCTCTGCCTTGCTCGACCTTGGCCGCCAGTCCTGGAGTTCTTGTACCCCAGCCTTTGTAGCTTCCGCGGCCTGTGCCGCTCTGATGACCTCCTGCAACGTGGGAGGCGGCTCTTGGTTCATTAATGTGCGCTGGGTTTCGGCGCTGGGTTTCGGCGTCGTTCAGGCCGCACAGCACACAGTCCCGGAGGGTGATTTCGACATTCTCCCATTTGCACGGGCCGGCCGCCAGCCGCAGGGCCGCCACGAATGCAGCGACCGTCTCCCCGGGCGCTTGGACTCGCCTCCAGAACGCACTCCGAGCGGGAAACATCGCCGTGGCGGGCCGGACGTGCTCACGCAGCATCTGCATGAGTTCTTTCTGTGTAGGGTTACCATTGAAGATGGCATGGATATTGCAGCAACTATTAACAGGAACATCTTTCAAAAACACATGACATTGGTTCTAAAGGATTTGCACTGGTGGCCAATATATTACTGGCTTGAGTTTAAGGTACTGACGATCACCTGTTGTTATGTACCATAATGTCACAACCGCCTTATAGCAACGCACTTTCAAGGGAATTGAGATATTTAATTCCACACACCCCCAGTGAGCTTTCATAACCAAATGGAGGTTTGAACCCAGGTCTTTTGAGTCCTGATCTGTCAGTCTTTCCACCACATCACACTGGTTATCCGAATGATGACTTAAAAGTTCCTAAATGGCTTGGGACCTGGATATTTGAAGGAACATCTCTCGCTATATGAACCTTCCTGGTCATTATGATCTGCTCAGGTGACCCTCCATATCTAACTGTAGAGGACCTTTCATTATCTAGAATGAGGGGAGGATGTCTTGTCTATAGTGTCAGGGTATGATTTGTACCCTGGATTCAGCCTCGTTTCAAAATGGAGATTTCTGAGATGGGGGCAAGTTGGAGTGCATAATTTCAGCCTTGTGGTTTGGAAGAACAAAACCTAAGGTGTGATGGACATGTTATACTGTATAGTCATTGGCTGGATTCCTTTAGGGAATGGAAAGTGGGTGGACCCTGTGTGAGGAGATACAACCCAGAGGGAGGAGCCAAGATGCTCTCTTGGTCTGGTGCTTGACACTGAGCAAACATGTAGGCTGGTAAGAGAGAGAAAGAGGGGTGGGCCCTCAGGGCTTTCTTTATTTTAATGTGTTTTCTGAACTTTTGATAAACTTTCTTTCGTAGCTTACTCTGACTACAATAAAGTAATATCTTGGATAATGCCAAAACTTGGTTCCACAAGTCTTAGCGTTATCTGATTTTTAGCGTTATCCGATGCATGCATTGGATAACGCTAAAAAAAGCCTGGCTGCCTTCTCTAGAAGGCAGGTGCTGAACGGAGTGCCCATACGCTGGCTTCCCACCCCCACAAAAAAGGGTGACATGATCTCCTACGTTTTCATGCTGTTTGGGGCAAAACAAAAAATCACTATAGTCGGGTGCATGTTTCTGGCTCTCTGCCTCCCCTGGAGCCTCTGGGAGGGTGGGAGGACCTTTCCCATGGCATTGCCAACATGTACGGTAATTACCGTACCATACGGTAATTAGACCCTCCGTACGGTGTACGGTTACCATACGGAGATATACGGTAATATGGTTCTTTTCTGAGAAATATTGTTTAAAAAAGAATTGCTCCCGGTTCTTTCCTGGGAAATATTTAAAAAAATAGTTGCTTCCGGTTCTTTCCTAAAATATATTTTTAAAAAATGTCCACCCAGGCTATGCCCAGGCTACGCTCATGCCTCCACCCATGGCTCCACCCATAAATGCACCCATAACTCCACTCATTGCCTGTACGGTATAAGTACGGTAATTTTGCTCACCCCGTACGATAATTGTCATTTCCTGGGTTGCTGAAAACAGTTGTAGCCACCATTTTGTTGGTGTTGGGGGCCAGATCTGAGTCCCAGGCTATGGTTTGGGCACCTCGGCTCTAAGCATAGGAACAACTGAGATTTTCAAGGGTTGTGGTTCACATAGTGTAGCCGGAACTTCTCCAGACTCATCTCTGTTCCTAGGGAGAAGCTAATTAAGCAGGAGGTAGGGCCAATGGCTTCTCCCCCCCCCCAGGGGAGAGATTTAATTTCAAACTGCATTCATCTAACAGCACACCATCTCATCAGAGTCAGAATCATCTAGTGACCATAGTATATACTACATCCACATAGTTCTTTCTGCATCAATCTCCACTGGTTGTGGCAGGAGGAAGTACCAAATATGTTGAGTTGGACTGGACTGGATACAAGTGAATCACGAGTTTCATATGGAGTGAAATGTTTTATGGGGTGGTGGTAGAAGGGAGGCAGTAAATGCAATTTATGCTTTTATCAGTTCAGTTCTGTCACTATGCCCAGAGCATTGAATGGAAGTTTTGTCCACCTGCCCAGAGCCCTTTTAAATAAATTGAAAGAGACAAACACATATTCCAACTGCATATTTTAAAATATTATAAAAGAACATACTGTCTTCAAGAGCTGTGATTAAAATCCCAAGTCAGAACAACCATTTCAAACAGCATGGGTGGGGATGGTAGCTGTGAAAAAAGTGCATTTCTGCATATAAGATATTCAAAATTATTCTACTTTATGGACTTTTTAACCAAGAGCCATACTTTTGCTACTAACACTCAATATAGTAGCCTAGCGTGGTGATTGCTACCATCTTTTTTTGCTTGACTAAGAAAGAACATTAATTTATTTCTGACTCTTTCTTAACTAAGGGAAGAATTCTGTTTCAATTACCCGCAAGAAGGCATCCTTAATGAAACATGTGTATCATTTCCCAGCACAGAGATGGAACTTAACACTTACTTTACTATACCCATAGGCACAAGTGCTGAGATCATGATGTGAAACATTAATGCATTATGCAGTGGTTTTAGCAATATCAGCAGCTTTTGCTGGTATTAATTTCATGTAATTCTCTGTAGAATCCTGCATTCCAAGCTTGTAGATGTGATACAGAACATATGAAGAAATATTGTGGCCAAGAAACAATGGGAATTGTTATGATCATGATCATCATCTTTATTATCATCACTATCATTGCTATTTCACACTCATACAAATAGCTAAAGTATAGCTTCTCTTTTTTAGAGTAAATTATTTTAGAGCCTTTTGGTACCATGATTTCTGAGGAGTAAATTGGTTGTGGCAGCAGCAGCAGGCAGTTCTGTGGTTCATAATTACAAAGCAGATCATATCAGAGTTTTCCCTATCCAGGGGCCAAATAAACATCTCCACAGGAAGTTCTCATAAACAAAGTCTGAAGGCAATGATCACTGTCACATAGCCAGTGAATCAGAAGGTCCCCTGTAGCAAACTTAATTACTGGCTTTAGATGGTTGTAGAAAAGATGAAGCCTTCCAGATGTTGCTGGACAGCAGTTCCCATGATCCCTCTCCATTATGTTGGCTAGAGCTGATGGGACTTGTTGTGTGGAGGGCTGCACATTCCCCACCCCACCCATGATTCCTACAATTTCAAACAGGATACTGCTCAACCAGATTGCTGTCAGAGGACAGTCCTATATTTCAAGAGCTCTCCAGTCAAAGTCTGATTTAAAGATGATGATTTTTGGGGAGACATTGGTGTTTGCAGAAAGTATTTCTGTTGGCTCTAACATGTGTGGACAATAGTATCAGCATAAAATACCTCATAGGTATAGATTTTAGCAATGATAATTTGCATAGATTACACTTAACAGTGGATATAAACATTTCAAAACAAGTGTTTCATTTCATCCATGTGGGGAAAATAAATTATCTTCTTCTGAACACAATTCCCAAAGAGGTAGAGTGGTGTGTAATTTTAACAGCAATATAAATGAATGAACGGGAACTTTACCCCTTTCCCTCTCTGCAACGATATCATAATCCAAAGCATGACTTTTGCCTCCCTGTGAAATGGCAACTTTTCATTTCAGTACTAATTAAAAATTGTTTGTACACAGAGAAACTTGGAGAAAAGGTCACACCAACTTGAGATTTGAGGGCATCCATGACAATAAGCTGCCGTTTTCATCATGGATATAAATGACTCTTCAAGAATCTAAGTACTAAAATATATATATTTTAAAAGTTGGGAATGCTGCCAGCAAGCTGTATCCCTTTGTCTGCTTCTGAATTTATTGAGCATTTTCATACCACTAGCCATTTTAAATCTTGCAACATGTCTGGATGATGGGGGCTATCTTCCAAATGCATTTGACATTGCCACTTGTACAAAGAACAATTTTCACATGGACATACAGTACGGGAGGAATGAGAAGTAGAGTGAAGTTGCCCTTCCAGTAAGATATATTTAAGATCTGATCTGGAGTAACCTTCTGCAACCTTGGCATACTTAGCACCCTTTTATCACCAACCAACGCGGACATGAAGGAGACAGGGAATGTAGTGTCAATCGGATGGAAAGTACAATTCCAGAGACAGATGGTTTAGAGAATCTTTTGAGGACATATAGACAGAACATACGTGGATGTGATATTCATAGTCTTGATGTATATGAATTTTGAAAACCTGTCAGTTCTGCTTTTTTTCACATTCAGATTGTCTCAACCTCATGTTCTTCCAGCTGTGAAGAAATTGTGATTTTTAAACATTTTTCAAAAACAAACCACTCTCCATTTTTGCATTGGTCACATCAAACAAGTTACTATGGTACAAGCAGAGAGGACCTCATTGTCCCTGCACGCCATAGAAGTGTTAACGATAAGGAGCCTTTCAGTAGAAAAATATATATTTGAAAATACCAAGAGTGAGATGAGACAATGAATTTTCCCTGGGCTGGATCAGGCTAAAAATGGTTGCTTGGAAACATCGGCTGACATTTAGAATGATCCTTCCATCCACACTTAAGAACTGGATTGTTTTGTGACAGGAAACCACACTGGATCTTACAGTGACTCTAATTAACTTTCTCAGCTTCCATGCTCCTGTCTTTCCTGTCTCCCATTTTGTAGGGAGTGGATATAAACTGGTTAAAAAAAACAGTGATAAGTGACATACTATTTATTGGTTTATTATCAAAGTGACACAACACCCAATTTTTTTAAAAAAGGAAAAAGACCCTTCTTTGGCTTCTCTTCTGATTCTTTCTTTATAGGCAATGAAGTAAACTTGGATTTTATGATTGATTGGTTGATTAACACATGGCATGCCAATTCATTGGCTTGCCACTCAAGTGACATAGCACTGGGTTGTAAAAATAAAAATAAAAAATGGGGGGCGGGGGGAGAGAAAAAAGATTGTCCATTGTGTCCTCTCTTGTCATCCCTGTTGCAGGGAGGAAAGCTGGATTTTTTAAATTTATTGGTAAGTGACGGATCACTTCACTCGCTTGTGCAACCCAAGTGACATAGTACTGAACTATTGAAGGAATCACGTACAACTTCCTCTTTAGTTCAATCATACATACTGGGAACTGAAATAAAGCAAAAGATCCTATCTGCCCTAAAAGATTAATATCTCCTATGACTGAACCAAAAGGGTGTGGATAATCATAGAAAAGGGGTGGAGTGGTACACAGTCACTAGCATGTTCTGTAGTTGCTGGACAGCAGATTGGAACTGACCCTGCCCAAAGTGGACCAAAATGCAGGATGACCCATTGTTTGATCACACCGTAACAGCACTAACACAGTTAAACATATAGCAATTCACATCCAGATTGTTGAGTGTTAACTATTCTATGAATATGTCAGTTTTGAGTTCTCACAGTTTCATTGTTTTTGTTTTATTTCTCAAGTTATTTACATCCCAGATTTTTCTGGTAAAAAAAGGAAAATAAAAACTATTTTTTTTTTAAAAAAAAGACGCATCTGGAAAGACTGACATCTGTCTGCTATAGGAATGATTTGGAACTAATGCTGAAGTGTCTTGGAAATATTACAAGCTGCCCATGAATACAGACCTGATAATCCAAACAGAAGTATGTTGACACCAATAAATAAAAAAAACCTACACATAACCCTTAAATGGACAAAAGGATTATATACTCTTCACACAGAGTTTGTTAACCAGGCCTGGGTTGCTATTTGCTAATAAGCTTGTTCACAGGAATCTCCGTGGTTTCCTACATGGGGCACAGGGAGGTAATTAGATTTTTAAGGGGGGCCGGGGCAAATCGAGAATGAGTTTTTAACAGTTATTATTTATTTGTGAGCCACCCATAGTCGCTTTGGCAAGGGGGCAGTGATACAAATGTGAACAATAAATAAATAAATGAATGAATGAATGAATGAATGAATGAATGAATAACAGTGAATGGCCTTTTAGGCTTCCTCCACATGAATAGTTCACTTTTTGAATATAGTACTGTAATAAGAATTATATTTCATGAGGGGGGGGTCGGAATCATGATTTTAGAGATGCTTAGGGGGAATGGCAAAAACAAAAAGTTGGGAACCACTGCTGAGCCATTTATCCGTTGCTGCTACACTCTGCTGCTACAGATCTAAAGCCTAGCTGATGTTGGGGGGGGGGGAATAAACTGATGCACAGGGCATACACATTCCCAAATAAAGTATTTGGGGAAGACCTGGCATGCATCACCGAAACCTGGCTGGCACCAGAGGATGGTGTTCCACTTTCAGATCTTTGTCCGGCTGGGTTTGGTATTTGGCACCAGCCTAGGGTTGGGAGGGGTGGTGGTGTTGCTATTGGGGCCAGGGAGTCACTGGGAGTTGCTAGGGCCACTGCTCTCCACAAGTGTCAGGTTGTGAGACCCTGCTCCTGTGGTTGGGCCCTAAAGGTCAGTTGGGGATCTTACTCCTGTATCTGCCCCCTTGCAGACTAAAGGATTCCCTGCCCGAGCTCCTTGAGGCCACCTCAATGTTGGTACTGGAGTTCCTGTGGCTTATGGTCCTCGGGGACTTTAATCTGCCTTCATTGGGGATGGACTCTGAGGTGGCAAGGGAGTTCATGGCTTCCATGGCAGCCATGGGCCTGACTCAAGTAATTCGGGGCCTTACCAGGAGCAGTGGCCACATGCCTGATCTAATCTTCTTGTCAGAGCGGTGGCAAAGTGACCTGAGTTTACAGGTTTTAGTCATTTCACCTGTGCCATGGTCAGATCACTACCTGGTGACTCTTGACTTCTGGGGTGTGTGTGTGTGATGTTACACCATAGGGAGGCAGGACCTATTAAAATGGCAACTAGTGGATCCAGTTGTATTCCAGAGGGAACTGGGGGATTTTCCACTGGATCAGTCTCATGATTCGTCTGAGGTATTGGTTGAACTATGGAATATGAAAACTACAGCCACCCTAGACGTAATCGCGCCACTATGGCCTCTCTGAGCCCGTAGGGCTAGGTCATCCCCATGGTTCACGGAAGAGCTGCGGGAGCTCAAACGGGCTAAGAGACACTGAGAGCGGCGCTGGAGGAAGACCCAGAGTGAGTCCAACTGGACACTGGCTAGAGCCGCTATTAAGGCCTACCTGCTGGTGATAGAGGTGGTGAAGTGGCAATACTGGCGCAGCCGGCCCCTGGCCCACCAAGACTACCTGATGGATAAAATCACTCAGATTCACTTGAGGCTGAACCCTGGTGTGGTTGGGGAGAGTCAGGAGGGGACCAGTGCAGAGTCTTGTCATGTTATCTGGGAACGGTTTGATCCAGTTGTCCCAGATGATGTGGACAGGCTTCTTGGGACTGATCTGGGGCTGGCCCTCCTAGCCTGGGAGAGGGTAAAAGCAGCTGGCCCCTGGCCCGCCAAGAACCATCACCGCCACTGCAGCTGATCCAGGGCTGCCCCTCCCAGCCTGGGATAGGGTAAAAGCGGCCGCCCCCCCGCCCACTGAGAACCATCACTGCCGCCGCAGCTGATCTGGGGCTGCCCGTCCCAGCCCGGGAGAGGGTAAAAGCGGCTGGCCCCCAGCCCTCCGAGAACCATCGCTGCTGCCGCAGCTGATCTGAGGCTGCCCCTCCCAACCTGGGAGAGGGTAAAAGCGGCTGGGCCCAGGCCCACCGAGAACCATCACCACCGCTGCCAATGCAGCTGCCCTGCTTGGCCTGTCAGGCATCTGACACCACTGATGCCGGGGTTCGGAGGCCCCGTGGAGCTCACCCAGTGACTAGCTGGAGGAGGCGGCAGGGAGGAGAGAACTGGTCACAACTAGGGCTCGCCTTTCCATGGCCCCAAAAGCGGCTCTCCCATCCCCACCAACACTGGACCTCCGGGCCTCTCCCGGGGACTATTCCTCACTCCTGACATGGGAGGCTGCTGTGTCTGGCACCCCTCCCTTTGGCCCGCCAGGCAGGGAGTTCAAGGGATACTGGAGCTGCGCTGCCTCTTCCTGCTGGCCCTGCGGGGGAAGAGGCAGGTGGGAGTCATTCAGCCATCACCGCCAGTGCAGCTGCCCTCATGGACGTTTGAATCGCGGGGCGCCTTTGTGACTGCTGGGTGGTTGAGGTTGATTGTTGTGGTCTTTATAATGTACTAGCAAGGGTTGCCCGGCGTTGCGGGGCTTTTTTCTCCGTGTGTTTTAATAAAAAATGAACCAATTTTATTTTTGCAATAGTTTTAAATTGTGTTGGAAGGTTAAATTGTGTTAATGTTTTTTAAAAATTGCTTAGTCTGTAATTATAATTTTTTAAATGTTTATTTATGTAATTTTTTTTGGCTTGGCTGTTATTAACTGGGATCTGCTTTTTTGGGTTTTTATGAGGATTAATAAAAGAAGAAAGTATGATATATTTTTTTCAAATTGTTTTATGTAAGTGAATAATGTTTTAGTTTTTTGAATTTTTTTAATTAGTTGTACCGTAGGTAATAATTTTAATAATGTAAAAGTAAATGTTTTTTACATTCAATGTTTTCAAAATGTGTTTAGATGTTTAGAGTTTAAATATGAGTTATAACTCAGCACAGGATTTTTAAAAGTTTCTATTGTATTTTATTGACATATGTTTTAGTGTAATTTTTTTTACTTGTTTTTATTGCTGTGACCTTTTGTGTAAAATTGTGAATTTGTGTTATGTTTTTGATTTGTTTTTACTCATGTGGCCTTTTATTTGGAGCTGTTGTGTGTTTTTGAATTGTTTTTACTATTTTGGCCAGCAGGTGGTGCTGGTAGGGGTTACTGTATTTTGATTTTTTTTCTCTCCTGGCCTCTGGGTGGAGCTTCTTCTGGTAAGTAGTCTCTTTCTTTATTCATTTCTTTTTTAGTCCTGGTGGAGGTAGCACATCTTTTGGTAAGTTTGCTTGTTTTCTTTGTTTTGTGTGTGTGTGTGTGTGTGTGTGGGCGGGGGAGGGGGTTGGAATTTGTATTTTTTGTCTGTTTGTTTTGTTTTTGATTGTGTCTTTGTTTACTTCGTATTGTTTGTGGTGTTTTTGTTTTTGTGTATTTTTGGATGTGTTTGACTGTTTTTAGTAATTTTTTTAAAAAATTATTTATTTATTTGGTGGTGGGGAAGGGACATGGTCTCTGGGGGTTAGGAAGGGTGGGCTAGGTGGTGGGGAGAGGGGCATGGTTGTTGGGGGTTAAGAAGGGTGGGTTAGGTAGTGGGGGGGCATGGTCGTTGGGGGTTAGGAAGGGTGGGCTAGGGGGGGCGTGGTCGTTGGGGTTAGGAAGGGTGGGCTCGGTGGTGGGGAGGGGGGCTTTAGTGTGTTATGGTGCTTTGATTGTGTGAAGTCGTGAAAGTAGATCAGGTTTCCCCTTTAATATCAGTGGGTGGGGGTTGTGACCCCCCTCTCCGCTGGCTACCCGAGGGTTGGGAGGTATGTGGAGAGAAAAGGGGTATATTGCCCCAACACTTTTGGAACCTAAAGATTAGGCACAGTGGATTGAATCCCCCCCTCCTTAAAACCACTCTGTTTTTAAATAGAATAAAAGACGGAGTTGTTTTAAGGAGGGGGAGGGGTGGGATCGATCCACTCTGCCTGATCTTTTGGTTCCAGAAGTGTTGTGGCAATATAGCCCTTTTCTCCCCACAAACCTCCCAACCCTAGGGTAGCCAGCGGAGAGGGGGATTGCAACCCCCACCCACTGATGCTAAAGGGGAAACTCCAGTCGGGACCTTCAGGCGCTGTTGGTGAGGGAAAGAAAGCCAGCTGGTGTTTGCTTGGCTGTGAGGCAGTGAGTTGTTTTTCGTTGGGGGTTAGGAAGGGTGGGCTAGGTTGTGGGGAGGGGGGCATGGTTGTTGGGGTTAGGAAGGGTGGGCTCAGTGGTGGGGAGGGGGGCATGGTCATTGGGGGTTAGGAAGGGTGGGCTAGGTGGTGGGGAGGGGGCTTTAGTGTGTTATGGTGCTTTGTTTGTGTGGAGTCGTGAAAGTAGATCGGGTTTCCCCTTTAATATCAGTGGGTGGGGGTTGTGACCCCCCTCTCCGCTGGCTACCCTAGGGTTGGGAGGTTTGTGGGGAGAAAAGGGCTATATTGCCCCCACACTTCTGGAACCAAAAGATCAGGCAGACTGGATCGAATCCCCAACCCCCTCCTTAAAACAACTCCGTTTTTAAAGAGAAGAAAATACGGAGTTGTTTTAAGGAGGGAGGGTGGGGGATCGATCCACTCTGCCTGTTCCTGTGGGTCCAGAAGGGTTGGGGCAATATAGCCCTTTTGTCCTCACAAACCTCCCAACCCTAGGGTAGCCAGTGGAGAGGGGGGTCACAACCCCCACCCACTGATGCTAAAGGAGAAACTCCAGTCGGGACCTTCAGGCACTGTTGGTGTGGGAAAGAAAGCCAGCTGGTTTTTGCTTGGCTGTGAGGCAGTGAGTTGTTTTTCATTGGGGGTTAGGAAGGGTGGGTTAGGTAGTGGGAGGGGGGGCATGGTTGTTGGGGTTAGGAAGGGTGGGCTTGGTGGTGGGGAGGGGGGCATGGTCATTGGGGGTTAGGAAGGGTGGGCTAGGTGGTGGGGTGGGGGGCTTTAGTGTGTTATGGTGCTTTGTTTGTGTGGAGTCGTGAAAGTAGATCGGGTTTCCCCTTTAATATCAGTGGGTGGGGGTTGTGACCCCTCTCTCCGCTGGCTACCCTAGGGTTGGGAGGTTTGTGGGGAGAAAAGGGCTATATTGCCCCCACACTTCTGGAACCAAAAGATCAGGCAGACTGGATCGAATCCCCACCCCCCTCCTTAAAACAACTCCGTTTTTAAAGAGAAGAAAATACGGAGTTGTTTTAAGGAGGGGGGGGGTGGGGGATCGATCCACTCTGCCTGTTCCTGTGGGTCCAGAAGGGTTGGGGCAATATAGCCCTTTTCTCCCCACAAACCTCCCAACCCTAGGGTAGCCAGCGGAGAGGGGCATCGCAACCCCCACCCACTGATATTAAAGGGGAAACTCCAGTCGGGAGCTTCAGGCGCTGTTGGTGAGGGAAAGAAAGCCGGCTGGTGTGTGCTTGGCTGTGAGTTGTTTTTCTTTTTCATTTTTCGGGCACCGGTTTCCTCAGCGCTCTGCGCGCTCATGGCCGCAGGACGCTGGGGCTTGTAGTTATGGGTTGCTGTTTTGTGTTTGTGCTGCGTTTTTTTAAAATGCTTTTCTTTCGATTGGCTGCAGCGCGTTTCCGAACGCTGCGCCATGCGAGAGCCTCTCAGCCTGATTGGCTCTGGCGCGGCGCGGCGCAAGGAATGTTGGGAAGTGAAGTTGTTTCCCTTTCTTCGCGTTTGTGGGGCTGTTGCCCCACTGCCGGTTTTTTCAATCCTTCGTTGACCTGCGTACCCAGATCGGCCGTGTGCACGAAGGGTGAGTGCAGGCAAGTAGGGCGAGGCATAGCAACCTATAGCCAGTTCCAACGGTTAATCCTTGGATTTATAGGTTAAGATGTTATTTTCTTGATGTGATTTTTTGAATTGTATTGTATGATATTATGCTTATTTTTGATGTGATATTTTGTATTGTATTTTGACTTTGAATATTGCTTTTTGAATTGTACTGTATTATATTGTATTGTTTGAGATGTTGTTGCCACCTTGAGTCGGCCTCGGTCAGAGAAAGGTGGAGTATAAATTAAATTTGAATTTGACTTTGGGGCTGTTCTGCCGGGCTGGTGAAAGCCTCAAAGGCAGTGACAGGTAGCTGGGTCGGGGCAATAATTAATTCATTGTTACAGGAGGGGGTGCGCCTTGGTGCACCCTCTCCTAAAAAAGCCCTCTAGACCCAGCAATTCCAGCTAACTACAGACCGGTCTCCAACCTCCTCTTTTTAGGGAAGGTTTTGGAGAAGGCAGTGGCGCATCATTTACAGGGTGTCCTGGATGAAGCAGATTATCTGGACCCCTTTCAATCAGTGTTCAGACCCAGGCATGGTACTGAGACGGCATTGGTCGTACTGTTGGATGATCTCTGGTGGGAGTGAGATGGAGGTCACCCAACCATTCTTGCTCTACTTGACCTCTCAGCGGCATTCAATACCGTTGACCACAGTATCCTTCTGGAATGGCTCCAAAGATTGGGGATCCAGGGCACTGTGTGGTCCTGGTTTTTCTCATTTCTGACGGGCCATACCCAGTCGGTGTGGATGGAGAGTGAGACATCCAGCCCTAGGCCACTCCAATATGGGGTGCATCAGGGCTCGGTACTGTCTCCTCTCCTATTTAATATCTACATGAAACCGCTGGGTGAGATCATCCATTCCCTTGGGGTGCAGTACCATCAGTACGCGGATGACACCCAAGTGTACTACTCATCTCGTGGTGATCCCAGTGACGCTGTCAAAGTCCTGTCTTGAGTGTCTGAAAGCTGTTGGGGTCTGGATGGGGACAGTGGATTACAACTGAACCTTGACAAGACTGAGTGGCTTTGGGTCAGGGGCCCGATGTTATCTCGGGAGTTACCATCCTTGGATCTGTCTTCGTCCCAGACAGACCCAGTACGCAACTTGGGGATCCTCCTGGACTCTCGGCTGCTGCTTGAAGACCAGGTGGCAGCCATGGCCAGGAGGGCCTTTGCCCAACTTCGGGTGATTCATCAGTTGCATCCACTCTTGGACCGGGACTCCTTACTGACAGTCACTCATGCACTGGTAACCTCTAGACTAGATTACTGTAATGCACTCTACATGGGGCTGCCCTTGACGACTATTCGGAGGCTGCAATTGGTCCAGAATGCGGTTGCCCAGGTGGTGTTGAGGTGTGGGCGTTACGCTCGGGCCTCGCCACTGCTTCAGGAGCTGCACTGGTTGCCAATTTGCCTCCGGGTGCAATTCAAGGTGCTGGTCATTACCTTTTAAGTCCTATATGGTAGTGGGCTGGGATACCTAAGAGACCGCATCATCCCGAGATTGTCTGCCTGACCAACCAGGGCGGACCTGAGGGGTTCTCTAATTGTGCCATCAACTAGAGGGGCCCGCCTCTCTAGCACAAGAAGGAGGGCTTACTCTGTGTCCACCCCGGCTCTTTGGAATCTCCTACCAGTGGAACTGAGGCAACAGACGGAACTGCTGCCCTTCAGGAAAGAACTGAAAACCTGGCTGGTGGGGCAGGTGTGTGGGGTTGGTGGAGAAATAACCCCTGACTGCTGGCTGGTTAAATAAGCGCCATCCTTCCTTCCTTAACATGTGCGGGTGGGTCTTTTAATGGGGTTTTAAGGGAGTTACTGTTTTAAATGGGGTCTATTTATTAAGGGGGGTCATAGTGTAAGCCGCTCAGAGTCTTTGTGATTGGGGCCGCTTTACAAATTTGAATAAACAAACAAACAAATAAATATAAGTATCAGTGTAAAATAAATGACCTCTGGCAGGAGGTTCAAAATAACCAGCTTGAGGCCAGAATAATACTGTTTTATTTGTGTGTTGTATGATTGCTTTGATTATGAGTTGTGTGATCTTAGTTCTCTAAATTGATTCCACCCCTTCTAACTTTGGTGCAGATGTGGGAGTTTTTACCAATGTAACTGTGTATTGAGTCACTTCCTTGAAACACAGATGTGCTTTCAGCTCTAATTACAGGTAATTTGTTTTTGCTTCTCAAAGACCCCTTTTCAGTAATAGGACAAGCTAAGAGTCTGGGGTCTCTGTGTACCTGCAAAATTGCAAATTGGCTCCATAATAATTTACTACGTAGGCTAAATGATTATGGAATAATCAGTGATACCTAATTTTAATAAATATTCAATGTACTATTAAAATGATTATATCTTTGTTGATTTTCTCTGAGTTTAGCTCTTCCTACCAAGAGAGGTTGGCCTGGCTTCTTCCTTTCCATCCTTCCATTGGCATATCTGTTGTTGTTACATGCTGTCAAGTTGCCTCCATCCTATGGTGACCCTATGAATGAGTGTGTTATGTATGTTAACTGTGTTTTCTGACAGGAGTGGAATGTATCTTTTCTCATGTATCTATTCTTATGCAAATAAGTGGATCGAAAATGTGCACACTCTGTTAGCCAATGGGCTTGCTGTAGGAGTGGAATGTATCTTTTCTCGTGTATCTATTCTTATGCAAATAAGTGGATCAAAAATGTGCACACTGTTAGCCAATGGGCTTGTTATATTATTGTTACTGTTACTTTTTATAGTGTATATAAGTCCGAGTTTTGCCCCATCCAAACTGTGTTCAAACCCCACTAAAAAAGAGCTGAATTTTACTACTTCACTTGTCTACTTCTTCATTCCCTGAACACAAAACTGGTGACGGGGATGGGATGGAGTCCTCACATGGCAGCAACATCGGCCCATTTGTGACCCAGCGCGTCCAGAGAAATGGGCAACATATGAACGCCGATTCCACCACGCAATGCCCTCACAGAAGATCACCAACAAAGACCAGAAGCGCTCCTGTTTCCTTGCTCAGTGCGGTTCTGAGATGCTTGAGCTGGCAACCCACCTTGTTCTCATCATGTCTACACTGAGGAAACACCTGCAGCCAGAGGTCTTGTTCTTCCCAGCAAGGGTGGCCTTCTACAGAAGGGAGCAGCGACCAGGGGAGTCTATTGCAGACTACGCCACCACTCTGCGCATTGCTGCCACCCCGTGCATGTGGGACAGCATCAAAGAAGCACTCCGGACCGTCTGCTGGCTGGCATGAGGGACGAAGATGCTCAATGTTGCCTCATGATCAGGAAGACGCTAACTTTCAAGGCTGTCCTAGAAGAGGCGGTAACATCTGAGGCCGCACGGTCCGGCATCAAGCTTTTCCGGAATCGCCACTCCATCACCAGTGCCACCGACTCAGCCGTGCAAACTCAGCAAAATTCATCTTAATCCTCCTCAGCATTGCCTGGTTCCACCTCTTCATCGGATTCCAGCGGTGCAGAGGGAGAAGTCCGAGTGGTCCAACGAAAGCACTGAGAGCACCGTGATGACTGGGAGAAGAAATTCCTTTGCAAGTATGATGGCTGCGGAGCCCGGCATGACCGCAGGGAGTGCTCCTTCCGCACCGCAGAATGCCACAACTGCGGGCGACGAGGGCACATTGCTAGAGTATGCTGACAGTGAAAGCAAAGAACTCCAGCACCTGAGTCCAAGAAGAGTCATCACCACAAAACGTCCATCGCCAAAGTGTCACCAGAACCTGAGCCGTGCCAAGTGGGCATCGTCAGTGAGCATTTCTTCGCAGACCTGAGTCTGCAGGATGTCCCCTTCAAGATGGAGGTGGATTCAGGTACTACCTTTTTCATAATCCCACAGTAGGAGTTTTTGAGAATTCCCCCTGCCTCTCGGCCCAAACTCAAATCTTTAACAACTTCCCTCTGGGATGTGTAAGGTTGCTAGATTCCAGTCCTGGGGGTGGGAAATTTCTTGGTCAAATTCAAAAACATTCGCACCTCCTTGCCATTGGTTGTAGTTAAGCAGGGCACTAACTGTCTTATTGGGACCCAATGATTTAGGCCCCTGGGAATCCGGCTTTCTGGCATTCACGCAATAGATGCTGACCCAATCCGGGACGTTTGTGCTGCACATCCTGAGGTGTTCAAAAAGGGTTTAGGGTTATACAAAGGACCCCCTGTGGACTTTGAGCTTGACCCAACCATCCAGCCCATCTGGATGAAGCCACGCCGGGTACCCTTTGCTTAAAAGGAGAAGATAGAAGCCGAGCTGGACAAACTGGTGGGGCAGGGCATCCTAGTGCCAGTGGACTCCGCAAAGTGGGAGACACCAATAGTGACTGCATTGAAAAGTAACAGGGAGATCAGGATATGTGCTGACTACAAGTGTACCATCAATAAAGCTATTTGCCTGAACACATATCCTGTGCCCATGGTAGGCCACCTTCTTGCCTCCTTTGCATGGAGGAAATTGCTTCACAAAACATGACCTTGCCCAGGCTTACCAACAATTGACTGTGTCTCCTGCTGCTGCCATAGTCCAGACCATAGTAATGCATAGGGGGGCATTTACGGTAACTAGACTACAATTCGGGGTGAATGCGGCCCCCGGAATATTTCAATCTCTCATAGAACGTAATTTAAAAGGTTTGCCCGGTGTCCTGCCATATTTTGACGATGTCCTGATCACTGCTAAGGACACCGTTGAACTAGCGGCTAGGCTTGATCAAGTCCTCTCACATTTCGAGTTGGCCGGTCTATGTCTCAGAAGAGACAAATGTGTGTGTTTGGCACAGGAAGTGGAGTTCCTGGGGTACCGAATTACACCACAAGGTATCATGCCCTCTGACTCCAAGGTGGCGGCCATGCAAAATGTACCCAGGCCAAAATGTAAAGCCGAATTGTAATCATTTCTAGGATTGTTAAACTTCTATCACACTTTTCTCCTTCGCAAAGCCTCAGTTGCTGAACCATTACATCGGCTTCTTAAGAAAGATACTGTTTGGCACTGGGGCCATTGCCAGGAGAAATTGTTCCTAGAACTTAAAAGGCTGCTATCTTCGGATGTTGTATTAACTTATTTTGATCCTAACAAGGAAGTTGTACTTGAGTGTGATGCATCCCTTGTGGGGGTGGGAGCTGTGTTATGCCATGTACTAAATGACGGGAGGGAAGCCCATGTAGCATTTTATTCCTGTTCACTCTCATAGCCTGAGAAAAATTACACTCAGACAGACAGGGAGGCATTGGAAATCGTGGCTGGCACTAAGAAATTCCATGATTACTTTACGAAAGACCTTTTACCATCATAACTGACCACAAGCCCCTCCTTGGAATCTTTGTGAACGGGAAGCCCACGTCTCAAATTTTGTCTCAAAGGATGTTGCGTTGGGCAATTTTCCTAAATGCATACGATTTTACTTTGGTGCACAGGCCCGGCAAGAACATCAGCCACGCTGCTGCCCTGTCACGTTCTTCACTGCCCTATTTTTGTTGGTTGTGGATTCATTCTCTAAGTGGCTGGAAGTGATTAATGTGCCTAATACCACTTCAGCCACCACGATAATGCACCTAAGAAGGCTGTTTGCAGCATTTGGACTTCCAGATGTGCTGGTGTCTGACAACGCGTCCATGTTCACATCTGCAGAATTCCAATCCTTCATAGAAAGGAATGCAATTAGGCACATCACTGCCGCCCCATTCCACCCAGCCACCAATGGCCAGGTGGAGCGGCAGGTGCATAGAACTAAATACGCGCTTCGGCGTATGGGTGAAGGGGATTTGGAGCTCCAGTTATGCCAGTTTCTTTTCACATATAGGCTCACCCCCCCTTGCCTCAGGGCTGTCCCCTGCTGAATTGCTCCAGCGAAGGAAACTGTCATCCTTGCTGGACAGATAGGATCCCTTTAGGGTGGTGGACAAAGGCACGAACATAGCAATCCAACACCAGAAGGGTTTCTCATCCAGAGACCCTGTACATTGCCGCAATTATGCAGCTGGTGGTCCTATGTGGGTGCCCAGGTTTGTCATCAATCAGACTGGTCCTGTTTCTTACAGAATTAAAACAGCCACTGGTCTGATCTGGATGAGGCATGCGGATCAATTGATACCCCAGAGTACTGGACCCACAAGGCGAGTACAGACACTCAATGCTAGGGTTGACCCCCACCCGTTTATACCCAGGGGGCAGAGGTAATAGTCAGCAGCCAGCCAACATTGACCCAGAAGTGTCTTCTAGGAACCGATTTCAAGGGGAATTTGTGGAATGCTCCCCTATTCCGGCCAAGTATACCCCTACACTGACCCAGCCTAGCACTCTGGATTCCTTTATTGATGATGACCAATTTTGTTTGGAGTTACCCTCCACTCTTAGTACACACAGGAGGGACCCTGAGTGGTCTTATTCATCCACAGAATTAGATTTTGGTCTTGAGCGATCCCCTGCTCCTCCATCTGACAAACGGGACTTTAATTCAGGTTTACAATCCTCCTCCTCTAGTCAATCCCTCACTCCAGTTGGGTCACCCATCCTACAAGCCCCTGAGCCGGCTCAGCCAAGCGTCCGACCCAGAAGGAAAACTAGACCACCATCCTGGTTAAATGACTTTGTTTTTATCTAGGGGGGAAGAATGTTATGTATGTTAACTGTGTTTTCTGACAGGAGCGGAATGTATCTTTTCTCATGTATCAATTCTTATGCAAATAAGTGGATCGTAAATGTGCACACTGTTAGCCAATGGGCTTGTTGTAGGAGCAGAATGTATCTTTTCTCATGTATCTATTCTTATGCAAATAAGTGAATCAAAAATGTGCACACTCTGTTAGCCAATGGGCTTGTTGTATTATTGTTACTGTTTATAGTGTATATAAGTCCGAGTTTTGCCCCATCCAAACTGTGTTCAAACCCCACTAATAAAGAGCTGAATTTCACTACTTCACTTGTCGGCTTCTTCATTCCCTGAACACGAAAGAGTGACCTTCAAAATGTCCTGTCCTCAACAGTCCTACTCAACTCTTGCAAACTCAAGACTTTGGTTGCTTTAGGGCAGGGGTTCCCAACCAAAGGCTTGTGGGCCATATCTGGCCTGTGGTGCCATTTCATGTGGTCTCCACTCTTTCAAGGGCATTCAAGAAACAAAATGGCCATCCCTTTGAAACTGTTGGGACAAAATGGGCACCTCCATCATGCAGGCAGTGCAAAATGGCCATCCGGCCCTCAAAGTTGACTGAGAGAGCAGGACTTGGCCCCCGGCTTGAAAAGGCTGGGAACCCCTGCTTTAGGGAGTCAATTGATCCTTTATTTGGTCTTCCTCTTTTCCTACTGCCTTCCACCTTTCCCAGCATTATTGTCTTGCCTTCTCAAGATATGCCCAAAGTAGGAAAGCCTCATTTTCATCATATCTGCCTCCAGAGACTAGGCTTGATTTCCTCTAGGATCCACTTGTTTATTTTTCTGTCCATTGAGATATCTGCATAGTTCTCTCCCAGTACCATAAGAATCAATTGATTTACCCCCCCCCCCATCATCAACTTTCTTTCTTGTCCAGCGCTCACACTTATACATAGTGACCAGAAATACAATACAGTAGTGTGGATGGACTTGATCCCCAATAACACATTCTTCTATTGGCATATCAGGACTCCTTTTTAATTCTTACAGACATTTTAATTCTCACACGTTTTCAGGTGGTTGTGATGGAATGCTTTTTATCAGTTAGGTGTATTTTCTTTGCTGTGGTGTTTTAAATGATATTGTATTTTAAATGTGTTATTTAATATTTGAATTTGTATTATGTTTTAATTGTATTTTTTATTTATTCTTAATATGGGTTGCCTTAAACCTTATTTTTGGCTGTATTTCAAAAAAGCCTTCTAAGAAGTAGCACATATTTATCATGACAGCCAAGGATACTGTTATGCCTAATCCAGGAGTTCTCAACCTTTTAAAGCAAGGGGCCAGGTCATGCTTCCTCAGACAGCTTCAGGGGCCAGACAGACATTTTGCCCTTCCTCCACCACATAGCACTTTCTGGTGTGGGCGGTGGTGCCCCCACATGAAATGGTGCCGTGGACTGCATCCAGCCCACGGACTGCAGGTTGAGAATCCTTGACCTAATCCTTTTCAATAATCCAAAATGGTAGCCCTCACAACATCTTCTGGTTGCAGGTTCAGGCATTGAAATGATGTGATGTGAGGGAAAAATATTTTTAAAGTGTCCTGTGAACTTTTCTCCCATACTTCAGTTCCACTGAAATTTCTAGTACAGTAAAATAAAGTTGATGGTGTGGTGGAGGGACTTCTTCTTTTGGACTACATCACCCAGAATCCTCCAGGTAGAGAATATTTTTCCAATGTCGTCTGAGACATTCTGGAAGCTATGGTCCTAAAAAGTTATATTCCCCTCTTTTCTATGGGGAAAATATTTGTATACATTTCTTTCTTTTAATCCCATGAGTATAGGATGGGGAAACTTCAAAACATTTTACATAATTAAATCTAATGATGACTTTCTTTTCAGCAAGAAATCCAAGCTCTGAGATCAACGAGTATGCATGAAGAACATTTTTTATTTTTAAAGCTGTGTTGATTTCTTACCTGTTTAGTGGCTGCATTTGTTGAAGACTTGAAGCCTATATAAAAAGACCTCCATATTTCAGATATTAAATATGTATTTTAGTCCAAGGGGTTCCTCAGCTGCAAACAGCTGGGAGCTGGATCAAATACAAATAAACAATACTTCACCACTCCATGCTAAAGAGCCAGAAATCATAGCCATTAAAAAATTATAATCGGTGGGTTATCAATTTTTATCACTTCCTGTTGTTAATTAACCTTTAAAAGCTTATAATGGAGAGGGAGTGAGAGAGCATGGTGGTTGGAAACACTTTCTAGTCTAAGTACTATAATGAGCATCTGAGGTCTCCTCTTTCACCCAGTGTGACCATGACATTTCCATGCTCAGAGAGGTGGAGAGCACCAATTTACAGACTTCAGTGTATGCGTAGCAGAGCCAATGTTTCCCAACAGGGTACATGAAAGGCAGTGATTCTCCTCCTTACCTAGTGCTTTCTTTTGAACATATACAATAACCCAGTGTTTTACTGGAAAAAATAAAAACAGCAAAGAGATATTTTGGGAAAAGCAAAGGAGAGAAAACAGCAAAAGTCTTGATGTAACTTAAAGTCTGATACATTTGTCATGGAAAAAGCTTCTGTGCCCTATAGTCTGTTTCATTGTGGGAGTGATTATGGTTTCCCCATGCCCATCGGGCATGGAAACGGCTCTTGCAGAGGCCGCTTCGGGAGGACGCTCCTTGAGCCGCGGGCTCTGCGGGCAGGCAAATTAAGGGGGGTGAATAAAATATAGGGTTTGATTCACCTAATTACATGACCTGACCGACGATTCTGCAAGGTAGGCTAATCACTAACTCCAGTGACTGATTAGGTAAACACTCATCTCCTGGCCGAGGAAAATCCCCGGTGCAAACAGGGCAGATGTTTACCCCTGTCTAAGCCCCAAAACAATGGTCTTCCTCGTCCCGTGTTTGTCCGAAATAATTAACTTCCCCTTTGAGAGGTTTCCCAATTAACCTGAGTAAACAAGGTGATGTGATTGACTTTCGGGTGATGGTTTTTTCTACCTGCCTTCTGATCTATATAAGGTGTATGTATTTTCCCAATAAACCACTGATCTGATCTCGCTCCTGTTGCCTCGTGTTGTCATTGATCAGTCTCCTCCGGGACCTAGCGCCGCCTTGCGGCCAGACATCGCTACAAGTGATGAATTTGTTAATCTGTAAGGTGGGGTGGCCAACATCCAGAAGGTTCAGGGAGCACATTGAAACGCTGGAGCCACTGCTACCGTTGTCACTATAGTTCAGTGATGCCATAGTGATAGGATAGGAGGAAATCACTTTAAAACAAGCACTTAAAAACAAGAAGTCTGCATGCACACACTTTGTTTTAAGGCTGATAAGTGACTTTGGAAGCCTTGGGGCAGTGTGTGTTGTCTGGCGCGTTCTGTTCTGGAGCAGAAAAAAATTGCTTAGAAACAGAGTGTGGAGTGTGGGGCATGCATGCCCATCAATACTGTGGTTGAATTTTGGCAGCCTGGAGACCAATATAATAGCAACTGATAATATTGGTCTGATTGCAGAAGTAATTTTTAAAAAAATTCCACTTGTTTATACATTACAATTGTTGTAACCAATAACAGGGAAATACTCTCTGCTTTTCTGTAGGGGCCAGTTCTGATACTGGTAAAGGTCACCCTTGCTTGAAAGCCAGTCATATCAGACTTTAGGGTGTGGTGTTCATCACTATTTGCAGCCAAAGAGCCAGTTCTGTCGGTATCTGCAGACATTTCCATGGGAATATGGCAGCCATGGCTAGATGCTGGAGCACACAAAAGGCTTTTACCTTTACCACTGAAGTGGTACCTGCAATTTCTTGCTTTGAACTGCTAGGTTGGCAGGAGCTGGGACAGAGATGGGTGCTCACTCTGTCATGCAGCACTCGTGTCTCAAACTGCTGACCTGCCGACCTTCCAGCTGTCAAGTTCAGTGTCATCCTGTGCAATTCCTGCTCCATCCGAATGTTCCCCAAGCGTCCTAATGCGTAATTTGGGGGTCCTCCTGGACTCACGACTCCTGCTTGATGAGCAGGTCACAGTCGTGGCTAGGAGGGCTTTTGTACAACTTCATGTCATTTGCCAAATACGCCCGCTCCTGGACCAGGACTCCTTGCTTACGGTCACACATGCTCTGGTCACCTCCAGACTTGATTATTCTAATGTGCTCTACATGATGCTGCCCTATGATGACTATTTGGAGGCTGCAGCTGATTCAGAATGCAGCTGCCCATGTAGTGATGGGGTACGGGCATTATGCCCATGCCTCACCCCTGCTACGTAGGCTGCATTGGTTGCCAGTGTGCGTCCGGGTGCAATTCAAGGTGCTGGTGATTACCTTTAAAGCCCTACATGGTAGTGGGCCAGGATACTTAAGAGACCGCATCACCCCAAGGATATCTGCCCATCCCACTAGAGTGGACTGGAGGGGCTCTTTAAAAATACCAACTGCTAGAGAGGCACGACTCTCTAGCACTAGAAGAAGAGCCTTTCCAGTATCCGCTCCGGCCCTATGAAACCTCATGCCAGTTGAACTGCGTCTTCAGACAGAGCTGTTGCCGTTCAGGAAAGAGCTGAAAACCTGACTGGCAGGGCAGATGTGGGGAGGTGGAGAGGGAGCAAACCCCCCCCCAGCTCATTTCGAGTTTAGAGGAGGATCACTCATGCTTTTAATAGTTTCTAACTAGATTTTTAATTGGTTCAGGTGGGAGGTAGTTTTTCAGTGTTTTTAGGAATTTTAAGGGTTTCTATACTTTAAACGTTGGGGATTTTATGTACGCCACCCAGAGTCGCACGTTGATTGGGGCAGCTATACAAATTGAATGTATGAATGAATGAATGAATAATAGATAATATATACGAGATCAGCTTTTTGATCTCCACCAATGATCATCATGCATTCGGTGCCATCTAGCATGCCCCACAGTGTCTTCCCTTTGTTCCTTCCTCTCAGCACAGGACTTCTGAACTCTTCTCCTCATTCGAAATCATCCCCAGCCAAAAACCACCTCAAGCAGTTCTCTGATTCACATAGGAAAGCTCAGCTGACACAGTCCAGCTCTTGCAATTACACAGTTCATATTCCATCCAGCTTTAGCCAGTTTGCAAGCTTTAGCCAGTTTTATAGCTTAGTTCAATGTAAACTTGACATTTTGAATTCAGTAAAATGTATGTGCACTTTAATATAGCATTTAGTTTCATATTTTATATAGTAAATAATATCTTCTGATTAATAAAAGTAATGACATTTAGGGTTGCAAGCTTTTTAAATCTCTTTTTGTTTGTTTTATATCTTCCCTTCCTGAGAACTCAGCATGAACTTTTTATTTCATAAATACCATATATACGTGAGTATAAGCCAACCTGAATATAAGCTGAGGTACCTAATTTTGACCTGAAAATGCCAGAAACTATGGAAATGTCCTGAGTATAAGCCTCAAGGGTAGGAAATGCAGCAACTGCTAGTGAGTTTCAATCATCAAAAGACATGAAAATAAGGAAAAATTAATTAAATTGTTGGTGCATCTCAATCTGGTATGGTTTTGGCACTCTCGTGGTCGTTGACCTGAGTATAAGCCGTGCCCCCTTTTTGGGGCTAAAAAACTTGGCTTATTTTTGTTGTTGTTGTTCAACAAAAATACTCAAGTATATACGGTAGGTAAAGGTAAAGGTTTCCCTTGCTCGAAAGCTAGTCATATCCGACTCTAGGGTTCAGTGCTCATCTCTGTTTCAAAGCCGAAGAGCCAGCGTTGTCTGCTTCTGCGGATGTTTCCATGGTCATGTGGCAGGCATGACTAGACACCGGAGTGCACGGAATGCTGTTTACCTTCCCACCGAAGTGGTCCCTATTTATCTACTTGCAATTTCTTGCTTTCGAACTGCTAGGTTGGCAGGAGCTGGGACAAAGACGGGAGCTCATTCCATCCTGCAGTACTCAGGAATCAAACTGCTGACCCACTTCCCAGTCAGCGTCTTAGCCAGTTGAGCCACTGCAGTCCCAGTACATATGGTACATGTTATATTTTAGTGGTCAGGTTTTCAGTGATGAGCATAAAGGCCTATACCCAGTAATTGAGGTAATAGATGTAACATCATGGAAATGTTTCTCCCAAATAGGTTGGGCTCAGTAGTTGACATACCTGGCTGCAGAGCCAGAGGTTGGGAGTTTGATTCCCAGCTGTACCTTCTGAGAATAGAGTTTGTCTGTGTAATATTTGGCAAGGTGTACAGTCCCAAGGTGCCTCCAGAAGATGGAAATTGTAAGCACTTCTGAGTGTTACGTACTTAGAAAACCCTGAAAAGAATGGCCAAAAGTCAGAATTGATTTGACAGCACATGATCATTATTAATTACTCTCCATTACAGCCCACAGAGTGTGTCAGCCCTCTGGAGCATGGTTTTCAGAATCTGTCAGGGGCTGCTGGAGGAAATGGATATATGCTTCTTTCCACTTCTATGGTGGAAACAATTCTCTAATTAGAATATCATTGAAGCTCTCACATTTTTGAATCAGTGTCATTATAATGTATGAAACTGCAACCCTTAAACCATAGGTAGGAAAAGTGGAGCCCTGAAGATATATGTGCAACTCTCCCCTCCAATTGTGTTTTCAGCCTTTAGTGTATGCAGACCAAGACACAGGACACAGCCTCGGGCTGGGTTAACTCAGGTTTATTGCATCGTGGGCAGAGGGAACATGAGGTAATGGCGGATCGATAACTCTTTATATACAGCAGTAATACATTTGAACGTGGTGCCATGGTAGCCCATTGGCTACTGTCTGCGTGACGTCATTGCAGGTCACGCCCTTCTTGTCCAGGTGTAGGTGGTGGCGGGAAAACTTCCCGCGCTGTTGCCTTTGATGAGTTCGGACCAAGAGAGCTTGGACGCTCGCTGCTGCCAGCTGGTGGTCATTAGCTCGCGTCCTATTACAGGGTTTATATGATACAGCTGAAGGTTACATTGTTGCTATAGGCAAGGTTACATTGGCTCAGATACATTGTAATCCATGTGTACAATAAAACCATCAGAACACAACACCCCTCCCCCCTAGGACGAGACAAAGTCTCGAGCCCACACTTAAACACACTCCCCCCCCTTAGGAGACAAAGTCTCTCAGCCAAGATGGCTTATTTCGAACACGCTGGGGTCTCGATGCGGGCTGCCTCTCCCCGGGTTTGCTACCTTCTCTTTGTCCCCTGGTTTCCTGTCCTGTAATATGAGAGGGAGACTCGTTAGTGACTTGCCGCGGCTCCGCGGCGTTGTTGGGAGGTGTGCTCTTTCTTAGGGAGGAACCGGGGGCACTGGGGGCTAACGAAAAATCCCTCTTCTCGCTTGGATGGGTGGGGGAACACTCCTGAAAACCCCCCCGGCTCGCAAAATCAAAATCAAAATCACAATCGGGGGCAGCGGTCGCGAACTCCTCTCCCCCTTCCCCGGCCCCTGATAAGACTGGCGTATCAAAAGGATATGAGTCGGGGCCGCTACTCCTTTCTGCTCTCGCCTTTTGGTCATCCGACAAGGGCAGAGGGGATCTCGAAAGCGCATCAGCATGGCTGATCTCCTTTCCGGGCCTGTACTCCAACTCATGTTGGTACGCGTTGAGGAAAATAGCCCATCGCAGCATTCTCGGGGACAGGATCTGTGGCGTGGGCTTGCTTGCCGTGAAAATCCCTAACAGCGGCTTGTGATCGGTCACGATTTTGAACGGGCGGCCATACAAAAAATCGTGAAATTTTTTGGTCCCCGCTACTATTGCTAACGCTTCCCTGTCGGTTTGTGCGTAATTTCGCTCCGCTTGGGACAGGGACCTTGAGTAAAACGCTACCGGGGCCTCCCTTCCGTCCTCCAACACGTGGCAAAGCACCGCCCCCACCCCCACCGGGGATGCATCACAGACTAGGACCACTGGCCGTTTGGGGTCGAAGTGCGTCAGGATTGCCTCGGATGTTAGGAGTTGCTTTAGCTCCTTGAACGCCCTCTCGTGCTCGTCACCCCACATCCATGGCTCCTCCTTTTTAAGTAACCGATGGAGCGGTTCGGCCACGGACGCCTTCCGCGGGAGGAATGTATGGTAAAAATTGAGGAGCCCCAGGAAAGACTGTAGCTCGGTTTTGGATGTGGGGCGAGGGGCCTTTTTAATGGCTGCTACTTTGGATTTAGACGGCTTAATCCCCTCGGGTGTGATCCGGAACCCTAAAAACTCGACCTCGGTTTCGAAAAAAACACATTTGTCCTTCCTCAATCTCAGCCCCGCTTTCTCGAACACGGTCAGTACTTTGTCCAACCTTTTCGCCAGTTCAGCCTCACTCCCCCCTGTTATCAACACGTCATCAAAATAAGGCAACACCCCCTCCAGGCCCTTTAGGAGGCGTTCCACGAGCGATTGAAAAAGGCCGGGTGCCGAGTTCACGCCGAACTGTAACCGCGACACCTGGAACGCTCCCTTATGTGTAACTATCGTTTGTGCCGCGGCCGTGGCGGGGGTCACTGGAAGTTGCTGATAGGCTTGTGCCAAATCGAGTTTAGCGAAACACCTTCCCCCATTTAGCCTGGCCAAAAGGTGGCTGATCACTGGCACCGGATATGCATTAGGGCGGATCGCCTTGTTAATTGTACACTTATAATCAGCGCAAATGCGCACCTCCCCGTTAGCCTTTAGAGCCGTTACAATTGGAGTTTCCCACTCCGCGGAATCAACAGGAATAAGAATCCCCTGGCCCACCAGTTTGTCCAGTTCCGCCTCTATCTTGTCCTTGAGTGCGAACGGCACCCTGCGTGGTTTGAGTCTTATCGGGCGGACCTCCGGGTCTATGTCGAAAGCTACAGGGGGTCCCTTGAACTTTCCGAGTCCTTTCTTAAAAACGGCGGGATGCGCATCGCAAACCGCTTGTATTGGGTCCCCCCCCACGGTATGCACCCCCCTATGAACAATCCTAAGGGCTGAAACCACTGTGTCCCTAGGAGGCTACAGCTTCCCCCTTTGAGGACAACTAGGGGCAGTTCCGCAGAATGTCTCTTAAAATTGACCCGAAATTTCCCGACCCCCAACACCGGAATGCTGTTTCCCTGTACGTCCCGTAGTGTGGACCTCAACGCTTTAAGCTTGGGCCGCACGTGGGGGTCGATTTTCAGGAACTCTTTCTGGGGAATTATGGAATAGGAGGACCCCGAGTCAATTTCCATCTTAATAGGGGCCCCTTGTACTAATACCTCAACGAAGTAATGAGACTGTCCCGCGGACACGCTGAACACTGAGGCGTCGTCCTCGCTGCCGTCCGAGACGCGGCCCACGCCGTCCTGCTTCCTCGTGGTCTGGGCGCCATCTTTGGGCCTCGCTGGACGGTCCGGTCTGGCCGCGCGGTCTTGTGACTGCCTCCGGCCCTCTTTCCGCTTTCGGCACGCCTTGGCGATGTGCCCCCGACGGCCGTAGGTGTAACACTCGGCCTTCCTGAATGGGCATCTCGCGCGCTCGTGGGCCGCTCCGCAACCCTCGCAGCGTCGACCACCCTTCCGGACCTTCTGGACCTCCTCGCCGTCGCTGCCTTCCGTAGACGACTTTGAGGCCCGTCGAGTCGCGTGCACCGACTGTCCGGTCTTCCCGTGCACCGAATTTTCCGCCTTGCCGGCTCTAGGACGCCACTCACGCCACTGGTGCATCTCGTCCACTCCGGCATTCGTGGACTCTGCGGCTTCCGCGGCCTCTATGACCTCTGCCAGCGTGGGTGGCGGCTCCTTATTCATCAAGCTGCGCTGTACCTCCTTGTCTTTCAGGCCACACAACACGCCGTCCCTGAGGACCAACTCCAGGATATCGCCCCATTTACAGGGGGCGGCGGCTATCCTCATGGCGGCCACGAATGTCTCAACCGACTCATCCGGTGCTTGGACTCGCCTCCAAAACGCGCTCCGAGCGGGAAACATTGCCCTCGAGGGGCAGAACCGCTCTCGCAGCAGTTTCATGATGTCGCTCGCCTTAAAGTCGCTCACCTTCTTCGGAGCGATTATGCCCACCAGCGTCCGCTTGGTTTCCATCCCGAGCATTCTGGTGAGGATGGCCCTCTTCCTCTCCTCGTCTTCTCCTTTGACTCTGAGTTCCACCAGGGCCGCCTGGAAATCCATCTCAAGCAGCTCCCAGTCTTGCGGTTTGGTGATGTTGAAACCGCTCTGTGCCCTGGCTGTTCCGTGGGGATCCATTATCCCACCTTCGTCGCCAATTTAGTGTATGCAGACCAAGACATAGGACACAGCCTCGGGCTGGGTTAACTCAGGTTTATTGCATCGTGGGCAGAGGGAACATGAGGTAATGGCGGATCGATAGCTCTTTATATACAGCAGTAATACATTTGAACGTGGTGCCATGGTAGCCCATTGGCTACTGTCTGCGTGACGTCATTGCAGGTCACGCCCTTCTTGTCCAGGTGTAGGTGGTGGCGGGAAAACTTCCCGCGCTGTTGCCTTTGATGAGTTCGGACCAAGAGAGCTTGGACGCTCGCTGCTGCCAGCTGGTGGTCATTAGCTCGCGTCCTATTACAGGGTTTATATGATACAGCTGAAGGTTACATTGTTGCTATAGGCAAGGTTACATTGGCTCAGATACATTGTAATCCATGTGTACAATAAAACCATCAGAACACAACACAGCCCCAAACCTTCTCCCAGCTACCTCTTTTTCATGCGGAAAAAGAAGGTGAATTGCAGATCCTGGAAACCTCTGATGGTGTTGATCCACATTTTAAAAAGGCCTCACCTTTAGTGTCTTGCACGGAAGACAAAGAAGGAGCCGCAGTGAGGGCTAAACGCAGGTTTATTGGGTGATGATCAGGATGAACATGAGGTAATGGCCGAGGTACAGCTCATTATATACTGTAGTACATACATTTGAATCTCGTAGCACGGTAGCTTATTGGCCGCTACCGGCATGATGTCATTCTGAGTCACGCCCATCAACTCCAGGTGATCCTCGTGCGGGAAAGGTTCCCGCGGCTGCCGGTGATTTGGGGAATGTGAACCATGTGAGCTGAATGCTCGCAGCTGCCCTCTATAGGCAGCTTGCTCACGTTCCCTTAACAGCTGAGCTACATTGTAATTGTGGTCAGGTTACATTCATACATTTCTTAAAGCAACATTGTACATACATAACACTCCTCTCCCCTAGGATGGGACGAAGTCCCTCAACCATTGTGGCTTGCCGCACGTGCGTCTGGGGCGCGCGGCCGCTTGACTTAACATAGGGGAGCCGAGGGCTCCTGGTTCCGTGGAGTCCTGTCCTGCAATGGAAAGGGGGGACTCATTAGTGGCTCGGTGGGGACTCTGCGACAACCTTGCATTGGGGGACGGGAATGGAATGAACAGTTGGGACGTGAACTCCTGCCTACCGCTTGAGGAGCTTGGGGTCCCCCCCCAGTACGAATCTCGGGACTGACGAGGAGGCCCTCGTGGTCTCGCCACCCCCTGTTGCCTGTCCGGGCGTCCTAGAGGCTGAGGCAGGAGGATTCCCCCCTGCTGCCTGTCTCGGGGGTGTCTGTCTCCGGGGGGCTGGAGTTATGGTATATTCTAAAACAAAAGGGCTGGGGGGACTGGAGGTACCAGGGGCTGAACTGAAACCCCTCTTTTCGCTAGGACGGGTGGGGGACCACTCCGCTACACCCCCTGGTACTGCAACTCATAATCAAACTCATCCCTCTCTTTCAAAGTATCCTCCTCTGTGGCTGAGAATCCAGGGTATGCATCTGTACCCGGGGATGCTGCCGTGTCTCCCCCTTGGGTAACGCGGGTGGGGGAGGACCCTAACGCTGATTCCCCGTCACTGGTGACCCGCCTTCTGAGTTGGTCGGCGTGCCTTCTCCAGAGTAGACCCGAGCTAGTCTCAACTCTATAGGATACCGGCCCCGTCTGCTCAATGATCGTCCCTGGTACCCACGCTGGCCCGGAGGCCGCGTAGTTCCTGCAGTGAACCGGGTCCCCTACCGAAAAACCTTTGGAGCTTCCTACCCCGATATCTATATTTCTCCCTTCATCCTCCACCCTGGCCGGGTCCATCCGGTCAAAAAGTGTTGCCGGACGTCTCCTCATGAGGAGTTCGGCTGGCGAAAGTCCTGAAGCTAGGGGGGTTGTCCTGTAGCAGAGGAGGAACTGACACAGATGGAGGTTTAACTCGCCGGGACCCATGCGCCGCAGTGCGTCTTTTGTAGTGCGCACTTGGCGCTCTACCTGACCGTTTGTGGCGGGGTGAAACGGGGCAGCGGTAATATGCCTGATGGCGTTCCTTTCAATAAAGGTCTTGAACTCTGCAGACGTGAAGGTACTAGCGTTATCGCTAACGAGAACTTCCGGCAGGCTGAAACAGGCAAAGACTTTGCGCAACTGTTTAATGGTTGCCGCAGAGGAGGTGCTGTTCATGGGAATTACTTCTAACCACTTGGAATAGGAGTCGACTATTAGCAGAAACATGGACCCACGGAAGGGGCCAGCGAAGTCGACATGAATCCGGGACCATGGCCCGCGGGCCGTGTCCCATTCCCTATGGGGTAGCCGGGACTCCTCGGGCTGGGAGCTCTGGCAACTCTCGCACGTGCCCACTAAGCGCTCTATGTCCACGTCTATCTGGGGCCACCAAAAGAAACTCCTGGCCAGAGCCTTGGAGCGCACTATTCCCGGGTGACTGGTATGCAGTAGCTTCAGTACCTTAGCCCTCAGCTTCTCTGGGATGACTACCCGCTGGCCCCAGAGTAAGCAGCCCCTTTCCAGGGACAGCTCTACTCTACGCCTGAAAAATGGCTTGAAATGTTCCTCGGGGGGAGCAGTGGGCCACCCTTTCCTAACCCAGGAACTAACTTGGGCCAGCATCTTGTCGGCCGCGGTGGCCTTGGCGAGGTCGGCCGGGACAATGGGGGGTGAGTCGAGGGACTCGATCAGTAGGACTTGGTGGTCCTGCTCTACCTCACATGCCGGGTCCCCTAAACTAGGGAAGGGGGACTGGGACAGTTCGTCTGCATGGGAGATCTCCTTCCCTGGGCGATAGACTAACTCATATTGGTAGGCGTTGAGGAAAATGGCCCAACGCAGCATCCTGGGAGAAAGAATTTGTGGGGTGGGTTTGCCGGTGGTGAAGATCCCCAGAAGTGGCTTGTGATCCGTCACCACCGTAAACTCGCGGCCGTATAGAAAATCGTGGAACTTCTTCGTTCCCGCGATTATGGCCAGGGCCTCCCTATCTGTTTGCGCGTAATTGCGCTCGGCCTTCGAGAGGGACCTTGAGTAGTATGCCACCAGGGCTTCCCGCCCACTCTCCAACACGTGGCATAGGACCGCCCCCACCCCCACTGGGGACGCATCACAGACTAAAACCACTGGCTTCCTCGGGTCAAAGTGGGTCAGGACAGCATCCGAGGATAAAAGCGCCTTTAGCTCCCTGAAGGCTTTATCTTGCCTATCTCCCCACCGCCAAACCGCCTCTTTCTTTAATAGCGTGTGCAGTGGTTCCGCAACGGATGCCTTCCTCAGCAGGAAGGAATGGTAAAAATTTAAGAGCCCTAGAAATGACTGCAGCTCCGGTTTCGTGGTGGGGCGAGGGGCGTTTTGCACAGCAGCAACCTTGGACTCGGAGGGCTTGATGCCTTCCGGGGTTATCTTGAACCCGAGGAACTCAACCTCCCTCGCAAAGAATACACATTTGTCCTGTCTCAGTCGAAGGCCCGCTTTCTCGAATACTGAAAGGACCCTGTCTAGCCTTTGCACTAGTTCTGATTCGCCCCCCGCTGTTAGCAACACATCGTCAAAATATGGGAGGACGCCTGGAAGCCCCTTTAAAAGGCGTTCCACGAGGGACTGGAAAATTCCGGGGGTCGAATTCACGCCGAACTGAAGGTGCGTTACCTTAAATGCCCCCTTGTGCGTTACGATCGTTTGCGCAGCAGCAGCAGCCGGGGTTACGGAGAGCTGCTGATATGCCTGCGCCAGATCTAGCTTGGCAAAACACCTCCCCCCATGTAACGTGGCCAGTAAATGGCTGACCACGGGCACCGGATATGCATTTGGCTGAATGGCCTTATTGATCGTACATTTATAGTCCGCACAAATCCTGACCTCCCCGTTTGATTTAAGCGCTGTAACAATCGGCGTTTCCCACTCCGCTGAATCAACTGGAACCAAAATCCCCTGCCCCACCAATTTGTCCAGTTCCGCCTCGATCTTGTCCTTGAGGGCGAAAGGCACTCTTCTTGGCTTGAGGCGTATGGGTCGGATTTCTGGGTCCAAGTCAAAGGAAACTGGGGGCCCCTTGTAAGTCCCGAGCCCCTTCTTGAAAACGTCCGGGTGTGCATTGCACACGTCCCACATTGGGCCAGTCTCGATGGCGTTAATGCCGGACAGTTCGATTCCCAGGGGAGCAAACCACTGCGTTCCCAAAAGGCAGCATCTCCCCCCCTTTAGGACCACTAGGGGCAGTTTCTCGGAGTAACTCTTGAACTTCACCTTGAAGTTCCCCACCCCCAACACTGGGATCCCATTTCCCTGCACGTCCCGTAAGTGTGACTTCATGGCCCGCAGTTTGGGCCGCACATCTGGGGGAATGCGCATAAACTCTTTTTGGGACAGGATGGAATAGGACAACCCCAAGTCTATCTCCATCCTCACTGGGAGCCCCTGTAACTGTACCTCTACGAAAAAACCCCGGTGCTCCAGGCCCATGCGGTTCACGCCTTCCTCGCTGTAGTTGGCGGAGACCTTCCTGGTGCCGGCCACCTTCCGTTGGTGTGCCAGGGGTTGGCCCGAGACGCCCTTGTCCTCCGCTCGCCCGCGCCTGCATACTCTGGTGATGTGCCCTTTTCGGCCGCAGTTGTGACACTCGGCCTTTCAGAACGGGCACCTCGTGCGGTCGTGGGATGCCCCACATCCGTCGCAGCGGCGGTCTCGCCGTTCGCGCTCGCGGGTCTGTCGCTTCTCCCCGCGTTTCTTTATTCTCTGGACGTCGTCGTCCTCGCTGGAGCAGGGGTCTGCCGTCGTGGACGACTCCTCAACGTCGCTGGTGTGGCGGCGGGCGACTTGGCGGCCCGCCAGGCCGTCTTCGCCGATGTCCGCCGGGCCGCCTGCACTGGTGACTTGGCCCTTTCGGATGTGGCCCCTCGGGACTTGAACACTCTGACCCCGCTCCTGGCCGCCTCGGCTGCCTGGGCCTCCCGCAGTACCTCGTTGAAAGTGAGGCGATAGTCGCGGATCATCAATTTTCTCTGGACCTCCTCGTCCCTCAGGCCACACAGCATGCGGTCTCAGAGTGCCGTGTCCAGGTCTTCCCACTGGCAGTGCACCGCTGCCAGCCTGAGGGCTGCCGCGTAGGCGGACACGGACTCTCCCGGGCGCTGGTCCCGCCTGTGGAACGCGACCCTGGCCGGGAAGATCGACACGGGGGGCTGGAAGTGTTCGCGCAGCAACTCTAGGATGCGGTCGAGGGGCACCACGTCCACCTTCCGGGGGGGCCACCAGGTTCATCAGGATACGCAGCGTGGCCGGCCCCACATGGGCCAGAAAATGGGAGCGCATCTTTGCGTCGTCATCGACGCCCGCAGCTTCCATCGCGTGCCGAAACTGGCACTTGTACAGCTCCCATTGCTCTGGGTCGCTGATATCGAAGTGGTAAGGCTTGACCTTGGGATTCGCCATCGATCCCACCTTCGTCACCAATTTAGTGTCTTGCACGGAAGACAAAGAAGGAGCCGCAGTGAGGGCTAAACGCAGGTTTATTGGGTGATGATCAGGATGAACATGAGGTAATGGCCGAGGTACAGCTCATTATATACTGTAGTACATACATTTGAATCTCGTAGCACGGTAGCTTATTGGCCGCTACCGGCGTGACGTCATTCTGAGTCACGCCCATCAACTCCAGGTGATCCTCGGACGGGAAAGGTTCCCGCGGCTGCCGGTGATTTGGGGAATGTGAACCATGTGAGCTGAACGCTCACAGCTGCCCTCTATAGGCAGCTTGCTCGCGTTCCCTTAACAGCTGAGCTACATTGTAATTGTGGTCAGGTTACATTCATACATTTCTTAAAGCAACATTGTACATACATAACATCACCCCTCCTCCATGTTTAACACTATAAGAGTGAAAGTGAAAGACTATTGGAGGATTCCAAAAGGCAGAGAATTGGCCCTCATGGTTCCTTGAGTTGCCCACTGTCAACTTAATAATAAGCATATGCTGGCAAGTCAGTTCTGACTTATGTGACCTCTTCCAGAATTTTCTAGGTAGAGAATACGCAAATGTTCACCTTTATCGAATAATTCCCATTGAATGTGAAGTATAAATTTGCATATGCAGTGAACTATAGGATCAAGTAATCGTCTAGAAAACAAAGGCTGGATCATGGGATATTGTTGTGTATGGAATAGTATGGAATGTAACTGCTAGTTATGCCTTTAAGTTAAATGTAACCAGTTCTACAGGAAATGGAGTTGGAGAAAGTGCAGAGGAGGGCAACCTAATGATTAGGGGACTGGAACACCTTCCTTACCATCTGAGGCTGCAACGGGTGGGCCTTTTCACTCTTGAACGATGGCGTCTAAGAGGTGACCTGATTGAAGTTTATAAAATCATGCACGGTGTAGACAAAATAGATAAGGAAAAACTGTTTTCCCTATCGCATAACACTAGAACTAGGGGACACTCCATGAAACTTTTGGGTACTAGTTCTCAAACAAATAAGAGAAAGTACTTTTTTCACCCAGAGGATTACTGGTCTATGGAACTCCCTGCCAGAAGAAGTGGTGACAGCTGTCAGTCTTGACAGCTTTAAGAAAGGATTAGACAAGTTCATGGAGGACAAGGGTATCAATGGCTATAATTATGGATACTTAAGGACAACCTCGGGGTTGGAGAGATAGGCAGGATATCTCTCAATGCCATTTCCAGGGAATCCTAAACAGGTGAAGGCATCTGCTTGGGAATACCCTGAAGGAAATGTTGAGCCACTGTGTGAGACAGAATGCTGGACTGGATGGGCTGTGGCCTGTTCCAGCAAGGCTGTTCTTATGTTCTTAAATGTATACTCAAGCCATTTATAAAGAACACATTGTATCCAGCTGCTATTGGAATGCGAGCTTGCTACCAGAGATGGGAGCAGCGAGCATTCAACTCACACGGTACAAATTCTCCAATCATGCCCAGCCGCGGGAAACCTTCCCACCACTGGACAAGAAGGGCGGGACTCCGGATGACGTCACGCTGACAGTAGCCAATAGGCTACCGTACACCCAGATTCAAATGTATAGTAACTGTATAAAAGGAGTTGTATTACCACCATTACCTCGTGTTTGAACTGTACTCCATGCAATAAAGATGTGTTAGCCAGAATATGGCTGCTTCTATCGTCTTGCTTCCCTGAACACTAAAGATATGCCTGTGACATCTGACAATTTGATATAGGTTTGAATATTACTCTATAGCCTGATTAAGCATCACAGCAATGTTCTCATCACAAATAGACAAAATAAATAGTTAAGTTTTAGCTTCCAGCCTTTCTGAGCATTTGCTAAATACACACAGTGCTAATTAAAAATGTACAGAGAACATCTATTTCCACCCTTCTCACTCAGCATGTTGTCTTTTGTGTATTTATCCATCAAACAAAATAAATACATCCTTCAGATTAAATATTCAACAATCCCCAATGTATTGAGCGAAGCAAATCAGCTATTATACAATTTCAATGATTTGCCACAAAGATGAGATTCCTGCTTTTGTTTACTGCAGCTTAAATTAGCTATAGTGTTCATGATCTGAGCAAACTTTCAATGTGTTTGCATGCATGCACATTTGAGATAAAGTAGATATTTCAGTTAGTGCTAAATAAAATAGGTTTGTGTGTGTTTTCCACATTTATTGAATTATTTTTATTTATTGGTTACACTAATTTTATATCCCACTGCTTCCAATGAACTCAAGGTAGTATACATGGCTTTTCTTGTCCCTACTTTATTATGCCAAGTAGTCTAAAAGATAGGTTAGGCTGAGAGAGATGATGGTCACCAAGGGCAGTGATGGCAAACGTTTTAGAGACCAAGTGAGCAAACTGCAACCCAAAAAACCCCCCACTTATTATCACACACTGCCAACATAGCAACAGGGGAGGAAGGAAACACTCCCATTGCGCTGCTGGGCAGAGGGGTAGGGCGAACTCTGTGCTGGGATGACTGCATGGGTGCCCACAGAGAGGGCTCTGAGTGCCACCTCTGGCATGTGTGCCATCACTGACTTAGGGAATTCATGAAAATCTAGAGCTATGTGGAGCCTACAGCATGGGTCTCCAAACTCCAGACAACACTGTAACCATTATAGCATTATTTATGAGGAGTAAACATGTTGGGGGAAATGGAAGAAATTGTCAAATCTTGTTCAGGTGTTCCCTTGAGGTATAGATCTATCCCACTGTGTTTGGAGCACTCCCTTCTCCATCATTGCTATCTATGCATGGAAAGCAACATGTCTTCAGTGGAGAGGTTCTTGCTCACATGCAGTCTGTCAACATGAATAAAACCTCAGTTTTCTTGGTCTAGCAAATGCTGAATCAATATGATGTTCAGTGGGTATTCAAAACAGATTATTCAGAATATTATTGCTGTGTATCTCTCACAGTTTAAAATAAGTTTAAAAATAAGGATCTTTTGAAAATAACAAAAATGAAATCATCAAAAATGTGTAGGTTTTCCTAAAGTACTGAAGTTACAGAACCACCTAGGGAGGTATGTATATTTAAAACTGGGGAATTTCCTGCCACTGCAGGATTCAGTGAATACTGATGGCTTCCAAAATAAATGGCTTCAAAAAAGGGATTGGACTACTTCATTGGAGATATGGCTATTAGTGACTCTCAGTCATGGTGGACATATACCTCTTCCAGTATCGATGTCAATACGCCCCTATAAACTGTTGCTGAGGAAGATTTATTTTCTGTTTGTAGGCTTCAGTAGGCATCTTGTCAGCCACTGAATGAACAGAATGCTAGGCTAGACAGAGATCTGTCAGATCTGTCATGGCTAGTCTTACATCATTAGTGCTCCAGAGTTCAGTGATATGGTTTTGATTTTAAGTTAAAACATTTTATCCTGTACAGAAACAAGTGGGTTTTTTAAATGTCTTCAAAGTTTAAATAGCTCAAACAAACTGAAAATATCAAATTTTCTTATCTTGAAGGAGATTGGTTGGTCCAACCCACTTTTATTTATTTATTTAGAAGGAGTCCCAGCAGCAGGGGTTGACATACTGATTGGAAAAAGGCCTCTCAAAGGAGCGAAGCAGAGTTTGCTATAAGTTGGTTGGAACTGAATGTTATAAACTGAAATGAATGTCCTAAAGTATAGCTACATTGTTGCTGGTTGGTTGAGCTCTGGGGCAATCTGAATGTTTGACATAATTAGCACAGCAAAAACCACCGTGGTGTGTGTGTGACCACTGGGCTCATCAAAATGTTCTATGTTACATAGAACACCCTCCCCTCCCTAGAGAGACACACGTGGCCTCTATCAGTATTAATGAATATCTTGAAGACCTTCCAACTTCAATATGCTTTCAACTCATTTCATGTTGTTTTCAATAAACATGCATACTATTGTTGAGAATTTCCAACTGCTGCCACACAGATACCATATCTCAGGGCACCAGCTGAACTCTCATGTAATAGTTCTCCTTCCTGGAGTTTCTAGCAAGGGGAGTGGCATTGGAAGAGGAGAAAGTTTGACTTCTGTATGAAGTGGTTTTAAATCCTGGATCTCCATCTCTGCTCATTTCCTGCTGGTGCCATGACTACAAGCACTGCATGATGATGTTTTCCTGCTTGAGTGACATTAGCTCACCAAAAATCCAGAATTGTTTGTTTTGTGCTATAGCCAACTCAAAGTCACCAAAGGAATGTAGTGAGAGAGTACCTCCTTCCTCCAAATGCTTTTTTAAACTGCCAGTTAAAGTTCCAATGGTCATAAATGTACAAGTGCACCATTTTTCAGCTGAGTTGCTTTTTGGATACATCTTGTGCCACAGCAGGGAGAAAGTGAAGGAGCCTTTGACAAGATATTTTTAAAGTCCTAATTGTCATATTTCCAAGAGGTAGCTCTGCTGGCTAAAATGACCCCCTGGAAAATCATAATATAGAAGACTCCAGTGATCAAGCTATAAAGGCTGCTGATCTGCAAGATCATAATGAGTATAGATTTCTGGAGTGGTCAGGAACAGAGTGTGGGATAGTTGGACATACAATACAAAAGGGATATTTATTATCTTGAGTCAAGGAAATTTCCAACTTGGATAAAAAAAAAACCCTAGGTATTAATTTTCACAGATATTAAGTTATAAAGTCATGGATGCATTCCTCATATCATTCTGAGATTTTTTGAAAACAAAGAGAATGGGCAATTATTTTCATACAAAGTTTCCTTAATGTATAACAGCGTGTACACTTCTTTCCCGGATATAAGTTGAATTTTATGGTTTTGCAACAAAACGGGACTTATCATTATACACAAGTTCCCCAAGAATTCCTCTTTATCTAAATAGAGCAGTGAAGAAATCAGTCAGACAATAGTAAAATGAAACAATGTTTACTTACCAAGATTGTGTTCCAAGTCTTGACATAAAGACATAGTATTGTTATTGTTGAAAAGAACAATCATTTAATCTAATAAAGGGTAAAAAAAGGTTTTTTGCTCTCTACTACATGGGAAACAGGGAGTTCCACATATGCTTCATGAGATGGAGGAGAAACAAAAACATTACCTCAGATTAAAGAGAGCTAAGCACCAAAAAAGTTGGGAGGACAAGAATCCTGTTGCCTGGCTAGCTTAAAACAAGGAGACAAGCTAGTAAATTTTCCTAGAGTTGTTAATAATGACTGCACGCCTTAACATGTTTTGATTGCTAATATTTCAACAATATATGCATTTTATATGCCTCTTCCAATGCACACATATTTGTGCACACTTTCTGCTTATGCATGTACAGTAATACCTCATATAACGTCCGCTTCATACAACGTCGGGTCCATACAACGTCGCCCAATTATTTTTATTTATTTAAATTTTTATTAGAATTTTTGACATACAATAAACAATAATACAACAATAATACATACATAAGAAAAAAGAAAAAAAGAAAAACCATATAAATGCATTATTGCCTTCATACATTAACATACTGATATCTTATTAAACCTATCTTTGTACATGGCAATTAAATCTTATATACTTTATTTGAAATATGGCTTGATAATTAATTTCTTAAACTTCATAATAATAATCATACAAATACTAAATAATAATGTAAATAAAAATAATATTAGTACACCCTGTGATATTTACAATGCCCTGGGGAAATCAGATTGTCTTAGTACTTTCGTTCCAAAAATTTCTTTGATCCGGTACAGGTCTATTCATTTCATCCCCTCTAAGTGAGTAGTCCACAAAAGCATGCCAAAATTTCCAAAATCTGTTCTCTTTAATAACACCCTTTCTATCTCCCAAGTTAATTTATCATTCAGTGCTAAATTCCACATTTCTTTATACCATTCTTCAATCTTTATATTTACATCATTTTTCCAATGTCTAGCAATACATTGTCTACCCGTTGTGAGCATTATTTCTAATAACTCTTTTTCATCCTTATTTAAATTGAAACATTCCACATCAGATAGCATAGTGATACCTGACCCCAGTTTAATTTTCTTACCCATAATTTCGCCAATCTCTTTCTCAACTTTTTTCCAAAAGCCTGTGCAACTCCACCACATATGTTCGTATGTTCCTATTGCGTCTTTACATCTTCAACACATTTTATCTTTTTTATTATCAATCTGATACAACCTTACTGGGGTCAGATACCACCGCCACAACATTTTATAATTATGCTTCTTTATTCTAACCGACATAGTTCTCATTATCCTTTTTTTCCCATTTATTCCTCCATGTATCATTTTCTATCTTTACATTCAAATCTTGCTCCCAACTTATTTTCAAATCCTCTTGTGGATTACCCTCCTTATTCAATATTGTATATAATTTACTAACTAATCCCTTAATATTTCTATCTCCTTTTCTTATTTTTACAATCAGCTCCTCAAACTCCGTCTTCTCTCTTTCCAACTCAGGTTCTCTCAAATATTTACTATTCCATTTATTCACCAACACTTTCTGAAACCAATTCAAGTTCATTTGTCCAAACAAATCTGTTCTTTTATTGGTATCCGTACAGGTCTGTAGCCAGTCTTTCAGCAGGAAAACTTCATTTTTATCCAAAACTTCTTTTACCCTTTTATCTATCTTTATTGGAAAATTTGCCATGTCCTCCATTTCAATAATCGGTGAAATATTCGGGGCTAAAACCTTCTTAACTTTTTTCCATGAACACATCAGTCCCTTCATCATGGTATTTTTGGTTGCTACTTTTCCCATATTAGCTCCTAAAAAGACTATATTGCCAATATGTTTATAATCCTTCTTCTCAATTTCTTCCTAAATTACTTTTTCCCTAGCCAATATCTTCACAACATTCTTAATTTGTCGCCTCCAACGGACCCCACCGACGCTGGGGCTGGGAGGCTGCACGGAGCTTGACTGGTAGTGGCAGGGAAAGAAAGAACTCACCACACTTGGGGCTCACCTCTCTGGCGAGTTCTTTTTTCCCTGCCTCCTCTGGCCGGCTGCCGGTCGAGCTCCGTGCAGCCTCCCAGCCCTGGCGTTGGTGGGGTCCGTTGGAGGCAGGGAAAGAAAGAACTCACCGCACTTGGGGCTCACCTCTCCACGGCCCCAAAAGCGGCTCCCCACCTCCAATGGATCCCACCGATGCCGGGGCTGGGAGGCCGCACGGAGTTCAACCGGCAGCTGGCCGGAGGAGGTGGGTAAAGAAAGAACTCGCCACACTTGGGGCTCGCCTCTCTGGTGAGTTCTTTCTTCCCCACCTCCTCCGGCCGGCTGCCAAGCCCCGGCATCGGTGGAGGCGAGGTGAGGCAGGGCTGGAGGGAGGCGGGGCTGGTGGCCGCAGCTGACTCCCACCCCGGGCCATGGCAGGGGCCCAGGAGAGTTGCGGCGAGGCTTGTCAGCTGCTCCTCCGGTGTCATCTTATCCCTCCGGTCAAGGCAGGACCGGAGGGAGGCGGTGGAGGCGCCTCCCTCCGCCATCGGTGGAGGCGAGGTGAGGCAGGGCTGGAGGGAGGTGGGGCTGGTGGCCGCAGCTGACTCCCACTCCGGGCTGATGGCGGGGGCCCGGGAGAGTCACGGCGAGGCTTGTCAGCTGCTCCTCTGACGTCCCAGAGGACAGAGATCCCTGGAGGACGATGTTCTATAGGGTCGCAAAGGGTCGGAATCGACTGTGCAACTGAACAACAACAAAAAAACTGCAATGGTAGAGAATTGCGGCATTATTATTATTATTATTATTATTATTATTATTATTATTATTATTATTATTATTATTATTATTATTATTATTATTATTATTATTATTATTATTATTATTATTATTATTATTATTATTATTATTATTATTATTATTATTATTATTATTATTATTATTATTATTATTATTATTATTATTATTATTATTATTATTATTATTATTATTATTATTATTATTATTATCCCTGCTCTGGCGATGATCCTGAAGACTTGGAGTTGGGCTCTGACGTGGTTGTTGAGCCCGCTCCTTGCTAAATCCTGTTTAAGTTGTTGAGCCGAAGGCCTTTCTTAAAGTTCTGTCAGTTTCCTGTGTTTCTTTGATTTTGCCCTGCAGTTTGTGCAATGTATCTCTATGGGAATGACGTTATACAAAGCATCGGTGGCAATAATTTGGACATTGTATGAGGCATCGCGGCTAGGATTTTGCATGCCTCATACAAAGTCGGAATTCATACAACGTCCTAACTTGTGGAACCAAGTTTGGATGTTGTATGAGGTATTACTGTATGTATGTATGTGTGTGTGTGTGTGTGTGTGTGTGTGTCTTTATGTATGTATGTATGTATGTATGTATGTATGTATGTATGTATGTATGTATGTATGTATGTATGTATGTATGTATGTATGTATGTACAGTCAACTCTCACATAACAATGCGTTCGGATAACCTCATTTTTGCTTAACAATGTGTCATTATGCACCACGTGTTCCCCCGCATAACAACGTTTTTAGTGTCGTCCAAACAACAATGCTATAATAACTGGACAACAATGCTAAAAATGTCCTTATGCAGGAAACTCCATAGAAACCTGTGGGTTCCCTGAAATAATTGGCATAAAACCTCTCCCGAGGGGTGCACCCGGTGTCCACAGACCTGCACAGGAGTCCCCAAATTAGTTGGGGACGTGCTGTGCTGGAGGGGAAATTGGGAGATAAGTGGGTAGGTTAGGAATTAACAATGGCCCAGGCTGAGGGCAAATAGAGCCAGGCAGAAAGACACGAGCAAACAGGGGACAAAGCTAGGTGCCCGGGGTCAATCCACATAGGCTCCGAGATTATGGCAGGAACAGTGGATTTCACCAACCCAAGGCAATTAAGTGCGGGTTGTCCATTAACCTCGAGGTAGCCTCCAGAGTTACCATTGTAGCTGAACCACCGGAAAATGCCATGTACACAAGTCTTCCATGCAGAGGATGGTGCGTCTTCACCCAAGGCAGGGAATAAATACTTGCTCCTGATTCAGGTCGGGGCTGGACTTTGCCACACGGCTGCCTCTCGCATCTCATTACAACATATGGTGACCCTGACGTGATCTGAAGGAAGAGAAACCAGACGTGATCTGAAGCAAGAGAACCAAGATGCAATCGTAAGCCCTGGCAGACCCCAGGCATCGGAGCGGATGCATTCCAAAGTGTGTGAGGGAGAGCCATGATCCTAAGCAGCAAAGGCAGACCCGAGACCCACAACAGAGACCTGCCACCACGATCCTAACCAACCAGTACCCGAGGGACATCGACCTGCGCACCATCCACCCTGACTTACTACCTCCGGTGCGCCAAATCATCCTGCAAAGAGGACTTTGGGGACCCCCTCAGGTAGTATGGGGGCTTACATGGGGGAGCATAATTCATCTGTTAGGCAGTAAGCTCACATCAGGGAGCTCAGAGGCCTGGCCAGGCAGCACAGAATAGGGTTGAGGACAAAATCCCTAATGGATTTAGTGGTGCACATGGGGGAACATTGCCTGCTCTAACCAGAAGCAGGCACGATGGACCCAGAGGTATGGGAGAGAGTAGGAAGGTGTCTGAAGGAGGAACCCCAAGCCCCACCTTGGAGCAAATGTCAACAAGTAATTGCAGCCGGGAGTCCAGCCGAGGTAGAGGCTGAGAACCCTCCAGCCTATTCAAAGCTATCAGCCCCACTGCGTCTCTACCCGACCATCAAATTCCAGCATGGGGCTTGGAGGACTCCCCCTCAATGGCTGCTGCAGGGGCCGCGGGGGTGGGTGGAAGCATAGGAAGCACAGGTGCTTCCAGGGCTGTCAAGAATCCTTCCCAACAGAATTGGAGGCACTTGAATGTACTCACGCAGCACAAGATTGCTTAGCAAGGCAGAGTATGTTTTCTTGGCCGCCAGCATAATTGGGGTACCGGGACTCACAGAATCGGCCAACTAGCATGTGCATTAGTCAAGGCAATTAATCACATCTCATCAGCCATTGCGATGTTAAACCAGGAGCAGGCTGAACTCAGACATGCGGTCTTAGACAACCGCACAGCCATTGACTATCTGCTGCTTTTACACCACTTGGGTTGCGAGTCAGTCTGAGGCATGTGCTGTTTCAACCTGACAAAAGTCAATAAGGATGTGGCCAACCGGTATGTAACAAGTGAAAGAGGAAAAACCGATTGAGGCTATATTGGGTCACCTACAATATTTTTATACTGATTGCAGTCATATCTTCAGTAAATAATAATATCTGTGTAGACTTCAAAAAGTTTATTCATGAGTTTTTTGTCTTCAAAGAGTTTATTCAAGAGTTAAAAAGTCCTCCGGATTAGAAACTTTTTTCGAGTACATTCTTCATCAGAACAATATTGACTGTAAATACAAAAGTGAAGAAAATGATGTACCAAGTATTTTAAAAAAGACTGCATGAGACAATAATGGTGATAAAACCCATAGAGATACATGACTGAAACATATTAAGGTATATACAAATATGTTATAATGCTTACACATGCAATACATATATTCTTTATTCTAGGCTTCTGGGATATATACATTTATTTTTTATTATTATTAATATTAATATTAGTTTGAGTGCATTCCTTGCCTCCCTCAACTTATCACAAGTTTCATGCCTCTCTATAGCTTTACTCTTATTGTGCTAAGGAACTAATTCAGTTTTCAGGCTAAAGAACTGCACTAACTAATGTTCCTGATAAAGTACCACATAAAGCCCATAAAAATACTACACAAAGACATGTTGAATAATGTTTACAAAGTTTATAGATATATACATTTATTTTATTATATTAATATTTATTATTATTAGTTTGAGTGCATTCCTTCCCTCTCTCAACTTATCTCAAGTTCCATGCCTCTCTATAGCTTTACTCTTATTGTGCTAAGGAACTAATTCAGTTTTCAGGCTAAAGAACTGCACTAACTAATGTTCCTGATAAAGTACCACATAAAGCCCATAAAAATACTACACAAAGACATGTTGAATAATGTTTACAAAGTTTATAGATATATACATTTATTTTATTATATTAATAATTATTATTATTAGTTTGAGTGCATTCCTGCGGAATTAACAGTGGCACAGGCTGAGGGCAAATAGAGCCAGGCAGACAGACACGAGCAAACAGGGGACAAAGCTAGGTGCCCGGGGTCAATCCACATAGGCTCCAAGATTAGGGCAGGAACAATAGGTTTCACCAACCCAAGGCTATTAAATGCGGGTTGTCCATTAACCTTGAGGTAGCCTCCAGAGCTACCATTGTAGCTGAACCACCGGAAAATGCCACATACGCAAGCCTTCTGTACAGGGGATGGCACGACTATCCTAGACATGCATCTTCACTTCTAGGCAGGGAATAAATACTTGCTCCCGACTCAGGTTGGGGCTGGACTTCACCACACGGCTACCTTTCACGTCTCATTACAACAGAAACCCGCATAACAACAAAAATCGCTTACTTTCCCATACTTTTTCAGCCTAGAATTGTATCACAAAATTCAGAGAAAGGTGCAGACCAAAAGTAGTATTCCATTGTATCCATTAGTTCAAGAAATACAGGCTGGCCCAATGTGATTAAAAATAAAGCCAAATCAAAATATTTGCCTGTCCTTGCAGCTGACTCAACCATTTCTACTGGCCTTTCAGCGGGGCTGAGGGAAACATGTAATTGGGGAAACAGCCTTCAGATAGCCCATGATTCAAATGCCTGGTTAAGTCTATGGGTTCACTGGCTAGAGGACTGTGGTAGCTGGAGTCCAGAAAGTAAATTTCTGAAAGTCAGAATACAAATGTGTAAAATCTATTCCAAAATATTAGACACAATGTGTGTGCCTCTGCTTCATATTACATCACCATGGATGGTTTTATATTACACGATACTATCACACTCCATATCTTTTACTCAGAAACCCAAGGACAATTGTAGGATTAAAACCAATCAGCTTCTAGATGTCTTGAATTGTTTTTTCTTCTCCTTGATCAACTGGCAAGCAGCCAGCAAAATACTAATTAGCAGCATGCATCTGCCTGTGTTATGCTGCCATCCATGTCTTGCTGAGCGTGCAGCTTTCTTTCTTTGCTTGCTTGCTTGCATGCATGCATGTGTACAGTCTTTTAAAACCATCACATCTAAGTAGCAAAAGCCATTTTGGCACCCTGCTCCACAATGTTGTACCCCAGTGTTCCAATATTGCTCCAAGAGCAAAGAAGCTGATGCTCCATGACCTTCTTCCACTACTGCCACAATTGCTCATCTGTGTTCAAATTAAGCCTGCAATTATCTGTCAGCTATCTGGAAGAGACACACATGCATTTCCACAGCAGTGGCTGAAGTGCCAGCTTCCTGTTCATTCATTTGTGGAAAGGCGCACTTGGGAAAGCTTCCTCAGCTACTGATGGACTATGACCTTCAACCACTCCAGCTATAATTGCTCGGAGGCATTTATATTAAACCTGCAATTATGTGGCAATTGTGCAAAACAGCAAAATACACTTCCCCATCAGCAGCAGTCTAGAGAGGAAAATTTATCTCCCTTCTTTAGTGGAAAGGTTGGTTTCTGATTATTTTCCACAGTCATCAGTCATCCCTGTGAGCCCATAGTAAGGGATTGTTTGTGGGATGTGGTTGGGTTGTGGACCAAACTTTGGGGTTGTTCCTTTATCCAGTGTGGTGTTGTGGGTAAAGTGATTGATCAAGACACAGAAACCCTGGTTCGAAATCCCTCTTGCGCCACAGATGCTTACTTCATACCTGTCAAGTATCCTGTATTGGCTGGGATTTCCCATAATTTAGCACCGCTTTTCCTCTTTTCCTGCCCGGAGCCGCTGCCATCCCGTAATTTGATGGTGGGGGGAAAGTAGTTACTGCACATCCCCTTCTGCGCAGAACCCTTCTACGCATGCATAGAACCCTTCTACACATGTGCAGAACCCTTCTACGCATATGCAAAACCCTTCTACGCATGCGTAGAACCCTTCTATGCATGTGCAGAAGGGTTCTGCACAGAAGGGGATGCATAGAAGGCTTCTACACATGCGTAGAAGGGACCTGCACAGAACCATTCTGCACAGGTCCCTTCTGCGCATGCGTCGAAGCCTTCTACAAATGCATAGAAGGGACCTGCGCAGAACCGTTCTGCACAGGTCCCGTATTGTTCGGAGCCGTGCTTGACAGGTATGGCTTACTTGGATGTATGAAACTGGTAGAACCCATAAACATCTCCCTTAATTTATATCAGGGTCCCTATAAGTTGGTTTCAACTTGATGGAATATCACACATCAAACATGACCCATACCCCAGCCAGATGCTATCTTTGTCATGAGCTATGTGGTCAGTTCTACAGATTAGACCAACCTTCCAGACTCCTGGGCTTTCTAAAACTGGGTTTAACTAAATCTGTCTGAGACAAAAGCTATAGTCTGATTCACTTGGAGGGTCTTGAGTTATATTTCCATGTGTTACATTTGAGGTTTCCCCCTGAAGAATTAAATAAAGTTTAATTTGATTATTGTTGGTAATAATTACCAGCTTTGGGGGCAAACAGCAGTAGAGTGGTGATAAGGATTCTCCTAGAAAATTGGCAGAGGGCCACAGTTCAAATTGTGTAGTAATATTTTTTAGAAAAAAGTTCTTCACAACAAGTGAAATAATTTGTAGTTCAGGTTCATAGCTCAGTTCAGTGAGCCATCACTGGACATCAAAAGCACCTTGGGACCAAGGCTGAGAAGCATACATCTACTAGATATCTTTGGAAGCCATTATTAGTCCCAGATCAAGCAGGTTACTTTTTGTCACCTAACAAGTGAGAAGTCTTTCGTCAGTGCAAGTTGTTATCACAAGGACGAAGCACAGTCCTTAACCGGGCGGCGGAGTTTCGTCACCTAATCAGTGAGAAGTCTTACGTCAGTGCAAGTCTGTTTGTTTGTTTTGTGGATCATGGCTGCATCTGGTATCTCCCTCGTACCTCAGCTGGAGGGTACCAATTACCGTACCTGGGCACAGAAGTGCGGTTTGCTGTTGAGAAAAGAGGGTCTGTGGGGCATTGTGACTAACCCCCCTGACCCAGAAGGCTTTGATATTACTCAGGAAGAAGAGGTCAAACAGTTAGAAGAATACTTTGCAGAGAATGAAAGAGCTCTTGGGATTATCGGGCTCACCAAAGGTGATTCTCAACTCCCTCACATTAGAGGTATCACCGAAGCTTCTAAATGTTGGGATCATCTAAAATCTTTGTTTGAGGTGCAGACTGTCCAGTCTCAAGTGTATCTAACTAAAGCCTTATTTAGGGCCATGTAGCGATGTCTGGCCGCAAGGCGGCGCTAGGTCCCGGAGGAGACTGATCAATGACAACACGAGGCAACAGGAGCGAGATCAGATCAGTGGTTTATTGGGAAAATACATACACCTTATATAGATCAGAAGGCAGGTAGAAAAAACCATCACCCGAAAGTCAATCACATCACCTTGTTTACTCAGGTTAATTGGGGAACCTCTCAAAGGGGAAGTTAATTATTTCGGGCAAACATGGGACGAGGGAGACCATTGTTTTAGGGCTTAGACAGGGGTAAACATCTGCACTGTTTGCACCGGGGATTTTTCCTTGGCCAGGAGATGAGTGTTTACCTAATCAGTCACTGGAGTTAGTGATTAGCCTACCTTGCAGAATCGTCAGTCAGGTCATGTAATTAGGTGAATCAAACCCTATATTTTATTCACCCCCCTTAATTTGCCTGCCCGCAGAGCCCGCGGCTCAAGGAGCGTCCTCCCGAAGCGGCCTCTGCAAGAGCCGTTTCCATGCCCGATGGGCATGGGGAAACCATATTTCCCCTTTCTTTTTTATTTAAGAACCTGACCGGCGATCTTGCGCAGGAGCGGCATCAGCTGTTGGTCGGGAATGACGTCACGGGGTTTCCTTCTGCGGTGACACCTCGAGATCAGCGGGGGAATACATTGAGCAAAACAGCAAACTGCGATGCCTAGTATGACTACCCCCACCACCACCTTGATCACCGTCTGAAGCCACCCCCAGGGGATCCACGACCACATCCATTTCCACAGAGAGCTCCACCAAGCCCCCCATGCCGAGCCTTCTGTGATGCCGGCCACTATGGTGTGGAGATTTGTGATCTGGCTTTGGATCTTACGAGAGTTGTCCGTAAGGTTAAAGCAGCACATACCATGAAAGGACTCGCAGCCCAAATGGTGCAACAATAAGAGGTAGTCGATAGCCGCCCGATTATCGAGAATGGCATGGTGAAGTTCCGCCTGCTCCTGATTGAGGAGCGCTATCCCTGAGGAGGTATGGTTGATGGCCTTTGCTAAGCCGCAAGCCAAGCGACCGATCCTCTTTGCGTTGCCGACGGCTAAGCCGGGCACGCCAAAGATGCTGACTGCCAAAGAGAGGTATTCGGCAGGTCTCATTACTCTAAAGCTGCTTTCACATGAGCTGTCTAACATGGTGGTGCGAGTGTGCCTTATGAGCGAGGGAACATGGGATACGTTAGAAACATTGGGAACGTCAGGGCTAGGGGCAATCATATCCTTAGTAGGAAGCAACAGTGTTAAACGACTGATACAACATATAGAGTCTGTAATATTGGCAGGAATATAGTTAAACGTGTACTGGTTACAAGTGAAGAACCATCCGGACGGTAGGGTGATGTGTGCATACTTTGAACCAAGTGACACTGGGTCGTTGCAAGTCCAATTGCCGCTGCCCACATCGAGGCAACGGCGCCGGGCTCGGCCGGGTCCGGAGCAACCGTGTATCCGGCCGCAAGTAGAGTTCGGGCTGACCGCCACTCGAGGAGTGTGGAGAGTGGCTGCATCAGCCGGGAAGGTCATGGTTAGCCGCGTCTCCCAACGAGCATATTCCGAGGAGGCTGATGGGATGTATGGGCTGAAGAGTCTCCTCACCAGCCAGTCCCCGTCCCGGGGGTGTGCGCCTGGAGAGTGGCACACCGGGACAAGGCAGGTGCTGAGGATTGAGGCAGAGCCAACGTCCTGCCTGAGGCAAAAATCGGACTGGTTGACAAGGGTAGCCAACCTTTCCCAAATGTTGTACTGCATCCGGGCAGAGAGGTCTCCGCCTGGCATGAAGTCGCTGGCCTCCAGTGAGGCGGCCTGGACGCCTCCCCCCAAAAGCAGGGTGAGGGTCAGGATGACGGTGATCGCCACGGAGTTGGCGTGAATCTGGGCAAGGACTGCTGCTACGAGGTTCTCCGGTGTCGGCTCCTTTTCCTCGCGCTGGAGGGCGTCCTCAGCCTTACTGCAAAGCGCCTTGACCATCCCCCAGGTGATCTTCGGCGCCGCCGGTGGCCGTCTCCTCCGGCGGGTCCTGTCGGTCAGCGTGAGACCCTCCATCTCCGGGATCGGACTCGGGTCGGCCTGGGTCCACGCCATGTGGTTCCAGATGAGGCTTGACGCACCGAGCTGGAATCCAAACGACACCTGTAGGAGACATAACTGCAGCATACCCTCTTCCCCAGGTTATGAGCGGCACCGGGCCCCTCCAAGAAGGGTCTGGTGGCACTCGGTACCGGACCATAGGCCGCGGGAGAGCTTCCGAACGGCGGAAATGCTTCTCCTGCGGCGTACAATCTGAAAAAACATTAAGGTGATTGTATGTGAACAATACCTTATTCAGGCAAAACTGTGCTTCTCCCTGTGATTTGGGGAGGGCTGGTGGCTCCCCCCTTTCTGTTTGTTTTTCAATATAGGACTTTAGCGTCCGATTGACCCGCTCTACAATCGCTTGCCCTTGCGGATTGTAGGGAATTCCAAATGTGTGCTTGATGTCCCAAGTAGCCATGAAGGCGGCCAACTGCCTGGAGCTGTAGGCCGGCGCGTTGTCCGTCTTCACGTGCCGCGGCTTGCCCATCGCCGCGATGCAGGAAAGGAGGTGCTGCTCCACGTGGGAAGCAGCCTCCCCTTTCTGCGCCGTCGCCCAAACGAACTGAGAAAAAGTGTCAATGCAGACATGCAGGTATTGCCATCTGCCGAACTGCGGCACATGCGTGACGTCCATCTGCCATACCTGATTAGCCTCTGTCCCTTGTGGGTTGACCCCCCACGAGGGCCCCCCCGGTGCTCCTGCACAATGCTGGCAAGAGCGGACTATGCCTTGGGCTTGAGAGAGCGGCAGATTGAACTGTCTGGCGAGTGCCTTGGCGTTTTGGTGAAAAAAAGCATGACTTTGAATTGGAGTAGTGAAAACTCCCAAAACCGAACGTTGCTGAATTTCCTTTGCCGCCGCATCCGCTCTGCTATTGCCCGCGGAAATCGGACCCGGTAGGTCTTGGTGACTTCGGATGTGGGCAATATAGAGCGGCTCCGTGCGGTTCCGCAAATGAAATTGAGCAGTGAGAAACAGGCTAAGCAAGTTCTTGTCTATCGCGGGAGTGATGTAAGCTCCCGGTAGACTGTGGAGTAAATTCCTAACGTATAGACTGTCCGTAATGATGTTTAAACGTTCCTTGGCGAAGGTGCGCAAGGCAAGGTTCACGGCCGCCAACTCCGCCCGCTGCGCGGACTTCTGTGGAAGAGTTAGCAGCGTGTGCCAAGCTTCGCCCTCCTGCCAAGTCAGGACACCATATGTGCGTCCCCCATCAGTAAAAACTGTCTTGGCCCCCTGAAGCGGGACCAGCGAAAGCAATTCGAACAAGCTGACTGTTCCTGTCTGGAGTGAGACAAGTCTGGGGTCTTTGGGCAAATGGTATGCCAAGCTTCCAGTGAATCCTTCCAAAGCTATCGGAAGAGAGTCACCTAGCTGCATCAACTGATGAATTTGTTCCTTGGTGAACGGGACTATGATCTTAGCTAAATCGTGCCCAGAAATGTCCCTTGCTCTCAGCCTGCCGCGGTAGATCACCGCGGAGACCAGTTCTTGGGGCGGAACAATGTTCCGAGATGAGGTGTTGGGCAAGTATACCCACTCTACAATTTTCGCTCCCTTCTCTGAGTCTACTCCTAGCGCCCCAGTGAACATGGATCCTGACCGTACGATGTACAAATTCAGGATCGGGGCATATGGCCCCTGGGCGATCCTATCCACCCACCTCTGGCTGAGAACTTGGTTCACCTTCTCGAGCGCCAAGCGCGCGTCTCGAGAGATTTTTATCCGGTCTGCCGGCTGCTTACCTAAGGTTAGCAGCGAGAAGAGCGGTTTTAGAAGATCCGTATCTAAACGAAAATACGGTCTGGCCCAATTGATGTTTCCCAAAACTTGCTGCAACTCTACAAGGGTGACTGAGTCTTGTAAATTTATCTGATGCAGAACTGGCGCTGCAAAAGAGCGGAGAAGCCGATGGCCCAAGTATGAGAAGGGCTCGGTTCTCTGCACTTTTTCCGGGGCAATGAGCAAGCCTTTGTCCCCCAGGCTGGCCTGGAGGTCCGAGAACATTTCGCTGCCAAGCTGCGGCAACGCTACCAAAATGTCGTCCATGAAGTGACAAACAATAGCTTTAGGGTAAAGGCTTCGGAACTTTGCCAGTGCGTCGTGAACATAAATTTGGCACAGGGTGGGCGAATTGAGCATGCCCTGTGGCAAAAATTTCCACGCGTAACGCTGCGTGGGCTCTCCGTGGTTCACGACCGGCACTGTAAAGGCGAACCTTTCCCGGTCCCTGGGGTCTAAGGGGATTGTATAAAAGCAACCTACGACTAGAATCTCCCACCCCTCGGGAATCATGTTCGGATTGGGGATGCCGCATTGGAGCGGACCCATTGGCTGAATGCATTTATTGATCTCTCTGAGATCGTGGAGGAGTCGCCACTTCCCCGACTTCTTCTTAATCACAAAAATTGGCGAATTCCAGGGGCTTGTGGACCGTTCTATGTGTCCTGCGTCTAGCTGTTCCTTAACTAGCTGCTTGAGGGCAACTAATTTCTCTCCCACTACCGGCCATTGTTCAACCCAGACCGGAGTGTCGGTGAGCCATTTAAGTGGCAACGCCATTACCCGAAGGTAAGCGTAGCACCGTACTGCTGGAGAATGTCTCGCCCCCAAAGATTGACGTGCACGTCAAGAATGTGCGGCCGAATTACCGCCGTGCCGTCAGCCCTTGGGATCGTGACTTCTACCCACTCTCAGCTCCTAAGCGCTTCCTGAACGCCTCCTACCCCCCACACATCGGAGACCGGCTCAATGGCCCACTCTCTTGGCCACTGGCTCCTGCTGATCACTGTCACATCCACTCCGGTATCGAGTAACCCTGAGAACACCCTTTTGTTCAAAAATACCTCGATAATGGGGCGCTGCTTCCACTCAATGTTGGTCTCCACTGTCGCTAAGACCTGGTATCCTTGCACTGCCTCACTCGCGCTCGAGCGGTCTGCTGAACCGGACTCTGAGCTGTCCCTGAGCCTTCCCTGGCTGCCTGCTGGCGAGTGACAAGGAACCATGATCAGTTGCGCTAACGTGTCTCCCTTGTGGATTGTTTGGGGCAGGTGTGTCCAAAGCTGGACCTGGAGAATGCCTGAAAAATTCGAGTCAATGACTCCTGGAATTATAAAAATTCCGCGTGCTCCAGCTACACTACGGGGCAAAACTAAACCTATAAAGCCTCTGGGCAGGGGTCCCATGTACTGAGTGTCGACTAGGTAGACTGTGCCCGGCAGGTCGCATGTAGCGTCCGCCTGGCAAGTCAACTCTAGCCCTGTGCTGCCCTTGGGGCTGGCCTGTGCCCTCGCAGTGCCTGGAAGGTGCCTGGAATCTAGTCTAAATCTGGGGAGTTCCGGATCTGGGTGAGGGAAGCCTCTGTTTGGACTGGGGCCAGAGACGTGCCCGGATTCCGGTTTCCCGAACTCGGACAATACCTGGCCCAATGATAGCCTTTCTTGCACTTCGGGCAGAGGGTGTTCGGAGCCTTGGGACGGCCGGACTTTTGTCCACCTCCCTTGGATCGGCACTCCCTAGCGAAGTGACCGATCTTGCCACAAGTGTGACATGCCCCTTTGTTCTTGCCATTAGGTCTTCTTCCCCCCTGCACCGCTGCCGCTAGCAGACCCATCTTGTAGGAGTCTGTGCCAACGTCGGAGCATGCTCGGATCATGTCCGTTAAGGTTATGTCAGGGCGATTGCCCAGGGACTGCAAGATTTTACGGCAGTCCAAGTTGGCGTTGTCTTTGGCTAACTTAATCATGAGCTCTTGTTGGGCCTGCTCATTGTCAATCTGCCTGCTAATTGCTTCTTCCAGGCGATTGATGAAGTCCATGTAGGGCTCTTGGGCTCCCTGCTTAATGGCGGTGTAATTTTTGGCCGTTTTGCCAGACGCTGGGACCTTGAAGTATGCCCTATAGGCAGCCTCGGCTGACATCTCTAGGGTGGCGAGAGGCAAGTTAATTTGAGCGTTGATGGACTCGAATGCGCCTGAACCATACAACTGGTCAGGGATTACCGCGCCTCCCAGCCTGGCAGCCCGAGCTTGCGCCTCTAGGCGGAACTCACTGTCCCAAATCATGTACTGGCTGGGGGTAAGCATCATCCTCATGACGGCTTTCCAATCATGGGGAATCCACATGGTGGTCTCGCACACTTGCTGAAGCGTGCCCCTCGTAAAACGACTTTGGAGCCCTGTCTCGGAAATGGCTTTCCGTAAAGCCATGAGAAGCTTGTACGGGACTGGGGAGTGTACTATCTGTTGTGCGCCCGTGAGCGCGTCCATCTCCAGGCGGATTGGACAAATCTGTCGAAGTTCAGCTAGCTGTTCAACTGACAATTCCCCCTTCTTAAGTTCTATCTCAGCTGTGTGCTGAAGGGCACTCTTCATGACTAGGGAACCTGGGGCTGTCAGAGAAGCGCCAGCGCCTCTCATTCCTTGCGTTCCTTCGGCGACGTCTGCAGCTGTCACCGCGGGAAGGCTCCCTGCGCTACTCTGCTGATAGCTAATTGACGGATAGAGTGCCGTGGGCGCAGTCGGCTCGACTGGCTTGCCTGATGGCTCAACTAGCGGGGGTTCTTTGGCCTCTACCCGGACTGGCTCGATCTGCTCTAAGAGTCTCCTACACTTCCTCCACGTGCGGACTATCCCTCCTGGAGCTTTCGGGGTTTGCTGAATGCAGTCTCCTATCTGATCCCAGAGCTTCAGGGTTAACGTTCCTACTTCTGGGTAAAGTAGGCAGTGTTCCCCGAGGTACGCCAAAAGTCTCGCTAGTTCCCTGCTGTGAAAACGTAACTTAAAAACCCTGGCCAGGATTCTGAACTCCTCTTCCTGAGTTCTTTGGCTAGCGGACGGACTTGGTCTATGAGAACAAGTCCCCATATTACCTGCGATTGGGTCTCCGGAAGATTCCTCCTCGGGACGAGTCGACGCGTCTTTGCAGGCAACAGGTTCGGGCGTCGGGTGTCTGGGGTAGACCTTGGAGCGTGGACCTTCTGCCACGGGCCCTTCTATCGGCCTCTGCGATGTCAGGGGCTCACAGCCTGCCCTGAGCGGAACGCGTTTCCCTCTATGGCAAACCTCCTCGAAAGCGGGGAGTAAGCTGTAGGAATGTCTCTCTGGAATGCCTCGCGGCGGGCCGTTCTCTGTCCGGCTGGCTGCCGACCAGAGCGCCGCGCTATCCTCCGGGCTGGCGGGTCACGGTTCAAGCGTAGAACCGGACCGCGTGGATCGCTACTCACGAGTAGACCTCTCCGGGGTCCTTTACTCACGAGTAAATCACGTCGGGGTCACCAGCTGTAGCGATGTCTGGCCGCAAGGCGGCGCTAGGTCCCGGAGGAGACTGATCAATGACAACACGAGGCAACAGGAGCGAGATCAGATCAGTGGTTTATTGGGAAAATACATACACCTTATATAGATCAGAAGGCAGGTAGAAAAAACCATCACCCGAAAGTCAATCACATCACCTTGTTTACTCAGGTTAATTGGGGAACCTCTCAAAGGGGAAGTTAATTATTTCGGGCAAACACGGGACGAGGGAGACCATTGTTTTAGGGCTTAGACAGGGGTAAACATCTGCACTGTTTGCACCGGGGATTTTTCCTTGGCCAGGAGATGAGTGTTTACCTAATCAGTCACTGGAGTTAGTGATTAGCCTACCTTGCAGAATTGTCGGTCAGGTCATGTAATTAGGTGAATCAAACCCTATATTTTATTCACCCCCCTTAATTTGCCTGCCCGCAGAGCCCGCGGCTCAAGGAGCGTCCTCCCGAAGCGGCCTCTGCCCGATGGGCATGGGGAAACCATAGGGCCAGAATGGGTATTGGGCAGAGCTTGCAAGATCATTTGCGCAATGTAACAGATTTATTTCAAAAGGTTGCAAAGTCAACGTTGGAGTTCACTGAAGTACAGAAGGCATATATTATTTTATCTTCTTTAACTGATGCCTACGATGTATTCACAACTACCCTAGAATGCATTCCAAAACATGAAATGAGCTCCACTGCAGTAATCTCCCGTTTGTTAGCATGTGATAAGCAAAGGTCTGAGAAGGAAAGGCTAAATAATGTCCAGCCTCCAGCTGTTAGTGTTAAGCCTAATGCAGTAGCAAGTAATGAGGCTGCATTTACAGTGAAAAGGTGTTATGTGTGTAACAAAAGGGGACATCTAGCTAATAATTGCTTTGCAAAGAAAAGAGTTGGTAACAAAGGGAAACCGAAAGCCAGTTTGGCAGTTTCGGCGGAGTTTGTTAAAGGTAGAATGAAAGCGCGGTGCCAAAATGGCCACCACACTCTTTGCAGGCCCCCCCCACCCGAACTCAGACATCCGGGTGAGTTAGGGGGCGTGGCCACCCCTCCCCTGAAATGGAGTATTGGTAGTGCTTCATCCTGGGAGGGATAAAAAGTGGAGTCCGCTCCCACCCGCGTACCTCCGGCCCTATCACCACCGGAGGGAGAGAAGGAGGACCCGACCGCAGCTGAGCCTTGTCTGGGTGGTCGATGCTGCACCCACCTCTTCTTCTTGGGCCCCACCTGCCCGGGAGAGATAAAAAGCGGAGTGCGCTCCCACCCACATGTCTCCAGCCCCGTCACCGCCAGAGGGAGAGAAGGAAGACCGGACCGCAGCTGAGCCTTGTCCGGGCGGTTGATGCTGCACCCACCTCTCCTTCTCGGGGTCCACCTGCCCGGGAGGGATAAAAAGTGGAGTGTGCTCCCACCCATGTACCTCCGGCCCCATCACTGCCAGAGGGAGAGAAGGAGGACCGGACCGCAGCTGAGCCTCATCTGGGTGGTTGATGCTGCACCTGCCTCTCCTTCTTGGGCCCCACCTGCCCGGGAGGGATAAAAAGTGGAGTGTGCTCCTACCTGTGTACCTCCAGCCCTGCCACCGCCGCAGCTGCACTGCTGCCTCCGCCTCCAGTGGGACCACCTGCGAGGCAGCTGGCCACCAGCTGCAAAAGCCCTTGACCCGTGGCAGCCTCTACCACCAGCTCCGAAGGCCAGGTATCTGCCCTCGATTAGAGCAGTGATGTTTGCCCTAGGTGCCTGCCCTTGGTGAGAGCAAGGGTGGGGAGAGACTGGTCTAAGCTGTGGGATGGATAGTGTGTACAAACAGACTGTGTTTCCAAGGCTATGAGACACTTGTTGTTCTCCTCTGCTGGTGTCCTGGCCTTTGCCCCTGTGGGGGTTTAAAAGACTTTTTAAAGGACTTTTGCCACCGCTGCCTCTGACTCCTTTATATCACATTTTTATTGTACTGTATTATTGTATTATACTATTGTGCTTTGCTTTGATATTGTATACTGGTTTTTGTTATATTATATTTGTGTGTTTTGTATATTGCTATATTTTTATTTTTATTAAGTTTTATTATGTTGTAGCTGCCCGAAGTGATGCTTGCATCAGGAGGGCGGGGTATAAATAAACCATTATTATTATTTTTATTTATGAATATTTTAGTGTAAGGGACCAAAGACAATGAAACAGCCGAAGGGTTGGCTTAACACAGGTTTATTGCATGATGATCCGGAGGAACATGTGGTAATGGCGAATGGGTAGCTCAATATATACAGCTGGCTATACATTTGAATGTGGCTCGTTGACAGACTATTGGCTGCTGCCTGCGTGACGTCGTAGGAGGTCACGCCCTTCTTGACCAGGTGAGGAAGTCGCGGGGAATCTTCCCGCGCTGCTGAACCAGGTGGCTGATGATCCATTAGAGCTGGACGCTCGCTACTGCCCTCTGGTGGTCACTAGCTCGCGTCCCCTTATTAGGCTAACATTGATACAGGTGATGGTTATAATGTTGCACACAGAAAGGTTACATTGATAACACATGGTAAAGGTACCTTGTTAAAGGCGCTGCTTTACAGAACACAACAAATATGCAAGCAACAAACACTGAAAACAGCACCTGTTTCTGATCACCTAGCATCTCTTCCCCTGCATGTTCAGCATACTGTTTTGTCAAAATCTATGATGATTTTATTCTATAGCAGAGCAAAATAATGTTCTACAAGGCAATTCTAAAAAATGGGGGCAATTGTGACTTTGAAACTGGACTTTGGGTCAGTGATGGCTTCCAACTTGGATTGCTTCAAAAGAGGATTGGGCTATCTCATGGATGATGCTGTTATCAGTAATTATGAATCATGATGGACATATTCTTCTCCCAGCATTCATATCAATATACTCCTGTGAGCTGTTGCTGAGGAGAATTTATTTCCTGTTTGTAGGCTTCAGTAGGTTGGCCACTAATGAATAGAATGCTGAACTAATTAGGCCTTAATAATATATGGGATGGATAGTTTTACATTATCACTGCAAGGAAGTATAGTGATGACATTCTGTTGTCAGACCAAAACAACATTTTAAAAGGTACTGTAATTCTAAAATTGGGGACATCCCAAACAAAAGATTATAATATTAAAACTAGGCTTTCGATCTGTAGCAAATTTGGTACAGATACATCAGATAGTCTGCTCTTGCTCTGTGCTCTGTTTCAGCAAATAATTTTTGAGTTATGATCTTTTAAAGTTGAACTGTTATATCTTGTGAAGAAAAAAGAAACCTTTTACTCCCCAGATTTAAAATAGCTTCTTCCAATAGCAAATACACTTATGTACCACCTTTAGCACTTAGAGCGTGTTCTGGATGATTCACACAGGTAATTAGCATTTTCATATAAATTGCAATGACAAATCTTGCTTATCTTGGAGGAGGATGGTTGGTCCCTTGAGCAGACACTTCTGGTATACAGGTATATACAAGTCAATTTGTTAACTTGAATTGTGTACTTGAAGTGCATGTTCAAGGCACAAATCCCTTTGTTTGTGTTTCTCTCTGTGTGTGACTGACTTCTGTGCACAGAATGGATATAGTTAAGGCAAAGTATAGTAAAATAATAATAATCAAATAGCAGCAAGTGCTGTTACAGTATATTACTTTCCTGAAATTTAATGACGATCTTTTGAAGAGCAGACCTTTAAACCTCACTGAGAATCTTGTGCTTTCCTTATGCCCTTGGGTAGCCTACTTTTGCTCTCTGTAGAGAAATCACTTCCCCATGCCCCAAATGTGAAATGGCTCTCCAGATATTCAGATTTAGTTACAGAGATCAGTTCTGACCTCCTCATGTTAATAGTAACAACAAAAGTCATGACACTAAATTTGAATGCCTTCAAAAACGATTATTTCCTAGCTAGAATAAAGTTAACGATTATAAGGAGGGCTTTACATTTTTGAAGGCTCTTTACTGGATCCTTTGCTGAGAATTCTTAGCAATGACACTAATACATCATAATCACCTGCTTTTCCTTCTGAACTGCTTAGCCTCATCCAAGCAATTTACTCAAAGAAAGGAAGGAAAAGGAACATTGATAAAAATAGAAACACTCAGTGACCTCTGTTATTTCGTAATAGTCACTTTGTAGGGTTGTTCCTAACATTAAACTTTGTGAGATGGGTGCCTTGACTAGCAGATGCCATGGAGACATACTACAGTAAATATCCAAAAGAGTTGGAGCTGATTGATTCTAGTACCAAACACATAATTGTTGCCAGTTACACAAGGGACATACACACCGTCAGTCCTTGCTATAGTGGTGCTTCATTCAACCAAGACACAGCAGGACAGAAGATATGCTAATTGAAAATGTATCCAGTATCAAAAATGTTAGATTTAAATGATATCCTTATAAATAACAATGATTATAATGGTTGTTAAGTGCCCTTTACTCCCGTGTATTTGATACATGACTCTGGCAAATGGCTGGCTCATCCATAATTTCCCAGATCAAAACCTGAATGTCTCCAAATCAGCCTTTCAGATTGGACATAGGGCTGCAGTGGCTCAGTGGTTAGGAAGCTTGCCTTGTTAGCTGGAAGGCCGGCAAGTCAGCAGTTTGAGACCCGGTTACTGCATGACAGATTGAGTGCCCGTCTCTGTCCCAGCTTTTGGGGACATGAAAGGAACCTGATTTGGCCATTCCATGAGTGGAGTTTCTCCCGCAAAAATCCTTTCAACCCAGAATAATTTCTGACATAAAATTATTATTATTATTATTATTGGACCTGGTAGGAAAGAATACATTTACCAGGAGATATAATATCAGAAGGTGAGTATCAAAAGGAAAATTTTTCATGCCTCAGCCAAGTTGCTTATGAATTTGAATTGTTAAGCATTGGAAAACCAGTTGTAGTGAAGAGTATCTTCCCCTGCCCTTCTGCTGGGATCCAGCTCTTATCAGGAGGCACTTCCTATGCTCAGCCCAGTTCTGCCTCTCCAGCCTGCATCTGAACCTAAACCCCAGCCTGCAGCTGAATCTGAGGATGTCTTCAACCAGGAACTTCAGCCTGCTTCTGGCCCAGCTCTGACTCCTCAGGCAAATGACCTGTCAGATCAGAATTCTGACTGTGACAGCAGTCAGCCCTCAGCTAAGGAATGGTGCCCTAAAGATCTGCAGCTGAGATGTAAAAAATCCAGAGCTCATTATTAGAGGAGGCTTCCAGTTGATACCAATTAGACGGGATACTTACTTACTTACAGATTTGATTTGTATGCCGCCCATTCAGCATACACCAACTCAGGGCGACTTCTTAAGCAAGCTTGTCTCACCAGACAAGTGTCGGTACAATTTTCCTCTGTGCAAAGACTGACACACTGCTTGACTTTGGATACCTATTATGATTGCCTGCCATGACCCTGACTTCTCTGCCAACCCTGACGATGCCCCCGGACATCCTTTGGACGAGACACTCACTTGAACTACCAGTAACCAGATCTCAGTTTGCTCTTTGGACTTTGCTATTTGGATTCTCCTTGAATAGGGGCAAGGCACAGTGAGTTTAAAAAGACTCTCACCGCTAGCTCCGCTGATGCCTTCACTGCCCACCCTCTGGCCAGCCGGGCTAGAGGGGCCGAGAAACACCTGGGGCAAGGCACAGTGAGTTTAAAAGGACTCTCACCGCTAGCTCCACTGATGCCTTCACCGCCCACCCTCTGGCCAGCCGGGATAGAGGGGCCGAGAAACACCTGGGGCAAGGCACAGTGAGTTTAAAAGGACTCTCACCGCTAGCTCCGCTGATGTCTTCACCGCCCACCCTCTGGCCAGCCGGGCTAGAGGGGCCGAGAAACACCTGGGGCAAGGCACAGTGAGTTTAAAAGGACTCTCACTGCTAGCTCCGCTGATGCCTTCACCGCCCACCCTTTGGCCAGCCGGGCTAGAGGGGCCGAGAAACACCTGGGGCAAGGCACAGTGAGTTTAAAAGGACTCTCACCGCTAGCTCCGCTGATGCCTTCACCGCCCACCCTTTGGCCAGCCGGGCTAGAGGGGCCGAGAAACACCTGGGGCAAGGCACAGTGAGTTTAAAAGGACTCTCACCGCTAGCTCTGCTGATGCCTTCACCGCCCACCCTCTGGCCAGCCGGGCTAGAGGGGCCGAGAAACACCTGGGGCAAGGCACAGTGAGTTTAAAAGGACTCTCACCGCTAGCTCCGCTGATGCCTTCACCGCCCACCCTTTGGCCAGCCGGGCTAGAGGGGCCGAGAAACACCTGGGGCAAGGCACAGTGAGTTTAAAAAGACTCTCACCGCTAGCTCCGCTGATGCCTTCACCGCCCACCCTCTGGCCAGCCGGGATAGAGGGGCCGAGAAACACCTGGGGCAAGGCACAGTGAGTTTAAAAGGACTCTCACCGCTAGCTCCGCTGATGCCTTCACCGCCCACCCTTTGGCCAGCCGGGCTAGAGGGGCCGAGAAACACCTGGGGCAAAGAACTCTCCGCTAGCTCCGTTGATGCCTTCACATCAGGAACTGTTGTCAGACTTTCTCCCCCTCAGCTGTTTTAGCAGGAAGGGAAGTGGACTGAGTCTTCGTAATGTATTTATTGTATAGTGTTGCGAACTGCTTTGAAATATGTACTGTTTAATCTTGAATTGGGTATTGTTTATTGCTTTGAAATTTGTATATTGCATTATGATGTTTATTATTGTATTATACTGATTTTGTTTTCTAACATTATGTTTATTATTGACTATTGATTATTGTACTGAATTTACTTTTCATGCTTCTTTATTATTGGATTGTATTCTGACGTATTATTTGTATCATATTTTATATTGTTTGGCATTATTGTTGTAAACCGCTTCGAGTTCCCTTTATGGGAAGGAAAGCGGTATAGAAGTCTAAACAATAAATAAATAAAAAAAAATAAAATAGACTGCTGCCAGGACTCTCTGTGCATACCTGTCAAGTTTTGGATTTGAAAATAAGGGAAACACTGTGGGTGGGGCTACCTCAGTGGGTGTGGCCAAATATGTGGGTGTGGCCAAATCTGACCATGTGACTTGCTGGGCTCTAGTAATGCCTGCTACATGACCATGACAACGTCTGCAAACAGACAGCACTGGCTCTTTGGCTGTAAATGGAGATGAGCACTGCACCCTAGAGTCGGATACGACTGGCTTTTGAGCAAGGAAGACCTTTACTAAGCGCTTGCATAAACAGGACCAAACTTAACAGCAAATTTGAATACCATTCAGGGATTTTCTGTTATTAGGTAAAGGTTGCCCTTGCTCGAGAGCCAGTCCTAGCCAGCTCTAGGGTTCTGTGCTCATCTGTTTATAGCCAAAGAGCCAGTGCTGTTTTGTGTGGTAATGTGGCAGGCATGACTAGAGACCGGAGTGCACGGAACACTGTTTACCTTCCCTCCAAAGTGGTTCCTATTTATCTACTTGCAATTTCTTGCTTTTGAACTGCTAGGTTGGCAAGAGCTGGGACTGAGATGGGAGCTCATCACACACACACACCTGATTTGTGCAACCATGTAAGCAAAACCCCTTCCTGCTCCTTCTTTCTTTGTGCCGTCCAGGTCCAGCTTTTCCCCCCAGCACTGCAGTCCCTCAATCTCTCTCTCTCCTCCTCCGTTTCCTCACGCTGCCCAATGGAAACCCAAAGACCACTGGGAGGTGTAGTCCTGTTCCTTATGCATCTCATTGGGGCTACCCACCCAAAGAACTGTGGCTCCCAGGATGCACCGGGGCCGCTTTGCCCCCAAGCACAATGCGTACTGGGAGCTGTAGTCCTACTCTCCATTCTCCTCAATGGGGGCTACCCACCCAAAGAACAACAGCTCCCAGGATGCTCTGCTGCACTTTCCAGGCCAGGGGAAGTCTATATTGATCATGTTTGTTTGTTTATGTTTATGTTTATTCAATTTTATATCCCGCCCTAATCAACACATAGCCGACTCAGGGTGGCTAACAACATATAAATGACCCTGGGACACCCCACAGGGTTTACATAAAGATACAATATTCAAATTATAATAATAAATACAATGTTATAAGTAAATACAGTATAAGGCAGGACAGTCAACAATAATACAAATAATAGAAATATCAGCACCACATCAAAATAATATATCAATAATTACAATAGAATCACAAAGGATGAAAACATCACGTAATATAACAAAATTACCAAAATACCAGATGCGCCAGGAGCCAGGTGCGTGGTGGCAAAGTTCCTCCCGGCACCCATCGCCTTTTAAGTCCTAGGCGAGGGGGGGAGGGCGGAGCCCCAGGACGCCGGTCGATGGAGTGGCCGGCAGGGCCTCTTCACCCTCGCCGGGGCCAAGCACACAGCGGGAAAGTTCCTCCCAGCACCCCTCGCCTTTTAAATCCTAGGTGAGGGGGGGAGGGCGGAGCCCCAGGACGCCGGCCGATGGAGTGGCTGGCAGGAGCTCTTCACCCTCGCCGGGGCCGAGCGCGTGGCAGCAAAGTTCCTCCCGGCACCCCTTGCCTTTTAAGTCCTAGGTGAGGGGGGAGGGTGGAGCCCCAGGACACCGGCCGATGGAATGGCCGGCAGGACTTCTTCGCCCTTGCCGGGGCCGAGCACGTGGCAGCAAAGTTCCTCCCGGCACCCCTCGCCTTTTAAGTCCCAGGTGAGGGGGGGAGGTCGGAGCCCCAGGACGCCAGCCGATGGAGTGGCTGGCAGGAGCTCTTCGCCCTCGCCGGGGCCGAGCACGTGGCAGCCAGCAAAATGTGCCAGCAAAATTGCCATCTTGGAACGCCCCCCCCCCCCCCCATTCTTCAAAAAATAAGGGAAAATATTTTAAAATACATGCAGCCGGGAAGAGGACTTAATTATGGGGAAATCCCTGCCAATACGGGGTACTTGACAGGTATGTCTCTGTGTAGCACCGCTGTGCGGCAACTCTGCGCTGCTGGGGTAGGTCAGTACACCTTCCTTCCTGGTAGCTGACCTGAGCAAAAGCTGCTCTTCATCTGTACTCAGATTTCTCAAAGCCAGGAACTAGACTTGGCACCCCAGAATGCTCAGTGAACGTCGTGGCTCCAAAATTGGCTTTAAAAAGGTAACTTTATTGATAAAACAAAAGGAAATAAGCAGGATGGAACAAGGCAAAAGAAAAAAAGAAAGGGGGGAGGTTTACCCACACACCCAAATTAAAAGAGACCTTCACTCACACAGAGAATCTGTGTGGAAAGCCAAATTAAGCCAAAAACAAAGTTTAGAACAAACCTTTTCATCCACAAATTCTGCCCAGTTCAAAATGAAACAAAAGAGTGGAATCATCCCGCCCTGGCAGCTTACTGTGAGTCATACTAGCATGTCAGTTTTTCCTCCTTGCTAACTATTCTTATGCAGAGAGGCCCACAGGGGAGGGGAGTAAAGGATCCTGCCCCTCCCTCCCCATCCAAAGACCTGAGCCTGGAGAGGAAGAAAAGGCTTCAGGAAGGCCCAGCTCTACTGCCCATTTGCCATCCAGAGAGGCCCAAGGGGGAGGTGAGTAAAGGATCTTGCCCCTCCCTCTCCATCCAAAGAGCTGGGGCCAGAGAGAAGGACACTTCCAGAGACCCCCGACCACCCCCAGGAGATACCATCCACAACCACCATCACAGTGAGGCCCGAGCCGGCGCCTTTGACCGACTCCATGCGGCCGAAGAGAGGCAAGAGCTGCTGTGTGCATGCAAAGGATAAGTAATCGAACTGAAATAATATAGTTGACTAAACATAGATGGCTTATGGCAACTGACATAGTGACTGTACAAGAAACTGACTTACATAGAGACTTGATATAGTGGACTTTTTCTTTCTTTCTTTCTTTCCCTTTCATTAATTAGTTCAACTTTTACTTTGATACTATGTGATAAACTGTGATATTGTGCATGATAATACTTTGTTTTAAAACTGTTTAAACTGTGATAACATGTGTGATGGGAAAAGACTGGCGTAGAGACCGGCAAGGCACGCCACAAAGTTTGCCAAGAGAACCCTATGGACCAAAACAAAAGGCAAAACAAGGGGATGCTCAGCACAGCAGATCTGAAAAGGGGGAGGGATACGAAAGTGGGAGGAGAAATACAGTGTTGCAGGGAACAATACTGCATAGGGACATGGAATGTGAGGTCTATGAATCAAGGAAAACTGGAAGTGGTAAAAAATGAGATGGAAAGAATAAGCATTGACATCTTGGGCATCAGTGAGCTCAAATGGACAGGGATGGGTGAATTCAGCTCTGGAAACCATCATATCTACTACTGCGGGCAAGAAAACCTTAGAAGAAATGGAGTAGCCATAATTGTCAATAAAAGAGTGAGAAAAGCAGTAATGGGATACAATCTCAAAAATGACAGAATGATGTCAGTCAGATTTCAAGGCAAACCTTTCAATGTCACTGTGATCCAAATATACGCACCAACCACTGGTGCAGATGAAGCCACAATGGACCAGTTCTATGAGGACTTACAACACCTCATAGAACAGACACCAAGAAATGATGTCCAAATTATATTAGGAGACTGGAATGCCAAAGTAGGAAATCAAAAAGTGGAGGGAATAACAGGCAAATTTGGTCTTGGAACACAAAATGAAGCAGGGCAAAGATTGATAGAGTTCTGCCAAGAGAACACACTGGTCATAGCAAACACTCTCTTCCAGCAACACAAGAGGCGACTTTACACATGGACATCACCAGATGGCCAACACCGAAACCAGATTGACTACATACTCTGCAGCCAAAGATGGAGAACCTCCATACAGTCAGCAAAAACAAGACCTGGAGCAGACTGTGCCTCAGATCACAACCTACTGATCGCAAAATTCAGGCTTAGACTAAAGAAAATAGGGAAAACATGGAGACCAGAAAGATATCACCTAGACAGCATCACTAAAGAATACACGGTGGAGGTGATGAACAGATTTAATGGCTTAGACTCAGTAGACAGAGTATGGACGGAGATGAGGGACATCATGCAGGAAGCAGCAAAGAAAACCATACCAAAAGAAAAGAAGAGTAAGAAAGCAAAGTGGTTGTCTGATGAGGCTCTTAAAATAGCAGAGGAAAGAAGGAACACAAAAGTCAAAGGAGAAAGGAAAAACTACAACCATTTGAACACAGAATTTCAAAGAAAAGCAAGGAGAGATAAGGAAAACTACCTAAAAGAACAGTGCAGAGAAATGGAGGAAAACAACAAAAGAGGCAGAACCAGAGATCTTTTCAAAAAAAAATTGGGGAAATCAAGGGAACATTTAAAGCAAAAATGACCATGATAAGGGACAAAGACGGAAAGGAGCTAGCTGATGCAGAAGAAATTAAGAAAAGATGGAAAGAGTACACAGAGGAACTTTACAAAAAGGACCTTAACACTCCTGATAATCACAATGATGAAGAAATTGAACTTGAGCCAGACATCCTGGAGAGCGAAGTCATAAAGGCCCTAAAGAGCACTGCAAACAACAAAGCTAGTGGAGATGATGGTATCCCAGTTGAATTTTTCAAAGCGCTAAAAGATGATGGCATCAAATTACTGCATTCAATATGCCAGCAGATTTGGAAAACAAAACAGTGGCCACAGGATTGGAAAAGATCAGTATACGTCCCAATCCCAAAAAAGGGCAACGCCAACAAATGTTCAAATTATCGAACAATCGCGCTCATCCCACATGCCAGCAAGGTGATGCTCAAGATAATACAGGACAGACTTCAGCAGCATGTGGAGAGAGAATTACCAGAGGTGCAGGCTGGTTTCAGAAGAGGCAGGGGGACTAGAGACAACATCGCCAACATACGCTGGATCATGGAGAAAACAAAGAAATACCAGAAACAAGTTTACTTTTGTTTTATTGACTACACTAAGGCATTTGACTGTGTGGACCACAACAAGATGTGGCAAGTAATTAAAGAGATGGGAATACCAGAGCACCTCATATGCCTCCTGTGAAATCTGTACATGAACCAAGAAGCAACAGTTAGGACAGAACATGGAATAACAGAGTTGTTTGGAATAGGAAAAGGAGTAAGACAAGGCTGCATTTTGTCACCATGCTTATTCAACCTATACACAGAGCACATAATGCGCAGTGCAGGGATGGAGGAATCACAATATGGGATTAAAATCGCTGGGAGAAACATCAATAATCTGAGATATGCAGACGATACCACCCTAATGGCAGAAAGTGAGGAAGACCTAAAGAATCTCTTGATTGGGCTGAAGGAGGAGAGTGCAAAAGCTGGCTTGAGACTCAATATCAAGAAAACCAAGATAATGGCAACAGGCCCCATCAGTTCCTGGAAAATAGACGGGGAAGAAGTAGAAGCAGTGACAGATTTTACTTTCTTAGGATCAAAGATCACTGCAGATGGGGATTGCAGCCATGAAATAAAAAGGTGACTGATTCTTGGGAGACAAGCGATGAGAAACCTGGGGAACATAGTGAAAAGCAGAGACATTACATTGCAAACAAAAATTAGAATAGTCAAAGCAATGGTTTTCCCAGTAGTAATGTATGGATGTGAGAGCTGGACAATTAGGAAGGCTGAACGCAGAAGAATAGATGCCTTTGAAATGTGGTGTTGGAGGAGGGTTTTGAGAGTCCCCTGGACAGCGAGGAGAACAAATAGGTCAATCTTAGAAGAAATTAACCCTGACTGCTCATTGGAAGGTCAAATAGTAAAGATGAAGCTAAAATACTTTGGACATCAAATGAGAAGGGAGGATTCACTTGAGAAGGCATTGATGTTGGGAAAGGTGGAGGGCAAAAGAAGAAGGGGGAGGCCAAGGATGAGATGGCTAGATGGTATTATAGACACAATGGGCACAGAGCTGGGAGGGCTGAGGGGGATGGTAGAGGACAGAGGCGCCTGGAGGAAAATGGTCCATGGGGTCACAAAGGGTCGGAGTCGACTGTGCGACTGAACAACAACAAACTATTCTTAAACCATTCTGAGCTCCATGTAGCTTGACTCAGTTGGCTGACTTGACCCATCAGTGATCTGCTCAAAATTCTAACCATCACTATGATGGTAGTTAGCCTACTGTTACACCCATCTTGGGGATTTGGGATGCTCAGCTTGCAAGGTAATTTTCCCCAGTCCTCCCAGCAGCCAGTTTATCCTGGCCCAGGTGTCCCTCATCCCCATCATCTTCAGCTGTTATTAGCCCCTAAGGCTAACCTTGTGATGGAAGAGATAAGGAGGTTTTTTGGCCCACAATTTTCACACCTCCAAGATTCAGAGATTTTGCTTCTATACACATTTTGTAGATACAGAAATAATTATCATAGTCTTCATTTTTAGGAAGCCCAGTCTCAGGCTGAACCTGGTTCTCATTTCTGACAAAGAACAATGTGCAGCTTTCACAGTCTTCCCCTTAATACATTCAAAATTAACTTAGAAAGGCAGAAAGAACATTCCAAATATCAGATTTCCCTCCAAAGCAAAGAGAAATTCAGCCTAAAGATCTTACTGTGACATGTATGCATGTTCAATCTGATGTGTTTAGAAACTGGCGGAATTGGGACTGTAGGATTTCCCACTGTAATGAGGCTTCTAATCACAATCACAGCCAACTGAATGTAAATAGAAAACCTGTTCAAACTTTCACAGTGAACCCTAGGCTGTTTTCTGAAGAGATGTAGATGGAGCAAAGGTCTTCCTGTCCACTTTAACAATCTATTTGAATATTTGTAGTGGATTGTGGCATGCCTGCATTCCTAAATTGACCATAACCCTTCCCGATGGGTTCACTCGCTGACGCACATGGCTTGAGGACCAACATGAGCTCGGAAGGAGGGAAAATTGGGGTGCGGGCAAGATTAATGATTGGCATAAATTCATAAAACCTTGGCTGAGGAATTGCAGAGGAAATAGGACAAAAGGTAAAAAGTTGCTGACTCCAGGGTTGAACTCGCTCTTCCCGTTCTGACCCAAGATAAGGTTGATTAAGTACACTGAGTCAGCGGCTAAGGAAGTTAGTCCTGGAGACAGTTTACATGGTCTTCCGATATAGGGTGAGAACAATGGGGTTTCGCCAACCCAGATCTTAGATAACTGCAGGTTTGTCCATTCATCACAAGACAATGTCCGGAGACAGGTGTTATCTTGACCCACCAGAAATGCCACATTTGCATCAGCCTTCTGTGACGAAGTCCCGTGCTCCTCTAGCACAGAACTCTCAAGGCGGGGTAATAAATATGCCACCTGACTTAGGTCAGGACTGGACTTCACCGCACATTTCGTCTTGCGTGCCTTCCTTGCGGCCAGTCACTCCGAACCTCCACGGGCCATTCCCGGACCAGGCGGCCCTCTCCGTTGGCCTTTGCAACACCATTGCAACATCGGATTAATGAATGCATGCAATATTGTGGAGAAAGGGTACCTGCTTTTCTACAATACTTGACAGGGCAAGGAAATCACACTTATATACCACTCCATAGCGCTTAGTGCACTCTTTGGGCGGTTCACAAGTTAATTAGCATTTTGCCCCCAACATGCTGGGCATTCATTTTACTGACCTCAGAAGGATGGGAGGCTGAGTCAACCTTGATCCCTGGTCAGGATTGAACTCACAACATTTTGGTTGCAGGACAGCATTTATAATAATTTCTTGTCAGAGATTACTCTGGGTTGAAAGGATTTTTGCGGGAGAACGCTCAGAGGACGCCTGAATGAGGCTCCTTTCGTGTCCCTGTGCAACTCTCAGGCATTGAAACTTGACCTTCCAGTCCACAAGATCAGCACATTAACCACTAAACCACCGGGGAGTTTAACTGATATGATTAGTGAGGTGTCAGCCCAATATTCATATAAATTTCACTGAAATGCTACTTCAAGGAAGACAAAAAGTCACATATTTCTCTCCATGTAGGTTAGTATGTAGAGTGCACTGTGAGACCTACCCAGGGTCTTAAGGAGAAGCTAGTTCTTGCTGATACAGATGACCTTCAATGATATTGGCCAATATGGAATCTCAAGTTTACCTTGTTCAACTTAATTGTACAAGTGTCATGATGGTGGTATATTCTGGGTGTTTTTGGTAGGATGTGTAAATAATTGTCTGTCTTCACAGTTCACAATTCACAATTGTCAAGATAAATCAGATTAACCACTTTCCAGAAATGACAAGGAGAAAATAAACGTTTCTGAGATGCTTCCAAGTGTAATAATGTGAATTAAAGTGACAAGAAGAACCTAACGATGAACCCTAAGGTTCTTCACTTACAAGTGACTGGCAGAGCAATCCTTTGGTCTTGTAAATGCCAGAACATTTAATTTAATTTAATTTTCACATTTGTATGCTGCCCAATCAGGAAACCCGACTCAGGGCGGCTCACACAAATCATACTATCTATCTATCTATCTATCTATCTATCTATCTATCTATCTATCTATCTATCTATCTATCTATCTATCTATCTATCTATCTATCTATATCTATCTATCTAGTGTGTGTGTGTGTGTGTGTGTGTGTGTACAAATAATACCACGTCACATAGTTTGTAGTGCAACTGAAACACACACATGTTAAGAAAGACAATAGTAGCTGAAATAATATCAATTTGTGGATAGCAAAAGAGCATTCTGCAAGACAGGAACAGTGAAAATTAGAACATTTTGAAAAGCTCCACTTTGGCCAGCTTGTTGAACACATTGGGAGATGGGGCCTGCTGGATATGTGGTGGAAGGGAATTCCATAATAATGATACCACCAACAATAAGGCACTGTTTCTAATACCAGTCTTACCACTCTCCATCAGAGTATGCAATTGCAGTCCATGTGTTTGGGAAGATCTGGTTTTCTGGATTGATTTTATTGGAAGGAGTCACTCTACCATGTAATGAGCTCCTAAACTGTTTAGGGCTTCATAGGTTTGAACCATAACCTTGAATAGCCTGGAAGCCTACAGGTAATCAATGCAGCTATGCTAGTGTGGGAATGATCTGATCCCATATTCAGATCCCCATCCCTATTTGATTGGCTGCATTCTAAATCTGTTGTCACTTCCAGACCATCTTCAAAGGAATCCTCAAATAGAGTGTATTACAGTAATTGATCCTCGAGATTATCATTTCATGAATCGGCATCATGAGGAATTTTGTGTCAAGGAATGATGGAGCTGGGCTAGCTGTTTAACGTGAAAACGTTTTGCTTCTCCATGGAAAGGCCCAGATCCAGAACCGTGTCCTTCAGGGGAGGAATACCCCCATCTAGACAAGGCTGAACACCACCCAACCTATCAAATGAATTTCCCAACAGCAGGATCTTCATCTTGTCTGGATTCAACCTCAACCTATTAGGCATTGTCTAGTTCATTATCGTAGCCAGTTGATGAACCAGGATTTCCACAGCATCCACTGCCAACAATGAAAAGAAGATAAAGAATTGCATATCATCAACATAATGCTGATATCGCACTCCAATTCCCTCATTCAGGGAATTCATATAGATGATAAACAGCATAAGCTAGATAAGGGGTTCTCAACCTATGGCCAACAGGCTATACCTGTCAAGTATCCAATTTTGCCCGGGAAAACCCCGTAATTTAGAGCCCCTCTTCCCACTATCATGTATTTTTTTAATAATTTCCCATATTTTTAAAAAAAATCCAGGAGCATGTAAATCTCCCATATATCATTGTGTTATATTTTTATTCATGAGGTGTGCAGCTCATCCCAGAACAGAGGAGTGTTGGGCTCCCCCTGGTGGAGGAAGAACCACCCCATAGGCATGACTGTTTCCCCTCACAGGGAAAAAGGCAGCCAGCAAGCCAGGCTTACTGTAATAATTCTATTCTAAATCCCCTCCTATTTCCCCCCTATTTGACTGCATTTCATATTATGGTGATTTTTCATGGAACTGTTTTTTACACTTTAATCAGTTAATTGTCTACTGTCTTAGCGTTTTGTGCCTCAATTTCATTTTTTAAAACTCTGTGTTTAAGAGAAAACCATGGAAGTATCCTGTTTATGTTGTATGCAAATATACTTGAGTTCATGGCTTCCATGGCAGCTATGGACCTGGCTCAGGTAATTTGGGGCCCAACTAGTGGCAGTGGCCACATGCCAGATTTAGTTTTTTTGTCGGATCGGTAGCAGAGTGATCTGAGATTACAGAAGCTAGACATAACACCTGTGCCATGGTCAGATCACTATCTGGTGGCTCTAGACTTTCTGGCAGCGACACTGCATCATAGGGAGGCAGGGCCTTTTAAAGTAGCTCACCCCCAGCAACTGATGGATCCGGATGGATTCCAGAGGGAACTGGGCGATTTTCCTCTGGATCGGTGACATGATTCACCCGAGGAGCTTATTGACCTGTGGTACGGAATGATGACAGCTGCCTTGGATGTAATCACTCCACTACGGCCTCTCAGAGCCCATGGAGCTAGGTCATCCCCATGGTTTACAGAAGAACTGCGGGAGCTCAAATGGGCAAAGAGATGCCTAGAGCGCCACTGGGTGAAGACCCAGAGCGATTCTGATTGGACACTAGCTAGAGCCGCTATTAGGGCCTACCAAGTGGCGATGGGGGTGGTGAAGTGGCAATACTTCGCCACCCTTATTGCCTCCACTGATAATCACCTAGCCACCCTGTTTCAGGTGACCAGGTCCCTCCTTGGTAGGGGTGTGTGTGCTTGGTTGGCAGGGGTCAGCTGAAGACTTTCCTGACCATCTGGTGGAGAAAATCGATCGGATTAACTCGGGGTTTAATCTTGGCATGGACAGGGAGGGTCTGGGGGAGCCAGTGCACAGTCTTGCGATGTTATCTGAGATCAGTTTGATCCAGTTGCCCTGGATGAAGTGGACAGGCTCCTTGCAGTGGTCCACACCACAAATTGTCCATTGGATCCCTCTCCCACCTGGCTGGTAAAAGCCACGAAGACAGTGACAGGTGGCTGGGTCGGGGCTATAAATAACGTGTCTTTTCGGGAGGGGATGTTTCCTGCACTGTTGAAACATGCTTTGGTGTGCCCCGTCCTGAAGAAGCCATCCCTCGATCCAGCAATCCTAACCAACTACAGACCTGTCTCCAACCTTCCCTTTTTGGGGAAGGTATTGGAGAAGGCAGTGGCATGTCAGTTGCAGGGGGTACTGGATGAAGCGGAATATCTGGACCCCTTCCAGTCAGGATTCAGACCTGTCTATGGTACCAAGACTGCATTGGTCCCGCTGATGGATGATCTCTGGCGAGAGCAGGATTGTAGTCATCCATCCGTCCTTGCTCTTCTTGACCTCTCAGCAGCCTTTGATACCGTTGACCACGGTATCCTTCTGGAATGGCTCTGAGGACTGGGGATCCAGGGCACTGTGTGTTCCTGGTTTTCCTCATTTCTGAGGGGTCAGACCCAATCAGTGTGGTTGGAGAGTGAGAGGTCCAGTCCTAGGCACCTAAAATATGGGGTGCCTCAGGGCTCGGTACTCTCTCCTCTCCTCTCCTATTTAACATCTACATGAAGCCGCTGGGTGAGATCATCCATTCCCACGGGATGCGGTACCATCAGTAAGCAGATGATACGCAGTTGTACATCTCAGCCCATGGGGACCCCAGTAATGAAGTCAAAGGCCTTTCCAGATGTCTGGAGGCTGTTGGGGTCTGGATGGGGGCTAACAGGCTACAACTGAATCCTAGCAAGACTGAGTGGCTATGGATAAGGGTTCCTGCGCTATCTTGGGAGCAACCATCTTTGGTTTTGGATGGGGATATTTTGCCCCAGACTGACCCGGTGTACAACTTGGAGGTCCTCCTGGATTCGCTGCTGCTGCTAGAAGAACAGGTGGCAGCTGTGGCCAGGAGGGCTTTCGCCCAACTTCGGGTGATTCGCCAGTTGTGCTTGCTCCTGGACCGGGACTCTTTGCTCATGGTCACTCATGCTCTGGTGACCTCCAGACTAGACTACTGTAATGCGCTCTACATGGGGCTGCCCTTGATGACCATTCGGAGGCTGCAGCTTGTCCAGAATGCTGCGGCCCGGGTGGTGATGGGGTGTGGATGTTATGCCCATGCCTCACCACTGCTTTGGGAGTTGCACTGGTTACCAGTTTGCCTCCGGGTGCAATTCAAGGTGCTGGTTTTGACCTTTAAAGCCCTATATGGTAGTGGGCCAGGTTACCTAAGAGACTGCATCGCCCTAAGGACGTCTGTCTGTCCAACCAGAGCAGACTGGAGGGACTCTCTAATTGTGCCATCAGCCAGGGGGGCTCGCCTCTCTGGCACAAGGAGGAGGGCCTTCTCCATGTTCGCACCGGCCCTTTGGAACCTCCTGCCAGTAGAATTTTGCTTCCAGATGGAGTTGCTGCCCTTTAGAAAAGAACTAAAAACCTGGCTGGTGGGCCAAGTTTGGGGTGCAGGTGGAGGGGTGGCTTCCGTTGGGTGGTTGGTATAGAGGATTATTCATTTCCCCACGGTTCCTTCGGTACCTGCACCCTTTTTAGGGGGCGGGTTCTTAGTTCTGTTTTATCTGTTTTATCTATGATTGTGAACCGCCCTGAGTCGGCCGTGGTCGAGTGGGCAGTATAGAAATCCAACAATTAAATTAAATTAATACTTGAAGCCGATTGGCTCATTGACTTCCCTTTAACACCCTCTTTCCCATGAGAGATGGCTTCAAGTATATTTGCATACAATATAAGCAGCATACTTCCGTGGTTTTCTCTTAAATACAGAGTTTTCAAAAATGAAATTGAGGCACAAAATGCTAAGACAGTAGACAATTAACTGATTAAAATGTAAAAAACAGTTCCATGAAAAATCACCATAATATGAAATGCAGTCGAATAGGGGGAGAATAGGGGGGAATTTAGAATAGAATTATTGCAGTAAGCCTGGCTTGCTGGCTGCCTTTTTCCCTGTGAGGGGAAGCAGTCATGCCTATGGGGTAGTTCTTCCACCACCAAGGGAGCTCAACATTCCTCTCTGTGGCTCCTTCTCTTCTAGGCTCTTGGATGTACCTAGATTTTGGGGAGGAGGAGGTATGGCCTGGGAGAGAAGGGCATGGCCTAAAATCTCCCTTATTTTCATGTCTAAAACTTGACAGGTATGCAACAGGCAGGACCTGGCCTGGCCCATATCATCAGCACTGCCATCACTGCCACTGCCACCACCAGAAGTGGAAGCAGAGACAAAGGGGGCAGATGCATTCATGACAGCCATAAATGCACCCACAGCTGTCATAAATATGTTTACAACAGACACAGACAAGTTTTATGGCAGCGTTTATGGTGGGGGGAAACCATCTGTCTGGCCCGCTCAGCTGTCTAAGGAGGTGTGGTCTGGCCTATGGCTTAAAATGGTTGAGATCCCTCTGGGCTAGATGATAGATCCCTGGGACACACCATACTGCTGTACCCATGGATCCGAAGTCACCTCTATGGTCAAAGTATTAAAAATTACTAAGAGATCCAAGTATAGACACATTAGTGCTCTTCCTTTTTTGGGGTGGTGGTGGTGGTCATATTTCAGGGTGGAGTGGGTGGAAAACAGTGCTGTTTGCTTTGGTTGCCAAAATGTCTAGTTACAGTTCTAGCCAATACTGAGGGATGACCAGAGCTGGAGTTTAACAACATGTAAAGTGGCACAACTTTTTCATCCCTAATATTCTCCCATCAGAGAGAAACACTGGATTTAATGCCACAGTAGAAGAAGAAGAAGAAGAAGAAGAAGAAGAAGAAGAAGAAGAAGAAGAAGAAGAAGAAGAAGAAGAAGAAGAAGAAGAAGAAGAAGAAGAAGAAGAAGAAGAAGAAGAAGAAGAAGAAGAAGAAGAAGAAGAAGAAGAAGAAGAAGAAGAAGAAGAAGAAGAAGAAGAAGAAGAAGAAGAAGAAGAAGAAGAAGAAGAAGAAGAAGAAGAAGAAGAAGAAGAAGAAGAAGAAGAAGAAGAAGAAGAAGAAGAAGAAGAAGAAGAAGAAGAAGAAGAAGAAGAAGAAGAAGAAGAAGAAGAAGAAGAAGAAGAAGAAGAAGAAGAAAGAAAATACTTCTTAGATTTTGGCTTACTCACAAGCAAAAACAACAGCAGATGCAGAAGGAGAGGGTGGAGAAAATAGAACCAGAATTAATATTTCCCACAGCCATCTCTTTAATACAGTCAAAGTCCAAGAACAGCCTGTGTAGTCCTCCAGCAACCCCATCATATAAACTGAGACTAAATTAGCTATAGATAGTAGGGAGGAGCTATAGATAGTAGGGAAAACATCTCCCATAATTTCTTACCACTGGCAATGCTGCTCTGAAGGTTCTGGTAGCTGAAAGCCCCATATTTAAAATACATGGAATATTGTACTCAAACACTGGATGTGCTTCTTTTCCATTTCCAGAATGAGTCAAACTTGGCCGATCCATTTGCCCTTAGCAAGGTCAATCAAAGCTGCCATGTATTTGTGTGTTTCGTTAGAAGCATTTTAAATCTCTCTGTCTCTTTCCCCTGCTGAATCTGTTTCCTTGGGCACCAGCAGAGAGAGGCTTGAATATAGTTTGCCAGCACAAAAATTATTCGGCTTCTTGTGAAATGCCTCTAATCTTAAATCGCTAAGGGCTTGTGGTCTGGAGATGCTTAACCTTAACTAGATGAGACAGTGAAAGCAGCAGCTTGACACATCCCTGTACAGGAGATTTACGTCTCAGTTTGAGTTGAAAGTCAAGAGACAGATGCAGAAAAGGTCAGATGTGATGTGCTTGTTATAAGCCTAAGTGCTTACATTTTAAAACATGTTTTTTTGCCAACCATGTGTGGAGCCAACATAAGGCTCAGCACCACTCTGGTGTGGCATCAGGCTTGTTGCTGAAACACCTTTCCTCCTCTTGCAGGATTTGTTTACCATCTAACATTCATTACAGCATTGTTGTGATCATTGGCTGAAATCCTGTTGGCATAAATATCCACTGCATAAAAAAGATGATGTCATCATCAAGGGACAGAAATCTTTAAAATAAAATAAATAAATAAAAATTTTCCTACCCTTCTCCCCTTCAGGTTTAAGGGATCTCCATTAATCCAGTTTGCTGTTGGAAAGTCTTTCTGGTGGAAAGCCTTTAATACTGGAAAATTGACCTAGATCACTATTTAAAATGTGTCTTTCCAAAAATAATGTTGGCTATTTGTGTGCCAGGCTATGTGCTGTGAGGACTCACATATTGGACAAATGGAAAGAAAACTTCTACAAATTTATCTTTCTGATTTGTACCTTTTCAATATCCTTAATTCATTTTAGTATGTCCATAAGAACTAGCTGCCAGACCCTTTTAAGCCAAGAGACGGAATCAAGAACCATTAACATTTTCAATTTAACAGTAATTTCTAATCTTGCCATTGAGAAAAAGAGGGTTTATCAATTTAATTTAATTTAATTTAATTATCACATTTATATACCGCTCACTCGGCCAAAGCCAACTCAGGGCGGTTCACAATAAAAATTAAAAACACAAGTTAAAACAGTTAAAACAGTTAAAACTACCCACCCCCTAAAAACAAGGGCTGCAGGATCCAAAGGCACCATGGGGAAGAGTTCTTCTACACCAACCACCCAATGGCGGTTACCCTTCCACCTGCACCCCACACTTGACCCGCCAGCCAGGTTTTAAGATCTTTTCTGAAAGGCAGCAATTCCGTCCGGAGACATAGCTCTGTTGGCAGGAGGTTCCAGAGGGCCGGTGCAGACACGGAGAAGGCTCTCCTCCTTGTGCCAGAGAGGCGAGCCCCTCTGGCTGATGGAACGATTAGAGAGCCCCTCCGGTCCGCTCTGGTTGGACGGACAGACGTCCTCAGGGCGATGCGGTCTCTTAGGTAACCCGGCCCACTACCATATAGGGCTTTAAAGGTCAAAACCAGCACCTTGAATTGCACCCGGAGACAAACTGGCAACCAGTGCAGCTCCCGGAGCAGTGGCAAAGCACGGGCATAACGCCCACACCCCATCACCACCCGGGCTGCCGCATTTTGGACCAGCTGTAGCCTCCGAATGGTCGTCAAGGGCAGCCCCATGTAGAGCGCATTGCAATAATCTAGTCTGGAGGTAACCAGAGCGTGAGTGACCATGAGCAAGGAGTCCCGGTCCAGGAGTGGGCGCAACTGGCGGATCACCCGCAGTTGGGCGAAAGCCCTCCTGGTCACAGCCGCCACCTGTTCCTCTAGCAGTAGCCGTGAATCCAGGAGGACCCCCAAGTTGCGCACTGGGTCTGTCTGGGGCAAAATAGCCCCATCCAGAACCAACGATGGTAGCTCCCGGGTTAATGCAGAACCCCCTATCCATAGCCACTCAGTCTTGCTGGGATTCAGTTGTAGCCCGTTAGCCCCCATCCAGACCCCCACAGCTTCCAGGCATCTGGAAAGGACTTTGACGGCATCACTGGGGTCCCCATGGGCCGAGATGTACAACTGAGTGTCATCCGCGTACTGATGGTACCGCACCCCATGGGAACGAATGATCTCACCCAGCGGCTTCATGTAGATGTTAAATAGGAGAGGAGAGAGCACCGAGCCCTGAGGCACCCCCCATTTGAGGGGCCTAGGACTGGACCTCTCACTCTCCAACCACACCGACTGGGTACGACCCCTCAGAAATGAGGAAAACCAGGACCACACATTACCCTGGATTCCCAATCCTCGGAGCCGTCCCAGAAGGATACCGTGGTCAACGGTATCGAAAGCCGCTGAGAGGTCAAGAAGAGCAAGGACGGATGGGTGACCACCGTCCCGCTCCCGCCAGAGATCATCCATCAGTGCGACCAATGCCGTCTCGGTACCATATCCCGGCCTGAATCCTGACTGAAAGGGGTCCAGATAATCCGCTTCATCCAGCACCCCCTGCAGCCGACACGCCACTGCCTTCTCCAACACCTTCCCTAAAAAGGGGAGGTTAGAGACAGGCCTATAGTTGGTTAGGACAGCTGGGTCGAGGGAAGGTTTCTTCAGGAGGGGGCGCACCAAAGCATGTTTTAAAGGTGCAGGAAACACCCCCTCCCGCAATGATGCATTGATCACAGCCCCAACCCAGTCACCTGTCACCGCCTTGGAGGCTTTCACCAACCAGGTGGGACAGGGGTCCAATGGGCAGGTAGTGGCGCGCACAGCTGCAAGGAGCCTGTCCACTTCATCAGGGGCAACTGGATCAAACCGGTCCCAGGTGGTATGGCAAGACTGTGCTCCAGCTCCCTCCGGACTCTCCCCATCCACGCCGGAATTAAACCCAGAGCGAATCCGATCGATTTTCTCCACTAGATGGTCAGCAAAGTCCTCAGCCGACCCCTGCCAACCAGGCACCGGGGTCCCCCTACCAAGGAGAGACCTGGTAACCCGGAACAGGGTGGCCGGGCGATTGTCAGCGGAGGCAATAAGGGTGGTGAAGTATTGCCGCCTCACCACCTCCATCACCACTAGATAGGCCCTAATAGCGGCTCTAGCTAGTGTCCAATCGGAGTCTCTCTGGGTCTTCACCCAGCGGCGCTCTAGGCGTCTCTTTGCCCGTTTGAGCTCCCGCAGTTCATCTGTGAACCACGGAGATGACCTAGCTCCATGAGCTCTGAGAGGCCGTAGTGGTGCGATTTCATCCAAGGCCGCTGTTGTCATCCTGTTCCACAGGTCAACCAGCGCCTCGGGCGAATCGTGTTGCCGATCCAGAGGGAAATCCCCCAGTTCCCTCTGGAATCCATCAGGATCCATCAGTTGCCGGGGGCGGGCCATTCTAATAGGCCCTGCCTCCCTACGGTGAAGCGTCGCACCCAGGAAGTCTAGAGCCACCAAATAATGATCTGACCATGGCACAGGTGTTATGTCTAGTTTCCGTAGTCTCAGATCACTCTGCCACTGCTCCGACAAAAAGATTAAATCTGGTGTGTGGCCACTGCCCCTGGTCGGGCCCTGAATTACCTGAATCAGGTCCATATCTGCCATGGAAGCCATGAACTCCGGAGCCACCCCGGAGCCAGTCCCCAGCGAAGGCAAATTGAAGTCCCCCAGAACCATCAATCTAGGGAACTCCAATGCCAACGCTGAGATGGCCTCGAGGAGCTCAGGCAGGGAGTCCCTTACCCTGCAAGGGGGCAGGTACAGGAGTAAGACTCCCAACTGACCCTTAAAGCCCAGACGCAGAAGCAGGGCCTCACAACCCAGAATTTGTGGAGCGGTGGCCCTGGTGACTCCCAGTGACTCCCTGGCTATGATGGCAACGCCACCGCCCTTACCCTCATCCCTAGGCTGGTGCCAAATACTGAACCCAGCTGGACACATTTCTGACAGAGGAACCCCATCCTCTGGTCTCAGCCAGGTCTCAGTGATACATGCCAGGTCGGCCCGCTCCCCCATAATGGAGTCTTGTATCAGGGGGGCCTTATTACATACCGACCTGGCATTCATCAGCAGCAGCCTAAGGGCAGGGTCACCCTGGGTCAGCTGCTCAGGACCTAGAGGTGTAACCGTGGGGCTGGAACGAGGGACAGCTACTAAGCATCTGCCCCGCGTTCCCCGGGTGCGGCCCGCCCCTCGGTACCCGCTATATCGCCCCATGCCCATCACAACCTCTATATTGGTCTCCGGAGCCTCCCTGCTTGCCCTGGACAGAATGCTGCCTCTCCTTCCTGGCTGGCCTGGCAATCTCTCCCTCCCTCCCTTCCACCCCAATATAAAACCGCCCCATTCACTCCCCCCACCACCCTCCGCACGGCTCCGGTGGTGATGGAAGTGGTGGGGCATTCTTCCACAACTGTGTTGAACCCTCAACTGCCGGGCAGGGCCCGAAACGCCGGCCGATGGCGAGGCCAGCGAGCCTCTTCGCCCCCGCCGGGGCCGAACACAGCGGCGGTGATGTTTCGTCTGGCAGGCCCCCTCGCCTTTTGAGTCCTGGCGAGGGGCGGGGGGCGGGGCCCAAAACGCCGGCCAATGGTGAGGCCAGCGAGCCTCTTCGCCCCCGACGGGGCCGAACACAGCGGCGGTCCTTGGCGTTGGCCCCGCATTTGAGGCTGCCTGCCGAAACTCCCTCCAGCTGTACCTGTTCATCTCCCGCCGGTCTGGCCGGGAGGGAAAGAGAGCGCCCGGTGTCCTTGGCGTTGGCAGCGTCGGCCCCACTTTTGAGGCTGCCTGCCGAAACTCCCTCCAGCTGTGCCTGTTCATCTCCCGCCGGTCTGGCCGGGAGGGAAAGAGAGCGCCCGGTGTCCTTGGCGTTGGCAGCGTCGGCCCCACTTTTGAGGCTGCCTGCCGAAACTCCCTTCAGCTGTGCCTGTTCATCTCCCGCCGGTCTGGCCGGGAGGGAAAGGGAGCGCCCGGTGTCCTTGGCGTTGGCAGCGTCGGCCCCACTTTTGAGGCTGCCTGCCGAAACTCCCTCCAGCTGTGCCTGTTCATCTCCCGCCGGTCTGGCCGGGAGGGAAAGGGAGCGCCCGGTGTCCTTGGCGTTGGCAGCGTCGGCCCCACTTTTGAGGCTGGCTGCCGAAACTCCCTCCAACTGTGCCTGTTCATCTCCCGCCGGTCTGGCCGGGAGGGAAAGGGAGCGCCCGGTGTCCTTGGCGTTGGCAGCGTCGGCCCCACTTTTGAGGCTGCCTGCCGAAACTCCCTCCAGCTGTGCCTGTTCATCTCCCGCCGGTCTGGCCGGGAGGGAAAGGGAGCGCCCGGTGTCCTTCAAATCTCTATGTAGTGGCAATTTGTGTTTACCAGGAAATACAGTCAATTGTAGTACTTTTAATACTTTTTTGATGCTGTGCAATATCACCAAATATTGGTTAAAATCTTGTTGGTGCAGTTCTGCACATGTAAGATTGGTGACATCACCAGCTCTGAAAGCCCTCTCCTTCTTCTTCACTTCCTCTTTTATCACTTTGGGTGTCAAGGGAGTAGGCCTTAGTAGGTAATTAGGTAACTGAAATTTGCCAGTTCCTCTCCTCCATGTTCTGAAGCTCTCTAGGAATTCTTTTCATCCTACAGAAGACTTTGAGGACCTCAAGATGGGAGATGAGTAATTTTACAATCCATAACTAATTAAAAGAAGGATCTTTAGGAAGCCGTGTGTGTGTGTGTGTGTTAATTACTGATAAAAACCTTGTGTGAGAACAACTGCACCAACAGGATTTCAGGCAATGATTATTAATTTTATTCCAAAACCTGGCTACTTGGGTCATTGCATCCATATATGTAACAATGTACCTTTTTCTCCACAGCCTCTCTGGTGCTTTGAGGAAATTACCCCTACAAACCTGGCTGACTTAACAGGCCATATTTGCTAGTTATGCATTATGTTTTGTAAGTTTTGTTTAATGGACATTGATGTATTTTATATACTTGAAGAGCATGAAATTTGGTTCCAATGTCAACTTAGAAGCGCCATATGTAAATCAGGTTTTCCAAGCCAATCTGATACCAATGGAAGAATCGTAGGTTGCTGCAATTAATTATACTAATTATGTGCCATTGTGGACTGCCTGCGTAGTGGGGAATCTTATGAATATGAATGTATTAATATACTACTCCCTATAAGTTTGTTCTCTGGCCACAGCCGTGCCATAATTCAGAATAAAGACTTCCTATCTTGGAAGCACGGGCTTTGCTGGAGGAGATAGATAAAGATTGGGCATACATTCCTAAAATGCTTCCCGATTGACAGGCAACATCCTGGTTTAACATAACAATAGCCACAGATGTTTCCCTGAGTTAAGGTAAACAATAGAGATTAATAGACACAAATGAGATAGGGCCCAGGGAAAAAGATACTCCTTTAGAATAGAGTAGAACATTAGAAACCCTTGCCTATAGTATCGGGGTGACTTAGAAATGCTTAGCAAGCAGCTCCCCTCTGTAATCAGGGGCGGCAACCACCTCAGGGTCGTTACACCCACAGGCAGGGTAATAAAAGCTTTTTGCCCACCTCATTTTGGGGCTGGACCACTACATCACGGCCTCGGTGTGTCTTTATTCTAGCGCAGCAGGGCTTCGCATTACAACATGCCATCAAGTCAATTTGGACTTAGTGTGATCCTTTCCAGGATTTTCTAGGTAGAGACTACTCAGAAAAGGTTTATTGTTCTCATCTTCTGGGGGCATCCTGGTACTGTGCAGTTTGCTTAAGACTACATAGGCTGGCTCTTCTGGGGTGCACAGTGGGACTTCAACAACCAATCTGTCTCTGAAGTCAGATACCTTACCTAACTCACTGAGCTATCTATCTATCTATCTTTATCACTGCTACTACTATGACTACAACTACTATGACTATTACTCAATTAAGAACATAAGAACATAAGAACATAAGAACAGCCTTGCTGGAACAGGCCACAGCCCATCCAGTCCAGCATTCTGTCTCACACAGTGGCTCACCATTTCCTTCAGGGTATTCCCAAGGAGATGCCTTCACCTGCTTAGGATTCCCTGGAAATGGCATTGAGAGATATCCTGCCTATCTCTCCAACCCGGAGGTTGTCCTTAGGTAGCCATAATTATAGCCATTGATAGCCTTGTCCCCCATGAACTTGTCTAATCCTTTCTTAAAGCTGTCAAGACTGACAGCTGTCACCACTTCTTCTGGCAGGGAGTTCCATAGACCAGTAATCCTCTGGGTGAAAAAGTACTTTCTCTTATTTGTTTGAGAACTAGTACCCAAAAGTTTCATGGAGTGTCCCCTAGTTCTAGTGTTGTGCGATAGGGAAAACAGTTTTTCCTTATCCACTTTGTCCACACCGTGCATGATTTTATAAACTTCAATCAGGTCACCTCTTAGACGCCGTCGTTCAAGAGTGAAAAGGCCCAACCGTTGCAGCCTCAGATGGTAAGGAAGGTGTTCCAGTCCCCTAATCATTCTGGTTGCCCTCCTCTGTACTTTCTCCAACTCCATAATATCCTTCTGGAGGTATGGCGACCAGAACTGTACACAGTATTCCAGATGGGGCCTCACCATAGATTTATAAAGAGGCAAAATGACACTTGCTGACTTATTTTCTATACCCTTCCTAATGATCCCTAACATTGAGTTTGCTTTTTTCACTGCTGAGGCACACTGGGTTGACACCTTCATTGAGCTGTCCACCAGGACACCAAGGTCCCTTTCCTGGTTTGTCGCAGAGAGTTCAGACCCCATCAGTTTATAAATGTAATTGGGGTTTTTTGCCCCAACATGCATCACTCTGCACTTACTGATGTTGAAGCTCATTTGCCACTGTTTTGCCCACTCCCCCAGTGTCAAGAGATCCCTCTGGAGCTCTTCACAATCTCTCACAGTTTTCACTACCCTGTATAATTTAGTATCGTCAGCAAATTTGGCTACCTTGCTTTTTACTCCTACCTCTAGATCATTTATGAAGAGGTTGAAAAGCAGGGGTCCCAGTACTGAACCTTGGGGGACCCCACTCTTTACTTCCCTCCACTTGGAGAAGTGTCCATTTAGTGCTACCCTCTGTTTCCTGTCCCTTAGCCAGTTGCTGATCCAGGACAAGACCTGTCCCTTTATTCCATGACTGGTAAGTTTATTCAAGAGCCTTTGGTGTGGGACCTTGTCAATTAGCCAATTGGATATCAGCAATACTACTCCTTTAGTGATGATGGTATCCCAGCTGAATTTTTCGAAGCCCTAAAAGAGGATGGAATCAAAGTATTGCATTCTATATGCCAGTAGATTTGGAAAATACAGCAATGGCCACAAAATTCGAAAAGATCAATATATGTTTCAATCCCCCAAAAGGGCAATGCCAAAGATTGTTCAAATTATCGAACAATTGCACTCATCCCACACGCTCGCAAGGTTATGCTCAAGATAATACAGGATAGACTACAGTAGCACGTGGAGAGAGAATTACCAGAAGTGCAGACTGGGTTCCGAAGAGCCAGAGGAACTAGAGACCACATTGCCAACAGACGTTGGATCATGGAGAAAACAAAGGAATATCAGAAACAAGTCTACTTCTGTTTCATTGACTATACCAAGGCCTTTGACTGTGTGGACTATAACAAAATGTGGCAAGTAATTAAAGAGATGGGACTACCAGAACACATTATATGCCTCGTGAGAAATCTGTACATGAGTCAAGAAGCAACATTTAGGACAGGATACAGAATGACAGAGTGGTTTGGAATAGGAAAAGGAGTAAGGCAAGGCTGTATTTTACCACCCTGCTTATTTAACTTATATACAGAGCACATAATGTGCAATGCAGGGATGGACAAATCACAAGTTGGAATTAAAATTGCTGGGAGAAACATCAACAATTTGAGATGTGCAGATGATACTAATGGCAGAAAGAGAGGAAGACCTAAAGAAGCTCCTGATTAGGTTGAAAGAAGAAAGTGCAAAAGCTGGCTTGAGACTCAACATCAAGAAAATCAAGATAATGGCAACAGGCCCTATCAGCCCCTGGAAAATAGATGGGGAAGAAGTAGAAGCAGTGACAGACTTTACTTTCTTAGGATCTAAGATCACTGCAGATGGTGATTGCAGCCATGAAATATAAAGGCGACTGATTCTGGGGAGACAAGCGATGAGAAACCTGGGGAACATAGTTAAAAGTAGAGACAACACCTTGCAAACAAAAGTTTGCATAGTCAAAGCAATGGTATTCCCAGTGGTAATGTATGGTTGTGAGAGCTGGACAGGAAAGCTGAGCACAGAAGAATAGATGTCTTTGAAAAGTGGTGTTGGAGGAGAGTTTTGAGAGTACCCTGGGACAGCGAGAAGAACAAATAGGTCGATCCTAGAAGAAACCAGCCCTGACTGCTCCTTGGAAAGTCAAATAACGAAGATGAAGCTAAAGTACTTTGGACATCAAATTAGAAGAGAGGATTCACTTGAGAAAGCCTTGATACTGGGAAAGGTTGAGGGAAAAAGAAGAAGGGGGCAGCAGAAAATGAGATGGCTAGATGGTATTGTTGATGCAATGAGCACAGAGTGGAGCAGGTTGAGGAGGATGGTGGAGGACAGAGGTGCTTGGCGGGCAATGGTCCATGGGGTTGCAAAGGGTTAGAATCAACTGAGCAACTGAACAACAAAACTCCGTTAATGACCTTTGTTCATGTTATACAAAGATTCACAAATTGGGGATGGGAACACGGTGTCCCCTGTAGCTGTACTAAATGTTGAACAAAAGAAAGGATTTGTGTCTTCTGAAACTAAGTAAATTTTATATCACTCAGCATTTTGCCATAACTAAATAAGTCTCTCAGTCTAAGTTTCCTTTCTCCTCCCATTCCTGAAATTGCAAACTTTTGTCTGAGGAGCAGACATCTGGGTGTGCCAAAATTGGGCAAAGGATTGGTAAGATAGATGCTAGATGCTTCACTCACCATTGGCAGGATTCCAACATACTGATATAGAAGGGATTTGCTGTTGTGTTTAATTTGCTTTTGGTAACAGGAAGATAGGGGGCATTTCAATGTCTTTCCTCACATAAATCTGCAAGGAAGTCAACTCCTTTTTCTTCTTTCATGTTTGGATCAGACTTTAAACTCCCCAAATGAAGCCACCTTTTGATGAATTCATTTCGTAGCTCCTTTTGCCTGACTTTGTGTGAGAAAGATTAGCTGGTACAACCAGGTTGGCGTTGCCCATAGTACACTCAATTATGGTTCAAAAATATCATAATCTTTGGGGAGGCTCTTCTGAAATGTTATGTATTTTAAAAATGGCAACAAAAGATTGGACTTTGAAGGTGTTCAGTGGCAGAAGGAAATACATAATTCCCCATTTATAGAAGCAGCAGGCCAGTAATTATATCATTGGAGCCTCCAACAGCTGTAGAGTAGAATTGCAGCTGGAAGTACATGGTGGAGCACTTTGCAGCAGATGTTGGCAGGATCCAGCCAAATGACAATTTGTGGCATTGTTTTGAAGGCTGGTTTGGCTACCACTGATGTCATAGTAAATGCTGGAATTAAATTGCTTCATTTATCATTATGAAACAAGCAAAAAAGAATACTGAAACTGGAAACAATCTGTGCTCTTTTGAATTTCTTAAATATACTGTATTTCAGCCTGCTTCTCCTTCTTAATCCCTTTTCTATTTTTTAAGCTTTTCAACATTGCAACATTTACACTGCAACTCCAGACAAATAAGTAAGCAGCACAAGTAAGCAGATGATATATTGGGGATTTTCATTCAGAAAATTACATTCATTGAGCATTATGGAACAATTATGAATCATTTATTCCCATTTTTTGAATGTCAGTTCTCTTCACATTTTCATCATGTCTTGTTCACACTGCAGGGGTTTAACTATCAATCCCACTCAATTCTATATAGCTTTAAAATGGCTCTGCAATAAACTGCAATCAACAGAAACAAGCATTTTATAAAGCCATGTGAACCTATAACCCAATGAATGTTTTCCCATATTTACAATGCGCCCTATTTTCAAATCTCACCGTGATTCACTTTGTTTCAGACAAAATTTTATCCCCATGCTATCCTGCTCATTCTCTATCAAAAATATGAGCTGTAAGCTTTCTATGTTTCCATTACATGGTTTTGACTTACACACACACTGTAAGCCACCCTGAGTGCTGCTTACATCAAAGGGGCAGGGTATAAATATGAATGAATATAATCATTTTTAAATTCTTTAAAAGTATATCTTCCAATTTTTCAGCTGTAACTAAAGTAGCTATTATACTTTTCCAAAAAGTTTGCAATGCTACAAAACCTTTATCTGTCCTCTAACCACTCCATCACTACCTTGATGCCCATAACAGACATGAGTCTACATTACAAATTGCTACACTTGGGTGGTATGACCTGCTGCCTCCACCATTTTGTGAGGCCACACCTTTGTAACTAAAAAAAGTAACTAAAGGTTTCTAGTAAACTAATTCATTTATTGGGAAGATATTACAGTTGGGTTTCACTATTAATTTTCTTCTAAGAAATAATCATAGAGCCAAATCTGCAAGTATGTTGCATTCATTTTATGTGTAACTCTAGAAAATCAAGGGTAATTTTGTCACATTGGGGATTTATTTGCAATTCATTCAGTGGCAGGTGATTTGAAAGACTGTATGAGGAACAGTATTTGTTTCTTTAGCATTAATGACACATCAGATAAACATACAAAAAACCCTCTTGTTCTTTTCTAAAGTATAGAGATCCTACTTAATGTTTAAGGAAAACCCAAGATATAACCTCTTAGATAAATAACCAGAGACAGAAAAGTTAAAGAGCTGTGAAGTCTAATTATATTAACCCACAAAAAATTGGTGAGTTCACATTTAACATATGAACAGGGAATCTACTGAGACATTATGAGAGGGTTTGTATCAAAACTGTGGAAATGTTCTCAGAATTGTAATTATTCTTTAGTTTTGACATTAAGTCCAACTCTACCATAAGGCACATTGTGGTACTTTTCTCAGCAGCAGAATAGGGATTTCATAAAGAGAGTGGGTAAATATCCCAGATGGGTGGGATAGAAAGGACAGACAGACAGATGAACGAATGAACAAACAAACAAACATCTTTAGTTTTGTAAAAACAAATAGTATACATTTCCCCCCAGATTCTGGAATGTCTTATTTGACTTCATGTGCTACCTAATGACTGGGAGGAGCCTTTTGTATTTTGCCTCAAGCAACAAAGAACCATGTATTTAACTGACACAATTGTATACAGAACAATTTGTGCTACTTTTGTTGTTGTTCAGTCGCACAGTCGATTCCGACTCTTTGCGACCCTATCGACCATCGCTCTCCAGGCACCTCTGTCCTCCACCATCCTCCTTAGTCCACACAGTCCCATGCCCATTGTGTCTACAATACCATTTTTGGCCATCCCCTTCTTCTTTTGCCCTCCACCTTCCCCAGCATCAAGGCCTTCTCAAGTGAATCCTCTCTTCTCATTTGATGTCCAAAATACTTCAACTTCATCTTTGTTATTTGTCCTTCTAAGGAGCACTCAGGGCTAATCTCTTCTAATATTGACCTATTTGTTCTCCTCGCTGTTCAGGGGACTCTCAAAACTCTCCTCCAGCCCACATCTCAAAGACATCTATTTTTCTTCACTCAGCCTTTCTAATGGTCCAGCTCTCACAGCCATACATTACCACCGGAAATACTCTCCTCCAGCACCACATCTCAAAGGCATCTATTTTTCTTCGCCTAGCCTTTCTAATGGTCCAGCTCTCACAGCCATACATTACCACTGGAAATACCATTGCTTTGACTATGTGGACCTTTGTTTGCAGTGAGATATCTCTACTTTTCACTATGTTCCTCAGGTTTTTCATAGCTTGTCTCCCAAGAATCAGTCGCCTTTTTATTTCATGGCTGCAATCTCCATCTGCAGAGATTTTAGATCCTAAGAAAGTAAAATCTGTTACTGCTTCTACTTCTTCCCCATCTATTTTCCAGGGACTGATATGGCCTGTTGCCATTATCTTGGTTTTCTTGATATTGAGTCTCAGGCCAGTTTTTGCACTCTCTTCTTTCAACCTAATCAGGAGCTTCTTTAGGTCTTCTTCACTTTCTGCCATTAGGGTGGTAGCATCTGCATATCTCAAATTGTTGATGCTTCTCCCAGCAATTTTGATCCCATATTGTGATTCCTCCATCCCTGCATTGCACATTATGTGCTCTGTGTATAAGCTGAATAAGCAGGGTGACAGAATGCAGCCTTGTCTTACTCCTTTTCCTATTCCAAACCATTCCATCATTCCATACTCTGTCCTAACTGTTGCTTCTTGACTCATGTACAGATTTCTCATGAGGCATATAATGTGTTCTGGTAATTCCATCTCTTTAATTACTTGCCACATTTTGTTGTGGTCCACACAATCAAAGGCCTTGGTGTAGTCAATGAAACAGAAGTAAGCTTGTTTCTGGTATTCCTTTGTTTTCTCCATGATCCAACTAAGTTGGCAATGTGATCTCTGGTCTCCCTGCCTCTTCTGAACCCAGCCTGCACCTCTGGTAGTTCTCTTTCTACATGCTGCTGCAGTCTATCCTGTATTATCTTGAGCATCACTTTGCTAGCTTGTGGGATGAGCGCAATTGTTCGATAATTTGAACATTCTTTGGCATTGCCCTTTTTTGGGATTGGGACGTATACTGATCTTTTCCAATCCTGTGGCCACTGTTTCGTTTCCCAAATCTGCTGGCATATAGCATGTAGTAGCTTGATTCCATCATCTTTTAGGGCTTTGAAGAATTCAACTGGGATACCATCATCTCCACTGGCTTTGTTATTTGCCGTGCTTTTTAGGGCCTTTCTGACTTCACTCTCTAGGATGTCTGGTTCAAGTTCAATTTCCCCCTCATTGTTATTATCTGGGGTGTTTAGGTCTTTTTTGTAAAGTTCCTCTGTTTACTCTTTCCATCTTTTCTTTATCTCTTCTGCATCCTCTAACTCTTTGCCATCTTTGTCTTTTATCGTGGTCACTTTTGCTTTGAATGTTCCCTTGACTTCCCCATTTTTTAAAAAAAGAGATCTCTAGTCCTGCCTCTTGTGTTGTTTTCCTCTATTTCTTTGCACTGTTCATTTAGGTAGCTTTCCTTATCTCTCCTTACATTTGTTTGAAATTCTTTATTTAAGTGATTGTATTTTTCCTTTCTCCTTTACCTTTTGCGTTCCTTCTTTCCTCTGCTATTTTAAGAGCCTCATCCGACAACCACTTTGCTTTCTTGCACTTCTTTTCTTTTGGTATAGTTTTCCTTGCTGCCTCCTGCATAATGTCTCTCATCTCTGTCCATAATTTTTCTGGTACTACTTCTATCTGGTCCAGACCATTGAATCTGTTCCTCACCTCCACCGTGTATTCCTTGGGTATGTTGTCTAGATCATATCTATCCGGCTTATTAGTTTTCCCTATTTTCTTCAGTCTGAGCCTGAATTTTGCAATCAGTAGATTGTGATCTGAGCCACAGGTCTTGTTTTTGCTGACTGTATGGAGGTTCTCCATCTTTGGCTGCAGAGTATGTAGTCAATTTGGTTTCGATGTTGGCCATCTGGTGATGTCCATGTGTAGCATCTCCTCTTGTGTTGCTGGAAAAGGGTGTTTGCTATGACTAATGTGTTATCTTGGCAGAACTCTATCAGTCTTTGCCCTGCTTCGTTGTGCTACTACTTATAGTAAATGCAAATAAGACTACCATCTGAACCACATCTAGCCAGTAGGAATGTTAGTAGTGTGTTTTAGCACAAAAGAAAGTAGGGGTCTTGTAGTGCCTTAAAACTAATTTTTATTTCTTGAAAGTTTTCAAATTTCATAATATGAAGAAATCTGTTATGACATATAAAACCCTTTATAAAACTTATGGGAAAAAAACTTGGAAATCTTAAAGGTTGTACAAGACTTTTGTTTTCATCACAGTTGTGATTTGGCTCTGATTTAAAGCTGGCCTTACTTAGGGTATAATCAAATATTAGAGCCTGGAATTCAAAGGTACTCCACTAAAAGTTGGGTGGAAAAATCCTCTCACAAGATAGGTTACAGCAGCAGGATTTTAGTATTTATTTATTTTTAAATGGTAGTATTGACGCCTATTTTGTATTTTGGCAGCTTGGCTGAAATTCCGAGACTTTCTGAGTAGATCAAACAATTCCCATGAAGATGACATTTTAAAGTTGGTCGCTCATTCACCTGAATCTACAGTGAAACCTTAGTAAAACTATTCAATTATACAAGAAAAGCACGGACATTACTCAGAGATACTGGTGTTTAGAAAAGCTATTTGATCTTAGACTCCTGTAGTTCTCAATGGCCATAATGGCTGGGAATTGTTGGCCAGAAAACTAGCTTTCCCAAGCCTGCCAAGATATTGCAGTGACAGTTTCACATAAAAACAAATAGAGCACTAAATTGTGACTCTACCTTAGTTGTCTGGGGAACCTTAACTGTCTTGTAGTTAAGACTGTATCACCTGCCATTAGACTGTCTCTTTATAATGAGAGGAAAAGTACCTCAGGAAGGTGTACTACATGAAGCAGACAGAATTTTCAAAATGGGATTAAAGAAAATGAAGGAGACAGTTTCAAACTTGTCAAACCCACTCAGCCTACCTAATTGTCTCAAACCTAGCTCTGTAACATGAACTAGAAAATGAAAAGTTAAGGTGTCGTTACAAAGACAATGAAGAACACAGTGCTGAACCACTGAAGTACACAGAATGGGTTACCAGAGTATTTTGAAAGCAGATGGTTTTGTCCCTATGTAGCAATTATAAATAACAACTAGAATATCTCAGTTGGAGGAATCTTGTATTCTAAAATGTGAGGGTCTTTTGTAGCATAAGCAAGGAGATGGGTGTTTATAATACTAGGTATATTAGTAGCTTGTATTTGATGAATATTTACTATCAACACACTCTAGATGTATTTAAATATCATCTTCCTTTTGCAGAACCATCCCTAGACATTTTGCTAACAGTGGTGGTGCAGCATAACAAACAAAAAACAAAACAATACCATCCCAATGTCAGTACATATATCCCCAAAAGCCAGACAAGTTATTTTGAGACTTCAAGCAGAACATTACACAACTAGTTTTTCCCATTCTTAGCAGCAAAATATTAAAGACCAAACAATATGTTAGTGTGTCTAATGGTAGTGCTTGTCTTGACCTTTTGCAACATTAGTGTTGTCTATACATGATATCCTTCCAAAGTTACCAGATAATAGCATTTTTGAGAATATCGTTTTTTAAATACAGTGGAACCTTGGTTGACAAACGGCTTGGTCAACATAAAAATCACATAACAAAATCTATAGAAAATAGTGGCTCAGTTTGCAGAATTTTTTCCTGGAACGGATTAATTGGTTTTCAATGCATTCCTATGGGAAACTGCATTTCAGTCAATGCATTCCTATGGGAAATGCATTCAATGTATTCCTATGGGAAATTTGGCTAAAGTAATTTTCGCTGTAAGAAACGTCCTGAAGAATGCATTAATTATGTTAACCAAGGTTCCACTGTATACTTATTACAGGATCACAAGTCATGAACCCATATGACTGGAGGCTGACATTTTGTACAGATGAGAGAAGGTTAGGCTGTGGTAGAAGAAAGACAAATAGTCGTTTGGGGGACCCAAAGTGGTACATATGGGATTTCAAGGAGATCAACTATGCCAAGGTAGACAATTAAAAAACTGAGGGAAGAGTGGTTGAGAATACATGATGAACATCTTTATACCTGTTGTCAGGCTCAATACTTAGAAACATTACTGTCTAGATTACAGTGCCCAAGATCCTATCTATAGTCATGCTGTTTGTGGCATTATGGGAGTTGTAGTGTAGAAAATAAATGTTTTCAAGCTGTGGTCTGGCTGTGGACAAAACAGTTCTGCAATGTTGAAGCAGTTGGCTATTAATTTCAGAAAGGTCAAAAGTGATAAGTATTGAGTTCTAAAGCTGCCATAAATGGTACCCATCTCCCTTTCTGATATAAGCTGTACAAAGCCCAGGCAGGGTTCTCATAGATGATAGATGCTTAAGGAGTGTTCTAATCCACAAGAGATATTGTTTACCTTGAGGAGTGAGTCCTGAGACTGGGACTTGATTTGGTGTAAAGGGAATGTCCTCTTGAGTCTGCCATCAGTCATATTGATAGAAGTGTAAATGGTGGCCTAGAAGCACAGAAGTCAGGCTGCCAGGTTTCCAATTGAAAAAGAGTGCAGGAAGCAAGATGCTGCAGCCTGAGTCTGGGGCCACAGGTTTTGTACCAACTCCACACAAACACATATTTATAAATTACTTCCCTACTTTTCTGTTCATACAGTATTACAGCAAAGTCTCCTCCTGCCGCAATATATCAGCATTTCATGACTCTCAAAATGAGTTAAGGATCTTCCAATCAAATTAATGATAAATACATTGATTTGTGGCATAAAGTTCATGAGTATGGACCTCTGGAACTGTTCATGGATTTTGTGGATTTTCTGTTCATGGATTATCATGGATTTTGCTACACCAAGTACAGATCTGGACATGTTTTTCTATGTTAACTGGCTTAAGAAAAATGTCAAGTGGCACTACAATATCTTCAAGGGAGGGGGGAAAGATGTATTTGAATAACCAAATCCAAACCTGTAGCTTTCAGACTCTTCTGCCTTCTCCCCATAATGAGTTTTGACATATTCTTCTTATGGGACTGGAGGAACTCCTCAAATAAGAGGGAGGATCAGAAAAACCAGTAATGTCAGAAAAACCTGAAGATAGTAATTCATTCCCATACTGGGCATGATTAAAGGAAAGGACAGATGAAGAGGGAAAATTATTATTGCTCCCTATCAAAGTTATACAGCTTACCGTGTTGAAGAGCAGACAAGTGTTAAAGTCATATATAGTCAAAGACCATTAGGTGCAATTCACACTTCACTAAAATCAAGAGCAAAGTATCCATTGATTCCAATGGTCCTTGATTGTAGGCACTGACATCCTTTGAATAGTGATGCTCAGCTCACTACTATAAATAACAATAATGGTTCTGTAGCAAGAGAGAATCAGTATGATCTCAGGGGACCAATTCTTCAACTCTGCATTATCACCAGCAATTCAGGATAACCAATGCTTGGCACATACCTTCTTTGCAGCTATAACTTTCCACACTTTCCAATTTGTTTCAAACATTACATGAAAATGTCAAAACAATAAAGATGAAATATGTCTTGAAAAGTTGGCCTCTGCTGGCTTAGAGCTGCTATGAAAGAGCCATGAGTCATTTGGAAGCAATGGACCATTAAAGAAGGAATGATAGATGCTTCAAGAGTAAAGGAAGAAATAGCCAATGCTTTCACCAAAGGAAACTAACCTTCTGGGCACCCAGAAAGACAAATGTTTGACAAACATGTTATTTGTCAAACAATGTGGCAGATTTTCCTGAAGCTTGATATCTGAATTCTGTTACTCTTGGTGAGTGGCAGCAATGGCACATTATGTATGTATGTATGTATGTATGTATGTATGTATGTATGTATGTATGTATGTATGTATGTACGTACGTACGTACGTACGTGCGTGCGTGCGTGCGTGCGTGCGTGCGTGCGTGCGTGCGTGCATGCGTTTATTATTAATAACCCAATACATGTGCAAGATGATTTGCTATAAAGCTATAAAAAGAATGAAGCACCAGTGTTTAAGAAACCATAACTCTCAAAAGCTAATTACATAGGTCACAATAAAGCAGTGGTACCCTCTAAGTATCACATGTTAATGAAAGTTAAGTACTATAGTTTTAACAGCTGTACACTAGGCAAAAGATGAGCAAGCCAACCTAACCATCCTGCGGAGGGTGTTCTATAGATGGGGTACTATTCCCTTGAAGTTCCCTCTCTAAGATCACTCCTCTAGGGCATGAATTATGTAAGAAGGGTGCTAACAATAAATGGAAGTTCTGAGCAGGTTCCTACAAAAGGAGGTGTGATATGTTCTCTAAAGCACTCCTTATTTATGGCACTCCTTACACACACACACACACACACACACACACACACACACACACACACACACACGTGCGCGTGCGTGCGTGCGTGCGTGCGTGCGTGCGTGCGTGCGTGCGTGCGTGCGTGCGTGCGTGCGTGTGACCACATGCCATATATTCTGGTCAACCCTTACAAATGTAAGGCTTTGGAGGATTAGGTAGGATTGGTATTAAACCTTAGAAAGAGATGCTCTGAAAGGTAACAAAGCCACAGAACCTTTACAGCTTTATAATTAATACCAAACCTAGAACTTATTATGTGCAGGTGGACTGGAATAGGGGAGATAATGGTTAAATTAACTCACAACGACAATCAATCTGGCTGCTACATTTAATTATATTGTGTTTCAAATAAAGACCGCAAGATATACTGTATGTAGCCACCTCCACCCCATGGGTTGAGCCCCCCCCAAAAAAAACCCGTAAGCAATAGGCACATCCCAGGAAGCCTCCATCAACACACAAATCAGTCTGCTTCTGCAGACATTTCTGTGGTCATGTGGCAGGCATGACTAGACACCAGAGCACACGTAACACAGAGCACAAGTTCCACCATTGGAACTTCGCATAGGTTCCTAAGCCAGGCGCCTACTAACCTGCAACTACCATTCGTGCACATGCCCGAACTGGGTCCGCAGGTCAACGAAGGTTTGAGAAAAGCGCCAGTGGGGCAAGAGCCCCACAAACACGAAAAAGGGAAACAACTTCATTTCCCAACGTTCCTTGAGCCGCGCCAGAGCCAATCAGGCTGAGAGGTGCGAGCAAAAGGAACGTTCAGAAACGCGCTGCGTCTAATCAAAAGAAAACTGCAGGGGAAAAAATGACGCACAAGCCAAAAACGCAAACGCTAAACTACAAACCCCAGTATCCTATGTGCCATGAGCACGCAGAACACTGAGGAAGCTGGCGAGCGAAAAATAAAAATAAAAAACACACCGGGAGTGCAAGTCCGCAGCAGCCAGACACAGTGCCTCACAGAAAAAAAGCCACAAAAACAGGGGGGGCGGCCAAGGGGGGAAAAGGCACTGGGCCCCCCTTGAAAGTGAACCCATTCCCAGGTAAGCAAAGCCATCGGACGGCGCTCCGCCCGCTGACTTTACTTACTGCAAAAGGGTTTCAGTTTCAGCAGAGAGGTGATTTCCCTCCCTCCACACACACACACACACACACACCATATTAAAGAGAAGAAAACAAGTGGTTTCTTCTCTTTAAAAATGGAATGTCAAGCTTGAAAAAAATTGAGGGAAATGTGAAATTGGTTCAAACTGAGGTAATTGCCATAAAAAAGGAAATAAAAGGGACTCAGGAGGTGGTGCGGGAGAATAAGCTGAAATTGGATGAGCAAGAGAGAAGGATTGATGCTGTGGAAGATATGATGAGAAAGCAGAACATTGTGATCCGTCAGGTCGTGGAACGGACTCCGGACTTGTTAAGAGAAAGAGTGGTTCAGTGGTTAAATGGTCTGAATATGGGAAAAGAATTTGTCCAGGAAGATTTTGTAAGTGTATTTCGGGTGGGCCCAAGAAGAGGGAGGGTAGTTCAAAGAAATGTGTTGGTAAAATTTGCAAATTGGGCTGATAAGCTAAAAGTAATGGCCCATCTGAAACGTGTTGGTCCTGATGCCCTGAAATTTGATGGTTCTGATGTAGAAGTTTATAATGATATCTCATTGAAATAAAGAACGTGGAGATACAAGATGAGGCCTGTAACTAAACTGTTGATGAGTAAAAATGTAAGGTATAATTGGAGATTTCCACAGCAACTGCGCTTTTTTTATGACAAAAGAATGCAAGTAATTGATGAAGGGGCCAACCCATTGGAGTACTTGAGTTTGTTGGAACTGGTAAAAATCAATTCGGAAGAATGGATAAATCTTAAGAAGGAATTGATGGAATCCGGAGCTTTGTGGAGGGAGTATGAGAGGAAGGAAGCTGGTGGGGCAACAGGTGGAACACCGCAGCGAAGGGAAGAGGAGGAGGAGCTGTCGTTGATCATGGTGGAGGAGGAGACAAGTAAGGAGCAATGAGATTTAGATTATAACAATTTAAAACATTTAGCCGATATAGAAAGGTGAATAGCACATAGCACCGGTAGGAAGGCACATCTTGCATGTCCCCCCTCTCCCCTCTTTGGTGGTCAAGGGCGGCTTTTTTTTGTAAGAAGGTGGGGAGAGAGATATTGTGTGTTACATGTAGCTTTATGTGGCATAGGGGTAAGGGGTTGTTGGTGGCACGCCCAATGGAGAGTTTAGAGCTTAGAAAGGAGATAGGTTATGGGTAGTATTAAAATAATATCATGGAATGTGAAGGGTACAGGTTCTGTTCTTAAGAGACGCAGATTGGAACTGGCGCTGAAGAAAGATAGACCCGATATATTGTTCTTACAGGAAACGCATCAGAAGTCAAAAGACACAAATAAACTTTTTTTGGGATGGATGCAACATTATCAGATGGCGTTTGGAACTTCAAAAGCAAGAGGGGTAGCAATCATGATTTCTAAAAAATTAGGATTTGAGATTACAAAAAGTATTGTTGATCAAGAAGGCAGATATTTAATTGTGAGAGGAAAAATAGAGGATGAGGAAATCATGTTGGTAAATATTTATGCTCCAAACGATCATCAAGCGGAATTCTTAGAAAAGGTTCGGAAAATAGTGGAATTAGAGAATGTTCCAAAAACCATTGTGGCTGGAGATTTTAACTTGATAAGGTCGGGGCTAGATTGTACAAACATAGCAAGAAGTGGAATTGGTTTGAAAGGGAAGGTTTTGGATAAATGGATGGATGCAATGGGTCTGAAGGATTCTTGGAGAGAGTTTAAGGGTTCAGAAAGGGCATATTCCTTTTTTTCACATGTTCATGGGACCTACTCAAGAATAGATTATGTTTTATTTACGGAAAATTTGATCAAAGATATAGAAGGAATGGAAATCGGGATCATTAAGGAATCGGATCATGCCAAAGTATATTTGGAATTGAAAATACAAAAAGATATTCGAAGAGGAAGAAGTTGGAGGTACGATCCTAATCTGTTTAAAGATCAGAAGTGTAAAAAGCAGATTATGGAAAGTTGTAAAGAAATCTGGCAGTGGAACAACAATAATGAGGTTAAGTTTAATATTGTATGGGATACCATGAAGTCGGTTTTTAGGGGGGAAAGCATAAAGTTGGCGAGCTCTAAATATAAAAGATATAAAGTAGAACAGATAGAAAAAGAAAGAGAAATAAAGCAATTACAGGAAGAGCATGCGAAAAGTAAAGATAAAAAAATCCTCACAAAATTACAAAGACTTAAAGCAGAATTAATGGGTAAGGATATTGATAAAGTTAAACGAGATTTGATTTATTTAAATAGAGAATACTTTGAATTTAGCAACAGAAGTTCAAAACTACTAGCAAGAGCAGCTAAGGCTAAAAGGGAAAAAAGAGAAATAGGGGTATTGGTTAATAAACAAGGCTTAAGGTGTAATAAGAATAGAGATAAATGTAAAATTGTTAGGGAATTTTATCAAGTATTATATGCAAAAAAGGAAGTAGATTTGGAGAGGCTCAAAAAGATATTGGAGAGACAGTTAGGGAATGGAATAAAACAAGAACATAGAGAGAAAATGGAGGAAAGGATTAGTGATAAAGAGGTTAAGGAGGTAATTAGCGGGTTGAAGATGGGGAAAGCTCCTGGGGATGATGGATTATCGACAGAGTTTTATAAAGAATTTAAAGAAGTAGTGGTTCCAAAATTGGTGAAGCTATATAATTACATTTTAGATGGAGGATCAATCCCAACTTCATGGTTTAATACTACAATCGTTCTACTGCCAAAGCCTGGTAAGAATCTGGAAAGAGTGGAATCGTACAGACCAATTTCTCTTATAAATCAGGATGCCAAGATATTCACAGCAATTCTGGCTAATCGTCTAAATAGTTTTATGGGGGAATATATAAATGTTGATCAAGTTGGGTTTTTAAAGGGTCGGCATATGGCGGATCTGACTAGAAGGGTATTAGATCTAATTGATAATGTTAATCAAACAAAGGAAAAGGTAGGCTTATTATCATTAGACATCTTTAAGGCTTTTGATTCATTACAGTGGTCTTCAATCAAGGAAATAATTAAAAATTACGGGTTTGGGGATAGATTTAATAGGGTAATAGATTTATTATATCAAAAAGGCAATGCTAGGATTAGGGTAAATGAGGAGCTTACTGATGTGGTAAATTTAGAGGCAGGTACCAGGCAGGGCTGTCCATTATCTCCTATCCTGTTTATTATGGCAATGGAGATATTAGCTAAAGATATAAGGGATGATTTAAATATAGAAGGGATTATGGGTAATAAAGTGAGTATGTATGCGGATGATACATTGCTTACGGTGAAACATCCGGAGTTGGTAATGGACAGGATTAAAGATCACCTACAGGTATTTGAAGCTATAACTGGACTAACGATAAATTGGGACAAATCAGAATTGATGTTGTGTAATTTGGGGGTAGGAGAGATGGACAAGATAGTGGAAGTGTTTAATATACAAATTAAAGATAAGTTGAAATATTTGGGGATAACTATTTCAAACAAATTAGCAGAACTTAAACGATTGAACTATGACAGCTTGAGAGCCGAATTCAAGAATAAAATACAAGAGTTTCAGAAGTTGAAGCTGTCATGGTTCGGAAGGATTGCAATTTGTAAAATGATATTGTTACCAAAGATTAATTTTTTATTTGATGCACTAGCGATCCATTTGAAGGAGAAGGAAATTAATGAGTTTCAAAAGATGTTTAATTGTTTCTGTAACGGAGGTAAAAAATCTAGACTTTCAAAGAAGCTCTGGTAACTGTCTCAGAAAGAAGGGGGTCTGGGCATGCCAAATTTGTTAGCATATTATCGTGCATTTCAAATTAAGAAAGTTGTGAAAATTTTGGCAAGAGAAAAGACAATTTGGGAGCAAATGGAGATGAAAGAATATAGAAATATTGGCAATATGATTTTTTTGGGAATAAAGGATAAATTGAAAAGGCCAAACAATACTATGATGAGAGGTCTCATGGAAGTGTGGAAAAAGGTAAAGATAGATATGGTCCCAAATCTTTCTCCAATTTTGGAATTGACTGATATGGTGTGTTTCCCAATAAAATTAGATAAGGGAAAAAAGGAAATATTGGTTAAAGATGGGGTGTTTTTACTGAAGGACTGGTTGAAAGCTTGTGATGCTGATACTAAGAGAAAAAATATTTGAGAAGTTAAATTTGGATTGGTTTCAGAAATTAAGGGTGGATAATTGGAATAAAAATATAAAAGAGAAATAGGGATAGACAGAATTAAGACGGAATTTGAGGAATTGGTAATAAAGATTAGAAAAGGGGAAAGAGGTATTAAGGGTCTTGTAAGCAAACTTTATACTATATTGAATAAGGATAAAGATTCACAGGAAGACCGGAAATGTAAGTGGGAACAAAATTTGAATATAAAAATTGGGGAGGTTGAATGGAGAAATAAATGGAAAAAGAGGATCATGAGAACAATGTCTGTAAGAATTAAAGAACATAATTTTAAAATGTTATGGCAATGGTACTTGACACCACTAAGGATTTACCAGATGGATAATAAAAGAGATAAGTTATGTTGGAGATGTAAAGAAACTGATGGAACATATGAACATATGTGGTGGAGTTGTAAAAAAATAAGGGATTTTTGGGGAAGAATAGAAGTGGAGTTTGGTGAAATATTGGGTAAAAACGTTAAGTTGGAGTCAGGTACCATTCTTTTAACAAATGTGGAAGGTTTGGGTTTGGATAAGGAGGAAAAAGAATTATTGGAAATTGTATTAACTACTGGTAGACAATGCATAGCTAGAAATTGGAAAAACGATGTAGATATACAGATCGGAGAATGGTATAAGGAAATGTGGAGTCTAGCATTGAACGACAAATTGACATGGGAGATTAAAGTGAAACGAGATAATTTAAAAGAGAATAGGTTTTGGAATATATGGAAACCGTTCGTGGAGCACTCTCTCATGGTAAATGATTGCTCAGGACCTGTACCATCTCAAAAAGGTTTTTGGATTTAAAATAGAAACTAAACTCTCCGGGCATTGTACATATTCACAGGGTGATTTCTAAGTACTGAAAAACTATAATAGAGGTAGCACAGAAAGCTCTTATTGTTTGATTGTGTAATATTCTATATTGTGGTATCTAATAATGATGGTTATATGGTAAATAATTAGCTTAAGTATTGTTAGTATACTTAAGCCTAACAATACTTAGGCTTAAATATTGTTAAGTATTGAATGTGAGTTAATATTGCGTTGATGTTGTTTTTGAGTTATTATTGTATTGTATTGTTATTGTTTTCTTTTTTTTTGTATGTCTGTCAAAAAATTTAATAAAAATCATTAAAAAAAATGGAATGTTTGGGAGGGGGTGGAATCGATCCCCTCTCCTGGGCTCCATGAGTCTGGAAGGTTTGGGGGGACAAAAAGGGGTCTGTCCCCCCAAACCTTCTAGACCCAGAAGACCAGGGAGAGGGGATCGATTCCAACCCCCCAAACACACCGTTTTTAAAAAGAAGAAACCAAGCGGTTTCTTCTCTTTAAAAATGGAGTTTGGGGGGAGGGATTCCCCCTCTCCGATGGCTCTCCTGGGTCTGGAAGGGTTGGGGAGACAGACCCCTTTTCTCCCCCCAATCCTCCCAACCCCAGGGGAGCCAGCAGAGAAGGGGATCGCAACCCCCTACCCACTGAAATTAAAGGGGAAACCCCGATCTACTTTCATGACTCCACACAATCAAAGCACCATAACCCCCCCCAATGCCACCTGAAGCAGCGCTGGGATTTCCGCGGCCCGGACAGTGAGCCCGGCCTGCGGAAAGGAACCCCCCCCCCAAAAAAGCCACAACATAAAAACAAACTTTTAAAAATCAATCAATCAATAAACAAAAACACAAAAACAACAATCAAAACCATCCAGAAATACACAAAAACAAATAAAAATAACATGAAAAAACAATAAAAAGTAAATAAAAACAAAAATTAAGAAACACAAACAGCATCCAGCCAAACACCACAAATTCAAAAACAAAAACCAGCCAAACACCACAAAATCCACACACACCCCAAATAAAGAAAACAAGCCAACTCACCCCCACCTCCTCCCTCCATGATGACCAGAAATGAAATGAGGAAAGAAAGAGACTACTTACCGGAAGAAGTGCCACCCAGAAGCCAGTAGAGAAAAAAACAGCCAAAGTAAAGGAAATACTCAACAGCCCCACCCAGAGGCCACAATAGAAAAAACAGTCAAAAACATAACATTACATCACACATTCACACAAATCACAAATAAATCTCACAATAAACACATCTAAACACAGTTTAAAAACATTAAATGTAAAAAATGTACTTTCACATTTTTTAAAATTATTACCTAAGATACAACTATTTTAAAAAAACCACAAACTAAAACATTATTCGGTTAAAAAAAAAACAATTTGAAAAAATTATATCATCCTTTTCTCTTTTTTTAATCCACAAAAAAACCCAAAAAGATGAACAAATTTTATAACAGCCCGCCAATTTTTTTGGATAAATAAACATTTTTAAAAATTAAATTATAGACTAACCCAGGGGTGGGCAAACTTTTTGACTCGAGGGCCACAATGGGTTCTTAAACTGGACCGGAAGGCTGGAACAAAAGCATGGATGGAGTGTTTGTGTGAACTAATATAAAGAGATCTTTTGGATCAGCGGGCCGGATAGAACATCCGAATGGACCGGATCCGGCCCACGGGCCATAGTTTGCCCACGGCTGGACTAACCTCTACTTTACAAACATTATATAAAAAAACCTTCCAACACCACGGGCCGGATAGAACAGCCAAATGGGGTGGATCTGGCCCGTGGGCCATAGTTTGCCCACGGCTGGACTAACCTCTACTTTACAAACATTATCCAAAAAAAACCCCTTCCAACACCATTTAAAACAGCCCGGCAACACCAGGCAACCTCTGCTAGTCAACTTGCTTTAGAACAAAAAGGTTGACAGGAGCTGGGAGAAAGACGGGAGCTCATCATCCTACAATACTCAAGAATCGAACTGCTCACCTTCCACATTCCAGTAAGCCTCCATCAACACATGGATCAGTCTGTTTCTGCAGATGTTTCCATGGTCATGTGGTAGGCATGACTACACACCGGAGCACACGTCAAACCATCTATGACAAAAAAAAATCTGCATCTGCATCCCAAATACACACACAGACACAATAACTAGATAAACATATCATAAGAAGGGACATACCTTCCCACAATTAAAAAAAATATCAACCCCCCCAGCAAGGCCTGGCAATCAGCTAATACTTCTTAAGTGCCGGACTCAACAATAGCTCAGTAAGTTATCTGGCTGCATCTATACCACCACCACCATTGCCACCACTGCCACCACTACTGCTGCAGAAGATGCTGGCTGGGTATTCTGGAACTATTGTTCAAAAGACAAAACAAATAAAGACTGCTAAACTACAACTGAATTAAGCTGACAGCTTGGTGCAATAGTCAGTTTGGTATGCTAACCCATTATCTTAACACTTCTCTTACTTTTGCAAAATCAACATTTCAGCCCAACCTGCGATGTATGTATGTGCTTCATTTTTTTAAAAAGAGAGAAAATAAACAAGGCACACACCTCCTGTATCTTCTTATTGTATATTTAAAGAGCAATGTGATTAAAACTGAGTGTCATTGAGAGAGCGAGAGGGAGGGAGGGAGGGAGAGTGTGCGTGCATAAATTGATTCCTTCCTGCAGGCGAAATGCAGGTTGCCATTTGCAGTAGCAATTGTTTCATGAAACAATAGCTTCCGGGAATCTGTGAGCTGACAGAGTGTGCCCTGTTATGGCAGTCTGGAAAAGAAGAGAACTGTCAACACAATAAGCAGAGGATCTGTGGAAGCAGCATGGTTGTAGCATTCTAAGTAATTTCCTGCCACCCCTCCTTCCCTCCCTTCCTGCTTGGCTAAAGAGCAGATTAGATTTTTGGTGAGCGATGGGGGTTTTGTTTGCAAAAAGCATCCATTTATTAATGAATTACCTGAAACAAGAGGAGGAAAAACCAAACCAGTCAGTTCATTCACATGCTTAGACAGCAAGGAAACAAAGAAAAAGAGACAAGTTGAGGAAGCTAGATATATTTGTCAAAATAAAGAGACCATTCTTTAGGAAGATTTTCTTCTTCTTCTGGGCTATGTGTGTTAATCTTCTTCAATAGGGGGATACTGCATTTGTGTTTGGCGGTGAAGAGAAGATAATTAGCAAGCAAGGACTAAATATATCCTCCAGAAACAGTCCTACAAAGCATCTCCTAGGTCTGTTTTCCCCATAGATTTGGATCTTCAGTGGTTGCACAGATAATTGCAAGGGCTCTTTGCCAGCTCTCCTCAGAGCTTGTCCTTTTCATATAACATTATTTTTTTGTAAACATATTTGTAGGATGATGGTTCATCTAAAATTTAATCTAATCATTCTTTGTTTGCATCAAATGTTGTACAATTTGAAATTAGGGACATATATGAAATACAGGTAAAATTCGAAACAAATTAGAATATTAAAATAATTATACTATTTCTGATCAGAAGAGGGCTACGTCAATAAAATTATTTCAGCCATTTATTACATCTTCCTTTGTACATGTAGTGGGGCATAAATTGCATATAAAATTTGTCTTGCATCCAAGGAGCTCCATTTTACTTGATTATTTTTTTTAAAAAAATTATATTGCTGCCTTTCTCGCCTCTGCGACCCAAGGCGGCTTACATCAATTTAAAAACCATCCCTGTATAATAAAACCAATATTAAGATTATAAAAACATTTAAAATGTCCATAGAATACCCTAACCCTCATTAAACCCTCGGATAGGGCTAGATGAGCCAGCAGAGTTGGGTTGTGGTGCCAAGTGCACCCCACACCTGCTGGCAAAGCCATGTTTTTAGAGCCTTCCTGAAGGGGGCAGCTCCTTGATCTTCTAACTTCACTTTATTAAATAACTTCCAGGAAAACTACCACTCTCTGCAGTCTCTTGACCAGGTTGGGAGGCCAACCACCTGAGCATAGCTGTCAAGTGCCCCATTTTAGCCAGGAAATTACCGTATTTTACCCTTCTTTCCCATCACTCTCCCATATTAGTATTTTCCCACAATTCTCTCATATTATTAGTTTTATTTTTAAATTATTATTTTATTTTATTTTATTTTTATTATATAAAACCAAGGTGTCAAGAGGTATGTTCCTCATACCAGAGCCAGGGAGGAGGAGGAGGAGTTTTGGGCTCCCCCGGCCGGGTGGAGGAGGAACCACCATCTAGGCACTCACCTTAGCACCACTGCTGCCCCTCACGGGGAGCAATGCAGCAGGTCAGCCTCAGCTGCAGTGGAAGAGATAAATACTGTAATAATTTTACTTTAAATCTTTTTCCATCCCACAGCATTTCATAATATGGTGATTTTTCATGGAACTTTTTTTTACACTTATATCACTTAATTGTCTACTGTCTTAGTCTTGTGTACCTCATTGGCTCATTGGCTCTTCCCTTTAATACCCTCTTTCCCAGGAGAGAGAAGAGACAACGAGTGTTCTGTCTCCCCCTCCCTCTTACTTTCCCCGCTGGGGAAACACTCACAGCATGGTACATCCAAGAGAAGTCCAAGTTCCGTCCAAAAATCCAGTCCAGAGTTTCAATAAGCCGAGGAGACAAGCAAACAGGAGCAGGGACAGGGAAGCTCAGACTTTGTCCATCACGGAGCCACACCCGGTGTTCTGGCTCCTTATATCCCCCCATGGGGTGTGGCCCAATGCTTCCTAATTACCTCCTCTCTCTCTCTGCCTTTGCTGGAGATGCTTTGCCTTGCTCCAATGTCTGGCATCAAGCCACACCTCATCACTAGAGCTGTCTGTGAGCTGCGGCTGCTGTCGAGGAACATTCTTACCGTCAGACTGCTGCTAGAGTTCCAACGGAGGCTGAGGCAATGTCAGGGGGGGCACTCCTGGGGAGGGGGTTCCTTCTGGCTCCTCCCCCTCCTCCTCAGAGTCCTCATACCCAAGGTGGGCTGGTTCAGAGGCCGGAACTGGGCCGGGGGCCGGACTCACAACAAGGAGTTAATCATCTTCAAGTATATTTTTATACAACATAAAGAGGATATTTCGGTGGTTTTGTCTTAAACACAGATTTTTTAAAAATGAAACTGAGGTACACAAGGCTAAGACAGTAAGCAGTTAAGTGATATAAGTGTAAAAAACAGTTCCATGAAAAATCATGATATTATGAAATACTTTGGAAGGGAAAGAGACAGGTTTTCTCAACCTTTTCAAGTCAAGGGCCGGATCACGCTCCGTCAGACATCTTCAGGAACTGGACAGCAATTTCGCCCTGCCTGCCACACATGGCACTTCCAGGTGTGGCAGAGGTGGTGGGGGCCCACATAAAATGGTGTTGTGGGCTGCTTCTGGACCCTGGGCAGTAGGTTGAGAACTCCTGGTCTAAGAGATAAGATTGTGATTGTGTTGACATCCTTAGGAATATTTTCACTATGTTAGAGACCCCACACATGTGGCAGGCTATATGCTCAATCTGAGGTTTGTTTGTTTTTTAAATTGGAATGTGGAGTTAATGATCTGTAGGTGGCAAATCTCTCTTCCACTGCCTTTCTTTGTTGAAATTTAAGTAGCTGACAGCAACCCCTCTCTATGAGGAGTTGGGATTGATTAAGATGGCCTGCCCATACAGTATTGGTTTCCATTTGGTTTCCAAATTACCTTTGGAAGGTTTCTGCCTGAATTGTTTGCCACTGCTGTTGAAGCTCACATTGCCAGATGGTATAAAGAGGTGTCCCAAGTGGTTGACACAATCGCTCCATTGTAGAGCTTGTCTGTTCCTGTGGTTCATGGTGTGTCTGATTTATGGTGACCATTTGCAGAGTATTCCACATAGAAAATACACAAAAGTGGTTGACCGTTTCCTTCTTTAGAGGGGTGCCCAGAAATTGTGCAGCTACATGGGTTGGTTCTTCTCTTGGGAGTCACAGTGGGAAACTGAACTCTTCAGACAGGTATGTAAACTACTGAATTGTGCTACCTGAAGACATCTAGAGGTGCAACTATTCATTTTGCTCCCCCTTTTTTATTTAGTGGTGGGAGGACTTGGGAACAACACAAGCCACAGGATTTAAAACTCCTGAGCAAACCATCCTGTCACACTTTTTTGCTGTCATTCCTACAGAATATGGGCAAAGCTTTGGCCTGCTCTGAAATACAGGCTTTGTCCAGAGTTCCATCACATTTTCTTATGACAGTTTTCTACGGGATCTCCTATGACACAAGGCTGCTGCACAGGATTAATAAATATTACATATTTCATTTTCTTTTTCAACAATGTATGCCATGAAATATTTAATGGCCAGTTGCTTATAACAATAGAAAGAAAGGCAACAGTGTGGCTTCCCTTAGAAAGGAAATAGGGATTAAAATGATGTACTGCAGCCCAAACTACTGACGTTGTGAGTTTGATCCAGAAAGGACTCAAGGTTGATTCAGCCTTCCATTGTTCCGTGGCCAGTAAAATTAGTACCCAGTATGTTGGGGGGAAAATATGAATTATTTTGTGAACTGCCCAGAGAGTACTCTAAGCACCATGGGGCAGTTTATAAGTTTAATTGCTATTGCTTCAATAGTGCTTCCCTTACATGATTTTCTGTCCACAGCCCATGGTCATATAACTTGCTGACTACTGATAATGCCATATGATTATTTTATTTATTTAAAGAATTAGAAATAATTTCTTATCTTGATTGAGAAATAGTTATAATGGAGGCAGGATTGGCAGGGTCAATGTGTTGAGACTTTTAATAACCATATACAATGGGCTCATCTATCAATACCTTCAAGCTTCCTGGTTTCCTTTGAGTTTAGCTGCAAGCCTTGTAGTAACTGCCATGAGCTACCATGAGTAGTGGCTTGATTGGAATAAGACATTAAGGTTCCACTAATTTTGCAACTTTCCCAGTAGAAATCACATCTTCCCCAGTGGAAATTAAGAAAAATAAATCATAATTTGTTGATTTTGAACTGCATACATTTTCATACCTGTCAAGTGTGGCTCCGGACAATACGGGACCTGCGCAGAAGGCTTCTGTGCAGAACCCTTCTACGCATGCACAGAAGGGTTCTGCGCATCCCCTTCTGCGCATCCCCTTCTGCACATGCGCAGAACCCTTCTGCACATGCGCAGAAAGTTTCTGTGCAGAAGGGGATGCACAGTAACTACTTCCCTCCGGTGTCAAATTACAGGATGGTGGCACATCCGTGTGGAAAAGTAGAAAAAGCGGCGCTGAATTATGGGAAATCCAGGCCAATACGGGATACTTGACAGGTATGTACATTTTTGCTCTTTTGTTATGGAGTCTCATGACAAGTGACTCTTTTCCAGATTTTATTGTTGTACTTCAGGTGAGAAATGATTATTTTGTGGCATACTAGAAGCTGGCTTGGTCCTTCCTGCACCAGCATCTTATCCATGGGGCTGGCCCCATCATTAGGGAAAATGAGGCAACTATCTCCAACAGCTGGTCTGTGATGTCATAAAAGGGCAGTAAATTTTTTGCTATTTCATTAATTACCATTGCATTTTTATTGCTAGGTTAGAGATAGAAAGAATATTGGCTAAATACCTCATACTGCTTGATTTAATCATTGTGGAGGTATCTAGCAATGTGCAGAGGCCTCACTGAATAACGACTCCAAGGTATCCAAGGTAAGGTAAGATACCTGGACTAGCAATGTTGAAGCTCAATTATATTCCTCACCTGTAGTTGTATCAGAGAGAAAAGTAATGCTACTGTATTGTCAAAGTCAAAGCAGGTTTGAACATTGGGTCATAGTCTTTGTTCCCCTGATGCAGTGATGTCAAACTTTGGCACTCCAGGCGTTCCTGGACATCAATTACCAGAAGCCCAAGTCAGCACTCCTGCTGATCAGGACTTCTGGGAATTGAAGTTCAAGAACATCTGGAGAGCCAAAGTTCACCATCAATGCCCTAGTGCCACACTTTATGGGAGGCAGACATTAGACATTGAATGAGAGATCAGAGGGAAATGATGATTTAGCAGTTAGGTTGTGAACAGATGCTTGACTTCATTCTCAGCTATTCATGTTTGTTTGCTGTTCTTTCAAGAAAACAAACTCCAAAAATATTATTTCAGGCAAGCAAATATTATTTCAAGCAAACATATTCCCCAGAAGATAAAAGGAATGGCTATCCTAAAACTAGACTTCAAAATCTACAGGCCATTCTCCCTACTATGCCACTTATACAAAGTATTTAAATGAATGATATTAGAGCATCTAGCCCCTAAAATGAAACATCTTCTAATTCCAGAATGAGTGTTAACCTCTGTTCTTTTTGCTGTACCATGCTGGTCTTTCTTGGACCGTAATAAAGATTGATTGATTGATTGTTATGCGAAAATGATAGAGAACAATAAAGAGCTGAGAGACATCATTGGATAAAGTAGCACCTCCACTGGTCCTTCATGTTAAATTTGGTATTCACCTGTTGCAATTAAAATTGAGGAAAGAGGGAGGGAAAATCCTAAGTAAGATGTTCAGTTGGAGTCAACAAAATTAAAAATACACTTTACCTTTGAAAGGAATCATCCTTTTATTTTCTGCTGCAATGATGATGGATTCAATCATCAAAGTCTGACGGCTGCACACATCACTAACTGCAGTTGAAGGGAAGATGAAGGGCAGAAAAGGGAGACACAAAAGATGTAAACAGTAAAGAGAAAAACAGACTCCTGGCATCGACTTTTAAGCAGAAATCAAAGAGGACTATATTCATTGTCCTTCTTTTTAAGGTGTACTTTTTCAAAGTCCTTTTAGCACTGGGGCTTCCTCCTATGTTGGAAGATGTGGGGATCTGATAGGGATAAACCATAAGCCAAGTTCATCGAGGGTGCACACACCTCTGCTTGTTTTATGAGTTCTTCTCGAGAGATGCCCCACATCCTTTTACTATGTTTCAATATCTCCCTGAAAGAATGTCAGCACATGTAATCAAGGTCTTTGACTTTTGCTATAGAGAGGCTGATCACGCAGACTTCACGAGGCTAGTATGCTGTTTAGCTGCTTTAACCAATCAAGACTCTAATCACGTAGCTTGCATGATTCTCACACGGTACCCTAATGTTAGAAACAATGTATGCCGAATGTAACCTATGGCTGAATAGTCTCTATTGTCCCTTAAGCTACCAGTTCTGCTATTGAATGCACTATAGTTCCTGTACTCTTATCTGCTACTGAAATTTTGGCAATATACTGGTTGAGGTTGGTTCCTGGAGAGCTCTCCTCAAGCAGCTGGCTGGACCATGTCTGCTTGGGCATTTTCATGGTATCAGGATTTCCTCCCACACTCCTAACAGCTGGGAAAAAAGGGAAAAATAAAAATAAAAAGATAGTGCCCAAATTTGATGCTGACAGGAATGCCTTCTGTCTTGTTGGCACTATTCAATCCATGATCGGACCTGTTGTTTGTGTTTTCTCATTTGCAAGAACGAGTGTTTTCCTGATGAAACAGAAACACACAAATAGTGTCATGATCCCAGACAAAGATTGAATTAGAGCATCACCAAGAGGCCACAAGGCAGGTCTGGCATCAATCTTTGCACTCATATTCAGCGACAGATGGTGTACAAAAGATCTGCACACACCCCTACTACTAATTAAAGAGAAAGTGAGAGACTGTTTATATCTATCTCCACTACAGCTTTACGTCTGTGAAAGCTAGACACCTGAAACATAGCACTGACATTGAAAGGTCCTGGGAGATGTGTAAGGTTATTTAACAAAACGACTAACAAATATCTAAATTGCTTAATTTTAATTAAGTAAAATTTGCCTGTAGCCAGTAATACCATTTCAGGCACTAGATGACTTGCCCCAGGCTCCTTGTGAGTAAGAGGCCTCCTCAGGACTGCTTAGTTCAGGAAATCTTGAGTTCTGCTCAAAATAATTGTTTAATAATCTTACACCTGTAGAGGTGGAAAGAACCTTATGGAACATCAAGGCTAGCCCTTGTCAAAGTGACACAGTGGGGAATTGAGCTCCCAACCTGTTATGGCCTGGGATCCCGGGTGTGAGGAGGAGGAGGACAGTTGGCCAGCCCATCAGCCTGCTGCTGGCTCCGATCTGGAGTCAGAGCCTGAAGAAGACCTGTTGCTGGTCCCTCAGCCCACTGCCAGCCTAGATCTGGACTCTGAGCATGAGGATCTGGACCTGGCAACAGACCTGCTGCCAGTTTGGAGCTGGCTCCTTGTGGCCAAGCAGGTCAGGCTATCAGGGCTTGAGAGGAAGACCAGGTATCAGCTCAGGATGACCAAGGGCAACCCAGCACATCCGAAAGGTGCAGAGCCTTTTGAAGACAAAATTTACAGCTGAAATGGAGAAGGTCTAGGTCACACCTTCAGAACTGGCCATAAGCTGCGAGCCCCAGGTCTCCTTAAAAGAAGGGACACACTTGGCAAGCTCTTGTTGGAGCAATCCATCTTGGACCCCGACATAGCATTACCTGAACCTCTGATCTTGGAAAGCCTGAACCTTTTGCCTGTGACCTTGATGACATCCCTGGAACATCCTTGCATCTAAAGTTGCTACAGAACAGCTCCTGACCTTGGTTACCCACAACTATGGCTTTGCTTATCCCTTCCAGACTGAAAGTAAGAACTCTCTCCTACCTCTTGTGCAGTAGCTGCTGGCTGGCCGGCTTGGCCAGTGTCTGGGCCATAACACAACCTCTGGCTCTACAACCAGATACCTAAACTACTAGCTTGTTGCAAGACGTCCAGCTGGCTTCAAGTAGACCAGCATATAACCTTTGTATTTAAATTCTGTCATGATGCTGGTTGCAGTTCTATGTAACTCACTGCCTGGTGTGAATCTTACCTTTTTCTATTTCTAAATACACATATGCATGTGCTAGTTTCTGTACATTAATGCTTCTTTATGTGTATGCAAGGGATGCAGATTAATACTTGCTAATTTTTTCAATCCCATTGATTTAAAATATCTTGATTTGACAAAGTACAGTACCTTTGTGAGCCTTCAAGAGTCCACATTTCTAGACTAGAGTAAGATGGTGACCAGTATTTTTTTCTTGATGTGTCAAAAAGTCTTTCAAATGCTTCATCTCTAGTCATGAGTACAGGAAAATATTTGACCTCTCAAGGGGTGAGGAGAATAAATTTCTTCATCTTCACATGAAGAAAAAAAAAAAAACCAGGGAGGGGAAGCAGAGTGCTAGTGGGATTTTCTGGAACGTATGTCAAAATGACATGACATTCTTGGGTCATTTGCATGGTGTCTTCGACAGCAGGGAGCATCCTCTGCTTAAGACATAGCATACCTTGAACCATTTCTGCGAGCAACCAGAGAGAAAAGGCGTACTTTAAACACTTAAAGAATGCTAGGGTAAAAATTCCAAAGAAAAGGGCTTTGATGAAATAAAATGTCCTTGTGGCATGAGTTATTCATAGGACTTGTTTTGAAATCTGAATTCTGACATATTATGAGAATAATAGATATGCCATTTATTCATATTTGAAATAAGAATCTCTTTGGTGTTTACTACTGAAGGCTACCAGGCTATTTTGCCTCTTGCCAAGGCAGTTCATCTGATAAACATTTCTCCCTCTATTTCAGGAGTTCTCAACATTTTTAAGCCAGGGGCCGGGTCACGCTCCCTCAGACAGCTTCAGGGCCAAACAGCCATTTTGTCCTTCCTCCACCACATGGCACTTCCTGGTGTGGTGGAGGTGGGGGGGGGGGCAAATGAAATGGTGCCATGGGCCACATCTGGCCCATAGGCCACAGGTTTAGAATCTCTGCTCTATTTGGTAGTAAAAATACAATGTGATAGATGGACAGACAGACAGACAGACAGACAGACAAAGAAACAGGTAAAATAAAGAAAATGAAACTAGAACAGGGCCGAGCAACCATCAACTTGCCGCTCATTCTGACATATCTGTCAGAGGTAACCACTCCATTCTGCATGATGGGACATCTGGCACTCCAAACAATATTGATAGGATTGTGTTGTGCAGCAATGTATATTGTATAAGATACATGACACTTTAAGAGCTACCTGAGCACAGCTCCCAGCTGCAAGCACTGAGTGGATGACTAAGCAAAATGTGGATTCTAAAGATAGCATCTCAGAAGCCACATTTTTGTCTGCTAAACTGTGGAAGACTTGACCATCTTGGAATGGCATGACCACATTGCCAACTCTTCTGGAACCAAACTGCAAGGACACACGGGATCCTGATTCCAGAAACCCAACAAGCAGAAACACTGAGCCAGGAGACTCAGGTATTTCCTCATCCGAGGACTTCAAGACTTTGGACTGGAGCATTGCCAAATGCCAGCTGTGGAGGAGGCTGGAGTCTTTGTTTGCTTCCAAGCTAACCAAGGTCTGCCAAGTGAGTACATTTTCACTACTTGTTGAAAACTGACTCTGAGATAACCAAGAGCCCAGCTCTGTATTTGTGTGGGAGATTGACCTTGAGAAACACTATTTGCAAAGACTTGTGACTGCTGTTTATTGCTTTGCTTTATAGAGAAGAATCTACTGTTTCTGCCTTATGAATTGATAAGTAACATGCTGAAGTAAAAAGCTTTCTTACTTGCAAAGTGCTAACTGTGTCTTACTGTCTAGGTGTAAGAGGAAAAGACTGTTTGGGCACCTCTGCTGTTGCCATAAGCCAACTGCTTCACTCTGCTGAATTCGCACTCAGACCTCAATACCTAACAAATATGAGAGAATACACATCAATATTTTGAAGCTCCACTGAATTAAATGGATGAGTTGAAGTTCTATACTAGTTTATTTTATACTAGTTCAGAGGTAAGATCCACTGAACTAAAAGCTGGAATATACAGTCGCTTAGGCCTCCTTGACTGTGGCTGGACTTGATTATAATCATAAGGCAGCTCTGCAGCTTTAAGAGAAGAGACTATCTCCCACCTAAAGGTAGAAAGAAACAAATGTCAGGTTTGCTGTAGGAAATGGACCTGTCTTAAGAAGTAAAGGGCATTTGATGTTTCTGCGGCATTGTTGCACAACTTCACAAGGTGCTGATTAGCTTTGGTGATAGGCCAATGGAAGGTAAACACTGAGCTTCATTTGCACGTTAATGAAGCAAATTTGGGTGTTGCCACAAAATGTATCTCTAGAATATTTTTAAAAATCAAATTGTGAAACTGTAGCTTTATCTGTTTAATTTTAATTGGTCAGCTTGCCCACATGTGAGCTGAGCTGGCCTGGCGATAGCCTTGTACAGCTGTGCTGAATGTCTACCTATCTTATCCTAAGAGTGTTAGAAATGACGTAGGGCTGTTCTTGTCCTGGCCTAATTCAGTGACAGCATTGTGGCTTTGTCCCCAGCTTGGGGGAGGTTTGGGTGTGGAGTTCTTCATCCCTCTCCTCCTCTTCCTCCTTCCTCCAGCAGAGAGTGCAGAGCAGAATTGTCTGCTAGATCACTGTTGACAAATGCCTGAGATCAGAGAGCAGAAGGTTCTGCTGCAAGAAAGCACCCATGCCTCATCCAGACCACTCTACAGCATACCCGACAAGCATGGCTCCACAAAATACGGGAAATTATTGCACATGCGTGGGCAGTAACCCATTTGCGCATGCACAATGTAGGCGTGCATGTGCAGTAACCCCTTTCCCCACCGTTCAAATACAGGATGGTGGCAGGAAAGGGGAGGAATGAGCGCAGAAAAACGGGAAATCCCGGCCAATACAGGATACCTAACAGGTATGCTCTACAGCTGCATTTCAGGATTTATATGTCTGGGATGTATACATTTAGGGACTGCAGTGGCTTAGTGGTTAAGATGTTGAACTTTGAAGACTGCACAACGGAGTGAGCTCTCATCTCTGTTCCAGCTCCTGCAAACCTAGCAGTTTGAAAGCAAGAAATTGCAGGTAGATAAACTGGTACCATTTTGGTGGGAAGGTAAGCAGCATTCCATGCACTCTGGTGTCTAGGCATGCCTGCCACATGTCCACAGAAACATTTGCAAACACAGACAGCACTGGCTCTTTGGCTATAAACAGAAGTGAGAGCTGAAACCTAGAGTGGGATACGACTGGCTTTTGAGCAAGGGTGACCTTTTTATCTTTACTATGTATACAGTTACTGCACTAAGGACATGATGAAATGAATGGGATATGTTCAAAGCTGAATGGTTTGTAAGCAACTCACAGTACCTTTCTGGCTGAACCATATATGCAAAGTGAACAGATTTGCAAAGGACGTGCAAAGTTAATTTTACAAAGGTGTTTCATTCTTTATTTACACACATAGCGTGGGCATAAGGAAGTGAAGAAATCAATCTGTGCATGGAACATCCTAATTTTAAATCACGGAAATGTCAAATTGAATAGTGACACCATACTTTTACAAAACTTTTCTAATTAACACTTTTTTAAAAGGCTATGAATAATTAGCATTTATTAATACATTCTAAAATGGTCATACCAGGGGAATTAATGTGAAAATGCAATGAAAGAACTGTGTATTTAGAGGGCCTCAGCCAGTTACATTTACTGGAAACAGTGCTAACTATGCTAATCTTGCTTAACTAGCTCCACTGTTTTATATATGACACAATTATGACAAACTCAGTTGAAATGGACTAATTTTACAAAGTGGGGATAATGCTACGGAATACTCAAAGATTCTGCTGTCATGACCTAGAGCTCAGGGCGAAAAAAGTGCTTTTGGACAACAGTATTTAAACTTTTTCAAGCTGATTGGGAATGTTGAAAGCTGATTTCCATAAAATGCTAACTTTTCCAAGATGTAGTCCCAGGGCAGGTAGAAAGTTAACCAACATAAGAACAAGTACTGGTCCTTTTTAAGCTTGATATCCTTACAACTACTGAGGATCAAGGACCTCTAATAAGATTGTTCATATCAGTCAGTATCACCTCAAAACCACACAGCACTGCACTCTTCTGTGAAGTTAATTCCCACATTTAGTGATCAAGTATTGCTAATAACATGTTAATGATTATATTGAACAGTATATGAACTAGTCTTTTTATTGAAATTAAAATTAAAATAGCCAAGCTCATGAAAAAAAACTTCTCAAAGATATTAATGAGACCATTGTTTGTAGAACAGGGCTGGCAACCTTGACAGGCCCAAAGTTCAGATTTCTGTCTTGGGGAGTATAGTTAAGTAGGATGTACAATTTGCCTCGGATATGCCAAATACAAAACAAAAACAAAAAGCTAACAACAAACCTAGAAATGGGTCCTGCTGATTTTTTTTAAAGGGGAGAGCAGTTAAAGCGAGAATTCTCCATCCAGGAATAGCAATTGAGTTTGTTTTTTTGCAAGAGGGGTGGAGGGCATAAAAACCACATGAAGGTATACAGTATATAGGCCAGTGATAGTGAACCCTTTAGAGACCGAGTGTCCAAAATGCAACCCAAAACCCATTCTGAGCTGGTGGGAGGGAAGAAGTACTCACATTGGGCAGTGGGATGGGGTGAACTCTGTGCTGGGGTGATGGCGTGCGTGCCCACAGAAAGGGCTCTGATTGCCCCCTCTGGCACATGTGCCATAGGTTCACCACCACTGATATAGGCCAAGGGCCACACTGCCCAACTCTGCTATGGAGTGTATTTCATATAACTCCATTTTCATTAAGTATCCATGGAAAGCTGACACAACAGAGACTACAGTAAAGGAGAGTATCTGCAATACTGTTAAAATCTCCAAGCCAGGAAATGAAAATGTCTTCTCTTTTTAGATTCTTAATTATCACTATGGCAACAAGCTAGTCATTTGTCAATCTTCCTCCAGAATTTCTGAGTTAACAGCTCTTTGTTTGTCCACTTCAGTTACTGTGGATACATTCTATTGAACATTCTCTGTCACTATCTTTAGATCTGTTTTTCTTTGCTTTGGCTTTATTCCACGCCAATACAACTTTATGTGATTTCCACCCCACCCCACCCTAAGCTACTTTGCTTTAAAGAAAAGAGTTGACCCCCACAACCAGTGCAAAAGCAAGTGATACTTTTTTCAAAAATTGAACAACAGCTAGCTTTTAATGAAAATGCATCTTCCTTAGGCTGAGCATTGGATTTTATGGATAATTCATTAAGGGTTTAAATGTCTCCAAGCATAGGATGTTCCACTAGAACAGGGCTCCTCAAACTTGGCTCTCCAGGTGTTCTTGGACTTCAATTACTAGAAGCCCAAGTCAGCTTGCCTGCTGATCAGGGCTTCTGTAAACTGAAGTCCAAGAACATCTGGAAAGCCAAGTTTGAGGATCCCTGCCCTAGAAGAACCTATGTGAGAATCAATGGAATCCATGGTGTGTTTTGAAGGGTTAAACTGTGCCTCTCCCATTATTCTCCTCTTATGTATTTATTTTCTTTTAAAAATAACTCCAGACCAGTGGTTATCAAACTTTTTGGCCATGCCCCACCTAAGAATGTGTAAAATCCCGATGCCCCCACCCCGTGCTATATAATAATCAAAAAGTGAACTCCTATTCACATGGAGGAAGCCTAAAATGCCATTAACTGTTAATAACTCATTCTCGAATTGCCCCTTTAAAAATCAAATCCCCTCCCTGTGAACCACACCTCTAGACACTACAAACCATCATGTATTCTAGTTAAATTTTATGCTCCTGGAAATGGTTGCCACTCAAAAGTATTGAGTAACAACATGTTGAGACAATTGACTAGTATTTAGGTGTGTGAATAGTGTACCTCACAATGCATCCCTGTGAGCTAAAGTATCACAGCCCTTGTTCATGCATTTTCAAAATATTTTAAGAGCAGTCATATTGAGACTGAATTGCTTTCCTGATATTTCTCTTTACATACTGTACTTGCATATTGGTCCTTTGATAGATTTGCTATGGCATCTTCTGTCTGTTTCAAGGGTTGGCTTCTCTGAATATTATGACAACTTATGGTAACAAGCTATAATATACAAAGACCCCACACATCCTGGCAATAACTTTTTAGTGTATGCAAACCAAGACACAGGACACAGCCTCGGGCTGGGTTAACTCAGGTTTATTGCATCGTGGACAGAGGGAACATGAGGTAATGGCGGATCGATAGCTCTTTATATACAGCAGTAACACATTTGAACGTGGTGCCATGGTAGCCCATTGGCTACTGTCTGCGTGACGTCATTGCAGGTCACGCCCTTCTTGTCCAGGTGTAGGTGGTGGCGGGAAAACTTCCCGCGCTGTTGCCTTTGATGAGTTTGGACCAAGAGAGCTTGGACGCTCGCTGCTGCCAGCTGGTGGTCATTAGCTCGCGTCCTATTACAGGGTTTATATGATACAGCTGAAGGTTACATTGTTGCTATAGGCAAGGTTACATTGGCTCAGATACATTGTAATCCGTGTGTACAATAAAACCAACAGAACACAACACCCCTCCCCCCTAGGACGAGACAAAGTCTCGAGCCCACACTTAAACACACTCCCCCCCCTTAGGAGACAAAGTCTCTCAGCCAAGATGGCTTATTTCGAACACGCTGGGGTCTCGATGCGGGCTGCCTCTCCCCGGGTTTGCTACCTTCTCTTTGTCCCCTGGTTTCCTGTCCTGTAATATGAGAGGGAGACTCGTTAGTGACTTTCCGCGGCTCCGCGGCGTTGTTGGGAGGTGTGCTCTTTCTTAGGGAGGAACCGGGGGCACTGGGGGCTAACGAAAAACCCCTCTTCTCGCTTGGATGGGTGGGGGAACACTCCTGAAAACCCCCCCGGCTCGCAAAATCAAACTCAAAATTACTATCGGGGGCAGCGGTCGCGAACTCCTCTCCCCCTTCCCCGGCCCCTGATAGGACTGGCGTATCAAAAGGATATGAGTCGGGGCCGCTGCTATCAAAAGGATATGAGTCGGGGCCGCTGCTTCTGCTTCCTTCCCCCTTGCTTGGGACTGTTGTCCATTGCTGTCTCCCCCTTGGGTTAAGCGGGTGGGGGAGAACCCTAACGCTGAATCCTGTTGCTGAGCTCCACTGACTGGCCCACTCACTCGGTGCCTCAGTTGGTCTGCGTGCCTCCTCCAGAGGAGGCCGGTGTTAGTCTCGACCCGGTACGACACTGGCCCCGTCTGTTCTACAACCTTCCCTGGTACCCAGGCCGGCCCTGCGCTGGAATAGTTCCTGCAGTGAACAGGGTCCCCGGCGGCGAAACCTTTCGAGACTGCCAACCCTATGTTTTTCCCTTTATCCTCGACCCTCGTCGGGTCTAGCCTGGACAGGATCGTGGTCAGTTTTCGCCGCATCAAGAGCTCCGCCGGCGAGTAGCCTGACGCTAAAGGGGTTACCCTATACGCTAAGAGGAACTGGCATACCTGGTGATTCAGGTCCCCCGGGCCCATGCGCCGCAGCGCGTCCTTTGTTGTACGCACTAGTCGTTCCACTTGGCCATTCGTGGCCGGGTGAAACGGTGCGGATGTGACATGCCGAATGGCGTTTGCCTCCATGAAGGCTCCGAACTCAGCGGAGGTGAAACAACTAGCGTTATCGCTGACTAAAGTGTCGGGTAAACCGAACGTGGAAAAGACTCTCCTTAGCCGGCTAATTGTCGTGGCGGAGGACGTGCTCTTTACTGGGATAACCTCCAGCCACTTGGAGAACGCATCTACCACCAGGAGAAACATGGTTCCTCGGAACGGGCCAGCGAAATCCACGTGCACTCTGGACCACGGCCCCCTTGCTGTGTCCCACTCCCTATGCGGGAGACGGGCCGCCTCAGGCCGGGATTCCTGGCAAGCCTCGCAAGTGCAGACCATGTGCTCAATGTCCGCGTCCAGCTGTGGCCACCAGAAGTAACTCCGGGCTAGCGCCTTTGAACGAACTATGCCCGGGTGGCTGACGTGCAGCAGTTCGAGCACCCTCGTCCGCAGGGGCGCAGGGACCACCACCCGTTGGCCCCACAGAAGGCACCCCCTCTCTAGGGACAACTCTAGCTTTTTCCTAAAGAATGGGTCGAACTCTGTACTCGGGGACGAAGCCGGCCACCCCTTCTGCACCCATGAACTAACTTTTTCCAGCGTCCTGTCCTTGCCTGTCGCCCTAGCAATGTCGGCTGGTACTATTGGGGGTGCGTCTAAAACCTCAATCAGCAACACCTGGCGGTCTCTTTCTGCTCTCGCCTTTTGGTCGTCCGACAATGGCAGAGGGGATCGCGAAAGCGCATCAGCATGGCTGATCTCCTTTCCGGGCCTGTACTCCAACTCATGTTGGTACGCGTTGAGGAAAATAGCCCATCGCAGCATTCTCGGGGACAGGATCAGCGGCGTGGGCTTGTTTGCCGTGAAAATCCCTAACAGCGGTTTGTGATCGGTCACGATTTTGAACGGGCGGCCATACAAAAAATCGTGAAATTTTTTGGTCCCCGCTACTATTGCTAACGCTTGCCTGTCGGTTTGCGCGTAATTTCGCTCCGCTTGGGACAGGGACCTTGAGTAAAACGCTACCGGGGCCTCCCTTCCTTCCTCCAACACGTGGCAAAGCACCGCCCCCACCCCCACCGGGGATGCATCACAAACTAGGACCACAGGCCGTTTGGGGTCGAAGTGCGTCAGGATTGCCTCAGATGTTAGGAGTTGCTTTAGCTCTTTGAACGCCCTCTCGTGCTCGTCACCCCACATCCATGGCTCCTCTTTTTTAAGTAACCGATGGAGCGGTTCGGCCACGGACGCCTTCCGCGGGAGGAATGTATGGTAAAAGTTGAGGAGCCCCAGGAAAGACTGCAGCTCGGTTTTGGATGTGGGGCGAGGGGCCTTTTTAATGGCTGCTACCTTGGATTTAGACGGCTTAATCCCCTCGGGTGTGATCCGGAACCCTAAAAACTCGACCTCGGTTTCGAAAAAGACACATTTATCCTTCCTCAATCTCAGCCCCGCTTTCTCGAACACGGTCAGTACCTTGTCCAACCGTTTTGCCAGTTCAGCCTCACTCCCCCCTGTTATCAACACGTCATCAAAATAAGGCAACACCCCCTCCAGGCCCTTTAGGAGGCGTTCCACGAGCGATTGAAAAAGGCCGGGTGCCGAGTTCACGCCGAACTGTAACCGCGACACCTGGAACGCTCCCTTATGTGTAACTATTGTTTGTGCCGCGGCCGTGGCGGGGGTCACAGGAAGTTGCTGATAAGCTTGTGCCAAATCGAGTTTAGCGAAACACTTTCCCCCATTTAGCCTGGCCAAAAGGTGGCTGATCACTGGCACCGGGTATGCATTAGGGCGGATCGCCTTGTTAATTGTACACTTATAATCAGCGCAAATGCGCACCTCCCCGTTAGCCTTTAGAGCCGTTACAATTGGAGTTTCCCACTCCGCGGAATCAACAGGAATAAGAATCCCCTGGCCCACCAGTTTGTCCAGTTCCGCCTCTATCTTGTCCTTGAGTGCGAACGGCACCCTGCGTGGTTTGAGTCTTATCGGGCGGACCTCCGGGTCTATGTCGAAAGCTACAGGGGGTCCCTTGAACTTTCCGAGTCCTTTCTTAAAAACGGCGGGATGCGCATCGCAAACCGCTTGTATTGGGTCCCCCCCCACGGTATGCACCCCCCCCTATGAACAAACCTAAGGGCTGAAACCACTGTGTCCCTAGGAGGCTACAGCTTCCCCCTTTGAGGACAACTAGGGGCAGTTCCGCAGAATGTCTCTTAAAATTGACCCGAAATTTCCCGACCCCCAACACCGGAATGCTGTTTCCCTGTACGTCCCGTAGTGTGGACCTCAACGCTTTAAGCTTGGGCCGCACGTGGGGGTCGATTTTCAGGAACTCTTTCTGGGGAATTATGGAATAGGAGGACCCCGAGTCAATTTCCATCTTAATAGGGGCCCCTTGTACTAATACCTCAACGAAGTAATGGGACTGTCCCGCGGACACGCTGAACACTGAGGCGTCGTCCTCGCTGCCGTCCGAGACGCGGCCCACGCCGTCCTGCTTCCTCGTGGTCTGGGCGCCATCTTTGGGCCTCGCTGGACGGTCCGGTCTGGCCGCGCGGTCTTGTGACTGCCTCCGGCCCTCTTTCCGCTTTCTGCACGCCTTGGCGATGTGCCCCCGACGGCCGCAGGTGTAACACTCGGCCTTCCTGAACGGGCATCTCGCGCGCTCGTGGGCCGCTCCGCAACCCTCGCAGCGTCGACCGCCCTTCCGGACCTTCTGGACCTCCTCGCCGTCGCTGCCTTCCGTAGACGACTTTGAGGCCCGTCGAGTCGCGTGCACCGACTGTCCGGTCTTCCCGTGCACCGAATTTTCCGCCTTGCCGGCTCTAGGACGCCACTCACGCCACTGGTGCATCTCGTCCACTCCGGCATTCGTGGACTCTGCGGCTTCCGCGGCCTCAATGACCTCTGCCAGCGTGGGTGGCGGCTCCTTATTCATCAAGCTGCGCTGTACCTCCTTGTCTTTCAGGCCACACAACACGCCGTCCCTGAGGACCAACTCCAGGATATCGCCCCATTTACAGGGGGCGGCGGCTATCCTCATGGCGGCCACGAATGCCTCAACCGACTCATCCGGCGCTTGGACTCGCCTCCAAAACGCGCTCCGAGCGGGAAACATTGCCCTCGAGGGGCAGAACCGCTCTCGCAGCAGTTTCATGATGTCGCTCGCCTTAAAGTCGCTCACCTTCTTCGGAGCGATTATGCCCACCAGCGTCCGCTTGGTTTCCATCCCGAGCATTCTGGTGAGGATGGCCCTCTTCCTCTCCTCGTCTTCTCCTTTGACTCTGAGTTCCACCAGGGCCGCCTGGAAATCCATCTCAAGCAGCTCCCAGTCTTGCGGTTTGGTGATGTTGAAACCGCTCTGTGCCCTGGCTGTTCCGTGGGGATCCATGATCCCACCTTCGTCGCCAATTTAGTGTATGCAAACCAAGACACAGGATACAGCCTCGGGCTGGGTTAACTCAGGTTTATTGCATCGTGGACAGAGGGAACATGAGGTAATGGCGGATCGATAGCTCTTTATATACAGCAGTAACACATTTGAACGTGGTGCCATGGTAGCCCATTGGCTACTGTCTGCGTGACGTCATTGCAGGTCACGCCCTTCTTGTCCAGGTGTAGGTGGTGGCGGGAAAACTTCCCGCGCTGTTGCCTTTGATGAGTTTGGACCAAGAGAGCTTGGACGCTCGCTGCTGCCAGCTGGTGGTCATTAGCTCGCGTCCTATTACAGGGTTTATATGATACAGCTGAAGGTTACATTGTTGCTATAGGCAAGGTTACATTGGCTCAGATACATTGTAATCCGTGTGTACAATAAAACCAACAGAACACAACAAACTTGCTCCAGCTTCTACCGTCGAAACGACGCTTTAGAGTATTACATACTAAAACAACCAGATACAAGGATAGTTTCTTTCCAAATGCCATCAATCTGCTGAATAACTAAATTGTGTGATTTTATTGTATTGTTATTGTTTCTCTAGGGATATGTGAGATTGTTGTTAGTATTATGATTAGCACCTATTATTAAGTGTAGTAGTCGATCTAGTAAATGTAATTTAATTTTTCATGTATATAGAGAGCATATGTACCAAAGACAAATTCCTGGTGTGTTAGCACACCTGGCCAATGAAGGATTCTATCTTCTTCTATCTTCTATACCAAGATTCCTTGTACAAATCTTCTGAAAACAATTCTATGTCTCCACTCTCTTCTAAATCAAATGATGCACTGGACATAAGGTGATCCTTGTCTATTTACTGTGGGTATGTTGTCACAGTGTTTTACCTATTGCCAAAGAAAACAGCTTAATATTGCATTTAGGTCAGCTCTATTCTCAGTTGTTTGTAGACATTTGTTGTTGGAAGCTGTTCTAAATTCAGAGCTTCTGATATACCTTTAAGCAAAAGTTCTTCATTGCATTACCACCGGCTCCCCACCCTGACCACCGGCTCCCCACCCTGACTCGCCTTGGTCAGGGGTTGGTAGGAGCATGCCGCAGCTGCCCTGAGTTCCCGCCATGTGGCTACAAGAGCCGCCACCGCACCGCCGCAACACCACTGGCTCCCCACCCTGACTCGCCTTGGTCAGGGGTGGGTGGGAGCATGCTGCAGCTGCCCCGAGTTCCCACCGTGGGGCTACAAGAGCCGCTGCCGAGCCACCGCAACACCACCAGCTCCCCACCCTGACTTGCCTTGGTCAGGGGTGGGTGGGAGGATGCCACAGCTGCCCCAAGTTCCCGCCGCATGGCTACAAGAGCCGCCGACGCGCCACCGCAACATCACCGGCTCCCCACCCTGACTCGCCTTGGTCAGGGGTGGGTGGGAGCACAGCTGTTCCCTGAGTTCAGCTGACATGTGGTGGGACAACCCCTTTCCTTTCAGATGAGATGTTTTTAGGGGCTCCGTCTTAGACTTGTAGTAGCCGAGGGTACTAGTTGGTATTAAATGATAGATTGTATTGTGTCAGGATCTGTATTAGACTTTGTAATTTTGTATCTTTAACATTCTAGAAATTGCCATATTGTGGAGAGTTCTAGTGTAACTTATTTGCTTTTCCCCCTTTACTTATATTATGTTTTTTCTGACTTGTAATCTTGTAATTTGATGATATTATTGCTTTATTATTGTATTGTTGATTTATTGTGTTATGTTTACCTGTATTATTGTACTATCTTATTGTTACTATGTACACCGCTTTGAGTTGCCCGCTGGGTGAGTAAAGCGGTATAGAAATTAAACTTGAAATGAAATGAAATGAAATTATATTTGGATGAGTGAGGAACCAGCTTTCTCAAATGTTCTTGTCGATGTCACCCATCTGTACTGTGGGTCGGATGCAATTTGCAGTCTGGAATCTGCAAGCTGATAGATGAGTGCTGCTGCATCTGAAAAAATGTTGCATGTTTGGAAAGTGTGCATACAAAACTTAGAGCATTTCAGATGTGTGCAACATGTAACTTAAGCAAGCAACAAGAAATCCGTTTGCGGCAAAATATCAAAGTCATGCAAATTGTCAATGTTCTGAAACGTGCTTTAATGCGCAAGTAGACTCGAAGCCCTTTCCAGATAAATTGGCTTTTCCAAGCTTCCTCAGGAATCTATGCACATAAATATATATATATATATATCATAACCATACAATATCTACAACAATATACAATATTACATATATATGCATCAGGGAAATGCATTTAAAGTAAATTACCTGCTTGCAATGTAGATATAGTTTCTTCAAGGTATTTTTAATTTTAATTTTATTCGTGTCTGAGCCTCAATGAAAATTCTGTAGTGCTCCTCGTCAAAGAACCAACTCACTAACACCTTGTTTTATAATCACTACTAACCCACTGCAGCTGTATCTAATGAAGAACCACATATTGTGACCTGGAAATCTCTTAAAGGAAACACGACAAATCCAAATCCATGTTGAGTCCATGTGGATAAACAGTATTGAAACAATGAATGAAATGTGCTTCTCTGCGGCGTAATCTTTGTTCTATATCAATCACTTCATATCAAGAGGATCTGACAGTTTCAAGGACAGCGAACCTCAAATCTTTATCACTATGTTGCTTATCCAGGAAATGACTGACCATGGGTGCAGTGATGTCTCCTTTCCTAATTCTAGATCTATGTTCCCCCACCCTGGTTTTAATCTCACGACTGGTGCACCCCACATAGCTTAACCCACAACTGCACATGATGATATATATACAACATTTAGTTTGGCAAGTTCTTTCAATTTCAATTTATAAGTACACCCAGGAACCATAATTTCCTTGGTTTCCCAAGCAAGATTACAGTGCACACAATGCCCACATTTAAAGTGCCCTAATGCAATGGGTTGAATGGGTGGAGAATATAGATCTGATTTGGTCACAAACTGTCAAATCGAACGTGTCTTCCTAAATCCTATCAAAGGCAGTTGCTCACAGCCTGAAATATGTTTAACAATGTGCCAATGTCGATAAATAATAGACTTAATGTGATTAGCTAGGGGCGAGTATTCAAATGAGCACATAATCCTGCACCTGTCATGTCTGTGCTTAGCAGTCAACAAACTTTGTCTGGTAACTCTACATGCTCTATTATAACAATGATCAATGACCCATTCCGGATACCCCTTTTGTTTCAAACATAGCCGAATAGAGCTAGAGGTGTGTTTAAAATCAACTATGCTGGAAGAGTTCCTTTTCGTTCTCAAGAATAACCCATAAGGTAAGTTATTACGAAGGTAATGCGGATGGTAAGAGTTGTAATGCAGGTATGCGTTCCTATCAGTCAGTTTACGGTAAAGCCTGACTCGAATATTGCGAGAGTTATCCAATATACCGCAACATCTAAGAAGGGTAACGATAATGGATCACAGCTGTGTGAAAACTGCAGGTGCCTATTAACTCCATTAATCCATGCCACGAACTCAGATACACAACTTAAATCACTGAATACGAAAAATAAATCATCAATAAACCTGTAAAAATGATTTTTTGTGCAAAGGGATTTAAATTACTAAAAATAAAAACCTTTTCAAAATGTGCCATATAAAGATTTGCCAAACTCGGCGTGGTTGCGCTCCCCATGGCAACGCCGGACACTTGTAAATAAAAATCAGATCCGAATCTAAAATAATTGTGCTCCAAAATAATATCCAAAATATCTAATAAAAAATGAGTGGGGGGGGGAATGATTGTCTAACCTAGAGTCCAAGGCTGTTTGAGTGATGTCCCTTACCTCATCCAGAGGAATGTGTGTATATAATGCCTTAACATCTAGAGTGACAAAACCCCCACCTGGTGCTACTTGAATCCCTTCTACCTGTGTGATGAAATCAGTGGTATCCTTAATATAAGATAATGTTTGGCACGAAAATGGATGGATAAATGTGTCCAGAAACTTGGCTAGTGGCTCGAGGGCTGAATTTACAGATGAAATAATAGGTCTCCCTGGGAGTAACCCATCCGACACTCGTGGTTTATGTATCTTAGGCAGCAAATGGAACAATTGCACCCTAGGGTGCTTATTATATAAATACTCTGCTTGTTTCTGAGTAATATATCCCAAAGCTAACCCTTCATTGATAACTGTTCTAATGATGTTAAGCACCTTGTTCGTAGGGTCACCCTTCAATGGTTTGTAAAAAGATTGATCACTAAGTTGTTTCCTTGCCTCTGCAATATAATCTTCAGTATCCAAAATTACCACCGCTCCCCCTTTGTCGGCCGGCTTGATCACCACCTGATGGTCATTAGCTAATCTTTCTAAAGCAGCTCTGTCCTCCTTACACATGTTGCACATTCTGATTTTCTTCCTTTCCAAGCTCTCAAGGTCAGTTAACACTAATCTATTAAAGACTTCAATGTTAGGATCTTCTATATTAGGGCAAAAGGACGACTTAAGTTTGAATCTGTCCTCCGTATATCTGTCTAATCCTTTATAAAATGCCTTTAACTTTAACAGTCGTGTGAGCCTAAACACATCTACACATGTATTAAAGTCCCGATATACTGGAGTAGGAACAAACCCCAAACCCAAAGACAATACTTCCATTTCTCTACGTGTAAATGTCCTAGATGAAAGGTTGAATACTAAGTCCTCCTTTTCCGAAATGTCTTTTTCTTGGCTAAAAAAGACTGATGAGTAGTGCCAGATTGTCCCGCAAATGCACCCCATCTCGTGTTGTAGGCTCTGTGAGACCCTTCATCATTGGAAGTGGAAGGAGCTTCTGCTTCGCTGGTGGATGCATCAGAAGATGTTAATGGAGTTTGCCAGGTGACCCTATATATATATGTGCATAGATTCCTGAGGAAGCTTGGAAAAGCCAATGTATCTGGAAAGGGCTTCGAGTCTACTTGCGCATTAAAGTACGTTTCAGAACATTGACAATATGCATGACTTTGATATTTTGCCACAAACGGATTTCTTGTTCCTGGGATTCTCACCGTTTGGCCCTCATTTTCCTGACTTAAGCAAGCAAGTCAGTGTCAGGAATGTATTCAAGCAAAATGTGCAACATTTGGGTGGGAAACACACATAAAAATAAGATGTTTACCCAGAAAATAAGAACACCAATAGAACTGTATATGAGCAGGTCATGAGAGTTGGGCAGTATACACTAGTGTAATAGAAATCAGCATTTGATTTCATGGCTAAATTTATTTATTTATTTATTTATTTATTTATTTATTTATTTATTTATTTATTTATTTGTTGCATTTCTATAATGCCCATTTGGGCAGTATCCCACTCTGGGCAGTGTACAAACAGATAACAAATAACAACAGAACACAAAGCAAATCAAAACAAACAACTGGCAAATACATCACAAACTAAACTAAAGTAAAATAAAGTAACTGGCATCTGAAGGCATAGGGACTCAACCTGACTGCCTAATTTATCGCTAAAGGGACAACACCCTGAAAAGCCTCTTTGAAGAAGAGAGTTTTTAATTGCTTTTTAAAGATAGCCAGGGATGAGGCCTGGTGCAGCTCTACTGGTAGAGTGCTCCACAGTGTTGGTGCTACCACTGAGAAGGCTCTATTTCTAGTTAAAGACTTTTGAGCCATCCTTGGGGTTGGCACCTGGAGCTGTGCCGACTGTGATGAAGGGTGATGCAGGGAGTTGTTCTGAGGGAGAGCGACTTTGACAGATAGCAAGGTCGCAAACCATATAGCGCCTTATATGATAACATTAACACCTTGTATCTGACACTGTAGGGAACAGGTAACCAGTGTAGATAAATGCTGGGGAAATATGATCGAAATTCTTTAAGCTTGTCACCAGCCTGGCTGTTGCATTCTGGACCCGCTGTATTTTCCAAATCAAGCACAAGCACATAGAGAGATTACAGTAGTCAATCTGCGAGATTACCTGTGAAGGGTTATGAGAGACCATCTGCCCAAGTAGGAGCATAGCTGTGCAATCTTCCAGAGCTGGAAAAAAGCAGCTCTGGACATTGCCGCTATTTGTTGTTCAACTGAGAACAGTGGGTCCATAATGACCCCCAGATTGTGTACCTGGTCCCTAGGGGTAAGAGTAGTTCCGTCCAGGGTAGGGAACAGGCATCCCAGTTGGGCTGACAGCCTCTCAAACACCAAAACCTCCATCTTGTGAGGGTTCAGTTTCAGCCTGTTAACTTTTATCCACACCATTACCGAGTCCTGGCACTCATCAAGATATCGGACCGCATTAGCTGCAGAAGATGAAAACGAGATATAGAGTTGGGTGTCATCCGCATATAGGAGACACCAAAACCCTGAATCTCCTAATGGCCTCTCCCAATTAGAACTGTTCAAATAAGAAAGAAACAAGAAATTCCATCATTGTGTTTTCTGAAAGGATTTTTTTAAAAATAGGGTGTTGATCTGGAGCAGTTATACATTAAAACTGACAGTATTGGGAGAATCTACAGATGTGTAGGGTTTCTCAAAGTCTGACCAATTTTGCATATTCTAGGAAGGGAGGCCTTTGCTACTTTCTCTATTTTTTTTTGTCAAATTCGCTTGCCGCTATAAAATACAGTAGTACCTCATACAATGATTTCAGTCCGTTCCAATCCAAAACAATTGCTATATGTTTTCCCTATGGGATGCATTGCACAACAATTTTTTTTTTGCTAAGTGGTTTTCCCATTGAAAAATTGTTGTGTGGGACACCATTTCCCCCAAAAAACTATGCGGGGTGATTGTTATATGATGTTCTACTGTAAATTCAAAAGCTGGAACTACACAGGGGGAAACATTTCTGGCCTTGGGTAACTTGATGTAATTAGGGTTGGCAGCTCATCAGCATCTGAGTCTCAGAGACTTCAGATCAAAAACCTGAAACCAAAGCACAGACTGTTGTGAGCTCACACAGGTGGGGAGCATGGTAGGGAGAAACAGAATTATTTCTCGTATACATGATTCTGAAAGGAGGCATGTGGTGATCTTCTCCCTGGCTTGCTGCAGACAGAATGATGGCTCATAGTGTGTGTACTCACTATTTCTCTCAAGTCTCATTCTCTTGCTCCTGGCTTCTTATTGTGCCAAGATTGCATGTACAAGTAATACTTCATACAAAGTCCGCTTCATACAACATCGAATTCATACAACATCGCCTAATTTCTTGAAAAACGTTATCTCATACAAAGTCGTGTGACTTTGGCATTGGGTTTTTCCCAGGTTGCATTGTGCCTGGGCAGTATAAAAGACAGGACACATGCGTGCATTTCTCTTGTGGGTTTTGCACAAGGCAAAAAGTGTTTAGGAGTGGTTTTGAGCATGATTTTGGATTTTTTGAATTTTTCATCAGAATTTTTAGAAGCATTCCTGGGATTTTTGCAGCATTCTTCAGGTTCTTGGACAATCAGGGTTGTTTGACATGTTTTTGTAATGCCTTTAGACAATGATTTCTTAAAGTTCTGTCAGTTTCCTGTCTGTTTCCTTGACTTTGCCCTGAAGTCTGTGCTGTTACAGTACAATGTATCTCTATGAAACGACGTTGTACGAGGCATCGCAGCAAGGATTTGGACGTTGTATGAGGCATCTCGGCTAGAATTTTGCATGCCTCATACAAAGTCCAAATCCGTATAAAGTCCAAACTCGTGGAACCAAGTTTGGACGTTGTATGAGGTATGACTGTATATAATATGCACAAGTGCGTTCTTGCTCAACCAGTGATCCAGCTTTATTAAAAGCCAAAAAGAGAGAGTAAGCAATGACTCCCTTTCTAAAAGCAAATAAAGACCCCCAAGTTACAATTATAGCATTCATTTATAAGCAATTACAAAAAGGAAACATTCATTTTTACTTTATTGATCAAAAGGCAATTTTTCTTAAACATCCCACAATTGATTAATCATTAAAAGTTCACACTATTAGATATTTTGTATCTTCAAAGGAATTCAGAACATTTGGAGCACCCTAAAACTGACAGAGAAATGTAACAAACACCTATGAAAAAAGTCCGTTCCGTAGGCTTTTGCTTACATCAGTTTTTTATGTAACTCAAAGCAAACCCATAGAAAAAATTATAGGAAAAATGAAATTTTTATGTAAATCGAAGCAAACCAATATGGGAATGAATTTTTACGTAACTCAAAGCAGACCCATAGGAAAAAGAATCTTTATGTAACTCGAAGCAATTCCATAGGAAATCGTGTAAATTGGGACATGGCTTTTGTTGCAATGGCTACCAGATGTTGGAGTGGCTGGCTGCAAGGAAGACATGCAAGACAATCGTGCGGTGAAGTCCAGCCCCGATCTGGGTCAGGTGGTACATATTTATTACCCTGCCTGGGGGTTGTGACTCGTGTCTAGGGCACTTGTGCCGCCCCTGTACAGAAGGCTTGCATACATGGCATTTTCCGGTGGTCCAGCTACAATGCCAGCTCTTGGAAGTTACCCTGTGGTTAATGGAAACTCACACTTAATTGCCTTGGGCTGGTGAAACCCATTGTTCCTGCCCTAATCTCGGAGTCTATGTGTATTGACTCCGGGTACCTAGCTTGTTCTGCTGTCTGGCGCGGTTTATTTGCCCAACTTAATCTGCAGCCAGAATTGGAGGATTATGTATTTCCATTAGAGTCACCATCTCTGGTTCTTGCCCTGTTTCTATCGTAGCCATCAGCCAAGGCTTTATGATTTGCCCCCCCTCCAACTAACTAACTAGCGCGTACCCCAATTGCCTTTCCTACAAAGTCCAGGTGGTCCCCGGATCTGTTGAAGGCCGGGCGAACCCCTGGGGAAAGGTTTGGCCAATTATTCCCATAGGCAACCCACATCCCCCCTTCCTTTATTAGTTAAATCAGCCTGGCTGAGGGCACGGTAGGTGTAATGCATGATCTGTTTGGGTGTAACTGTCTCCCGAGGTCTCCGCCATGGGGTGCGCATTGACAAAAGTGAAGGAATGCACTGCATAAAGCAGCAAAGCATAATCCCAACTGCTATGATGATGATTATGGTATGGGACGCAGTCTGCACCCACCTCCCATGACTACAGTGGTAGCCCAATTCTGTCTTCTTGACTGAGGTGTCAAGTTTGGTTACCTGGTCCTGGATTTTGCGAGAGGTGTCCATCAGGTTGAGACAGCACATGTCCCAGACAGATTCGCAACCCAAATGGTATCAAAACAGCAAACTGTCAATTGCTGCGCAGTTCAACCTGCTCTCTGTTTAACATGGCAATGACTGATGAGGTGTGATTGCTGGCTTTTCCTGGGGGAGCTAACTTTTTCCCCCAGTGATAGAAATGGTTTTCCTAAGGTAATCCTTAGCTACCCTGCAAAAGGGCCTCTCTGGCAATTATGCAAACATTTCCTCACACATAGGCAGGTGTGATTGACACAGACATAAGCAAACACAAGGTAATTAAAGGAATACAATAGCCCGGGATTTCTTTGGCTGCGGGATTATCAACCTTTGTGTAGAGGTGGCCCAGTTTGGCTCCTTTCTCCCATGGGTGAAGAAATGACCCCCTAGCAATGGGGGGGGGGGTTATCGGGGTGGCAGATGTGAGGGTAATATGCAATGAGGTGTGTGCAAAACTCACAATCTAGTTCATATGTCCCTTGAAAATCCCACCTTGAGCATTGTATAAAGGCAAAGAATTCAAAGATATGCAAAGACAATACAAGCAATAGCAAATAGTGAAACATATACACAAACATTCAGCTGCTTCTCCTGATGCTGATCCTTGAAGTGGGGTTACATGTGGTGAAACCATGAATTGTCCCAATTGTCCTTTGGTGTGGATTTTATTGTATAACTCAACATGTCCATTGGTAACTTGAAGAGTCTGTATTTGTGGCAGTCCAAGTTGGTATAAAAGTAAAGCAAGGTTGTGTGTTTAACTGAGCATGATGTCCTTTGAAGTCCCAATTGGTGAGTAACATTGAGTGGCTTGTGTGTATGTGTGTGCGGTGTCCATGTGCGTGTGTCCCAAATCCTCCCCCCTTGGGGTAAAAGCATGCCAAAATCATCGAAAAATGGATGGCTGGTGTCATCTTTGGCTGATGTCTGCGCTTGCTGCATTTTGGCTGTTGGCTCTTGGGCTTCTAGGGTTGGGGCCTGGTTCTGGCATCTGAGCCTGGTCTGACTGGCCTCCAGAAATGGACCTGCAGAGTAGATAAAAGCTGGCTGCGGAAGCAGCCTTGGAGATCCTGGGAGAAGATGTCTGAGAGAGTTAGTTTTTGTAATTATAGGTAAATATCGCCTTAGCTGAGGATCCAGGGGGAAGGGGCTCCCCCTTCTTTTAACTAAAAGAGAAGACAGTGTAGGTTAATTCATTCCATAATTGCTTGACCTGGAATTATAAAAAGTGCCATTTAGATGCAGAACTAACTGATTCCAGCTAGGAAGGTCTGCCAGAAAACAAGAATGTTAGATCAAGAAAGAAGGGATTCTAGTGAAATCCTCCATGTCTTGAGGGAAAGCTGTGAATGTTGAAAAAATCAGCAATTAGAATAGAAGGACAAACAAGCTAAAAAGACAGTCTTAATGCGCAATGCTGTGGTGGAAAAAACATCAAAATGAAGAAACGAGTTGGAAATTTCATACAGTGTTACTCTAATGACAAAGAGCCTGCAGCAAATGTCAGAGGATGAAAAATTCACAGGATAACTTCTTATCAGTTAATGAGAATGTAACGCTCCCTTGAGTTCCTGTTTCTGTGAAAAGAGATAGCAATCCTGTCAATGAAGAGTTAATTAACTAAGGAGGCTGTGGAAAAACACTGCACAATTCACAAGGAGGTTGGAACTTAGTTCCAGGCATGTTATGACTGCAGGAAAACAAATTGCCTTTGAAATGTGGCGCTAGGAGAGAAGTTTGCAAAAATTGAAGTGTTATTTATGTAATGTAAAGGGATTAGGCATAGTTATAGCAGACATGTGGGAATAAATCCAAGTTGTTAGGCTTGTTCATAATGTAATGGGTTAGTGACATTTTACCTTGATCAAGATTCTATTTAACTTCAAGTGCCAGTGTCATACTTAGTGCAAAATCTGAACCTGTGATTTTACCTGCTGAGAACCTCAATTTCAGGCATTCTGACTTTACTATATTCTTAAAACATTTAGATGACACTAGACAAGACTTACTATTCATTACCTATTATTTAACCAGTTATGAGACATGTCATTTGTAGATAGGGGACCCATTTTGTCAAGATGAACAGGATTTTTTTTCTTCCCCCCTTTTTTAGAGCACTCTTGCCAGGTGAGAAACTCAGAGACAATTTTTCAGGTTCGTGAGGCCGTAAAAATTGTCTCTTCCAGCACAAGTCTCTTTAATATAAATGAATCAATTTCTTCCCCATTTTTCACTCTCCAATTAGCTGTCTGCTTTGTAACAGCATTAATTGCTAAGCAGGCTTAAGAATGTGGAAATGCGGCTTAATTCTTTGAAGAGGCCAGCAACCAGAAAAAAACCTCCCTTGCACCTTTAAAGGCAGGCTTGGCTGAGAGGGAGGGGGGTCACTTTTGCCCCTTTTTTGGGCTAGAATTTCCCCGCTCCTTCTTCCTCTTTCATCCATGGTGCTTATGCTGCTAGGCAGGCAGCCAGGAAACAAAGAAGTTTTTGCCCACTGCTCTTTCTCATACTTTCCTTAGCCCGCTGCTTGAATGAATCAGGGCTGGGGTGACTTTCTTCCTCCCATTGAAAGCAATGTATCCAACCCATGAAAAGAGTTAACTGTCACCTTCCTTATGACTTCTAGAACACAATACCTGGCATCTCACTTTTAATGTTGCAACATTATAACACAACCATGCAAACACATAACAACTCTCAACAATTCTGCAGTGCACCATTCATTCACACATCACATATACAAACCTTGGATCAAACCTTGGATATCCGCATTCCTTCCTGGGGACATTCCCCCTCCCCAGGTCTGCAATGCTTCACTCTACTCATGAGCAAATGGTTCCTCGCTGCCAGATTTTTTAGGCTGTTCTCAGGTGGCTTTTTACAACCACTCTGGGTATTTGCTTAGAAGTTAGTTTCCTTTCCAGTTCAGTTACCTTCCTATCCGATCTAAACTTTTGGATTTGGCTTCTGGGGGTTCCTACCCAACTCCTTCTCCCCTCCTGTCTCTGCTCTCTTCCTGAGTTCCCTAGTGAATCGGCTCTGGAGCCCTGTGTCCGTAGTGGCTTTGTGGGTCTCCGCAAGTAGCCTGTATGGGATGGGCATGTGGACAGTGGTCTGTTTGCCTGAAAGTGCGTCTGCCTCTAGGCAGACTGGACACAACAACTGAATTCCAGCCAGTTTTACTGCCGACAATTCCCCCTGGCATAATTCTGCCTCTATCATGTGTTGGGAAGAACTCCTGACTGCCCAGGAAGCGCCTGCGCTTCCGGAGTCCTCCAAGCCCCCATGCTGGAATTTGATGGTCAGGTAGAGATGCGCTAGGGCTGATGGTTTTACATAAGCTGGGAGTTTCTTGGTCTCTACCCGGGCTGGACCTACGGCTGCAAGTATCTGCCTACATTTGCTCCAAGCCCCTATGATTTTAGTGGGTGCTCGGGGTTCCTCTTTGAGGCATTTCCCTACTCTGTCCTAAACCTCTGGATCCATCGTGCCTGCTTCTGGGTAGAACAGACAGTGTTCCCCCGGATGCATCATGAAGTCCGTCAGGCGGTTCCTCCTCACCCCTATCTGAAACTGCCTGGCCAGGGCTTCAAGCTCCTCCACCTGAGCCCACTACCTGATGGTCGAGTTTTGCTCCCCCATGCAAGCCCCCATTACTACCTGGTCGGGGGTTCCCCGGATTCACTTCCACAGGATGAGTTCTAGGTAGTACGGTGGGGCGAGTGATGCACAGGATGATGTCCCTCAGGTCTGGTCAGTGGATCAAGATTGTGGCTATGGCTCTCTGCCACAGGCTTCTGCTGCTCTGCCTTTGCTGTTCAGGATCACGGCTCTCTCCCTGCTTTGGAATGCGTCCATTCCTATACGTGGGGTCTGCTGGGCTTGTGGTCGCGTTGGCTTTCTTGCTTCCAGATCGTCACGGCCTCTGCTGGGGACCACGTTGGCCTAGCCTTGGGATAGCGTCAGGTTCCGATCAAGGTAACGTTCCGATCAGAATCACATCGTGGCTTCAGAGAAATCACGTCGGGGTCACCAGATGTTGCAATGGCTACCAGATGTTGGAGTGGCTGGCCGCAAGGAAGACATGCGAGACAATTGTGCGGTGAAGTCCAGCCCAGATCTGGATCGGGTGGTACGTATTTATTACCCTGCCTGGGGGTTGTGACACGTGCCTAGGGCACTTGTGCCGCCTCTGTACAAAAGGCTTGCATACGTGGCATTTTCCGTTGGTCCAGCTACAATGCCAGCTCTTGGAAGTTACCCTGTGGTTAATGGACAACTCGCATTTAATTGCCTTGGGCTGGTGAAACCCATTGTCCCTGCCCTAATCTCGGAGTCTATGTGTATTGACTCCGGGTACCTAACTTGTTCTGCTGTCTGGCGCGGCTTATTTGCCCAACTTAATCTGCAGCCAGAATTGGAGGATTGTGTATTTCCATTAGTGTCACCATCTCTGGTTCTTGCCCTGTTTCTATCATAGCCATCAGCCAAGACTTTATGATTTGCCCCCCAAACTAACTAACTAGCCCGTACCCCAATTGCCTTTCCTGCAAAGTCTGGGTGGTCCCTGGATCTGTTGAAGGCCGGGCGAACCCCTGGGGAAAGGTTTGGCCAATTATTCATGCGGGCAACCCACAGTTTTAGCACAAAATCATTATGAAAGTCAAATTTTATGTAACTCGAGGCATATGTAAATCGGAGTTTTACTGTATTCAATAGATAGATAGATAGATTAGGAAGAATTTAATAACTTCAGCTATTCATTGCATAGTCCTAAGTCAATGTACATAGATTTGAACAATTTTGTACATCTAAAAATATTACTGAGACAGTCCCTGGCAAGTGCCTATTACATCTACAACTTCCTTTTCTGTAGAGCACTGAGGTCTCCCTGTATTTTACATGGCTACTCTGTCTTGCCAACCTAGCAGTTTGAAAGCAAGAAATTGCAAGTAGATAAATAGGGACCACTTCGGTGGGAAGGAAAAAGCATTCCGTGTGCTCCGGTGTCTCGTCATGCCTGCCACATCACAACAGAAATGTCTGCAGAACCAGACAGCACTGGCTCTTCGGCTTTGAAACAGAGTTGAGCACTGCACCCTAGAGTTGGATATGACTGGCTTTCAAGCAAGGGAAACCTTTACCTTTACTCTGTCTTGGCCCATTTCCTTCCTAGCTTGTTTCCCATGTATATTGCGAAGATACACTGGTTGATTTTTGCACTCAATTCTTGAGTATTTAGTTCCCTCCTCTTCCATTCCCTTAGCCAAGCAAAGATTTTCTGAAGTCTATTTTTCTGAAGCCTATTTACCCACAGACCTCCTTTCTGGCACTTTTCCTGCTACTCCTCCTTCCCCATATTATGAACCTGTAGCAGGGATGATTAATATAGGGTCCTTCAGGTCTTGCCAGGACTGATTTGCAGTCCAAGTGCTGCATGATGGAGTGAGCTCCCATCAAGTGGTGGGCTCCAAAAAAAATTACTACCACACTGTGGCCATGGTATGGTGGCTGTGGCCAGGAGGAAAGCCCTGCGTTGCACCCGAATTAGGACTACTTTATTTCAAAACTTGGATGGGCGGGGCCAGCCAGAATTTCCGCTACCAGTTTTGGCAAACTGGTGTGAACCTGCTGATGCCTACCGCTGCTCCCATCTCTGTCCCAGCTTCTACCAACTTAGCCGTTCAAAAGCAAGAAATTGCAAGTAGATAGATAGGTATCACTTTGGTGGGAAGATAAACAGTATTTTGTGCACTCCGGTGTCTAGTCATGCCTGCCACGTGTCCACAGAAAAGTTTGCAGATGCAGACAGCACTGGCTCTTTGACTGTAAAAAGAGATGAACACTGCACTCTAGAGTCCGATATGACTGGCTTCAAACAAGGGTGACCATTACCTTCACTTTTAAGTATCTGGAGGGTCACATGGTTCCTATTCCTCGTGTTCAGGCAATTTTCTTTTTAGACTTTCCTCCACAGTTCAGTTAAACCAAATGCAGAGAGTTACTGAGTACTGTATGACAGGGTTGATGGTGACATGGTAGCATTCTCATCCAAAGAAACACCCTACACATAAAGTTTTGACTTTTTTTGTATGTGGTCAATACCCACTAGTGCATATCTCTTACTAAATTTATTAATAGAGAAGTGAGAGGCTATCCGATGATAGTCATTAACTCCTTGAAAGAGGCAGCTTTTGGAGCAAGGATGAAATATAAACATTCGATTATCATGTTGATTAAAAAGGTCAAGATAGTTTCTGATGCCAAGATGAATTAATAACATAAAATAATTAATGTCTGAATGGTGTCTCTCTTTCTATTATATTTTCTATCTCATTAGACTGAGTTTTTTTTAAAAAAATCCAGTTGTGTCATTGTTCAGAGTTTTAATCAATTGTTTTTAAAAAGTTTTGAAATTATTAAGCTGGTGGCAACCCTGTTAATTATGTGAACGCTTACTTAGTTATCATCAACTGTAATACCCTCATTTGATAGTTCATCACACAAACTAATCACCTTGGCCTTTTCTCACTTTACTACTGTGGCAAACTTCCACACACTGGGGGTTTGACAAGTCTGCCTAGATTAGAAATGACTGCTTATCAACAGTTTCATACCAATCACATATCCCAAGCGATTAATTCCGCCAGGTGCAGTATGTGAATTTATCAAACCACTCAAAAATATTTCTCAGCAGGAACCATAACAGTAGAGTTTGAAGCATAATAAATAGCCACAGAGTACTTGATGGATGGTGAGGAGGGCTGTGTAAATGAGCTCCGCAGCCATTGCTCAGCCTGGACTTTCAAAGCTAAGTTCTAATAGATGTGACATTTTGATGGATGAGGGAAGTTGGTATTCCAAAATAGGATGGGGTTTGTTTTGTGTATGTTTCTGTGTTCTCCTTTCAGCTAATTTGTCAGTGTTTGTGTAATTTATACTGTAGCTATTTTATATTTACTTATTTATTCTCATGTTTCAACCGACAATTGTGTTTGTGACGTGCCAAACAAGGACTGTAGTGGCTTAGTGGTTAAGATGCTCAACTTGATGACTGGAAGTTTGGCAGGTCAGCAGTTTGAGACCCGAGTTCTGCATGATGGAGTGAGCTCCCATCTCCATCCCAGCTCCTGCCAACCTAACAGTTCGAAAGCAAGAAATTGCAAATTGATAAATTGGGACCACTTTGATGGGAAGGTAAACAAAGTTCCATGGATTCCGGTGTCTAGCCATGGCTGCCACGTGTCCACAGAAACATCTGCAAATGCAGACAGCCTGGCTCTTTGTCTATAAACAGAGGTGAGTACTTTAAAAAACATAATGATCTGAAAGTTTAGCCCCATATTTAATAAATATATTAAAATATTTTCTGTCAGCATCATAAGGGTTCACTGAACCCTAGAATCGAGGAAGGGAAACCTTTACCTTTACTTCATAAGGGACTAACAAATGTTATTTAAGCAGAACATTTCTGTGTCTGCCTTCTTGGTGGATGCCGAAACAATTTATTTATTTATTTATTTATTTATTTATACCCCGCCTCCTGGTGCAAGCACCACCCAGAACAGCTTACAACACTCTTGTAAGTATACACATATTTTAGTGATTAATTGCTTCCCTCAAATTGATCCAGAAAAACCTTGATTGAAGTTCTTTTTAGTTCTCATTATTTGTTTAAGTAACAAATATATTTCATTATCCTTCAATGTCTTGTGATTCCTTTTCCCTTGGCACTCTATGTGCATATTAAATGGACAGCTATAGCTATAGATACAGATGCATTTACAGTCAACCCTCATATAACAACGCGTTCGGATAGCATCATTTTTGCTTAACAACGCGTTGTTATGCATCACGTGTCCCCCCGCATAACAACGTTTGTAGTGCCGTTGTCCGGACAACAATGCTAAAATAACCATCATTATCCCGACAAAAACGTTGTTATGCGGGAAACTCCATAGAAACCCGCATAACAACAAAAATTGCTTAGCAACACTACTTGGGGAACCAAGTAACGTTGTTTTGCGAGGGTTTACTGTAGTATCTTCAGACATGACACTCTGCACATATGCACTTCAAATATTTCAAAACATACCTCAGACAATATAAAATGTAAACAAATAGATCATACATGTAATTACATTATTGTAATGTCCTGTCAAGTTGCATCCAACCTACGGCAATCCTAGTTAGATTTCCAAGGTATATGAGACTTTTAACGAATGGTTTTATTAGTGCCACCTTCCCAGTGAGTAAGATGAAGCAAGGATTTGAATTCAGGTCTCTAAAGTCTTAATCCACCACTCTAGCTTCTAAGTATACATGTATCATTTAGATATACAAGTTAGATGCTTTGTTTAGCCTTAGCTTTTCCTAGAGCATAGATTGGTAACAAATCAAGTCCAAGGAAGACATTAAGTTAAATGTATGGGGTAGGGAGTGTTGGATTGCGTGAAAGGAGGGAAGTGTTGTCTTTGCTTTCAGTAGTCAAGGTTTAAGATGAATGCATTCACACTCTTTATTTGTTTTAGGCATATCTTGCTCTTTGTTTCTTTCTCTTTTCCTGATAACCAGGAGAGAACCATACCCATGGTTCTTGCTCTTCTTCCTAATGCATGTGGCTGCTTTCTGCTGCTGATTTCCTGGGAGCTAAGCTCTGGCTTGCAGGCCATAAAAGGACTGTATGGTTCTGCTTTGCATTATGGTTTGAAAGCTTCTGAGCAATTTAGAGTCCTCTCTTCAGGGTATTTTGGAGGCAAGTTGGTTGGCTCTTTTTCAAGGCATCCACACAGGATGGGTGCTTTTTGTGTCCAAGGATTTTATTATTATTTGTGTGTCAGCTTCACCAGAAGTCTAAGGCGAAGCTACACACCATTTATTTTGATAGCCTAGATCACTGATTCGCTGCGTTGAATGTTCTTGCTTCTCCGTAAGTCCATCGAAATGTATCTTATTCTTGTAATGGTCATTCCCACTGTATATAAGCAGGCCACCTTGTACATATTCCGCAGTCCGGATCATGAGCTGAATAAAGATCACTGTTGTTAACCCACTTCCTGCTGGTTAGATTACTTCTTTCTCCAGACTCAACAGTGCTGGAGCAGGCTAACTCTCCCCCAATGCATGTCTTTTGAGATGACATCATGTGGTTCTACTATTTTGGTGTGCTCTCTTTTCGCATATGTGAGGCTCTTCATTCAGTTTTTCTTACAAGGAATACCTGAATTCGTCCCTTCAATATTTTAAATCTTGGTTTAGTGTCCATTTTGAACTTGTGATTAAAATTCTACATGGACATTCTAGGCCTCTCTTGACTACAAGGTAACCTCTAATGTGTTTCAAAAGCTTACTTCCAGGTAAGTGTTCACAGACTTTCAATTTCAATCAGTGAGGTTTCCCTGTAGATGGTAGCCTATGTGAATGCGAAGGAGTGCAAACTATCTCCCATATAATACAATGCCCTTCAACGCGCACTGAGGAGGACCTTATGTTGGCAAGAGGAAATGCTGTTGAGGTGGCCTGATATTGGGCAGATGTCATCTAATCCTTTTAATTCCATTTTTGTTTTAGATATGTTAATTTTAGCTTTGTATGTTATTATATTCTGGTGGTGCCTCTGATAGGAATTAAGCAAGTTGAATCATACAGTCCTAATCAAGACAAATCAAGAGGGCAGTATTTACATTCTCAGTAGAACTAAGGTCTAGCTTTTTGTGGGCTTTATTTTTCTTATCTAATTTTGATTAACAATGAGCAGCGTTGTGCCCTGTACAAAATAAACATGAGGAAGCCCCAATCTGCTACTTCATTAGCTATCTAATTAAACCACATTTCCACCTAATTGTGCAATCAGTTCACTGAAAAGTTCACTTTCATAAAAAGACTGCTAACATGTAGGAATTGGGGCCACTGGGGTGGCCTTAATGTCCCGGAGGAGACTGATCAAGTGACGACACGAGGCAAAAGGAGCGAGATCAGATCAGTACTTTATTGGAAAAAGGCAACATCATTTATAGGGAAAAAAGCGCAACGGTGGCGAAACTGTCACCGGACAGGAAAATTACCTCACCCACGTACCCGGGTTAATAGGGAACCTCTCAAAGGGAAGTTAATTAACTTGGACAAACATGGGGCAAGGAAGACCATTGTGTAGGGCTTAAGCAAGGGTAAATATGGCTGATATTTACACCGGGGATTACCTTGGCCAGAGGGTGAGTGATTACTTCTAATGGATAACTGAGGTCTGCAGGATGCTTGCTCGGCAAAATCGTCGGTCAGGCTACAAGCAGCCGAATTAATCCCTATCATTAATTCACCCCCCCTTATGCCCTGACAAGGGCCAGAGGCCAGGAGTTTGCTCACTGGTTTAACCTCTGCCAGAAGCCACTGATGCCCAACCGGGCACGGGGAATCTTCATCTCCCCTTACTTTTTAATATTAAGAGCCTGACCGGCGACTCTGCGCAGAAGCATCATCAGCTGTTGATCGGGAATGACGTCACGGGGTTTCTTCTCGGGGCGGCACTTCGAGATCAGTGAGGGAATACATTGCGCAAAGCAGCATAACGCTATGCCTAGTATAGTCACCCCCACTACCACCTTGAGTACCGTCTGAAGCCACCCCCAGGGGATCCATGACCACATCCAGCTCCACAATGAACTCCACCAAGCCCCCCATGCGGAACCCTCAGTGATGCCCTGGACTATGGTGTGGAGATCAGTGAGCTGACTTTGGATTTTCCGGGAGTTGTCAGTAAGGTTGAAACAGCACATACCATGAAGGGATTCGCAACCCAGATGGTGCAACAATAAGAGGTAGTCGATAGCCGCTCGATTATCGAGGATGGCATGGCGGAGTTCCGCCTGCTCCTGATTGAGGAGCGCTATCGCTGTGGAGGTATGGTTGATGGCTTTTGCCAAACCGCAAGCCAAGCGACCAATTCTCCGTGCGTTGCCGATGGCTAAGCCTGGCACGCCAACTATACTGACTGATAGTGAGACGTATTCGGCTGGGCTTAGGACTCTAAAGCTGCTGTCACATGAGCTGTCTAGTTGGGTGGTGCGAGTGCGCCTGATGGGTGCAGAAACATTTGAAACATTTGAAACATGGGGAACATTAGAAACGTTTGTGCTTGGGGCAACCATATCCCTAGTGGGGAGCAACAAGGTCAACCGGCTAAGGCAACATGTGGAATCTGATACATTTGCAGGAATATAATTGAAGGTATACTGGTTGCATGTGAAGAACCACCCTGAGGGTAGGGTGATATGGGCAGGTAACGAACCAATTGTCTCTGGGTTTGCACAAGTCCAGTTGCTGCTGCGGTATCGAGGCAGCTGCGTGGGGTCCGGCCGCCTGTGGCGCAGCCGATTATTTGCGCGCAAGTAGAGTTCGGGCTGGCCGCCACTCGCGGGGTGTGAAGAGTGGCTGCATCAGCCGGCAAAGTCATGGTGAGCCGCAATCCCCCCCAGCGAGCGTAGGCTGCAAAAGTCGCAGGGAGGTGCAGTCCGAAAATCTTCTTTAGCAGCCAGTCACCATCCCTGGCGCGTGCGTCGAGAGTGTGGCACACTGGGATGAGACAGGTGCTGAGGATTGAGGCAGAACCAATGTCCTGCTTCAGGCAAAAATCGGACTGGTTGACGAGACCCGCCAACCTTGCCCACAAGTTGTAGTGCATCCGTGCTGAAAGGTCTTCACCAGGCGGCAGGCCGTTGGCCTGAAGTGAAGCGGCCTGAACGCCTCCCCCCAAAAGCAGGGCGAGGGCCAGGATGAGGGTGAAGATCACGGAGTTGGCATTAATCTGGGCAAAGACTGCTGCAACGAAGTGCTCCGGTGTCGGCTCCATCTCCTCGCGTTGGAGGGCGTCCTCGGCCTCTCTGCAAAGGGTCTTGACCATCCCCCAGGTGATCCTCGGCGCTTGGGTCCGCAGCCGCCGCTTCTCCTGGTGGGTCTCCTCGGTCAGAGTGAGGTCCTCCATCTCCGGGATCGGACTCGGGTCGGTCTGGGTCCACGCCATGAGGTTCCAAATGGGGCTTGACACACCGGGCCGGAATCCACACGACACCTGTTGGAGACATAATTGCAGCATACCCTCTCCCCCAGGTTATGAGCGGCACCGGGCCCCTCCAAGATGGGTCCGGTGGCACTTGGTACCGGACCATAGGTCGCGGGAGAGCTTCCGAACGGCGGAAGTGCTTCTCCTGCGGCGTACAGTCCGAAAAAACATTGAGGTGATTGTATGTGAACAACACCTTATTCAGACAAAACTGTGCTTGTCCCTGTGAATTGGGGAGGGCTGGTGGCTCCCCCCTTTCTGTTTGTTTGTCAATATAGGACTTTAGCGTCCGATTGACCCGTTCTACAATCGCCTGCCCTTGCGGATTGTAGGGAATGCCAAATGTGTGCTTGATGTCCCAGGTGGCCATGAAGGTGGCCAACTGCCTAGAGCAGTAGGACGGGACGTTGTCCGTTTTCATGTGCCGCGGCTTGCCCATTGCCGCAATGCAGGACAGGAGATGCTGCTCCACATGGGAGGCAGTCTCCCCCTTCTGCGCCGTCGCCCAAACGAACTGGGAAAAAGTGTCTATGCAGACGTGCATGTACTGGCATCTGCCAAACTGCGGCACATGCGTGACGTCCATTTGCCACACCTGATTGGCCTCTGTCCCCCGCGGGTTAACCCCCCACGAGGGCCCCCCGGTGCCCCTGCACAATGCTGGCAAGAGCGTACTATACCCTGGGCTTGAGAAAGTGGCAAATTGGACTGTCTGGCGAGTGCCTTGGCGTTTTGATGAAAAAAGGCATGACTTTGAATTGGAGTAGTGAAAACTCCCAAAACTGAACGTTGCTGAATTTCCTTTGCCGCCGCGTCCGCTCTGCTATTGCCCGCGGAAATCGGACCCGGTAGGTCTTGATGACTGCGGATGTGGGCAATGTAGAGCGGCTCCGTGCGGTTTCGCAAATGAAATTGAGCAGTGAGGAACAGGCTAAGCAGATTCTTGTCTATCGCGGGAGTGATGTAAGCTCCCGGTAGACTGTGCAGCAAATTCCTAACATACAGACTGTCGGTTATGATATTTAAACGTTCCCTGGCGAAGGTGCGCAAAGCAAGATTCACGGCTGCCAACTCCGCCCGCTGTGCGGACTTCTGTGGAAGAGTTAGCAGTGTGTGCCAAGCTTCGCCCTCCTGCCAGGTCAGGACACCATAAGTGCGTCCGCCATCAGAAAAGACTGTTCTGGCCCCCTGAAGTGGGACCAGCGAGAGCAATTCGAACAAGCTGACTGTCCCTGTTTGGAGCGAGACGAGTCTGGGGTCTTTAGGCAAATGGTATGCCAAGCTTCCAGTGAATCCTTCCAAAGCTATCGGAAGCGAGTCACCTAGCTGCATCAACTGCTGAATTTGTTCCTTGGTGAACGGGACTACGATCTTGGCTAAATCGTGCCCAGAAACGTCCCTAGCTCTCAGCCGGCCGCGGTAAATCACCGCGGAGACCAGTTCTTGGGGCGGAGCAATGTTTCGAGATGAGGTGTTAGGCAAGTATACCCACTCCACAATTTTCGCTCCCTTCTCTGAGTCTACTCCTAGCGCCCCAGTGAACATGGATCCCGATCGCACGATGTACAGATTCAGGATTGGGGCATAGGGCCCCTGGGTGATCCTATCTACCCATCTTTGGCTGAGAGCTTGGTTAACTTTCTCGAGCGCCAAGCGCGCGTCTCGAGAAATTTTTATCCGGTCTGCTGGCTGCTTACCTAGTGTTAGCAGCGAGAAGAGCGGTTTCAGAAGATCCGTATCCAATCGAAAATACGGTCTGGCCCAATTAATGTTTCCTAATACCTGCTGTAATTCTACAAAGGTGACTGAGTCCTGTAGATTGATCTGAGGCAAAACTGGTGCTGCGAAAGAGCGGAGAAGCCGATGGCCCAAGTATGAGAAGGGCTCGGTTCTCTGCACTTTCTCCGGGGCAATGAGCAACCCTTTGTCCCCCAGGCTGGCCTGGAGGTCTGAAAACACTTCGCTGCCAAGCTTCGGCAACGCTACCAAAATATCATCCATAAAGTGACAAACTAAGGCTTGTGGGTAGAGGTTTCAAAACTTTGCCAGTGCGTCGTGAACGTAAATTTGGCACAAAGTGGGCGAATTGAGCATGCCCTGTGGCAAAAATTTCCACGCGTAACGCTGCGTGGGCTCACTGTGGTTCACGACCGGCACGGTAAAGGCAAACCTCTCCCGGTCCCTGGGGTCTAAGGGGATTGTATAAAAGCAATCCTTGAGATCTACGACTAGGATCTCCCACCCCTCGGGAATCATTTTCGGATTCGGGATGCCGCATTGAAGCGGACCCATTGGCTGTATGCATTTATTGATCTCTCTGAGATCGTGGAGGAGTCGCCACTTCCCCGACTTCTTCTTAATAACAAAAATTGGCGAATTCCAAGGACTTGTAGACTGTTCTATATGTCCTGCGTCTAGCTGTTCCTTAACTAGCTGCTTGAGAGCAACCAATTTCTCCCCTACTACCGGCCATTGTTCTACCCAGACCGGAGTATCAGTGAGCCATTTAAGTGGCAACGCCATTACCCAAAGGTAAGGGTGGCACCGTACTGCTGCAGAATGTCTCGCCCCCAAAGGTTGATGTGCACATCAAGAATGTGCGGTTGAATTACCGCCGTGCCCTCAGCCCTGGGGATTGTGACTTCTACCCACTCTCGGCTCCTAAACGCTTCCTGGACGCCGCCTACCCCCCACACATCGGAGACCGGCTCAATGGCCCACTCCCTTGGCCACTGGCTTCTGCTTATCACACTGACATCTGCTCCGGTATCTAATAGGCCTGAGAATGATCGATTATTCAAAAATACCTCGATAACCGGGCGCTGTTTCCACTCAATGTTGGTCTCCACTGTCGCTAAGACCTAATATCCTTGCGCTGCCTCACTGGCGCTCGAGCGGTCCTCTGACCGGGACTCGAAGCTGTCACTGAGCCCTCCCTGGCTCTCTGCTGGCGAGCGACAATGAACCATGATCAGTTGCGCTAAGGTGTCCCCTTTAGGGATGGTTTGGGGCAGGTGTGTCCAAAGCTGAACTTGGAGAACGCCCGAAAAATTGGAGTCAATGACTCCTGGAATTATAAAAATTCCGCGTGCACCAGCTACACTACGGGGCAAAACTAAACCTATAAAGCCTCTGGGCAGGGGTCCCATGTACTGGGAATCGACCAGATAGACTGTGCCTGGCAGGTCGCATGTGACGTCCGCCTGGCAAGTCAATTCTAGTCCCGCGCTGCCCCTGGGGCTGGCCTGTGCCCTTGCAATGTCTGGGATGGGGTTGGACTCTACTCTGGCTCTGGGGAGTTCTGGGTGAAGGACGCCTCTGTTTGGACTGGGGCCAGAGACATGCCCGTGTTCCGGTTTCCCGAATTCTGGCAATACCTGGCCCAATGATAGCCTTTCTTGCACTTCGGACAGAGGGTGTTCGGAGCCTTGGGACGGCCGGACTTTTGCCCGCCTCCCTTGGATCGGCACTCCCTAGCGAAGTGACCGATCTTGCCACAATTGTGGCATGCCCCTTTGTTCTTACCATTAGGTCTTTTCCCTCCTTGCACCGCTGCCACTAGCAGACCCATCTTATAGGATTCTGTGCCAACGTCGGCGCAAGCTCTAATCATGTCCGATAGGGTCAAGTCAGGACGATTGCCTAGGGACTGCAAGATTCTACGGCAGTCCAGGTTGGCATTGTCCTTGGCTAACTTAATCATGAGCTCTTCCTGGGCTTGCTCATTATCAATCTGCCTGCTAATGGCTTCTTCCAGGCGATTGATGAAGTCCATGTAGGGTTCCTGGGCTCCCTGCTTAATGGAGGTGTAATTTTTGGCCGCTTTGCCAGCGGCTGGGATCTTAAAATAAGCCCTGAAGGCTGCCTCGGCTGACATCTCAAGAGTGGCGAGAGGCAGGTTGATCTGAGCATTGATTGACTCGAAATTACCTGAGCCATACAGCTGCTCAGGAAGCACCGTGCCTCCCATCCTGGCAGCCCGAGTTTGCGCCTCTAGGCGGAACTCGCTGTCCCAGATCATGTACTGGCTAGGGGTCAGCATCATCCTCATGACGGCTTTCCAATCATGGGGGATCCACATGGTGGTCTCGCACACCTGCTGAAGCGTGCCCCTAGTAAGACGACTTTGGAGCCCTGTTTCTGCAATTGCCTTCCGCATAGCCATGAGCAGCTTATACGGGACTGGGGAATGAACAATCTGCTTTGCGCCCGTGAGCGCGTCCATTTCCATGCGGATTGGACATATCTGTCTGAGCTCAGCTAGTTCTTCTGCCGGCAATTCCCCCTTCCTAATCTCCTCTTCAATTGTGCGCTGAAGGGGACTTTTGGTAACTCGGGAGCCCGAAGCTGTCAGAGGAGCGCCTGCGCTTCTCATGCCCTGCATTCCCTCGGTGACGTCTGCAGCTGTCACCGCGGGAAGGCTCCCTGCGCTACTCTGCTGGTACTTGAATGTCGGATAGAGTGCGGTGGGCGCAGTCGGCTCGACTGGCTGGACTGATGACTTCTCTAACGGGGGTTCTTCCGCTTCTATCCGGACTGGTTCGATCTCAGCTAAGAGTCTCCTACACTTCCTCCATGTGCTAACTATCCCTCCTGGGGCCTTCGGGGGTTGCTGAATGCAGTCTCCTATCCGATCCCAGAGCTGTAGGGTTAACGTACCTACTTCTGGGTAAAGCGGGCAGTGTTCCCTAAGGTACGCCAAAAGTCTCGCTAGTTCCCTGCTGTGAAAGCGTAACTTAAATACCCTGGCCAGGATTCTAAACTCTTCCTCACAAGTTTTTTGGCTAGCGGACGGACTCTGTCCCTGAGAACAAGTCCCCATATTACCTGCGAGTTGTCCTCTGAAGTTTCCTCCTCGGGACGGGTTGACGCGTCTTGGGGCAAGGTAACTGGTTTTGGCGACGATTGTCTGGGTGGAGCTCGGAGCGTGGCCTCCTGCCACGGGCCCTCGGCGGCCTCTGCGCTGTCAGGGGCTCACAGCTGCCCTGAGCGGAACGCGTTTTTCCCTTTGGCGCAAGTCTCCCCGAAAGCCGGGAGCAAAGTGCAGGAATGCTTCTCTTGGAATGCCTCGCCGCTGGCCGTCCTTCTGACCGACTGGCTGCCGGCCAGAGCGCCGCGCTGTCCTCCGGGCGGACGGGTCGCGGTTCAAGCGTGGAACCGGACCGCGTGGTTCGTTACTCGTGAGTAGACCTCTCCTGGGTTGCTTTACTCACGAGTAAATCACGTCGGGGTCACCAGATGTAGGAATTGGGGCCACTGGGGTGGCCTTAATGTCCCGGAGGAGACTGATCAAGTGACGACACGAGGCAAAAGGAGCGAGATCAGATCAGTACTTTATTGGAAAAAGGCAACATCATTTATAGGGAAAAAAGCGCAACGGTGGCGAAACTGTCACCGGACAGGAAAATTACCTCACCCACGTACCCGGGTTAATAGGGAACCTCTCAAAGGGAAGTTAATTAACTTGGACAAACATGGGGCAAGGAAGACCATTGTGTAGGGCTTAAGCAAGGGTAAATATGGCTGATATTTACACCGGGGATTACCTTGGCCAGAGGGTGAGTGATTACTTCTAATGGATAACTGAGGTCTGCAGGATGCTTGCTCGGCAGAATCGTCAGTCAGGCTACAAGCAGCCGAATTAATCCCTATCATTAATTCACCCCCCTTATGCCCTGACAAGGGCCAGAGGCCAGGAGTTTGCTCACTGGTTTAACCTCTGCCAGAAGCCACTGATGCCCAACCGGGCACGGGGAATCTTCACTAACAGATATATTTGGGAGGTTGCCCTTGCTTAAAAGTGAGTCATATCTGACTATAGGGGTCATTGCTCATTTCCGTTTACAGCCAAAGAACCAGTAATATCTGTGTCTGCAGACATTTCCATTTGACATGTGGCAGGCATGACAAGACATGGAACACTGTTTATCTTCCCACCGAAGTGGTACCTAGTTATCTACTTGCATTTTCTTGCTTTGAATTGCTAGTTTGGCAGGAGCTGGGACAGATGATGGGAGCCAACTCAGTTGAACAGCACTCGGGTCTCAAACTGATGACCTGCCAGCCTTCCAGTCATCAAGTTCAGTGTCTTAAGAAAAATGGCAGCAAGGAAGCTTCTCAATATAATAGATGCACCAAATAGAAAACAGTGACCAGGAACACACATAGAAGAAGCTGGAGATTTCAAACAATAATGAGTTTGTATAGTATAGTTTTCCCCTCACTTCTTTCACAACAAATGCCTGAGGAAAGAGCAGCTATGTCATGTGGTTGCTTCCATGTCAACCAGTTTCACAGCCTCCTCCAATTTAATGTGATAATCTGGTTCCCATCTGTCTCTCCATCCCACCTCCAGTTAGTTCTGAGGATCATCATGTTCTCTTTTTCCCAAATATGCACATTCTTGTGTGTGTTCTAGAAAACAGTGCTGATCATGTATTTCCAGCTGTGCACAGATTTCAGCATATTGTAAAATACTGTTGTTGTTCAGTCGCACAGTCAATTCTGACCCTTTGCGACCCTATGGACCATTGTCCTCCAGGCACCTCTGTTCTCCACCATCCTCCTCTGCCTCCCCCCCCCCAGTTCTGTGCCCATTGTGTCTACAATACCATCTAGCCATCTCACCTTTTTGAAAATGGCCATGATGGCATTCAAATCCATCTTTTGGATTGTGAGGGTGTATAGATTGAAGGCACAACTAATGGAAGGAAAAGAAAAAGACAAGTAAAGTAAAAAAGGGCTGAATATTTTTGAGGCACTTTTAACAAATTCATTTCACTGTGAGTCTTTTGTGGATCAAAATCCACTTCTTCAGGAGTAAGTCTTCTTTACTTTGAAGAAGTGGTTTTTGATCCAAAAAAGTTTTACAATGAAACAAATTTGTTAGTCTCTAAACTGTAACAATATTTTGTGCTTGCTTTTTCTTTCCTTCTCCATCCCCCCACCCCCCGGGTAACTTTCCCAGTAAGTTAAGGAAGTCTGACATGGAAAATTTCTTAGAAAAATGTGTAGGTTCAGTAACTGCATAAAACAGATGACTAATACAGGGATGATCATTGTATGGGAGCTGAGAGATTGTAGGATTGCACTTGCTAGTGGCATTCCTGACCTTTGCTACCCATGCATCAACTGTTTGTATGTGAGCAATTCATAAAAAAGACCAAGGAAACTCTGCTTTCATGAAATAAAACTCCCAGAATTGTTTTGCCAGTTGCCTGATATCTGCTTGTATAACACCAGAGCATGAAAAAGATCAGGAATGAGGGAAGAGGACTGAGGAGTGAGTTGGGGGTACACAGACATTTGAGTCCATAATGCTAAATGGAGGAAATTGAGGAAGAATGTCAGCATCATGATTCATGTACCTTCGTGTTGGGCAACCACTGGTAGCAATGGTGCAGAGACTGGCAGAGAACCCTCCCTGTGCTGCAGACAGGATTGTGAATGATTCAAGCCTAGCAGGAATGGCAACTACCTCTATGGCTGTTGAGCCCATAATTATGGATACCTATAATTATGGATACCTAAGGACAACCTCCAGGTTGGAGAGATAGGCAGGATATCTCTCAATGCCATCTCCAGGGAATCCTAAGCAGGTGAAGGCATCTGCTTGGGAATACCTTGAAGCAAATGGTGAGCCACTGTGTGAGACAGAATGCTGGACTGGATGGGCTGTGGCCTGTTTCAGCAAGGCTGTTCTTATGTTTGCTGCCAGAACCACCAAAAATAACCTTTCTCCAGTTCTGCAAAGCCGTGCCACCTGACTTACTGGATTTACCTGGATTCTTAGCCAATTTGCTCAGACTCCCTTTAGTGTAAGGGACCAAAGACAATGAAACAGCCGAAGGGTTGGCTTAACACAGGTTTATTGCATGATGATCCGGAGGAACATGTGGTAATGGCGGATGGGTAGCTCAATATATACAGCTGGCTATACATTTGAATGTGGCTCGTCGACAGACTATTGGTTGCTGCCTGCGTGACGTCGTAGGAGGTCACGCCCTTCTTGACCAGGTGAGGAGGTTGCGGGGAATCTTCCCGCGCTGCTGAACCAGGTGACTATGATCCATGAGAGCTGGACGCTCGCTACTGCCCTCTGGTGGTCACTAGCTCGCGTCCCCTTATTAGGTTACATTGATACAGCTGATGGTTATAATGTTGCACACAGAAAGGTTACATTGGTAACACATGGCAAAGGTACATTGTTAAAGGCACAGCTTTACAGAACACAACATCCCTCCCCCCTAGGATGAGACGAAGTCTCTCAGCCAAGATGGCTTGTTGCATGTGCGTTTGGGCCGTGAAGAGGGCTGCCCCCCCGGGGGCTTTATTGCTTCTTTGTTCCCTGGTCCCTTGTCCTGAAATGGGAGAGGGAGACTTGTTAGTGGCTTGCCGCTGTCTGGCGGCCTTAGGGGAAGGGAAAAACTCCATTGTGGGCAGACCGGGGGCCGTCGGGGCTAACGAAAAACCCCTCTTCTCGCTTGGACGGGTGGGGGACCACTCCGAAAAAACCCCCCGGTTCTGAAAATCAAAATCTAACTTGGTAGGGGTACCCGCATTTGTGGGGACTTTCCGCGAGATATGTATGGGGTCGGGTTCCTCCTCCTCGGAAAGATCCCCTAGGATATCTACGAGAACATCCTCCTCCCCCCTTGGTGAGGGCCCGCGGTCCCCTTTCCCTCCCCCTTGGGCTGAACGGGTGGGGGAGAACCCTAACGTTGACTGACTCCCTGCGTGATCTGTGCCCTGCTCATCGGAGACCCTGCGTCGGAGCTGGTCCGCGTGCCGCCTCCACAGGAGCCCTGTGCTGGTTTCCACTCGGTACGACACGGGGCCGGTTTACTCCACAACTACGCCCGGCACCCAGGCCGGGCCCGCGCTGGCGTAATTCCTGCAATGCACGGGGGCGCCTATACTGAAACTCTTTGTAGCCTCTAGCCCGATGTTCCTCCCTTTGTCCTCTACCCTCGTGGGGTCTAGCCTAGTGAGGATGGTGGTCAGCTTCCTGCGCATTAAAAGCTCTGCGGGGGAGTATCCTGACGCCAATGGGGTCACCCTGTACCCTAGCAGAAACTGACACACTTGTAGGTTCAGATCCCCTGGGCCCATGCGCCGCAACGCGTCCTTCGTGGTGCGGACGAGGCGCTCTACTTGGACGTTGGTGGCCGGGTGAAACGGGGCGGAGGTGATATGCCGGACGGCGTTAATCTCCATGAATGCCCTAAACTCGGAGGACGTGAAACAACTAGCGTTATCGCTAATTAACGTGTCGGGTATGCCGAACGTGGAAAAGAGCCTCCGCAAATGCCTAATGGTCTGGGCCGAGGAGGTGCTCGTGACTGGGATAACCTCCAACCATTTGGAGAAAGCATCCACTACAAGGAGGAACAGGGTGCCTCTGAACGGGCCCGCGAAATCTACGTGCACCCGGGATCACGGCCCCTTAGCCGCGTCCCATTCCCTGTGGGGAAGGCGGGCCTCCTCTGGTCTGGAGCATTGGCAACTTTCACAAGTGCCGACCATGTGCTCGATGTCGGCGTCTAGCTGGGGCCACCAGAAGTAACTCCGGGCCAGCGCCTTGGATCGCACGATGCCGGGGTGGCTGACGTGCAGCAGTTTGAGCACCCGCGGCCGAAGGGAAGTGGGAATCACCACCCGCTGCCCCCACAAGAGACACCCCCTCTCTAGGGACAGTTCTAGCTTTTTTCTGAAAAATGGAGCGAACTCCTCCGCTGGGGAGGACGCGGGCCACCCTTTCTGCAGCCAGGAGCTGACTGTCGCTAACGTTTTGTCCTTCTCTGTTGCTCTTAGAAAGGAGAGACGGCTGGGGTGTTATAGCAATAAGTGGGAAGCCACACTCCCAGTAATACAGTGGTAAAATTCAACGTGATTTAATAAAGGAATGATTCTCATATATGTCCTATGTTGAGGTGAAGACAAAAGATCTATATTGGTGAGTCACAGAGCGCAGCGAATATATATACACATCAATATACTGAAAGGGTATTGATACTAATAATAATAATAGTGTTTTGCACAAAGGAATACTCAAACCAATAGCACCATAAATAAACCTCAACATACATACATCACGTGCTAGGACCCCCGTGGCACTCCTATATATAAATAAAGTCTGATCAAATCAAGATATTAATGACGTAACCATGATGAAATACAATCTCTAAGAGTCCGTGGTCAGACAAATTTCGTTTGGCTGCAAAGCTGGTGTCGAAGGTAGTCGAATATGATTGTAAGCGAGGGTTCCTAGATGACGAGCATCAGACGCGATGGTAAGTCAGCTGGCGTAGACAAACAACAACGATGCCCTTCCGGTATATGGACATTTCGAATTTCTTCCTCAAGTGTCTACAACAATATGAAATCACTAATTCGTAACACAATATTCCAAAAATGCTTGAAAAATCACTGGATCTAACAAAAGCATCTATGTACCCAAATACAACTATGATACGAAAGACATACCTGTATGAAAATAACCTGCGCGTATCGCACCTCTGCTTGTGTTTCTCTCCTAGTGTGCACGCGTTAACTTTTTGCTATCAGCAGGTCTACATATACGTATCACATCAAGAGAGATGAGGGACAAGTGATTGCATTTACCCATTGATTGTACTTAATTGAGTTACAGCTCACTCCATACCTTAAAGCAACCTAGTGCCTTCCAAAGCCAAAGAGTATACCTATTTAAAGGAACGCCGAAAGATCCCATTCTGTATTGAGCCCATGTGGGGCAAGGGTGTTAAAACGGTGGATATAATATGCCTCTTTTTGAAGCAAAAAGCGATCTACATTAGTTTTCTGGTATCGACTTTGTCGGAATGTTTCTAATACCACTACCTTTATATCCTTCACTGTGTGTTTAGCTTGAAGGAAATGGTTAACGAGTGGAGCATTAGTGATCTTGTTTTTAATCCGAGATACATGCTCGCTCAGGCGTACCTTTAGTGGTCGCCTAGACTGCCCCACATATGCCAACTGACAGGTACAGACCAGCATGTACACGATTTCTTTTGAATTGCAATTAGTGTGACTTCTAAGATCAAGAGTGAAATCGCTGCTCGGAATGTTTACTGTGTTAGTGGTCCACATGTGGCCACAATACTTACAATGGCCACAGGAGTAGTGACCACAGATAATTGGCCGGTCAGCCTCATTGGTATTAATAAGGTCGGTTCGTGAAATAAAGTTAGCTATAGTTTTAGTTCGTCTGAATCCAATGGTGGGTTTGTATTGACAGCCTGGCACAGAGTCTAACACGTGCCAGTGCCTCAAAATCGCCTGTTTGATATGATGGGCCATAGGGGTGTAATCCACCGACCAAAATAATCCCGGTCGTGTCTTAGATCTGTCGATATTATAGTTCAGTAAAGAGCTCCTATCTCGCGCTTTAGTCCTGTGTCGAGCGGCTTTAATAACATCATTGGGATAACCTCTACTCTGTAGGATATTGGTAATTTTGTCCTCAGCTGCCAAGTAGTCATGGGTTCGAGATGAGTTCCTTTTTGCCCTAACTAATAAACTGTAAGGAATGTTAGCTTTAAGGTGATGAGGGTGGAAGGATGTGTATTGCAGATAAGCGAACCTGTCAGTTGGTTTATGGTAAAGTTTCATCTTTAAGCGGTTGTTATCGATAAAAATAGTTAGATCCAGAAACGGGATAGAAAAGGCATCTATGGTGTGTGTAAATTTGAGGTGTTGATGTTGCATATTGATCCAGGTACAGAAGTTATCAATAACTGTATGATCTTTAAATATAAAGAAAAGGTCATCTATGTACCTCTTGTAGCACAGAATATTGGAAAAAAATGGATTAACACGTGGATCTAAAATAAAAGTCCTATCAAAATGGCACATGAAGATGTTGGCCACGGAGGGCGCAAAATTCGAACCCATGGCCACTCCCTGAGTTTGTAGAAAAAAAGAATGTTCGAATCGAAAAAAATTATTCTCAAAACATATGTCCAGTAAATCTAATAGAAACGTCGATGAGGGATGGTTATCAACTCGACTATCCAGATGATGGGCGATGAGTGTGCGTACTTCCTCAAGTGGGATGTTTGTATAGAGAGATGTAACGTCTAATGTGATGAGTACTGCGTCATGTGGGACTGGAAATTCTTCCATCATCTGGATAAAGTGTGTTGAATCTTGGACATAAGATGGAGAGCGGGTTGCGAATGTTCTTATGTGATGGTCTAAGAATTTGGCCACTGGCTCTAACAAGGAGTTGTTGGCCGAAATAATAGGTCTACATGGAATGATGGGGTCATCACCTGATAGTTTATGTATCTTTGGTAAAAGGTGAAAAATAGGAACTCTAGGGAATTTGTTAAGCAGGCAACGGTAAGTCTTATCATTGATCTCTTCCATAGCTAGACCACCCTGTAATATTACTGTAATAATATTGGTGACGTGTGCAGTGGGATTGTGTTCTAGCCTACGATAACAATTGGTGTTCGATAACTGACTATGAGCCGCTGCTAAGTAATCGTTCTTATTGAGGAGAACAACCCCTCCTCCTTTATCGGCTGGTTTAATCACGATGCTAGGGTCATCCCCCAGGTTTTTTAATAGCCGGATGTCGTTTCGGGAGAGGTTAAATTTTCTATTGAACTTAGATTCCGCGGATGTGATATCGCGGATTACCAGCCTTTCGAATACCTTAATGAAAGGATTATCTATATTCGGAGTGAATGTAGACGGAGGAGTAAACACTCTCGGGACACGTGTTGATTTAATATTATTGATCATCGACCAATGCCACCAGGAAATGGGTACCTTAGATAAGGATATTGATACTTTAAAAACAGTATTGTCCACGACCACCTCAGGGGACTCTCATTCCATCTTAGGAGAGTTAGAAAATAAATTGGGTACCTTTAAGGAAGAGATAGTTGCGTTCAAAAATAAGAAACTGCAAAGAGACCGCAGTGACTACCAAAATGAACGCGTATACAGATGGATATTTGACAAACGGAGTAAACAGAAACAAGTATCCTGGAAAGAACCAGTCGAAACTACAGACTTCGAGACAACTGACTCAGAAGGACCAGAATCCTCGGCAGATGAAAGACGTAGAGACCCATATAACTTTCGGGCAAATAGATATAAAAGTAGCTCAACGATGGCCGGCACATCCAAAACCAACAGACAGGAAAGTTTTTTAGGACGGAGACCCCAAAAAAGAACAAGAAAGACATGACTCCCTCGCTCGTCTTCAATTTGTCAAATCGATCGCTCACGGTAAGGGAATTGCAGTTACTGAACTTAGGCTTAGGTTTCGTCCCCACCCCCCACTACTCCCCCTTCAAGACAAAGATCGACATCTTTAAATTAATCAGGCTACTAAAATTACGGGCATTCTTCAAGGAGGACACAGATCCCACACGTGTCCCGAGAGTGTTTACTCCTCCGTCTACATTCACTCCGAATATAGATAATCCTTTCATTAAGGTATTCGAAAGGCTGGTAATCCGCGATATCACATCCGCGGAATCTAAGTTCAATAGAAAATTTAACCTCTCCCGAAACGACATCCGGCTATTAAAAAACCTGGGGGATGACCCTAGCATCGTGATTAAACCAGCCGATAAAGGAGGAGGGGTTGTTCTCCTCAATAAGAACGATTACTTAGCAGCGGCTCATAGTCAGTTATCGAACACCAATTGTTATCGTAGGCTAGAACACAATCCCACTGCACACGTCACCAATATTATTACAGTAATATTACAGGGTGGTCTAGCTATGGAAGAGATCAATGATAAGACTTACCGTTGCCTGCTTAACAAATTCCCTAGAGTTCCTATTTTTCACCTTTTACCAAAGATACATAAACTATCAGGTGATGACCCCATCATTCCATGTAGACCTATTATTTCGGCCAACAACTCCTTGTTAGAGCCAGTGGCCAAATTCTTAGACCATCACATAAGAACATTCGCAACCCGCTCTCCATCTTATGTCCAAGATTCAACACACTTTATCCAGATGATGGAAGAATTTCCAGTCCCACATGACGCAGTACTCATCACATTAGACGTTACATCTCTCTATACAAACATCCCACTTGAGGAAGTACGCACACTCATCGCCCATCATCTGGATAGTCGAGTTGATAACCATCCCTCATCGACGTTTCTATTAGATTTACTGGACATATGTTTTGAGAATAATTTTTTTCGATTCGAACATTCTTTTTTTCTACAAACTCAGGGAGTGGCCATGGGTTCGAATTTTGCGCCCTCCGTGGCCAACATCTTCATGTGCCATTTTGATAGGACTTTTATTTTAGATCCACGTGTTAATCCATTTTTTTCCAATATTCTGTGCTACAAGAGGTACATAGATGACCTTTTCTTTATATTTAAAGATCATACAGTTATTGATAACTTCTGTACCTGGATCAATATGCAACATCAACACCTCAAATTTACACACACCATAGATGCCTTTTCTATCCCGTTTCTGGATCTAACTATTTTTATCGATAACAACCGCTTAAAGATGAAACTTTACCATAAACCAACTGACAGGTTCGCTTATCTGCAATACACATCCTTCCACCCTCATCACCTTAAAGCTAACATTCCTTACAGTTTATTAGTTAGGGCAAAAAGGAACTCATCTCGAACCCATGACTACTTGGCAGCTGAGGACAAAATTACCAATATCCTACAGAGTAGAGGTTATCCCAATGATGTTATTAAAGCCGCTCGACACAGGACTAAAGCGCGAGATAGGAGCTCTTTACTGAACTATAATATCGACAGATCTAAGACACGACCGGGATTATTTTGGTCGGTGGATTACACCCCTATGGCCCATCATATCAAACAGGCGATTTTGAGGCACTGGCACGTGTTAGACTCTGTGCCAGGCTGTCAATACAAACCCACCATTGGATTCAGACGAACTAAAACTATAGCTAACTTTATTTCACGAACCGACCTTATTAATACCAATGAGGCTGACCGGCCAATTATCTGTGGTCACTACTCCTGTGGCCATTGTAAGTATTGTGGCCACATGTGGACCACTAACACAGTAAACATTCCGAGCAGCGATTTCACTCTTGATCTTAGAAGTCACACTAATTGCAATTCAAAAGAAATCGTGTACATGCTGGTCTGTACCTGTCAGTTGGCATATGTGGGGCAGTCTAGGCGACCACTAAAGGTACGCCTGAGCGAGCATGTATCTCGGATTAAAAACAAGATCACTAATGCTCCACTCGTTAACCATTTCCTTCAAGCTAAACACACAGTGAAGGATATAAAGGTAGTGGTATTAGAAACATTCCGACAAAGTCGATACCAGAAAACTAATGTAGATCGCTTTTTGCTTCAAAAAGAGGCATATTATATCCACCGTTTTAACACCCTTGCCCCACATGGGCTCAATACAGAATGGGATCTTTCGGCGTTCCTTTAAATAGGTATACTCTTTGGCTTTGGAAGGCACTAGGTTGCTTTAAGGTATGGAGTGAGCTGTAACTCAATTAAGTACAATCAATGGGTAAATGCAATCACTTGTCCCTCATCTCTCTTGATGTGATACGTATATGTAGACCTGCTGATAGCAAAAAGTTAACGCGTGCACACTAGGAGAGAAACACAAGCAGAGGTGCGATACGCGCAGGTTATTTTCATACAGGTATGTCTTTCGTATCATAGTTGTATTTGGGTACATAGATGCTTTTGTTAGATCCAGTGATTTTTCAAGCATTTTTGGAATATTGTGTTACGAATTAGTGATTTCATATTGTTGTAGACACTTGAGGAAGAAATTCGAAATGTCCATATACCGGAAGGGCATCGTTGTTGTTTGTCTACGCCAGCTGACTTACCATCGCGTCTGATGCTCGTCATCTAGGAACCCTCGCTTACAATCATATTCGACTACCTTCGACACCAGCTTTGCAGCCAAACGAAATTTGTCTGACCACGGACTCTTAGAGATTGTATTTCATCATGGTTACGTCATTAATATCTTGATTTGATCAGACTTTATTTATATATAGGAGTGCCACGGGGGTCCTAGCACGTGATGTATGTATGTTGAGGTTTATTTATGGTGCTATTGGTTTGAGTATTCCTTTGTGCAAAACACTATTATTATTATTAGTATCAATACCCTTTCAGTATATTGATGTGTATATATATTCGCTGCGCTCTGTGACTCACCAATATAGATCTTTTGTCTTCACCTCAACATAGGACATATATGAGAATCATTCCTTTATTAAATCACGTTGAATTTTACCACTGTATTACTGGGAGTGTGGCTTCCCACTTACTTCTCTGTTGCTCTGGCAATGTCGGCGGGCACTACGGGGGGCGAATCCAGCACCTCTATCATGAGAACCTGATTGTCCCGCTCCCCCATGCTCACCTGGCTGGGCGTTAGGGGGAGGGGAGACCTAGATAGGGCGTCCGCATGGCTGATCTCTTTCCCGGGCCGGTAGATCAACGCGTGCTGATACGCGTTGAGAAAAATGGCCCACCTGAGCATCCTCGGAGACAGGATCTGTGGGGTGGGCTTATCAGCGGTAAAAATGCCTAGCAAGGGCTTGTGGTCTGTTACAATGGTGAAGGGGCGGCCGTACAGAAAATCGTGAAATTTTTTCGTCCCCGCGACTATTGCTAGTGCCTCCCTGTCCGTCTGTGCGTAGTTCCTCTCTGCTTGGGACAGGGACCTGGAATAAAATGCTATCGGGGCCTCCCTTCCGCTTTCCAACACGTGGCACAGCACCGCCCCCACCCCCACTGGAGATGCATCACAGATCAGAACTACTGGTCGCTTGGGGTTGAAATGGGTCAGTATAGCGTCGGACGCCAGGAGGCTTTTTAGCTCGCTAAATGCCCTTTCTTGGTCATCGCCCCACTTCCATGCCTGGTCTTTCTTTAGCAGTTTGCGTAGCGGCTCAGCCACCGCTGCCTTTCGGGGAAGGAAGGAGTGGTAGAAGTTGAACAGTCCTAGGAACGACTGTAACTCAGGCTTGGAGGTGGGGCGGGGGGCTTTTTTAATGGCTGCCACTTTGGACATGGACGGTTTTATTCCCTCAGGAGTCACACAAAACCCTAGGAACTCAACTTCAGTTGCGAAGAAGACGCATTTGTCCTTTCGCAACCTCAGCCCTGCCTTTTCGAATATCGTCAGGACCTTCCCCAACCTTTTGGCCAATTCAGCCCGACTCCCCCCCCGTTATTAACACGTCATCAAAATAAGGCAACACCCCCTCCAATCCCTTCAGGAGGCGTTCCACGAGTGACTGGAAAATTCCAGGCGCCGAATTCACGCCGAACTGGAGGCGCGTCACCTGGAACGCCCCCTTATGGGTGACTATGGTCTGCGCAGCAGCGGCAGCAGGGGACACCGTGAGCTTCTGGTAGGCCTGTGCTAAGTCGAGCTTAGCGAAACACTTTCCCCCGTGTAACCTGGCCAGCAGATGGCTGACTACCGGCACCGGATATGTATTCGGGCGGATCGCCTTGTTGATGGTGCACTTGTAGTTGGCGCATATGCGGACCTCCCCATTGGCCTTTAGAGCGGTTACAATTGGAGTTTCCCACTCCGCAGAATCTACAGGCACGAGGATCCCCTGGCCCACCAACTTGTCCAGTTCCGCCTCTATCTTGTCCTTGAGTGCAAACGGCACCCGGCGTGGTTTTAGGCGAATTGGGCGGACCTCCGGGTCCAGGTCGAAAGTCACTGGGGGCCCCTTGAATTTCCCCAGTCCCTTTTTGAAGACTTCGGGGTGCGCCTCGCACACCTCCTGAATTGGATCAGTCCCCACGGCGTGCATCCCAACGGCGTGCACCCCCCCCAATAAACAACCCCAGGGGCTGGAACCATTGAGTCCCGAGGAGGCTGCAATTTCCTCCTTTGAGCACGACTAGGGGAAGGGACGCGGCGTGCTCCTTGAATTTGACCTGAAATTCTCCAACCCCCAACACTCGAATACTGTTCCCTTGCACGTCCCGTAGTGTGGACCTGAATGCTTTGAGCTTGGGTCGCTTATGGGGGGCAATTCCCAAAAACTCCCTCTGGGAAATGATTGAAAATGAGGACCCCGAGTCAATTTCCATCCTAATGGGGACCCCTTGGACTAGTACCTCAACAAAGTAGCGGGGGTGTCTAGTAGACACGCTGAACACTGGGGCGTCGTCCTCGCTGCCGTCGGCGATGCGGCCCACGCTGTCCTGCTTCCGCGTGGCCTGGGCGCTGTCCTTGGGTTTCGTTGGGCGGTCTTGTCCCGTGGAACGGTCTGCGGAGCTCCTCCGGGTCTCGCGCTTCTTTCTGCACACCTTGGCGATGTGCCCGCGGCGGCCGCAGTTGTGGCACTCGGCCTTCCGGAAGGGGCATTTCACGCGGTCGTGGGCCGCTCCACAGCCGTCGCTTCGCCGGCTCTCCTTCCGGACCCTCTGGACGTCCTCGTCGTCGCTGCTCTCTGTGGATGACCTCGAAGTTCGCCGGGCCGCCTGTACCGGAGCCTCTGCTTTGCTCGACTTTGGCCGCCAGTCCTGAAGTTCTTGGACCCCGGCCTTCGTAGCTTCTGCGGCCTGGGCCGCTCTTACGACCTCCTGCAACGTGGGAGGCGGCTCCTGGTTCATTAACGTGCGCTGGGTTTCGGCGTCGTTCAGGCCGCACAGCACACAGTCTCGGAGGGTGATTTTGGCATTCTCCCATTTGCACGGGCCGGCCGCCAGCCGCAGGGCCGCCACGAATGCGGCGACCGTCTCCCCGGGCGCTTGGACTCGCCTCCAAAACGCACTCCGAGCGGGAAACATCGCTGTGGCGGGCCGGACGTGCTCACGCAGCATCTGCATGAGTTCCTTGGCCTTGAATTCGCTCACCCTTCTCGGTGCAATCAGGTCCACCAAGGTCCTTTTTGTTTCTTGTCCGAGCATTCTGGTGAAGATGGCTCTTTTCTTCGCCTCTTCCGTGACTTCGGACTCGATCAGTGCGGCCTGGAAGTCCATCTCGAAGATCTCCCAGTCGCCCGGTTTCCTGATTTCGAAACCGGCGCATGTCTTGGTCCCGTGGGCTGCCATTATCCCACCTTCGTCGCCAGTTTAGTGTAAGGGACCAAAGACAATGAAACAGCCGAAGGGTTGGCTTAACACAGGTTTATTGCATGATGATCCGGAGGAACATGTGGTAATGGCGGATGGGTAGCTCAATATATACAGCTGGCTATACATTTGAATGTGGCTCGTCGACAGACTATTGGTTGCTGCCTGCGTGACGTCGTAGGAGGTCACGCCCTTCTTGACCAGGTGAGGAGGTCACGGGGAATCTTCCCGCGCTGCTGAACCAGGTGACTATGATCCATGAGAGCTGGACGCTCGCTACTGCCCTCTGGTGGTCACTAGCTCGCGTCCCCTTATTAGGTTACATTGATACAGCTGATGGTTATAATGTTGCACACAGAAAGGTTACATTGGTAACACATGGCAAAGGTACATTGTTAAAGGCACAGCTTTACAGAACACAACACTCCCCTTATGCCCATTTCCAAAATTTACTCACTGAGAAGCAGTTCCAGTCCAAGTCTCATTCCTAAGTCATGCTTGATCTCTAAGATATCACAGGGGCTTACCTGCTGGACCCAGGTTTTGGCCCTGAAGTCACAGTGAATGAGATACTGTTGTCCTGGCAACTATTATATAGCTCTCCTACATGCTGATCTCTTTTTTCCTTTGTTCATATCAGAAACATCACTGTTCATTTAATAAATACAGTAAAACCCCGACTTACAAATGCCTCGAGTTACATAAAATTCGACTTACATAATGATTTGGTGCTAAAACCATGTCCCAATTTACATGATTTCCTATGGGTTTGCTTCGAGTTACCTAAAAATTCACTTCCCTATGGGTTTGCTTTGAGTTACATAAAAAACCGATTTAAGCAAAAGCCAACGGAACGGTCTTTTTTTGTAAGTAGGGGTTTTACTGTATACAGATTAACTTTTGCCCAAAAGCAGCTGGCAGCAAGAGCATTTGGACCAGATAACATCAAGACTACTGTAGCACATGCTGATGAGCATAGAGTACACAGATACAGATGTAAAGCCATGTGTTCTTTTCCAAACTTGAAAAGTCTGTATTGGTGCAAAGAATCTGATTTTCTTAGGTAAACTGTGGCTCTTCCCACTCCATTGCTTGCTAAAAAACTTCCAAGTAGCTCAATTCTCTGTTTGGCTACAGGCTAAGCATTCGTAGGGTGCCATCCATTAAAAGAAATGGGTGGGGATTTTCTTACCACATTATAGTCCTGGCATCTTTTGTTGTTCCTTGAAGAAACATACATTCTAATTCTCCTTGATTTTAATCTTGAAAGGGCAGGATGGTAGCTGATAAGTAGATGCCCACATGATGTAGGTGCTTTGAGTCTTTCACTAGCAATAGGAATTATAGTACCTTTATATGCTGTCCTGTAGTGATTAGAGTACTCTCTGGGCTGCTCACAATGTAATTAGCATTTTTTGCCCCCACCATGCTGGGGAATGGAAAGCTGAGTCAACTTTGATCCCTGCCAGGACTGAACTCACAATGCTAACAGTTTTGGCTGCATTACTACAGTTTAATCACTACACTATCATTAGGTGAAATCTCTCTCTGTATGCCACTGTGTGGAATCACCCCCATTCCCGAGAATCAAAGCGGCAACTCTTTAACTGACAGCTGGAAGTGAATGAACATTGTGCTATTTGCCTTCTACCTGTGTATCTGTGCAACAGGATTTCAGGCATAATTTATATATTTCAAGTATAATAATAATTTCATGTCAGAGACTACTCTGAGTTGAAAGGATTCTTAGGATATGCTAAAATGAGGCTCCTTTCATGTCCCCAAGTGCATCTCTCGGGTATCAAAACCCGACCTTCCAGTCTCCAGCTCAGCACCTGAACCACTAAGCCACCAGAGAAGCTGCTATATTTCAAATAATATACATTCATTTTTAAAATAAAATCCTTGGAGAGCGTCTGATAACTTTAGGTCAAGGTCGCCCTTGCTCAAAAGCCAGTCATATCTGACTCTAGGGTATGGTGCTCATCTCTGTTTACAGCCACTGAGCCAATGCTGTCTGCATCTGTAGACATTTCTATGGTCATGTGGCAAGCATGACTAGACATAGAACACTGTTTACCTGCCCACCAAAGTGGTACCTATTTATCTACTTGCAAGACACTCTATATATTCTTAGTACCAGTCATTGTGTAGCTAAAACTGTACTGTGAATTCAAAGGAAAGACACAAAACAGAAGACAGGGACAAAGAAATGAAATAGCTGGAAGCATGATGAGAAACATTCCACATTGCAACATTTTGTTGATTTCTTTATGTCTTGGTCTTTTGCCCTGTGTCAATTAGCAACATGAATGATGACACTTCTATATCCTAGACCAGGGCGCCCAAACTACAGCCCGCGGGCCCAATTAGGCCCATGCATATCATTAATGCAGCCCACAGTGAGTAACCAGGCTCAACGCAGACCGCCCCTCCACCCAACCCCACTGTCTGACGTCAGCAGTGGCAGCGGTGATCACACTTTGTCCCAGTTACTCCGAGCAGCCTCTGGCTCAGTCCCATCCCCTCTGCAGACTTTGCCAAAGCCAATCGCTGCATCGGGGAAATTTTTGGAGCCTCCTCGGTTTCAAAATCTGTGGCACTAGGAGAGCCCCATGGCATGCCCAGGATGATGTCACCGCAGTGCACCAGGTTTAGGACAGGCACCACTGTCCTAGACAGAGTCTAACTTCTACACACACAGGACACAGGAAATTTCACAAATAAAGGAAAAAATATATAGTAAGTAAAATAGTTAAAAAGGATACAGTGACTCATGGACTCACCCACTGTGTGGAATGAGTAAAGGTAATAAAAAGTTCAAGATAAAACATCCTTCTTACCAATACTAACAGCCATGACTCATTATGCCTTACAGTCATAGTAAAAGACATACGTCATCCTTAAACCTAGTCATAATTGTTAATATATGTAAATATTATGCAACCACTCTCTGTGTGTGTGTGTTGTAACAGGATTGCTGAATGTGTTTTACTAACATTTGTGTATGTAAAAATGAATGTGCTGTGTTATTTGTATAAGAGCATATATATAAATAATCAAATTGTGTGTAGTGTCAGCCAATAAATGTTTAGAGGATTAACTCAGATATAAGATGAAGTGTCAGTTTTGCTTCAGTTGATTTTCTGTTAGTGTGTAGTTAAGTTAATCTTCGGTCAGTTCGGTTAATATGCTATAATGTCTGTTATTAGTTTGCAACAGTCAGTTTGGAACCTGTTATGAAGCTGTTGAGTCACAATGCAAAGAAGATTGCAAACCAAATCTAGGCCAAGACAAATGTTCAGTTAATGTTAGCTTAGAGTTCAAAATGTTTTAAAGTAAAGTGTAATGGCTGATTGATTACTTTACTATGCTGGCACAGATATATTTCAAGGGAGAATATTATTCATAATCTGGGATTTAGTAATCATGTTTGCTGTGTGCAAACTCACAATAACTCAACAATAATCAAGATCAATATATTCCATAGCATATAAGTCTTGTTTTATACTTGCATTCACATTGCATGTGGGGAAAGAGGTCCAGTTTTTCCATCTAAACTAACAAAGTAAGAATGGTTTTATTCCTTTGAGTCCTTTCCTGACCTACAGAATGTGCTTTAATGTACTGTGTAAACATGAGTCTAAAACAGTGACAAAGTTTGAAAATTTTCAGGAGCTTAATATCTGTATGAACTATGTTCAGTAAGTATTACCAACAAAACAGCTGTTGGGGAGTGGGGGAGAGGCCCTAAAGTACAGGCTCTTCCTGTAAATTTAAATGTTACAATTTAAATAATTATTACAGAAAATATCACTCTTGAAACCCAGCTGCAAATTTCCTCATGCCATTTCTTTTTTTGGTACCCCATCTATTCACACAGGACTAAAACCATTCCTGATAGAAAATGGGAACTCTGCCAAATGAGAAGAGAGAGACAGAAGGATGTAACTAAAGTAGATTGTAGAACCAGCTATATTTTGGCCCAGCATTATCTTATAAGTGTAGAAGAATAAGTTTCAATATACCATCTGCTGAGCCTGCCAAGATTCTTGTATTTGGTAGACTGAGAGCATAGAAATCAAATGAAGGAACACACTTCTCTACATTTTCCCCTGCTTAAATTAGATACTAAGCTATTCAAGGAATGCTGAAAGCAAGGCACAGTAAACAGCTAACTTATTTTCTTGCAGGGATGAAAAGAGGTTGTTTTATTAAAGACTACAACTCCCAGAATATGTGCAAGTATACTGTCTGGAATATTTTGTTGTTGTTGTTCAGTCGCACAGTCAATTCCGATCATTCGCGACCCCATAGACTACTGTATGCCAGGCACCCCATCCTCCGCCATTCTCCTCAACCCACTGTTGTGTTCTAATGGTTTTACCTTCCACAATGTATCTGAACAAATGTAACCTTGCCTATAGCAACAATGTAACCCTCAGCTGCATCACATGAACCCTTTAAGTGGACGCGAGCTAATGACCACCAGCTGGCAGCAGCGAGCGTCCAAGCTCCTTGGTCCAAACTCATCAAAGGCAACAGCGCGGGAAGTTTTCCCGCCACCACCTACACCTGGACAAGAAGGGCGTGACCCGCAATGACGTCACGCAGACAGTAGCCAATGGGCTATCATGGAACCACGTTCAAATGTATTACTGCTGTATATAAAGAGCTATCGATCCGCCATTACCTCATGTTCCCTCTGTCCACGATGCAATAAACCTGAGTTAATCCAGCCCGAGGCTGTGTCCTGTGTCTTGGTTTGCATACACCAAATTGGCGACGAAGGTGGGATGATGGATCCCCACGGAACAGCCAGGACGCAGAGCGGGTTCAACATCACCAAACCGCAAGACTGGGAGCTGCTTGAGATGGACTTCCAGGCGGCACTGGTGGAACTCAAAGTCAAAGGAGACGACGAGGAGAGGAAGAGGGCCATCCTCACCAGAATGCTCGGGATGGAAACCAAGCGGACGCTGGTGAGCATCATCGCTCCGAAGAAGGTGAGCGAATTTAAGGCGGACGACATCATGAAGCTGCTGCGAGAGCGCTTCAGTCCTTCGAGGGCAATGTTTCCCGCTCGGAGCGCGTTTTGGAGGCGAGTCCAAGCGCCGGACGAGTCGGTTGAGACATTCGTGGCCGCCATGAGGATAGCCGCCGCCCCCTGCAAATGGGACAACATCTTAGAGATGGCCCTCAGGGACGGCGTGCTGTGTGGCCTGAAAGACAAGGAGGTGCAGCGCAGCTTGATGAACAAGGAGCCGCCACCCACGTTGGCAGAGGTCGTAGAGGCCGCGGAAGCCGCAGAGTCCACGAATGCTGGAGTGGACGAGATGCACCAGTGGCGTGAGTGGCGTCCTAGAGCCGGCAAGGCGGCAAATTCGGTGCACGGGAAGTCCGGACAGGCGGTGCACGCAACTCGACGGGCCTCAAAGTCGTCTACGGAAGGCAGCGACGGCGAAGAGGTCCAGAAGGTCCGAAAGGGTGGTCGACGCTGCGATGGTTGCGGAGCGGCCCATGAGCGCGCGAGATGCCCATTCAGGAAAGCCGAGTGTTACACCTGCGGCCGACGGGGGCACATCGCCAAGGCATGCAGAAAACGGAAGGAGAGCCGGAGGCAGTCACAAGACCGTGCGGCCAGACCGGACCGTCCAGCGAGGCCCAAAGATGGCGCCCAGACCACGAGGAAGCGGGATGGCGTGGGCCGCGTCTCGGACGACAGCGAGGACGACGCCCCAGTGTTCAGCGTGTCCGCGGGACAGTCCCATTACTTCGTTGAGGTACTAGTACAAGGGGCCCCTATTAGGATGGAAATTGACTCGGGGTCCTCCTATTCTATAATTCCCCAGAAAGAGTTCTTGAGAATCGACCCCCACGTGCGGCCCAAACTTAAAACGTTGAGGTCCACGCTACGAGACGTACAGGGAAACAGCATTCCGGTGTTGGGGGTCGGGAAATTTCGGGTCAATTTTAAGAGACATTCTGCGGAACTGCCCCTAGTTGTCCTTAAGGGGGGAAGTTGTAGCCTCCTAGGGACGCAGTGGTTTCAGCCTTTAGGTTTGTTCATAGGGGGAGTGCATACAGTGGGGGTGGACCCAATACAAGCGGTTTGCGATGCGCACCCCGCCGTTTTTAAGAAAGGACTCGGAAAGTTCAAGGGACCCCCTGTAGCCTTCGACCTAGACCCGGAGGTCCGCCCGATAAGACTCAAACCGCGCAGGGTGCCGTTCGCACTCAAGGACAAGATAGAGGCGGAACTGGACAAACTGGTGGGCCAGGGGATTCTTATTCCTGTTGATTCCGCGGAGTGGGAAACTCCAATTGTAACGGCTCTAAAGGCTAACGGGGAGGTGCGCATTTGCGCTGATTATAAGTGTACAATTAACAAGGCGATCCGCCCTAATGCATACCCGGTGCCGGTGATCAGCCACCTTTTAGCCAGGCTGAATGGGGGAAAGTGTTTCGCTAAACTCGATTTGGCACAAGCCTATCAGCAACTCCCAGTGACCCCCGCCACGGCCGCGGCACAAACGATAGTTACACATAAAGGGGCGTTCCAGGTGTCGCGCTTACAGTTCGGCGTGAACTCGGCACCCGGCCTTTTTCAGTCGCTTGTGGAACGCCTCCTGAAGGGACTGGAGGGGGTGTTGCCTTATTTTGATGACGTGTTGATAACAGGGGGGAGTGAGGCTGAACTGGCAAAGAGATTGGACAAAGTACTAACCGTGTTCGAGAAAGCGGGGTTGAGACTAAGGAAGGACAAATGTGTTTTTTATGAAACTGAGGTTGAATTTTTAGGTTTCCGGATCACACCCGAGGGGATTAAGCCGTCTAAATCCAAAGTAACAGCCATAAAGAAGGCCCCTCGCCCCACATCCAAAACCAAGCTACAGTCTTTCCTGGGGCTCCTCAATTTTTACCATACATTCCTCCCGCGGAAGGCGTCCGTGGCCGAACCGCTCCATCGGTTACTTAAAAAGGAGGAGACATGGATGTGGGGTGACGAGCACGAGAGGGCGTTCAAAGAACTAAAGCAGCTCTTAACATCTGAGGCAATCCTGACGCATTTCGACCCCAAACGGCCGGTGGTCTTAGTCTGTGATGCATCCCCGGTGGGGGTGGGGGCGGTGCTTTGCCACGTGTTGGATGACGGAAGGGAGGCCCCGGTAGCGTTTTATTCAAGGTCCCTGTCCCAAGCGGAGCGAAATTACGCACAAACCGACAGGGAGGCATTAGCAATAGTAGCGGGAACCAAAAAATTTCACGATTTTTTGTATGGCCGCCCGTTCAAAATCGTGACTGATCACAAGCCATTGTTAGGGATTTTCACGGCAAGCAAGCCCACGCCGCAGATCCTGTCCCCGAGAATGCTGCGATGGGCTATTTTTCTCAACGCATACCAGCATGAGTTGGAGTACCGGCCCGGAAAGGAGATCAGCCATGCTGATGCACTTTCGAGATCTCCTTTGCCCTTGTCGGACGACCAAAAGGCGAGAGTAGAGAAAGACCGCCAGGTGTTGCTAATTGAGGTCTTAGACGCACCCCCAATAGTACCAACCGACATTGCTAGGGCGACAGGCAAGGACAGAACGCTAGAGAAAGTTAGTTCGTGGGTACAGAAGGGGTGGCCGGCGTCGTCCCCAAGCACAGAATTCGACCCATTTTTTCGGAAAAAGCTAGAGTTGTCCCTAGAGAGGGGGTGCCTTTTGTGGGGCCAACGGGTGGTGGTCCCTACATCCCTGCGGCCGAGGGTGCTCGAACTGCTGCACGTCAGCCACCCGGGCATAGTTCGTTCAAAGGCGCTGGCCCGGAGCTACTTCTGGTGGCCACAGCTGGACGCGGACATTGAGCACATGGTCGGCACTTGTGAGGCATGCCAGGGATCCCGACCAGAGGCGGCCCGCCTTCCGCATAGGGAGTGGGACACAGCAAGGGGGCCATGGTCCAGAGTGCACGTGGATTTCGCTGGCCCATTCCGAGGAACCATGTTTCTCCTGGTGGTGGATGCGTTCTCCAAGTGGCTGGAGGTTATTCCAGTAAAAAGCACGTCCTCCGCCACGACAATTAGCCAGCTAAGGAGAGTCTTTTCAACGTTCGGTTTACCCGATACTTTAGTCAGCGATAACGCTAGTTGTTTCACCTCCGCCGAGTTCGGGGCATTCATGGAGGCAAACGCCATTCGGCATGTCACATCCGCGCCGTTTCACCCGGCCACGAATGGCCAAGTGGAACGGCTGGTGCGTACAACAAAGGATGCGCTGCGGCGCATGGGCCCGGGGGACCTGAATCACCAAGTATGCCAATTCCTCTTAGCGTATAGGGTGACCCCTTTAGCGTCAGGCTACTCGCCGGCAGAGCTCTTGATGCGGCGAAAACTGACCACGATCCTGTCCAGACTTGACCCGACGAGAGTCGAGGATAAAGGGAAAAACATAGGGTTGGCAGTCTCGAAAGGTTTCGCCGCCGGCGACCCTGTTCACTGCAGGAACTATTCCAGCGCAGGGCCAGCCTGGGTACCAGGGACGGTTGTAGAACAGACGGGGCCAGTGTCGTACTGAGTCGAGACTAACACCGGCCTCCTCTGGAGGAGGCACGCAGACCAACTGAGGCACCGAGTAAGTAGGCCAGTCAGTGGGGCCCAGCAACAGGATTCAGCGTTAGGGTTCTCCCCCACCCGCTTAACCCAAGGGGGAGACAACAGCGGACAACAGTCCCAAGCAAGGGGGGAAGGCAGAAGCAGCGGCCCCGACTCATACCCTTTTGATACACCAGTCCTATCAGAGGCCGGGGAAGGGGGAGAGGAGTTTGCGACCGCTGCCCCCGAATGTAATTTTGATTTTGATTTTGCGAGCCGGGAGGGTTTCCAGGAGTGTTCCCCCACCCATCCAAGCGAGAAGAGGGGTTTTTCGTTAGCCCCCGGTGCCCCCGGTCTCTCCCTAAGAAAGAGCACACCTTCCAACGACGCCGCGGAGCCGCGGCAAGTCACTAACGAGTCTCCCTCTCCAATTACAGGACAGGAAACCAGGGGACAAAGAGAAGGTAGCAAACCCGGGGAAAGGCAGCCCGCATCGAGACCCCAGCGTGTTCGAAATAAACCATCTTGGCTGAGAGACTTTGTCTCCTAGGGGGGGGGGAGTGTGTTTAAGTGTGGGCTCGAGACTTTGTCTCGTCCTAGGGGGGAGGGGTGTTGTGTTCTAATGGTTTTACCTTCCACAATGTATCTGAACAAATGTAACCTTGCCTATAGCAACAATGTAACCCTCAGCTGCATCACATGAACCCTGTAAGTGGACGCGAGCTAATGACCACCAGCTGGCAGCAGCGAGCGTCCAAGCTCCTTGGTCCAAACTCATCAAAGGCAACAGCGCGGGAAGTTTTCCCGCCACCACCTACACCTGGACAAGAAGGGCGTGACCCGCAATGACGTCACGCAGACAGTAGCCAATGGGCTATCATGGAACCACGTTCAAATGTATTACTGCTATATATAAAGAGCTATCGATCCGCCATTACCTCATGTTCCCTCTGTCCACGATGCAATAAACCTGAGTTAATCCAGCCCAAGGCTGTGTCCTGTGTCTTGGTTTGCATACACCAAACCCACCCAGCTTTGTACCCATTGCGTCAACAATGCCATCTAGCCATCTCATTTTCTGCCACCCCTTCTTCTTTTGCCCTTGACTTTCCCCAGCATCAAGGCATTCTCTAGTGAATCCTCTCTTATCATTTGATGTCCAAAGAACTTTAACTTCATCTTCAGCATTTGACCTTAGTAGCAGTTGGGGTTGATTTCTTTTAAGATCGACTTTGTTCTCTTTGGTGTCTCAAAATTCTCCTCCAGCACCACATTTCAAAGCTCTCATTTCCTTATTTACAGTTTTGGGATGAATCTTGAAGTTAGGCAATCTTCAGAATGCTTTCAGTAATTCTATAGAAAAAAAATTACACAACATCAGCCAAAATGAATGAAAAGAGATGCAATCATATTTCAGAAAAAAATGCAAAAAGATTAGGCAATTAGAAAACCTAAACCTAATAAAAGGAAAACAGATAAAACCAAAACAAAACTATTTATCAGAAATATAATCAGCGAGTACAAACTTTAAAAGAGTTTATGTCTTCAGGGTAGTGTTGTGCTCCCAAAAAAAGTCATTTCAGTGCGTGTTTTTTAAAGATTATGTTTGGAAAAAATCATGAATTTCTTAATGAACAGAAAGAACTTAAGAGTTAAAAAAGGAATGTGGGAGATGACCAAACTTAATAGGTTTATGCACCCTAAATTGGATGTCTTAGTTTGATTTCCCATAAAGTCATCTATATTGTTACTAATTGCAGGTTGTTACCCCCCCCCTTTTTTTTAAAAATAAAAATAAAAAATCCTAATCTTTAACAGATATATAGTGGCAGGCAGGGGTGTGCTGAGCACCTTGGGAGGAAGTGGACAGGAAGTGATGGGAGTGCCTATTGTGGGGTTGGGGGAGAAATCCCATACATTCATGTCACCTCTACCTGCCTCTGGGGGGCGCCAGTCACTGGGGTGCACTGGGATGGGTCCCTGTATCCCCATGGGCCAGCATACCACTGGTGGCAGTCTGGTAAAACAGTGTTATTTCTGTGTTCAAAATAGTCGCTTCTTTCAATTTGACTAGTAGAAACCTGTTAGATGGGTGAAATTTTCATTTCATTTTGTTGTCAAAATACTAAATTTAAAATATAAAACATTCATATGTAATGTTTGTTTATTCTGTATACCAAGAGTTCTCAACCTTTTAAAGCTGGGACCGGGGTCATGCTCCCTCAGACAGCTTTGGGGGCCAGAAGCCATTTTGCCCTTCCTCCACCACATGGCACTTTCTGGTGGTGGTGGGCCACATGAAATGGTGCTGAGAGCCGCAGGTTGAGAATTCCTGCTGTAGACAAATGCAGATACTGAGTGGATGGGAAGCAGCAAAACTGTACAAACATCTTATATCTAGCCTCAAATCAAGGTATGTTTTCAACACATCACTCTCTAAAATATTGGCCTCAAGCTTTGTTCTGAAATAAGTGAACATCTTTTATGAAAAACATTGAGGGCCAGTTATTAATCTTGCCAGACAGTGCAGCACATATTTCTACATATGCTATTGATCCCGTGAGAACCAAACAGAAAACAAATCAGAACAAAATAACCCTAAAGCAGTAGCTCACAACATGGGGCACATCCCCCACAGGGGGTCTTTAATTCCCAGAAACTTTGGGGAATTGATTTAGGCTTCTGGGAATTGAAGTCAAAAAACCAAAGATTGGGAAACACTGCCCTAAAGCATAATAAGCATCACCCTTATATTTCCTTTCATTCTAACCAGCATCTGAAAACCACTGACATAATGTAATCCAAAGTCCTCCGAACAGTCTTGAGCATTACACAAATGTCAATTGCTATCAAATGCTGTTGTTGTTTTGATTTTGAAATCTGCAAATGAATCCATCCAATTTTACATCAACCTTAACCCCTCCACAAAAGAATATTGCAACCAAGCTGTAAGAGAGCCTGAAGTACACTGATCATATTCAGGTGTGTGCTGGTATATCGGGCAATCGGGCTTTGTCCCACCCCGCCCTCACCTCTGGTGCCCTGGTGCACCAATAGCAATGTATAGGATTTCTCCCCACTCCCACCCCCAAAATAGGTGCCCCCATCACTCCCTGTCCAGTGCCTTCCCATGGTGCCCTGCACACCCCTGGTCATATTTCATGTCTTCAGCAGAAGTTTTTTCCAGTTTCTTTTTATACCTGCCCTTGTATGAACTTCAAGTTTAAGTATATTTCTATCACTCATCCCCTCCTCTTCTTGCCTCCCCCCTTTAGTAAATGTTACTGAAGAAAAGCTGGTCACTGAATTTTGCCTTCAACCTCTGTAACCCTCAAGGGCCGATTCTGGGGTTGTCTCTCCCACTGACATCTAATTAGAAAATCGCATACGACTGCTGTTCACATCCAGTGCACAAATTAGCTTCACTTCACATTTGTTTTTCCTACATCACTTCAAATCCAGTAGTTTAAACAATCATTTCCTTGTGTGAGGCAGAATAAGCAAAGCAGGGTGCTAGGCTTATGATTGTTTCAAACCATTAAAAAGGGACAAAGAGAACTTCTAGGTTGCATTAAAAAAGATGCGGGAGAGACCAGGATAAATATAGAGAATAAATCTTCCTCAAACTCAGAACAGGGGTGCTACTCACAAATATTTTGCTACACACTGTGTATGGTAAAAGGCATTTGAAGTGGAAGGTGGACATAGCCATCTTTGTTACTTCAGTGTACTATGTGATTTTTCCTACTAAAGTTAGAAGGCATCTATAGGTCAATCAGATACAGTATCACATAGTATGTTCTGAAGCTTCTGTTGTAGAAGGAAATCGTGATATCACAGCCCACTGGAAACTCTGGAGTATATGGGGCAAGCTCTAGAACAGAATGGAGATATTCTTTAACTGCATTAGAGTTCAGCTCATGTGATGTGGGACTTCTTGGGCACAAAGCTTGTGGTGAATTACTTGTTCTTCCTGGTGGACACTAGTGACACACGTTCTAGTCTTTATTTTACAGAAAGTATCAAAGGCACTAACCTTATTTTGGGGAAAAGTTTCAACACTTCAAATAGCTCCTTTAATGTCTGGACTAAAACATGGAGTGGATTCATTACCCTTGCGAAATTAGAGTCACCAACTCCTGGTGCTTTGTAGCCATGATAAGGGCTTCCAAACATGGGAAGAAAACCAACCATACTCTATCTCCTATCACCCACATATTTTTGGAACAGGTCCAGAATCTACTGAAAAGAAGCAAGTCTGGAATCCATTCTAGAAATGTATTTATCTTAACCAAAAGCCATGATTGTGGGGAAGATTCTGGTCAATGGCAAAAATCGGCCCTTTCTTCTATTTGAGCAAGAAGAAACAGACTCACTATGTCAGATAACTATAGTACTACTTGGTCTTTCTTCCAATGACTGGTGCACATGAAAGTGCTGTCAGCAATCATAAAATAAATGTTTCAGAATAAATAATTATGCTTATATTACTAAAATAAGGAACTTTACTAATGTAAAAAAGCAGATAATTAAAAACAGATTTTTCTATCCCCCTGGCCACGGGCACCATACCATGCTCACAGCATGGCAGTAATTTTTTTGGGAGACCATCACTGGAAGGGAGGAATACATACTATGTTCTCTGGGATGAGTAATACATGTTTTAGGGAAGGTACAAAAATCTTTTTTGAAGAATTAAGGCTTAGGATAAATCACATATAACATAGTCAGATAAATATATAGATAAACGTCACCTTTGCTTCACTATAGAAGTAGAATTAGAAATCTATAAAAAGTCATCTTGTCCATGAGTCATATTTAAGCAAATAAAATAAACTTCAAAAATATTATTTTGGTAGGAACAGTTTAGTAGGCTTTGCTAGTTTTAAAAGATAAGATGGCTCCAAATAGATCTCACATTTTAGAAATTCTAGACTTAAATAATTGTCCACTGAAATCTTTGAAAGAGATAAAAATTATTTTAATACAAAATAAAATATTGTTGTGGAAGGAAAAATGTAGGAATTCTCAGGTTTGAAAGGAAATGTATGATAAACTAGGATTAAATTGGTTACAAGCGATACAAATGGATAAGTGGGATAAAAATATCAGAACTTGAAGAAAGACTTCCAACACCGTTTGAAGAGCTAATACATGAGATTAGAAGTGGGAGGAGAAAAATTTAGGGAACTGTAGGCAAAATATATCAAGAAATGAATTATAGGAAAGGAATACAACAATTACTAAGACAAGAGTGGGAGAATGATTTAGGATTGTTATTAAAGAAAATAACTGGAATAATAAATGGTCCCAAAGAATTATGAAGCCTTTGTCTATAAGAGAAAAGGAACACAATAGTAAAATTCTATGGAGGTGGTACCTGACACCAATAAGAATTCATCAAATGAATAAAAGTCAATCAGATCAGTGTTGGAGATGCAAGACAGAAAGAGGAATGTACTTACATATGTGGTAGGGGTATCAGTATGCAAAAACATTTTGGAATTTAATAGAAACAGGGGACCTGGCAAAGAGGGGATTCCCCTCAACACACACACACAACCCCCATATTAAAGAGAAGAAACCAAGCGGTTACTTCTCTTTAAAAATGGAGTTGGGGGGCGGAATCCCCCTCTCCGACGGCTCTCCTGGGTCCAGAAGGGTTGGGGAGACAGACCCCTTTTCTCCACCCAACCCTCCCAAACCCAAGGAAGCCAGCGGAGAGGGGGATCAACCCCCCCGGATATTAAAGGGGAAACCACAATTGAGATTTCCTTTTTAATATCAGAGGGTAGCCTGGATTCGATCCCCTCTCCTGGGTCCCATGAGTCTGGAAGGTTTGGGGGGACAAAAGGAGTCTGTCTCCCCAACCCTCCTGACCCCAGGGGACCTGGCAGAGAGGGGAGTCCCCTCCACACACACACACACACACACACACACACACACACACACACACACACACACACACACACACACACACACACACACACACACACACACACACACCATATTAAAGAGAAGAAACCAAGCGGTTACTTCTCTTTAAAAACGGAGTTGGGGGGGGGGAATCCCCCTCTCCGATGGCTCTCCTGGGTCCGGAAAGGTTGGGGAGACAGACCCCTTTTCTCCACCCAACCCTCCCAAACCCAAGGAAGCCAGCGGGGAGGGGGATCACAACCCCCCTGATATTAAAGGGGAAACCACAATTGAGATTTCCCTTTTAATATCAGAGGGTAGCCTGGATTCGATCCCCTCTCCTGGGTCCCATGAGTCTGGAAGGTTTGGGGGGACAAAAGGAGTCTGTCTCCCCAACCCTCCTGACCCCAGGGGACCTGGCAGAGAGGGGATTCCCCTCCACACACACACACACACACACACACACACACACACACACACACACACACACACACACACACACACACACACACACACACACACACACACACACACACATATTAAAGAGAAGAAATCAAGCGGTTACTTCTCTTTAAAAACGGAGTTGGGGGGGGAATCCCCCTCTCCGATGGCTCTCCTGGGTCCGGAAAGGTTGGGGAGACAGACCCCTTTTCTCCACCCAACCCTCCCAAACCCAAGGAAGCCAGCAGAGAGGGACTCACAACCCCCCTGATATTAAAAGGGAAACCACATTTGAGATTTCCCTTTTAATATCAGAAGGTGGCCTGGATTCGATCCCCTCTCCTGGGTCCCATGAGTCTGGAAGGTTTGGGGGGACAAAAGGGGTCTGTCCCCCCAAACCTTCCAGAGCCAGGGGAGATGGCAGAGAGGGGATCCCCCCGTAGGACACAAAAAACACAAAAACAATCAAAAACATTCAAAAATACATAAAAACAAACAAAAATTACACCAAAAAACAATACAAAGTAAACAACAACAAACATTTCCAAACACACCCAGCACCCACCCAAACACCACAAAATCCAACCACCACCACCACCCCAAATAAAGAAAAACAGCCAACTCACTACCACACGACCTCACACCACAACGACTGGAAAAGAAATGAATAAAGAAAGAGACTACTTACTGGAAGAAGCTCCACCCAGAGGCCACGAGAGAAAAAACAGTCAAAATACAAGATAACCGCTACCAGCACCACTTGCTGCCCACAATAGTAAAAAAAATTCAAAAAAGACACAACAGCCCTACACAAAAGGCCCCAAGAGTAAAAACAAATAACACAAAATCACAATTTTACACAAATCAAAAACAGATGTCAATAAAATAAAATAAAAACTATTCAAAAATCCTGTGCTGAATTTTTACTCAAATAAAAAACAAAAACATCAATACACAGTTTAAAAACATTTATTGTGAAAAACATGTACTTTCACATTTTTTAAATTATTACCTACGGTACAACAATTAAAAAAATACATACTAAAAATATTGGGTTAAATAATTTTTTTGGGAAAAAGTATATCATCCTTTATTCTTTTTTTCATCCACAAAACCAAAACACCAAACAAAACTCATTTATTTTTATTTATTTTATTTTATATTCAAATTTATATGCCGCCCAATCAGGTAAACCTGACTCTGGGCGGCTCACAACAAGTTAAAACACACATAAAACAGTACAACCAATTAAAACCAATTAAAACCCAACATACCCACCCACCTACCCCATTCCTCTTAAAACCCACATAAACCCACATTAAAAAAGACAATTAAAAGAAACGGGGGCTTAATTTATAAACCAACAGGCGGGGGCCACTCTTCCATCTGGGCCCCACACCTGCCCTGCCAACCAGGTTTTTAGGTCTTTTCTGAAAGGTAGCAGCTCCATCTGCTCCCGCAACTCTACATGCAGGAGGTTCCACAAGGCCGGTGCAGACACGGAAAAGGCCCTCCTTCGTGTGCCAGAGAGACGAGCTCCTCTGGCAGATGGAACAGTCAGGGAGCCCCTCCGATCCGCTCTGGTTGGACGGGCGGACACTCTTGGGATGATGTGGTCTCTAAGGTATCCTGGCCCACTACCATGAAGGGCTTTAAAGGTCAAAACCAGCACCTTGAACTGCACCCGGAGGCAAACTGGTAGCCAGTGCAGCTCCCGAAGTAATGGTGAGGCACGAGCATAACGCCCGTGCCCCATCACCACCCGGGCTGCCACATTCTGGTCTAACTGCAGCCTCCGAATGGTTGACAAGGGCAGCCCCATGTAGAGCGCATTGCAATAATCTAGCCTGGAGGTGACCAGAGCATGTGTGACCATGAGCAGGGAGTCCCGGTCCAGGAGTGAACGCAACTGGCGGATGACGCGAAGCTGTGAGAAAGCTCTCCTGGCCACAGCCGCCACCTGATCTGCTAGTAACAGCCCCGAGTCCAGGAGGACCCCTAAGCTGCGTACCGGGTCTGTCTGGGGCAAAGCAGGCCCATCCAAGACCAAAGTTGGCAGCTTCCTGGATAACACGGGACCCCCTATTCAAAGCCACTCAGTCTTGGAGGGATTCAGTTGTAGCCCGTTGTCCCCCATCCAGACCCCAACTGCTTCCAGACATCTGGATAGGACATTGACTGCATCACTGGGGTCCCCATGGGCCGAGATATATAACTGGATATCATCAGCATACTGATGATACCTTACCCCATGGGAACGGATAACCTCGCCCAACGGCTTCATGTATATGTTAAATAGGAGAGGAGAGAGCACCGAGCCCTGAGGCACCCCATACTGTAAGGGCCTAGCGCTGGACCTCTCACTCTCCAACCACACCGACTGGGTACGGCCCTCCAAAAATGAGGAAAACCAGGACAACACAGTGCCCTGGATCCCCAAACCCTTGAGCCATTCCAGAAGGATACCGTGGTCAACAGTGTCGAAGGCCGCTGAGAGATCCAGAAGAGCCAGGACGGATGGATGACCCCTGTCCCACTCCCGCAAGAGGTCATCAACCAGTGCGACCAATGCAGTTTCAGTACCATATCCAGGCCTGAAACCCGATTAATAGGGGTCCAGATAATCCGCTTCATCCAGGACCCCCTGCAACTGCCGCATCACCACCTTCTCCAGTACCTTTCCTAAGAAAGGGAGGTTGGAGACCGGCCTATAATTAGCTGGAACTGCTGGGTCGAGAGATTGTTTCTTCAGGAGGGGGTGCACCAGAGCATGTTTTAAAGGTGCAGGAAACACCCCCTCCCACAATGAAGCATTTATTATAGCCCCGACCCAGCCTCCTGTCACCCCCTTGGAGGCTTTCACCAACCAAGTGGGACAGGGATCCAGAGGGCAGGAGGTGGTGTGAACAGCTGCAAGAAGCCTGTCCACTTCCTCAGGGACAACTGGATCGAATGGATCCCAGATAACACTGCCAGACTGAGCTCTGATCCCCTCCAGACCCTCCCCATCCACGCTGGGATTAAACCCCGAGCGAATCCAAGCGATTTTCTCCACCAGATAGTCTGCAAAAACCTCAGCCGAACCCTGCCAACCGGGCACCGGCCCCTCCTGGCCAAGGAGAGACCTGGTAACCCGGAACAGAGCGGCTGGGTGATTATCCACGGAGGCAATGAGGGCGGTGAAGTATTGTTGCTTCACCACCCCCATCGCCACCAGGTAGGTCTTAATAGCAGCACTAGCCAGTGTCCAGTCGGAATCACTCCGGGTCTTCACCCAGCAGCGCTCTCGGCGTCTCTTTGCCCATTTAAGCTCCCGCAGTTCTTCTGAGAACCACGGGGAAGATCAAACCCCACGGGCTCGGAGAGGCTGTAGTGGTGCGATTTCATCCAAGGCAGCCGTAGTCATCCTGTACCTCAGGTCAACGAGTGCCTCGGATGAATCGTGTAGCCGATCCAGAGGAAAATCCCCCAGTTCCCTCTGGAATTCATCAGAATCCATCAGTCGCCGGGGGCGGGCCAATTTAATAGGCCACGCCTCCCTGCGGTGAACCGCCGCCCCCAGGAAGTCCAGAGTCACCAGATAGTGATCTGACCATGGCACAGGTATAGTTTCTAATTTCTGTAGTCTCAGATCACTCTGCCACCGCTCTGACAAAAAATCTAGGTCCGGTGTGTGACCACTGCCCCTGGTCGGGCCATGAATTACCTGAGTCAGGTCCATGGCTGCCATGGAGGCCATGAACTCCTGAGCAACCTCTGAACCAGTCCCCAGCGAAGGCAAATTGGAGAGTGAGAGGTCCAGTCCTAGGCCCCTCAAATGGGGGGTGCCTCAGGGCTCGGTGCTCTCTCCTCTCCTATTTAACATCTACATGAAGCCACTGGGTGAGATCATTCGTTCCCATGGGGTGCGGTACCATCAGTACGCGGATGACACTCAGTTGTACATCTCGGCCCATGGGGACCCCAGTGATGCCGTCAAAGTCCTTTCCAGGTGCCTGGAAGCTGTTGGGGTCTGGATGGGGGCTAACGGGCTACAACTGAATCCCAGCAAGACTGAGTGGCTATGGATAAGGGGTCCTGCGTTAACCCAGGAGCTACCATCTTTGGTTCTGGATGGGCCTGTTTTGCCCCAGACAGACCCGGTGCGCAACTTGGGGGTCCTCCTGGATTCGCGGCTACTGCTAGAAGAACAGGTGGTGGCTGTGACCAGGAGGGCTTTTGACCAACTTCGGGTGATTCGCCAGTTGCGCCCACTCCTGGACCGGGACTCCTTGCTCATGGTTACTCACGCTCTGGTCACCTCCAGACTAGATTATTGCAATGCGCTCTACATGGGGCTGCCCTTGACGACCATTCGGAGGCTACAGCTGGTCCAGAATGCGGCAGCCAGGGTGGTGATGGGGTGTGGGAGTTATGCCCGTGCTTTGCCACTGCTCCGGGAGCTGCCCTGGTTGCCAGTTTGTCTCCGGGTGCAATTCAAGGTGCTGGTTTTGACCTTTAAAGCCCTATATGGTAGTGGGCCGGGTTACCTAAGAGACCGCATCGCCCTGAGGATGTCTGTCCGTCCAACCAGAGTGGACCGGAGGGGCTCTCTAATTGTTCCATCAGCCAGAGGGGCTCGCCTCTCTGGCACAAGGAGGAGAGCCTGCTCCGTGTCTGCACCGGCCCTCTGGAACCTCCTGCCAAGAGCTACGTCTCCGGACGGAATTGCTGCCTTTCAGAAAAGAACTTAAAACCTGGCTGGCGGGTCAAGTGTGGGGTGCAGGTGGAAGGGAAACCTCCATTGGGTGGTTGGTGTAGAAGAACTCTTCCCCATGGTGCCTTTGGATCCTGCAGCCCTTGTTTTTAGGGGGTGGGTAGTTTTAACTGTTTTTAACATGTGTTTTTTAATTTTTATTGTGAACCGCCCTGAGTTGGCTTTGGCCGAGTGAGTGGTATATAAATGTGACAATTAAATTAGATTTAAAAAAAATAAAGTCCCCCAGAACCATCAGCTTAGGGAACTCCAACGGCAACGCTGAGATGGCCTCGAGGAGCTCAGGCAGGGAGTCTCTTACCCTGCAAGGAGGCAGGTACAGGAGTAAGACTCCCAACTGACTCTTAGGGCCCAACCGCAGGAGCAGGGCTTCACAACCCAGGACTTGTGGAGCAGTGGCCCTGGTGACTCCCAAGGCTACAATGGCGATGCCACTGCCCCTTCCCTCATCCCTTGTCTGGTGCCAGATACCGAAGCCAGCTGGGCACATTTCTGACAGAGGTACACCATCCTCTGGTCTCAGCCAGGTTTCGGTGATGCATGCCAGGTCGGCCCGCCCCTCCCAAATAGAGTCTTGAATTAGGGGGGCCTTGTTGCAGATCGACCTGGCATTCATCAGCAGCAGCCTAAGGGTGGGGTCACCCTGGATCAGCTGCTCAGGACCCAGAGATGTACCTGGGGGACTGGAACGAGAGACAGATACCAACCATCGGTCCCGTGTTCCCCGAGTGCGGCCTGCCCCTCGGTACCCGCCATATCGTCCCATGCCCGTCACAACCCCAATTTGAGCCCTGAGAACCTCCCCACCCATCTCAGATGGAGTGCTACCCCTCCTACCCAGCTGACAAGGCCATTTCTCCCACCCTCTCTCCCCTCCAGACCCAGAACCCACCCCCACACTCCTTGGGGCATTTCCAAGAGCCCCTTATCAGAGGTGGGGGGTGCCGGCCATCCCTCCCCAAACCCAATCCCATTCCCTTCCCACCCCTCCAACCCCTCCAATTACTCAAAAAGGGGGGTAAGGGCCCTCACCGCTGGCACCACCTCCCTCTCTCCTCCCTAACCCCACAAGAGGTGAAGGAGGGGGTGGCAACATGCCAGTCCATCAATCCGCCAAGGCTTCCCCGGCTGTGACCAATTCCCTCCCACCGGAGTGGCTGGGAGGAAAGGCAGTGTCTGTTCTCCATGGCTGGAGTTGGGCTGCAATTCTTGAAGCCGTCTGCCTGTTCCAGCGAAGGAGGCCTTTGGGAAAGGGGCTGGGTGGAAGGTCTTTGCAGCCACCTCTCCCTGCCTTAATACAGTTTATAACAGGCTATCAAAAATGTTTGTATAAATAAAAAATTAAACATTTCAATTATAGACTAACCTCTTCTTTACAAACATTAACAACAACAACAAAAACTTTCCAACACCATTTAAAACAGCCCGGCAACGCCGGGCAACCTCTGCTAGTTCAATATAAAAAAAGGTATTACAAGCAAAAGAAATTTTTGAGAGATTTGGAACCCATTCGTAGCATATGCTTTGACAATCCAGACCCGGAAACATGTAGATTTTGGGAAAACTAGAGTAAAAAGGGGAAGGCTCTATTCTTTTACAGATTCCAATATATAGCACGGGTGTGTTGTTAGCTAAGTGTAATTATTTTGCGTTTTATGATTTATTGTTCAAGAGAGTTAAAATTATAATATGTTTCATGTGATGCAATAGTTAAATCAATATATTTTGTATGTTATTTAAGATAAATAAAAATATTATTCCAAAAAAAGAAAAAGAAGCAGGCTTTGCTGATAGTCATGGTAACCTTTCCATCTCCTCATTATTTTGAAACTTGACAAAGTTCTTCAAAGTATAAGATAGGAGTAAGAAGATAGAAATTGGCAAAGAGCAGAGCAAGCTTTTAGGACTTACAGTACTTAGATTTAGTTCCTCCTCATGCTATAGACAACATGTTAGGCAATGTGGTTCCTCATTATTTTCACAGCAATATAGTTTTACAGGACTGGGGTGTCTATTGGGTAGATGTCATCTAGCCCTTTTGAATTTACCTTTACTAATTTTAGCTTTGTATGTTATTATATGGTGGTGGTGCATCTGGCATGAATAAAGAAAGAACTAGGCACTCAAGCAGCCTCTTTTCTCATCCAGAGATGAGGTAAAATTTGCAGAGGAAGAATTAGACTAATTTCCAACAGTAGTTCTTGGATTCCTACAGAGGAATAGATTGAATCCACTCTGTCTTATTTCTTAAGATCATCCTTAATTGTAACCAAGATTTTGAAATTTCAAAGGATGCCTTTTTGTATCATATTTTAGATATATACTGAGAGAAGTTATGTTGAAGCAGGTAGGAATGGGAAAGTTACTCTGAATTTTTGTCAAAACTTTACAGGAGCTAATAAGGGGACTAAAATTTATCCCACTAATGAGTTCCTCACTTTAGATAATCACTTTTAAAGTTTGGACTAAAACTCACCTCTTATTTAACATCTGCAGGTTTGCTTTTTTGTTACTTTTGTTGTGAGCTGAATGCTATTTTCTGATTCGGACTCTTGCACATTTAAACACTTGATGTGAAACTATGATTAGTTATATTTGAGCTAAATTCTTGTCAATTGTAAAGCCTACAGCAGTCATTTAAAGGATTGTTTTTCTGAAACACAGCTTCAAAACAGCTCGAATATTATTGATCTTGCCTATTGATGTTGGAGAACCTCAATGCTTTCTTCTGTTCACAAATCTACACGTCAAATTTAATTTGATATAAACACTGCATTTCCCAATTATACAAAATGTCCATCTACTGTAGCACTTAGGCTGCCATCACTAGAGACATACTGTATTGGTTTTATCCCATTTTAATTCTAATTGCTTTCCTAGAAAATTGGGTGAACTTTAGTTTATTGAACTTCTTAACATGTCATCAGAGACTTCTAACCCACTTTGCAGAACTGTGGGTCTTGGAGATTGATGAATCGTACCTAAGCCAGTTTACATCTAACACCAGGGGTTCACAACCTACGGCCCATGGGCCGGGTTTGACCTGTGATACCATTTCATGTAACCCACTGCCTTTGTTCCTGCCACTGCCGCCACTGCTGCTGGAAGCAGTGGAAATGGTGGAAGCAGCGAAAACAGACCAAAAAATAAATAAATGCACCACCCACCCTCCTGCCACTGCCAGAAGCAGTGGAAGCTGCAAAGACAGCAAAAATGTGCCATAAATGCACCTGTGGCTGTCATAAATGTATTTACAACAGCTGTGGATGTATTTTATGGCAGCATTCACAATGGAGGGGTGGAAACCACGTGTTTGGCCCACTCATCTGTCTGAGGGGGCATGATCCGGTCTGTGGCTGGAAAAGGTTGAGAACCCCTGGTCTACATCATTAACACATTTCTTTGCCTCACAAAGAATAAGAACATGTGGATTCTTGCAAACAAGGATGTTGAGGTAAACACTGCCAGTGTTTCTCTATATCTATATACCACTGCTTACCTTTTTGGTGGCATTGTTGGCACGGTGCATGGCAGAGGGTGGTGATCATGCTGGTTTCATGGCTTCTTGCATGGCATGGCATCTGCCAGCTGGAGGCTTTTCAGAGCATAATTGCTACATTTGGGGAATTTTTCTTCGCTTCCCTGCTCTGTTTCAGTAGTTTAAGTATGGTGGTTTGGGACTTCCAGGGCTGGGCGGAGCTTACATCTGTACCTGGGTGGTTCCGTGGTGTGAACCCAGACACTGACGTAAGCTCCACCCAGCCCCGGAAGTCGCCAACTACCATGCTTAAGATGCTGAAATGGAGCGCGGAAGTGGAGAAAAATTCCCCAAATGGAAAGGTTATGTTCTGAAAAGCCTCCAGTTGCTGGGGGAAGCGGCGGATGCTGTGCAAACAGCCAAATAAAGGTCACGATTAGTGCCACCACCACTGTGGTAAGTGATGTAATTGGACTCCCGGTGGTGAGAGCGGGTCTGGAGATGCCTGAGTGTTCACTGAGGGCTGGATTAATGAGATGCATTGGAATAGGCCAATTGGCTGTAGGTTGCAAATGCCTGCTATATATGATGAATGTTTAAAAAAACTTAAGTATAAAAATTTAATATTCTAACAAAACCTAGAGGAAATAATAAGACATTTTTTCTAAATTATAAAAATTATCTCTCAATTAAATCACATCTATAAAACAGATTCTAAAGGCCTTTGTCATAAACCAAAAATAATCGTAAACCAAAGCAAGTTTCCACATAGGAATGCACTGAAATTTAAAAAAAGGTCCAGACCTGACCAAAATTAATAAAAAATACAAAAAACTGCCAAAAAATGCCAGACATGATTGTCTCCCAACCACAAAAGGGAAACGGTCCCAACCGGACCAAAAATAATAAAAAAATAATAACACAAAACACCCCCCAAAAAAATCCAAAAAATGCCAGACACGACCCTCTCCCACCACCACAAAAGGGATGAAGCAATCTCCCTACCTTTTCCAAGCCATTTCTTCTTCCTGAGCAATTTGTTAAGCTGCTGGAGAGCCCAGTCTCTGTCACTACCAGCAGTGGGAGAATGTGGGGACCTTATCCACTAGGCTCTGGCCTTCATCTGAGCTCCCTGCACAGTGCTACAGCTGGGAACGCCCACCTGGGGGAGGCACACATTCCTGGCTGCAGCACTGTTCAGAGAGCTCAGACAAAGATCAGAATCAAGCGGATAAGGTCCCCACACTCTCCCATTGCTGGTAACAGTGTGGCAGACAGTGTGGAAATAGTGGCAAAAACACTGCTGCCACTGCTGCTGCCGCTTCCACAGCAGTAAGTGAATGATCACGACTTCCAGCAGTGGGGGGCGGGTGCCATTTTGACTCTAAAATGGCACTGTTCATCTCAATTCTTGGTCATAAACTGGGAAAAGAAAACATAAACCAGGACATAAACTGTGGCAAACATTAACCGAGGTGTTTGTAAACTGTGGTTTTACTATACCTTTATTTGTTCTTCTATTATCAACAATTCTTTCTTCAGGTTTTGGTCTTCTAAAAATCTGGTGCATCAAGTAATATTTTTTAAATAGAAATTTCTGTTGTACATGCAGTTTTTGTTACTGTAAGGCAGGAGTTCTCAACCTTTTAAAGCTGGGGGCTGGGTCACACTCCCTCAGACATCTTCAGGGGCCAGATGGCCATTTTGCCTTTCCTCCACCACATGCCACTACCCAGTGTGGGGGAGGTAGTGGGAGGCACATGAATTGGTGTCATGGGCCGCATCTGGCCTGCCGGCTACAGGTTGAGAATCCCTGCTGTAAGGGCTTTTGACTAAAATTATGCAGGACATTAATGCTCTGTAGCTAACAAACCCTACTAATATCAAGGATTAGGAATGGCAAACTATTGTAAAATCTGAATATTGTAATTATAGGACTTGCACTATAGGACTTGCTATCACCAACTCCATATTTTCAACTGTCAAGATTGTTTAGGTTACAATGATCTTGTTTCCAAGACCAGTCAGAAAGCAGATGATTGTCTTGAAATGACTATAGTAAGATCTTGTTCAAGCCATAAATTTACAAGCATTTTCATCTTCGGGGCCTCCTTAATTTTATAATATTCTAAACACGTAAAATTTTGCATTTTGACTTCATAATCACTCTTCAGATCATACATGCATGTGTCTTATTTAAATCTGATTTCTCAGACATGGAAGACTGTCTCAATAATGCACCTTGAACACTAATGTGATTTTTCAATTCCAATGATAAGTGTACTGCCTATGAAAAAGACATTTGTCATGACAAGGAGGTTAGTGTGGAATGCAGCAACATTCCTCTCTGTGGCCAATGCTGAAGTTGCTGTTAGATGCTGGCAAACAGAAGAGGTTACTTGTGGTTACCTAGGGAAACATCAGCTGCTGCAAACTGGCAGAAACTAGCTTCATTTAGTTAGGTGACCAGAAGTCACTTGAGAACTGTACAAATTATTTACCCCAGATGTTCTGAGTGAGATTTTTGAAGGTGATGGGCCAGTGATGGTGAACCTTGGCACTCCAGATGTTCTTGAACTTCAATTCCCAGAAGCCCTGATCAGCACTCCTGAGTGCTGATCAGGGCTTCTGGGAATTGAAGTTCAAGAACATCTGGAGTGCCAAGGTTCATCATCACTTTGATAGGCAGTACCGAAGCCAGTCACTTCTAACAGGTGTTTATATTTTGATGTCTGATATTGCTATCCTTTGTTTTCATTTTGCTCATTAGTGAGATGCTCTTCTATCATTCTACCAATTAGTTAAATATAAGCATCTAAGAAATTAGCTGCTCAGAGACACACTTAGTGAGCAGCTGCATGCTGTAAAATGTATATAAGGGCAAGATATTTTAGCCATAGTCAAATTTCAGGAGATTCTCTGCAATTTCTGGTCCTGCTGCCATTCTTTAGCAAACAAAGAGGTGCAATATGCAAGCGCAGCGCCAAACTGGCCACCGCGCTCTTTGCGGCCCCCCCACCCAGACTCAGACATCCGGGTGAGTTAGGGGGCATGTCCACCCCTCTTTAAAAGGGGTGGCCACGAGGCAGCCGAGCTGCCATTTTGAATGCGACGGAGCGGAGAAGTTCGCTCCGCCGTGTTCTCTTTTGCTTCCCTTTGCTTCTCAAAAATGGAGTTTTTCACCTTTGCTGATTGATACCGCGGTACTCCAGGCAAAGGGGTTGCGAGTTGGATCCCTGGCTAGGGATCATTTAGGAGCAGCTTCATTTCTTCGGCTTGGGAGACATGGCTCCCAAGCGCAAAGCGCCGGCTGCCAAGCCGCGGCCGAGGGGAAGGGCTCTGCCTACCCCCTCTTCATCCAGGGGGCCGCCACCGGGACGGAGGGCTTGGGCGGCACCCCCGCAACCGGGTGGTGGGGTTGTTTTACCCACTGCCACCAATGCGGGCGAACAGGCTTCTGCCTGCCAGCCTGGTCCAGGATTTCAGTCACGGCCGGCACAGGCCGGCCCCTCTGGGATCCCTGCCCCTGTAGGGCCTTTGCCCAGCTTGAGGCAGGGCGGCCCATTTGGGCCCGGTGCGGGTTTCCGCCCCACCATTCCTCCGGCCCCACATGGGCCTGATTATTGGACATGGCCCTATTTGGGCCCAGGATCCCCATTTGAGTTTCCCCTGCAACAATTGCCCAGTGGGCCATCCGGCCCATCCGGCCCTTACATGGGTGGATCGGAGACTGTTGATGCCCTTCTCGCATGCATTTCGGTACTGGAGGCATCAATGGGCATTGCCCCACCACCTTCCGATGGTGGGCTTGCAAATTCTTCAATTCCGGCCCACACATCAGCCATGACTCTCCAGCGGGCAGCCAACAGGGTTGAGCTGCTTGAGGCTATCAGGCCAGCCCAAGCTGGTGCCTCTCAGCTCCCTGCCTGACCAGCACAGCGGGGCTTGCCGCTGGGGACCAGTCCGGCGTGGCAAGGGTGCAGCGGCACGCAGAGCTCGATATCTGTCACGAGCTCCGATGCCCGCCGTGGGCCGGAACCCCAGTGGGGGCGGCCCACAGGGGTGCACCGGGTGAGTATCCTGGTCAATTGAGTACACCAGCGACACTATCCAGTAACACTTGGGGGGGGGGGTTCAGTGGCCATGGCCATGACAGGTTCCTGTGGGAGGGCAGTTGTATCCACACTGCCCTGTTAACTCTTGGTTGCCTAATTACCCCCCGGTTATGACAGGGGTGACCGCCCCTGTGGGTATGCCAAGCGTTGCAGGGGCTATTCAGGGCCAGCTGCGCATACCCTCAATCCAATCTGGGCCGACGGCGGCCCTGCCAACGGCTGGCTATTCCTTGCCCCTGGGTGATCATCTATCCCAGGCCACGAGGGAGAAGATTTGGCAAGGGGAATATGTGGATATCTTCTCCCTCCTAAACCGTGAGCCCACCAAGGAAGAGAGGGAGGGGCAGGATGATAGGGACAAGGAGTTGTCCCATCGTCGTAAGCCACCGCGTACCTGGGCCAATTGGTTACCGGCCTATCTCATTTATATGGCGGTATACCTGAGGGCCCGGCCTGACTTGGCCATTCCGATGGTACAATACCTGGATAATATTTACCGGGCGGTGGTTGATTTTCCTGGCCCGCCGTGATTGGCTTACGATGAAGAGTTTAGGATGAGAGTGGCCCTCCATCCTGAGATGAGGTGGGATGAACCCTGCCAGCAATTGTGGCTCTTGTACATGACTCCCACGCGGCCAGCACCTGGTGACAGGTATCATTGTGGCCATGCCGTGTAGCAGGCTGCTGCTACACAGGTTCCCCACCAGCCGGTGGGGCAGTGGGTTCCAGCCCGCCTGCTGTGTTGGAGCTTCTATGCCAGTGGAGTGTGCAACAAGCGTCAGTGTCGATTCCAGCACGAGTGTCCCTCTTGTTCTGGCCCTCACGCCGCCTCCACGTGCCTGCAGGCTGGTGGGTCACGAGGCAGAGGTAGGGGTGTGCAGGGGGCGGTCAGAGTCCCCTCTGATGGTGCTAGCCATGCAAAAGGCCCCCTCCCCAATTAATGTCCCAGTGCTGGAATGATGGCTTTCCGCTTATCCTAGACGGGATGATGCGAGGTACCTACTTGAAGGTTTCCAGTTAGGTTTTCGTATACCCTTTAGAGGTGTTCGGGGGGCTCAGGATGCCCCGAATTTACTTTCTCTTAGGAGTAATGAGGATATTGCTGCACAAAGCATAGCCAAGGAGGTAGCTGCAATGAGGGTTGCTGGGCCATTTGCTGACCCACCATTCCCTAACTTAAAAGTATCTCCTTTGGGTCTAGTCCCTAAAAAGTCCCCGGGTGAATTTCGCCTAATTCACCACCTTACTTACCCTGCGGGTTCCTCGGTCAACGACACAATACCTGATGACCTTTGCTCAGTCAGGTATACGTCCTTTGACCAGGCCTTACAGATGTGTGGTTGTGGGGCGCTCCTGGCAAAGTGCGATATCAAATCGGCATTCCGATTACTGCCAGTGCACCCTGATGACTTTGAGCTGTTGGGTTTTTGTTTTCGGGGCAAATTCTAGGTAGATATGGCCATGCCTTTTGGCTGTTCTATTTGAACGATTTAGCACCTTCCTCCACTGGGCCTTTGTTCGTAGGTTGGGGTCCCGGTCGGTAGCCCACTACCTTGATGACTTTTTATTCGGGGGTGAGCAGGGCTCGGACACGTGTGCCCGTCTCCTCGCCACATTTCATGTGCTTATGCGGGAACTGGGTGTCTCCTTAGCACCCGAAAAGACTGAGGGCCCGGCCACCACGCTCACCTTTTTAGGTATCGAAATTGACACTGTCGCCCAGACATCCAGGTTACCCGTGGAAAAGGTGACTCAGATCTCGGCTGCGATTCTGGCAATGCTTGACAAGCGTAAGGTGTCTCTTTGAGAGTTAAAGGTGCTTCACGGCCACCACAACTTCGCCTGTAGGGTAGTAACCCCAGGCAGAGCTTTTGCCAGGCGTCTGTGTGACGCCATGGCTGGCCTATTAAAACGCCACCACAGGGTGTGGCTGACCAGAGGTTTACGGGCAGACCTTTTGGTTTGGCTCACATTCATCCAGGATTTTAATGGTGTCTCTTTCTGGAGGTCAGACCTTATGGTCAGCCCTCAGTTCCAAGTACAGTCGGATGCCTCTGGCTCTCTGGGTTATGGGATTTATTTTGAGGGGCAGTGGGCCTATGGCCAATGGCCTCATGCATGGCAAGGCACGGATCGCTTACGCGATCTTACTTTCCTAGAATTTTTCCCCATCTTGGGAGCACTAATGCTATGGGGCGACAAGTGGGCCAATTCGGTGGTTCACTTTTGGTGTGACAATGCTGCAGTGATGCACATTGTCAATGCCCAGACATCCAAATCCCCCAGAGTCATGGCATTGGTTCGTCAATTTGTTTTGAGATCCCTATGCCTCAATGTGCTGTTCAGGGCCAGACATGTGCCAGGCATTAAAAATGATATTGCTGATGCTTTATCCCGCCTGCAGATCTCCGGGTTCCGTGCCTTGGCTCCAGAAGCATGGCAATATGTCTTTCTGCTTTATTATTTTACTGCTTATGCTTTCTGCTTTACTATATTTGTAATGCCATTTTGCACCTTTTGTAAGGTAGCTAGAACTCCTAGAAAGGACAGTTATGGTACAGTATTTGTAGCTCAGAAAATACAGAGATCTCATCCCTCATTATTATTGACATAGACAAGTAATTTGTAAACACTAAGTGATATCAAAATACTGTTAATTGTTTAGTGCTGATACCCTTATAGTGAATGCCTGTATTTTGGACTATCTGCAAACTTCTTCAGTTATCTTTTGCCAGTTATATGCTTTCTACTTTACAGAATGGTGATATGGACAAATTGGGTTGCTCATATGTATCCTGCCTTGAGGTCATATGAAGAAGGGCATGATACCAAGGTTTTGAATAAATAAAATAGAAAAAGCTATAGACCTTAGAAACAGTTGTCTCATATCTCAAGATATGGTTACTCTAGGTTTAATTAATGACCTTAATCATTATTTTGGGGACACATTCCATTAGATAGTTAGGCCATTGTTTACTTCTTGGTAGCATCGGGAGTTTCAGACAAGCTGTGTGACTGAGTCAGTGCCTCCTGTATACAAGGACTATTTTAAGTGGCCACCATGACTTTCATAATTGGGGCAGGGTTCCCTTCATAAATGTGTGACCACTTTAATTATGGCATATTCCACGATAGCTCTTACACTGAAGTACTGTTTGCCACAAGAACCACCCCATTCTGAGCATCACCCTGATGGCCATTAAGAGGCTAAAACTGGTGCAAAATGCGGCTGCCCACACGGTGATGGGGTGTGGCCATTATGCCCATGCCTCACCCCTGTTGCGGGAGCTGCATTGGCTGCCAGCATGCCTCTGGGTACAATTCAAGGTGCTGGTGATTACCTTTAAAGCCCTACATGGTTAGTGGGCCATGCTGCTTAAGAGACCGCATTATCCCAAGGCGCATCTGGCCATCCCACCAGAGCAGACTGGACGGGCTCCCTAATGGTTCCATCGTCTAGAGAGGCTTGCCTCTCTAGCACTAGAAGGAGGGTCTTTTTGGTATCTGCTCCTTTGGAACCTCCTGCTGACCGAACTATGCCCCTAGGCAGAGCTATTGACCTTTAGCAAAGGCCTTAAAACTTGGCTGGTCCAGCAGGTGTGGGGTGCTGCTGATGGGGCAGCCCCCCTCCCCCTGTTGGCTTATATGAAAGGCCATTAGGGTTTTATTTTTAACCTATCATGAACATTAGGAGGGCATTTTAATGGCTTTTAAATGTTAAATGTTTTTATTATTTTAATTGCTGTAGGGATGTTTTTTTTATAATTGAGTGTTTTTTTATGGTTGATTGTAAGCCGCCTGGAGTTGCTTCGATGAGGGGGCGGCAATAGAAATCAAATCAATCAATCAATCGATCAATCAATCAATCAATCAATCAGTCAATAAATGTTAACCTGTCAACGGTCCTAACCTTTGTTGGGGGCCACCACCAGCTATTGTGAAATCGCCTTAACATGCAATGAATAGCAATAGCAGCTACTGTAGACACATTGTCCTCTAAAATGTAACAATTGTGTTATACCCTGAGTTACAATGGCTGTGTCATCCAGATGGTAAAATCTATTTTTTAGCTCTTCAGTTTTCTTTTGTCAAGAGCTTATAAGGAGTGAAAAATTACTTTTCAAATTACAGCAGCAATGCTTCTGAATACTGTTAAAACATTCTCAGGCTTTTTTTTTAAAAAAAAAACACAACCCTTTCAGCAAAGGAACCAACCAATTACACATTTTGGTTTCTTATAAAAGCTCTGCAAAACCTAGACTATCAATTCATATTGTGCACTGACAGGTTTTCTTTTCATAAATCATATTTTGAATCCAACAGGAAACATTCTGGCCCAGTATGTACCTTGCTTGTTCTGAGGGTATCTTCAAAATTTTAATGCAATGGTTCTATCAGGGATAGTGAACTTCATTTTTTTTGCTGTTATTTTTGTTTCATTACATCACTATTAGTAATGTACAATATTTTAGATTGCAATCTATTACATTAAAAAAACGATGTTTGAAATTTAGTAGTAAGTCACAACTAGAGAAAGCTCATGGAATTAGTGAGGAAGTGATGAGTCAGTTCCTCCAACAATTCTATTGATTCAATGAGCCTACTCTAGTTGCAATTTACTACTAGAGTTCAGTCTCTATCCATTTTATATTTGTTCTGTAAATTATCTCAGAGAATCCTGGCAACTATAGGTTTGCTTATAATTCATCGAGTTCTATTTTTGAAATTGTTACAATCTGAAATAATTTTAAAAGCTGTGGCTGGAGAATCAGTTCAAATACACATATCTAGAAACATCCTCAGAGGTTCACAGAAATTGAGGTCGTGGAGTGCTGATTTGAGATAGTCTTTGAATACATGTAAAATCTGAAAGTATTCTGGCAGCTGAAGGTGATTATATAAGGAAGAAATTCATCATACCTGGATTAACACCATGAGGTAGGCATAAATTCTCTCTCTAGCACTAGAAGAAGAGCCTTTTCGGTATCTGACCCGGCCCTATATGCCTGTTCAGCCGTGTTTTACTTCCGCTTCCAGGAGCGACGAGGGCAGCACGGGCTCGATGAATTGCAGTAAACATTTGTGTGGATTCGCAGGCTGCTTGGGCTTCTGGGAATTGAAGTCCAAGAACATCTGTAGTGCCAAGGTTCACCATCACAGTGCTGAGCTATTTTGGAGACAAATAAGCCCTCAATTTTCCTTGAATTGAATACACAAAAATGCCTCCAGGGTACAATCATGAATCCTGGTACTCCAGCCTGAAGTCATCATCCCTGAGAATGATAGGAGTGGGCATGGAAAACCTAAACACACTGAGGAACATAAGAAGAAAGCCCTCTATGACATGATTGCAAGTGACAGTTTCTTTCATGCAATCCACAAGCTGTGATTTCAACCTGTAATAGTGCCACATCTCATTATACAAAGGGAATATTGGGGCAGCCGAAAAACAGCATTCCAATAACATTGAGGAGGGCTGACTGAAACAGAAATGGATAACTATAGTTCAAGAGCTTATAGCAACATTATCTATAAATAGTGCATTAAATCAAATCTGCTTAAAGACCAACTTTACATACAGAAGCAGACAAATGATGTAAGCTTTCAAATCACTGAGGTAAGCAAGGAAGTGTTGCTTTCCACAACATCTTGGATATGGGACTCCACTAGAATATTTCAGTTATGGTAATGACTCCAAACCTTTTACCTAATATTGCATTTAAGCGGTCAAGGGCATATCATTTTCAGAAGCAAAACAAGGCCAATTGGACATGTGAACCAATGGTGTAGGAAAACAATGAATATGCAAGGCATTCTGTCAGGGACATTCTCTGGCTTTTAACTCATTTCTTCTGTCATTTAGAGAATAGGTTTCCTAGTAGAACTGATGCAAGGGATCTGAAATGCATCCCTAACAAATGGCCAACCAACTTCTGTTTTCAGAATTTCAGTGGAGCACCATGTTCTGAAACAGCCTACACTACTGTCTATCAACTATTTTATCAAGGATATTCTCACTAAAGTTTAGATAAAATATCCTTTCTTGTAGTTTAAATCCATGATGTTAGTTCCACTCTTGGCAGCACCAAGCAAGCAAGCAAAACCAAGTTTGCTCCATTCTCAACGAAACTAACCAGATGACAGCTACCATATAACTGTTCAACCATCTATTTTGCAGGCTCCACAACCTTGGTTCCCAATGAACCCTTTACCAGTTCTGGGAGGACGCTAAGGATGATTTCTAGCTAGTTATTATTTCTTAGTGTGTAAAGCAGGAAGAATATTGAATTGCTTCATAATATTACTGCAAATATGAATGAGCTAATGACTGCAAAGTATTGTGTGCAGTTAAGTGCTGCACAAATAATTAAACCAAAATCACTCCAGAACTCTTAGGAGATACAAAAGTGGTGCATTTTTAAATGAGTTATGAATTATAAGGCATATGTGCATATTGAGAATTTCAATCTGGGAGAAGCAGCAAGTAGAGGATGAAGTTTGATTTGTTGTTTATTCCCCAGCGTTCTGCTGGGTCCGGCTCATGTGCTCTTAGCAGCAGCTTATACAAACATTAGTAGGCAATCACTTCCCTTGAGTAAGAAACAGAGAAATAGGCTGAGTCTAGCACACCAAAATTCTTAACCAAGGTGAGCATCTGAAGAGTTGCAGCGTGAGCTTTTTTTTTACCACTCGACTTGTTGCAGTGGCTCAAGTGGCTAAGACGCTGACCAGAAGGTGGTAGGTCAGCAGTTTGATGCCCAAATATTGCAGGACGGAATGAGTTCCCATCTCTGTCCCAGCTCCTGCCAACCTAGCAGTTCGAAAGCAAGAAATTGCAAGTAGATAAATAGGGACCACTTCAGTGGGAAGGTAAACAGTGTTCCCTGCACTCTGGTGTCTAGTCATGCCTGCCACATGACCACCAAACATCTGCAAATGCAGACAGCGCTTGCTGTGAAACAGAGATGTAACTGTTTCATAGAACAGCCCTGAAAGAATTCACATATGAGGCTCTGTTGATGCGATAATACTTTATTTGGATATAGGTGAGAGTCTGGAGGTACCTGAAAGGCAAAGAGGTAGTTTAGTGTAAGGGACCAAAGACAACGAAACAGCCGAAGGGTTGGCTTAACACAGGTTTATTGCATGATGATCCGGAGGAACATGTGGTAATGGCGGATGGGTAGCTCAATATATACAGCTGGCTATACATTTGAATGTGGCTCGTTGACAGACTATTGGTTACTGCCTGCGCTAATTAACGTGTCGGGTATGCCGAACGTGGAAAAGAGCCTCCGCAAATGTCTAATGGTCTGGGCCGAGGAGGTGCTCGTGACTGGGATAACCTCCAACCATTTGGAGAAAGCGTCCACTACAAGGAGGAACAGGGTGCCTCTGAACGGGCCCGCGAAATCAATGTGCACCCGGGACCACGGCCCCTTAGCCGCGTCCCATTCCCTGTGGGGAAGGCGGGCCTCCTCCGGTCTGGAGCATTGGCAACTTTCACAAGTGCCGACCATGTGCTCAATGTCGGCGTCTCGCTGGGGCCACCAGAAGTAACTCCGGGCCAGCGCCTTGGATCGCACGATGCCGGGGTGGCTGACGTGAAGCAGTTTGAGCACCCGCGGCCGAAGGGAAGTGGGAATCACCACCCGCTGCCCCCACAAGAGACATCCCCTCTCTAGGGACAGTTCTAGCTTTTTTTCTGAAAAATGGGGTGAACTCCTCCGCTGGGGAGGATGCGGGCCACCCTTTCTGTAGCCAGGAGCTTACTGTCGCTAATGTTTTGTCCTTCTCTGTCGCTTTGGCAATGTCGGCGGGCACTACGGGGGGCAAATCCAGCACCTCTATCATGAGAACCTGATGGTCCCGCTCCCCCATGCTCACCTGGCTGGGCGTTAGGGGAAGGGGAGACCTAGATAGGGCGTCCGCATGGCTGATCTCCTTCCCAGGCCGGTAGACCAACGCGTGCTGATACGCGTTGAGAAAAATGGCCCACCTGAGCATCCTTGGGGACAGGATTTGAGGGGTGGGCTTATCCGCGGTAAAAATGCCTAGCAGGGGCTTGTGGTCCGTCACGATGGTGAACGGGCGGCCATACAGAAAATCGTGAAATTTTTTCGTCCCCGAGACTATCGCTAATGCCTCCCTGTCCGTCTGTGCGTAGTTTCTCTCTGTTTGGGACAGGGACCTGGAGTAAAATGCTATCGGGGCCTCTCTTCCATTCTCCAGCACGTGGCACAGCACTGCCCCCACCCCCACTGGAGATGCATCACAGATCAGAACTACTGGGCGTTTGGGGTCGAAGTGGGTCAGTATGGCGTCGGACGCCAGGAGGCTTTTCAGCTCACTGAATGCCCTTTCTTGGTCATTGCCCCACTTCCATGCCTGGTCTTTCTTAAGCAGCCTGTGTAGCGGTTCGGCCACCGCTGCCTTCCGGGGAAGGAAGGAGTGGTAAAAGTTGAGCAGCCCCAGGAACGACTGCAACTCGGGCTTGGAGGTGGGGCGGGGGGCTTTCTTGATGGCTGCCACCTTAGACTTGGATGGTTTTATCCCCTCAGGAGTCACACAAAACCCTAGGAACTCCACCTCGGTTGCGAAGAAGACGCATTTGTCCTTTCGCAACCTCAGCCCCGCCTTTTCGAATATCGTCAGGACCTTCCCCAACCTCTTGGCCAATTCAGCCCAACTCCCCCCTGTTATTAACACGTCATCAAAATAAGGCAACACCCCCTCCAGTCCCTTCAGGAGGCGTTCCACGAGTGACTGGAAAATTCCTGGCGCCGAGTTCACGCCGAATTGGAGGCGCGTCACCTGGAACGCCCCCTTATGGGTGACTATGGTCTGCGCAGCAGCTGCGGCAGGAGACACCGTGAGCTGCTGGTAGGCCTGTGCTAAGTCGAGCTTAGCGAAACATTTCCCCCCGTGTAACCTGGCCAGCAGATGGCTGACTACCGGCACCGGATATGCATTCGGGCGGATCGCCTTGTTGATGGTGCACTTGTAGTCGGCGCATATGTGGACCTCCCCATTGGACTTTAGAGCAGTTACAATTGGAGTTTCCCACTCCGCAGAATCTACAGGCACAAGAATCCCCTGACCCACCAATTTGTCCAGTTCCGCCTCTATCTTGTCCTTGAGTGCGAACGGCACCCGGCGTGGTTTTAGGCGAACAGGGCGGACCTCCGGGTCCAGGTCGAAAGTCACTGGGGGCCCTTTGAATTTCCCCAGTCCCATTTTGAAGACTTCGGGGTGCGCCTCGCACACCTCCTGAATTGGATCAGTTCCAACAGCGTGCATCCCCACGGCATGCACCCCCCCAATGAACAACCCCAGGGGCTGGAACCATTGAGTCCCGAGGAGGCTGCAATTTCCTCCCTTGAGCACGACCAGGGGAAGGGACGCGGCGTGCTCCTTGAATTTGACCTGAAATTCTCCAACCCCCAGCACTGGAATACTGTTCCCTTGCATGTCCCGTAGCGTGGCCCTCAATGCTTTGAGCTTGGGCCGCTTTTGGGGGGCAATTCCGAAAAATTCCCTCTGGGAAATTATTGAATATGAGGACCCCGAGTCAATTTCCATCCTAATGGGCACCCCTTGGACAAGTACCTCAACAAAGTAGCGGGGGTGTCCTGTAGACACGCTGAACACTGGGGTGTCGTCCTCGCTGCCGTCGGCGATGCGGCCCACGCCGTCCTGCTTCCGCGTGGCCTGGGCGCCGTCTTTTGGTTTCGCTGGGCGGTCTCGTCCCACGGAACGGTCTGGGGAGCTCCTCCGGGACTCACACTTCTTTCTGCACACCTTGGCGATGTGCCCGCGGCGGCCGCAGTTGTGGCACTCGGCCTTCTGGAAGGGGCATTTCACGCGGTCGTGGGCCGCGCCACAGCCGTCGCAACGCCGGCTCTCCTTCCGGACCCTCTGTACGTCCTCGTCGTCGCTGCTCTCTGTAGACGACCTCGAAGTTCGCCGGGCCGCATGTACCAGAGCCTCTGCTTTGCTTGATTTTGGCCGCCAGTCCTGGAGTTCTTGGACCCCGGCCTTCGTAGCTTCTGCGGCCTGGGCTGCTCTAACGACCTCCTGCAGCGTGGGAGGCGGCTCTTGGTTCATTAATGTGCGCTGGGTCTCGGCGTCGTTCAGGCCGCACAGCACACAGTCTCGGAGGGTGATTTCGACGTTCTCCCATTTGCACGGGCCGGCCGCCAGCCGCAGGGTCGCCACGAACGCGGCGACCGTCTCCCCAGGCGCTTGGACTCGCCTCCAAAACGCACTCCGAGCGGGAAACATCGCCGTGGCGGGCCGGATGTGCTCACGCAGCAACTGCATGAGTTCCTTGGCCTTGAATTCGCTCACCCTCCTCGGTGCAATCAGGTCCACCAAGGTCCTTTTTGTTTCTTGTCCGAGCATTCTGGTGAAGATGGCTCGTTTCTTCGCCTCTTCCGTGACTTCGGACTCGATCAGTGCGGCCTGGAAGTCCATCTCGAAGATCTCCCAGTCGCCCAGTTTCCTGATTTCGAAACCGGCACATGTCTTGGTCCCGTGGGCTGCCATCCCACCTTCGTCGCCAATTTAGTGTAAGGGACCAAAGACAACGAAACAGCCAAAGGGTTGGCTTAACACAGGTTTATTGCATGATGATCCGGAGGAACATGTGGTAATGGCGGATGGGTAGCTCAATATATACAGCTGGCTATACATTTGAATGTGGCTCGTTGACAGACTATTGGTTACTGCCTGCGTGACGTCGTAGGAGGTCACGCCCTTCTTGACCAGGTGAGGAGGTCGCGGGGAATCTTCCCGCGCTGCTGATCCAGGTGGCTATGATCCATTAGAGCTGGACGCTCGCCACTGCCCTCTGGTGGTCACTAGCTCGCGTCCCCTTATTAAGCATACATTGATACAGGTGATGGTTATAATGTTGCACACAGAAAGGTTACATTGATAACACATGGCAAAGGTACATTGTTAAAGGCACTGCTTTACAGAACACAACAGATCCGCTTCGATGGTGGAAACAAAGTGATTATTGGAGGCTTTGGAGATCCCTTGATCTGTGACAACCAGGTGTCCACTGGGGACATGCAGACTGGCTTTGCAGGCGCACACCCCAAAGAAAGACTCAGACACCGGTATATGGATAAAGGCATCGGGCCACTTTTATTGAATAATGCCCTAGTCCGAATTATAACTTTCAATTGGTGTAATCATCCAATTGTAATTCTTTAAGGCAAGCAGGCCACAGTAACACTGGTAATGTTCCACCCAAAATGCCAATGGCAATTGGCTACATGTAACTATTTGTATCAATATGTTTGTTGACACAAACTAATTGTTGACCGGAGTCAATAAACTATCTACTGACCCCACCCTATGATGTGTATCCGTTAAATCTCAAGGTGATGCAGGCTGTTAAGCTCCTGCCATTACCCCTTGCCTAGTTCGTCGTTGACCGGCCAAAGCTATTACCCCTGTACCTGTCTAAGTGTTGGCCAGTCAATTGCGAACCTGCTGGATACCTATGGGTCATAAATCTTTACCTTACCAGTGCTACCCGCCACATGGGGAGGCGTCCATGATGACTCACCGCCCCCCCAGACCATCAGCTCGGTCGCCAGGCCTGCTTGCACCACGCCCAGAAAGAGGTACATACCTCCAGCCGACAGGTGGACCCCATCTCCTGCCTACCAGCAAAAAAATTTGTAAGCCTATCCGCAGGTTTCCAATGGCTGTCTCCCAGCCATGCTCAGCAAGGGACCGAGCAACTGCCCTGTCCACTGACTGCCGGAACAGTCCGAACCACGGAGATCCACGTCTCCCCTAAATTGGTGTCTCGGCACGATGTTAGACCATAGCGACCGTGTGTAAGCAATACGTGATATAAAATGCCAGGTCACTGCCCCTCGACAGTTTAAGGAATAGCAGTGATCCGTATAAGATCATTGCTGCCGAGGTGCCTAATAAGAACATCGGGTGGTCCAGCATCCCTGATGGACATCAGGAATGGCAACAGTTCCCGCCTCCTTGTGCCGCGCATACCATACCATCGCATACATGTGGATGCACACAGCCCAAGTCGGGGTCCACTCTCTGTCGCCGCAGCATATACTGCTGCCCAGTGTACATAGCTGCGGCCCACCAGCCCCACTGCCACCGGTGTGCAGAGACACACAGGATCAGTAAAAGAGGAGAAGAGGTGAAGGACATAACTAGGTACTCATACAGTGAGGGGATGTACATATAAGAAATTACGCATACACATATATCCGCCTCCGAGTACCCCAAACGTAGCCGCGATCAATGCGACGCCTATCCTAAATAAATGGGTGTCAAAACGGGCCCCATACCGTGAAGCGCGGCACCGGTCACCCTCAGTAACTTTACTTTGGTAAGGGTAGACCCATCCTGGTGGCAGAAAAACAGGCTGGGGCACGCAGCAGGCACTGCCGAAAATTCATGTAGGGCACCAACCGGACAGATGTCTCCAATGAAATTTCAAAACATGACGCATGCGGAAGTAACCCACGCAGTCATTGAAACCCCCCCCCCCACGTTGGCCAAAAATGCCAGTGCCGAAAGCCTGAAGGCTATAGTACGGGGGGGCCAAACCCTGACTGCGAAGATAAACATGCATTGTAAAACCTGGTCCTCTGGTATTGACCACACTTGAGGTAACTGTAGTTACTCGCAAAAGTTCTAAATTGCATGAAAGCATGTTGATACGCCTTACGCGTGCGAGGTGCCAATGACATGCCCGGTTCACCTCTCCTCGCCAAACGTCCAAATATCGGCTGGGAGTGGCAAGTGGAATTCCTCTGCTTCCGGAGCAAGGCACGGAACCGGGGGATCTGCAGGCGGGATAAAGCATCAGCAATATCTTTATTAATACCTGGTACATGTCTGGCCCTGAACAGCACATCCAGGCGTAGGCTTCTCGAAAAGAATTGACAAACCAATGCCATGACCCTGGGGGATTTGCACGTCTGGGTGTTGACAATGTGCACCACTGCCGCATTGCCACACCAAAAATGAGTTGGCCCACTCGTCGCCCCATAGCATCAGTGTTCCCCAAATTGGGAAGAAACTCAAGGAAGGTAAGATCATGGAGGCGATCCGTGCCAAGCAATGCGTGAGGCCCTCGGCCATAAGTCCACCCACCCTCGGAGTAAACCCCCCATAACCCAGGGAGCCGGAGGCATCCGACTGTACTTGAAATCTAGGGCAGACCATAAGGTCTGATCTCCAGGAAGAGACCCCGTTAAAACCCTGGAGGAATTTGAGCCAGACCGAAAGGTCCGCCCGTATGCCCCTGGTCAGCCGGACCCTGTGGTGGCATTTTAACAGGGCAGCCATGGCGTCACACCGGCGCCTAGCCAATGCTCTGCTGGGTGTCACCATCCTGCAGGCAAAGTTAAGGTGGCCATGAAGTAGCTGCAGCTCACGAGGGGACACTTTACGTTTTGCAATCAATGCTAAAATCGCCACGGAGATCCGAGCCACCTTATCCATGGGTAACCCGGATGCCTGTGCGACAGAGTCAATTTCAATGCCTAGAAATGTGAGCTTAATAGCTGGGCCCTCGGTCTTTTCAGGCGCTAAAGTGACACCCAGTTCCCACAAGAGTGTCTGAAATGTAGTGAGGAGACGTGTGCACGTGTCTGAGCCCCGTTCACCCCCGAACCAAAAGTCATCGAGGTAATGGGCTAGAGACCGGGACCCCGACCTGCGAGCAAAGGCCCACTGAAGGAAAGTACTGAATCGTTCAAATGTCAAATATGAAATAGAGCAGTCAAAAGGCATGGCCTCATCTAAGTAAAATTCCCCTTGGAACCTAAAATCCAATAGCTCAAAATCCCCTGTGTGCACTGGCAGTAATGGTAAAGCTGAGTGCATATCACACTGTGCCAGGAAAGCACCGGGACCGCATGAGCGTACCACCCGTAGGGGCTGAACAAATGACATGTACCTGACTGAAAAGGTCATCAGGAATCGCATCACTGACCGAAGAACCCACAGGGTAAGCTATATGGAGGATTAGACGACATTCACCCGGGTTCGATTTCGGTACTAGCCCCAGAGGGGAGACCTTCAAATTAGGGAAAGGCGGTTCCAAGAAGGGGCCCGCTACTCTCATAGCCTCAACTTCCTTAGCTATGCTCAGTGCAGCAACCTCCTCGATACCTTTCAAGGGAACCAAATTAGTAGCATCTTGGGGCCCCTAACACCCCTGAATGGAAGAAGAAAGCCCCATTGGAAACCCTCCAGCAGGTACCTCACACCATCCCTTCTTGGATAAGCTGAGAGCCATCGCTCCAGCATGAGTACACTAATTGGGGAGGGGGCCTTTCGCCTGGCTAGTTCCATCAGATGGAGCTCTGATCGCCCCCTGTGCACCCCTACCTCTGCCCCATAACCCACCAGCCCACGGGCACGCGGAGGCGGCGTGGGGGCCAGCGCAAAAGGGACACTCGTGTCGGGAACAACACTGGCGCTTATTACACACGTCGCTAGCTGAGAAGGTCCAACACAGCAGGCGCCTGGAACCCCCTGCCCCACCGGTCGTTGGGGAACCTGTGTTGCAGCAGCCCACTGTACAGCGTGACCACCATGGTACCTATCACCAGGCGCCAGTCACGTGCGAGTCATGTACACGAGCACAATTGCTGACAGGGCTCATCCCACCTCATCTCAGGATGTAGGGCCACCCTCATCCAAATTCCTCATCGTAAGCCAACTACGATGGGCCCAGGAAATCAACCATCGCCCTGTAAATATTATCCAGGTATTGAACCATCGGGATGGCAAATCAGGCCGGGCCCTGAGGCATACCGCCATATATATAAAGTATGCCAGCAACCAGTTGGCCCGGTGCGCGGTGGCTCACGACAATGGGACAGCTCTATGTCTCTGTCGTCCTGTCCCCTTCTCTCGTCCTTAGTGGGCTCACGGTTCAATAGGGAGAAAATATCTACGTACTCCCCCGTCAAATCTTATCCCTCATGACCTGTGACAAATGATCACCCAGGGGCAAAGAATAACCAGCCGTTGGTAAAGCCATCGACGGCACATTCTGTATAGCGGGTATACGCAGCAGGACCTGGACAGCCCCTGCGAAGCTCGGCACGGCCCCAGGGGCAGACACCCCTGCCCTCAACGAGGGACCATTCTGGAACCAGGGGTTATTGGGATAATGTGATAACTGCTGCCCACCCGCATCAAGTTGACGTGGCCATGGCCACTGACCCCCCCCCAGCATAAGTGGACAGTGTTGGTGGTGCACTAAATTGAACCTGATACTCACTAGTGGCACCCCCGTGAGCCGCCCTCACCGGGGGGTTCCAGCCCACGGTGAGCGTCGAAGCTCGCGACTGGAATCGAGCTCTGGGACCACCCCTGGCTGCTCCCAGCCTGTACATTGGGATGGATGGGGAGCTGTGAGGCACCAGCCGGTGCTGGCCAGATAGCCTCAAGCAGCTCAACCCGGTTGGCCGCCCGCTGAAGTATCCCGGCCGGCAAGTTGACCGGGGTCGATGAAGGGCCCCCCGTCAAAGAAGCGGTAGCACCCCCCTTAGAAGGTGGCCATGCCATGCCCAAGGATGCTTCCAGCACTGCTATCCATGCCAACAGAGCATCCACTGCCTCAGAGCCGTGGGCCGGGTGGGCCGAACGGCCCACTAGGCAGTTGAGAAAAAGGCAACCCAAAAGGGGAGCCAGGGCCAGAATAGGGCCATGCCCAGAAATCAGGCCCATGGGGGGCCGGAGGAGCAGTGGGGCGGACACCTGCACCAGGCCCCCCTGGGCCCCCCTGTCCCGGGCCCTGCAAAGGCGCGCCAAGGGCCGAAGCCCCAGAGGGGCCGGCCTGCACCTGACCAGCTTCCAAGCTGGGACCTGGCTGCCAAGTGGTCGCCTGACCAGCCCCACTGCTACCAGTGGGCAAGGATGGAACATAGCCCTGCCGTGGGGGCGCAGCCCTGGTCCTCCGACCCAAAGGCTGGCCCCTGTCCAATGCAGGGCCGGGAAAAGTTCTTCCCCTCGGCCACGGCTTCAGTGCCGGGGCCTTTCGTTTGGGAGCCATGACTCCCTATGAGAAGAAAAGTCGCTGAAGGATCCCTACCCAGGGATCGAGCTGCTAGCGTGTAAGTACCGCGGTAGCCAAGAAGTAATCCTAAAGGCTCTGGGTACTTAAAGTCTCCTTTCCCAGCCGGGAAACGAATGCGCAAACGTCTGCAAGGTTCTAAAGCCGAAGAGTAAAGAGAGAACGCGACAGAGAAAACTTCTCCTCTCCGTCGGAATCCTAAAATGGCAGCTCGGCTGCCTCGTGGCCACCCCTTTTATAGAGGGGTGGCCACGCCCCCTAACTCACACACAAAGAGCGTGGCTGCCATTTTGGCACCATGCTTTCATTTGAGCAATCTCTCTGATTTTATAAACATGGAACTCAGTCATATTTCTGTAGCATTGATGTCTGCAGAGGAAATAGCTAACTTATAGTTGAATTTTTTGGAATAGTAGCCATGTTAGTCTTAATGTTGAGGGTGAAGAAGATGAATTAATTAGAGAATTTATATACAGTATCTTGCTTCAGCTGTCAATCCAAATGGAAACTACAGCAAAAAAAAAAGAGAAGATGATTGAAATTTAAAACAATAACAACAACAACACAGCTATACACAGATTTTATATTTGTTTTTAGATAATAGATGGTATGGCAGGGGGGTAATACTGTTATGTTTTTAAGGGTTTTTAAAATTGTTTTAACTTGTGTACACCACCCAGAGTCCTTTGGATAGGGCGGTATATAAATCTATTAAATTAAATTAAATTAAATAATGGAACTAGAAAAGGCCAGCAAGTGAAAGGATGATCAAGGCTAAGATCAACTGTATTGACCCTGACCATCCACTGAATGGATATGAACGTCAAGTCCACCAACTGAGACCTAGGAAGAGGTTTATGGCAAGAACAAACATTCTTTAGGGTACAGAAGAGCAAAACCAAATTAAAAGATCTCCATCTTTTAATTTTGTTTTGCTCTTCTGTACCCTCAAGAATGTTTTTTCTTGCTCACTGGGCAAGGAACATCATTAAAGGAGAATATAACTGAGGAACTCAACCCCTCTATGTCACGTGGAGGACACTGAACAGACTGAGAGTTGGAGTTGCTAAATGTAAGACCAACATGCTCAAGTGGGGGCTGCTGGTTGACAACAACACGCTGTGTGAATGTGGAGAGATACAGAATCCGGCTCATTTACTGGTCTGCCAATTACTGCGAGAAACATGCACTGATGAGGACTTAGGTTTGGGCAACAACAAAGTGAAGAAAGTGGCTTCAATTTGGCAGTCCAGGGTTTGATCGGGACATGAAAGAAGAACTACTTTGCTGTATTTTTTATTACTATGTACAGATGGGAAAGCTGGAGAGCAAAGACAGTGGACATGAAAATGACCAATTTCTTTGAAATATGGTTGCTGGAGGAGGGCTTCATGAATAAGTTAAAGTTATTTTAACAATTTAATATACATATGGGAATTTAACTTTAGGGACTTATTTCTGAAACTTGCAGCTTCTGGCAGACTAGAACAGCTGCTGTCCATGTGGCATTTTCATCTGGAAGAACCATTGTGTTAAATTAGCAGCTGTGAGGAAAAGTAGATTGAATTAAAGTAATAGATTACATTCTTTTAAAATCTGTATTAATGATTGGTCCATCTGTAACCTCACAAGTAAGAAAATTTTCATTTGAGAAAAGACACAGAAGCAAAGATGGGTGCTTTTAAAATTTACCAATTCCATTTATTGAATCAAGTCTTGTTGATGACTTTCAGATGACCACACCTCTACATATGATTGTCTAATGTTACATGCTTGTTCATAGCATCTAGGCAAAGTGATGGCTAACCTTGGCACTCCAGCTGTACTGGAACCTCAATTCCCAGCTGATTTGGGATTTTGGGATTTGAAGTTCCAGAATAGCTGGAGTGCCATGGTTAGCCACCAGTGATCTAGAGAGAGGGGCTTGCAAGCCATCTAGCCATATTTCTTGCATAATTTAGGCAATCAATTCTTTGAGCTTTAGGTATCTGGCTATGGAGTTTGATTTCTCACTGTGCTTCCTAAACACGGTCTGGTCTTTGTGATCCATAAAATCCCTTCCAGTTCTGCAGTTCTATGATGGTGATGGTGATGGTGATGATGATGATGATCTGATGTGACCTCTTCCTCCTGGATAACTAGTTCCATTGTCAAGCTGTTCTTCATATTATATTGTTTCCTCATAATGTTCAACTAAAACCTGACATCTTGTATCTTGAGTATGTTAGATCTACTCAATGGGTGCTAGGTAGCTAGGAGCTTTCTGTCTCTACTGAATGGGTGCTCGCTAGATGGGAGCATTCTAACCTACCTCACACCTGAGACTGTCTCTGTTAGTGCCCTAATGGGCCAAGGAAGAGAAAATGTTCCTGTTCAAAATGCACAACAGACACAGTTCTAAAACCCCTCAGGAAACTAGGTTCTTTTGACAAAGTCCCAAAGGAAAAAGAAAAAAAAACACCTGAATTTTGGGGATTCTCAGTATCTTTGCACATGAGAATTAGCAGATATGCACCCCATTTCCAATATTAGGAGACAATAGACAATTCAAAAGTAATTCCTCTTTAACATCTATTTAGCAGGAGCATATGGCATGACTTCTGAACAAGCAGTAAGGCTTCATATAAATGACAAGTAAAGTTGTTTAAAAGCAGTTATTTGACTTACATTAGTGACAGAGATATAGAAAACAATAGAAATAACAATGTAAAACTGTCATATTTAAGAACATTTCAAACACAATGTAGAATACAATATAACATGTCACATCATCATACCACCCCTATAACAATTTTGATCTTCAAGTGTGACCCTGCAGCCTACTTGCTATCTTGCTATCTGCATGAAATAAGCTGCATTTATACCTTGAAAGGATGGTGTGGTTCATGTCCTTTGTGAAATTTTTGCTACTTAGCTCCCTGCTTGCTAGACAGGGTATTTTCTAAACTGGCAGAGTAATTGCTCACCAGCAGGGTTTTTCTTCTTCCAACCCCCCATTCTCCAGTTTCTCTGTAACTGTATAGTTAAACAGCATCTTTTAACTCCACATTACAAATGCAGTTATACAAACCTCAAACAAAGCATCACAGATTACATTTTGAAGTTTAAATAATTTCATGCCACCTTTTGGGAGAGATATGACATACTCAAGGCTTTCCAGTTGAGGCCTTTCTCCCAGGTTAGCTAAATTTAGATGTCTGCTAGATAGACAGTCCATTGACTAGAATCCTATTGGATACTTGTGTGTGCAAAACAGCAGTCATGGAGTGTGGGATCCGCGAGCACAATTGGCATACTGTGCCTGACAGAGGCCATGACTTGTGAGATCACTCTGAGCCGTGGGCTCCGAGGGGACAGAAATTGGGGAGTGGATTAATAGTCATAGATTGATTCACCCATATCTGACCTGAGAAACAGTCCGAGCAGGAGGAAATTGGATGTCTAACTAATCAGTTAGGTAATAGGTAATATCACACCCGTGGATTACCCCAAGCTGTAACGTCAACATCGGCCATGTTTACTCTTGGGTAAACTTGGAACAATGGCGTTCCCCTGCCAGTGTTTAATTTAGTTAATTAACTTCCCCGGGAGAGGTTCCCAATTAACCCGTGTAAACATGTGATGTGATTTTCTGTCAGATGACGATTCTATCACACGCCGCCTTGCATTCCTATATATGATGATGATTTCCCCTCAATAAATCACTGGTCTTCGCTCCTTCTTGTCTCGCGTCTTCTTGACCAGTCTCCTCCGGGACCCAACAGCCACTTCGCGGCCCCAATCCAACATCTGGTGACCCCAAGACGTGATCCTACTCGTGAGTAAGTGATCTACACGGTCCGGTTCGACGCTAGAACCGCATCCGATCACCCCGGAGGACAGCGCGGCAGCCCCGGTCGGAAAGCCATCCGAGTGGGAAGACAGCTACGTGGCGAGGCATCTCAGAGAGGCATCCTACAGCTTGCTTCGGCTATCATGGCGGTTGCAGCACGGAAAAACGCGTTCCATTCAGGGTCGGCTGTGAACCCCTGACAGTGCAGAGGCCGCCGAGGGCCCGTGGCAGCAGCCCACACTCCGAGCTCTACCCAGAGATTCGTCACGCAAAACCTATTGCCTGAACTTCAGACGCGTCGACTCATCCCGAGAAGGAGACTTTGAAGGACCGGCAGGTAATATGGGGACTTGTCCTCAGTGGCAACATCCGTCCGCTAGTCAAAGAATTCATGTAGAGGAATTCAAGGCCCTGGCCAGGGTATACCAGATAAGCTTTCACAGTGGAGAACTAGCGCGGCTTTTGTAGTTCTTGAGGGAGCACTGCCTGCTTTACCCAGAAGTAGGCACGTTAACCCTTCAGCTCTGGGATCAGATAGGAGTCTGCATTCAGCAACCCCCGAGAGCTCCAGATGGCATAATTTGCACATGGAGCAAATGTAGGAAACTCTTAGCAGAGGTGGACCCAGTCCGGATAGAGACCAAAGAACCCCCAGCGCCATCAGAGCCATCAGCGCCCGCGGCTCTCTATCCGTCATTTCAGCTCAAGCAGGGTAGTGTAGGGAGCTTTCCCTCGGTGACAGCTGCAGACGTCACCGGTGGAATGCATGGAATGAGGAGCGCTGGCGCTTCTCTGACAGCTACGGGTTCCCGAACTACCAAGAGTGCCCTTCAGTGCACAATTGAGGAAGAGATCAGGAAGGGGGAATTGCCAGCAGAAGAACCAGCTGAGCTTAGTCAGATTTGTCCAATTCGCTTGGAAGTAGACGCCCTTACGGGGCAGCAGCAGATAGTTCATTCACCAGTTCCGTACAAGCTTCTCATGGCTATATGGAAGGCCATTTCAGAGACAGGACTTCAGAGTGTGCGAAAACACGATGTTCATTCCGCACGACTGGACAGCTGTCATGCGAATGATGCTCAACCCCAGCCAGTATTTGCTATGGGACAGCGAGTATCGTCTCGAGGCTCAGGCCACGGCTGCCAGGATGGGTGGGGTAATAATTCCTGACCAACTATATGGCTCAGGTGCCTTCGAATCCATCGATGCGCAGACCGCCTTGCCACTTGCCACCCTTCAGTTGTCAGCTGAGACAGCCTTCAGGGCTTTTCTCAAAGTCCCAGCAACTGGCAAAGTGGCCAAAAATTACACCACAGTCAAACAGGGCGCCCAGGAGTCCTACATGGACTTTATCAATCGACTGGAGGAAGCAGTCAGTAGACAGATTGATAATGAGCAAGCCCAACAAGAGCTCATGATGAAATTGGCTAAGGACAACGCCAATCTCGACTGCCGTAAGATCTTGCAGTCACTGGGCAATCGTCCCGACCAGACTCTCATGGACATGATTAGGGCTTGCGCCGACGTTGGCACAGATTCCTACAAAATGGGTCTGTTAGCAGCGGCGGTGCAAGGGGGTAGGAAACCCAAGAACAGGACCCGGGAAACATGTCACAATTGTGGCAAGGTCGGTCACTTCACTAGGGAGTGCCGATCCAAGGGCGGCTGCCAACATGCCGGCCGGCCCAAAGTTCCAACCACGCCGTGTCCGAAGTGTAATAAAGGCTTCCATTGGTCCAAATTCTGTCCGAATTCAGGAAACTGGAACGCGGGCATGTCTCTGGCCCCGGTCCAAACAGAGACCTCCCTCGCTCTGGGAGAGCCAGAGCTGGATTAGATTCCAATCACACTCCCGACATTGTGAAGGCGCAGGCCAGCCCCAAAGGTAGCACAGGGCTGGAATTGACTTGCCAGGCAGACGTTACATGCGACTTGCCAGGCACAGTCTATCTGGTCGATTCTCAGTACATGGGACCCCTGCCCAAGGGCTTCATAGGCTTAGTTTTGCCTCATAGTGTCGCAGGAGCACGAGGAATTCTTGTTATTCCGGGAGTCATTGACTCCAATTTTTCGGGTGTTCTCCAAGTTCAACTCTGGACGCACCTACCCCAGACCATTCACAAAGGAGACATGTTAGCGCAACTGATTATGGTTCCTTGTAACTCGCCAGCAGACAGCCAGGGAAGGCTCAGGGACAGCTCAGAGTCCGGGTCGGAAGACCGCTCGAGCGCAAGTGGGGCAGTGCAAGGATACCAGGTCTTAGTGGCAGTGGAAACCAACATAGAATGGAAACGGCAACCAGTCATAGAGGTATTTTTAAATAAAAAACCGTTCACTGTGTTGCTGGACACCGGAGCTGACGTCAGCGTGGTCAGCCGAAGTCAGTGGCCGCAGGTGTGGGCTATTGAGCCGGTCTCCGATGTGTGGGGGGTAGGCAGCATCCAAGAAGTGTTTAGAAGCCGGGAGTGGGTGGAAGTCACGATCCCTGAGGCTGACAGCACAGCGGTCGTCCGACCGCACATTCTGGACATGCACGTCAACCTCTGGGGGCGAGACATTCTGCAGCAATACCGTGCCACTCTTACCTTCGGGTAATGGCTCTGCCACTTAAATGGCTTACCAACATGCCTGTCTGGGTGGAACAATGGCCGGTAGTAGGGGAGAAATTAGTCACCCTGAAACAGCTGGAAAGGAACAGCTAGACGCAGGACATATAGAGCAGTCCACCAGTCCTTGGAATTCGCCCATATTTGTCATCAAGAAAAAGTCGGGGAAGTGGCAACTCCTCCACGATCTCAGAGAGATCAATAAATGTATCCAGCCAATGGGTCCACTTTAATGCGGCATCCCGAATCCGAATATGATCCCTGAGGGTTGGGAGATCTTGGTCGTAGACCTTAAGGATTGCTTTTATACAATTCCCCTAGATCCTAGGGACAGGGAAAGGTTCGCCTTTACAGTGCCAGTCGTGAACCACCGAGAGCCTACGCAGCATTACCCGTGGAAATATTTGCCACAGGGGATGCTCAATTCGCCCACCCTGTGCCAAATTTATGTTCACAACGCACTGGCAAAGTTTTGAAACCTTCACCCTACAGCTTTAGTGTGTCATTTTATGGATGACATCTTGGTCGCAACGCTGCAACTCGGCAGCGAAATGTTTAAGGACCTCCAGGCCACCCTGGGGGAAAAAGGGTTACCCATTGCCCCAGAAAAAGTCCAGAGAACCGAGCCGTTTTCATACTTGGGTCATCGGCTTCTCTGTTCCTTCGCAGCACCAGTTTTGCCTCAAATCAACTTAAAAGATTCAGTCACCCTGGTAGAGTTACAGCAGATTTTAGGAAACATTAATTGGGCCAGACCGTACTTCAGATTGGATACGGATCTTTTTTTTTTTTTTTTTATAAATTTTTATTAATTTTTTAAAGCATAAGACATAAAACAAACATTTTATACATAACAGAAAAAAATAACAAAAAATTAATAAACATAAAATCATAAGGTAAAAGATAAGACAGACTGTATGTTACATAAACTTACAGACTTCATCACCCTGGTGCTATATACATTGTCCTAGGAGGTTGTGGGATCTCCCATTCATTTCTATTGTTCCCAAAATTTCATTTGGTCTGGTGTCAATTTTTTTATTTCATCTCTTGTCAATGAGTATTCCACAAAATTTCGCCATATTTTCCAAAATCTACTTTCTTTTATTATACCTTTCCTAAGATTTAATTCCCATGTTAGTTTTTCATTCAATGCGAGATCCCACATCTGCCCGTACCAATCCTGCACTTTTAATATTATATCACTTTTCCAATTTTTTGCAATACACATTCTTGCCATTACTAACATCATAGACAACAGCTCTTTCTTATCGTTATCTATTTTAATATTCTCAACATCTGTCAGTAAGATGGTGTCTGGCACCAATCTGAGACGTACTCCCATAATTTTCCCTATCTCGATCTCAATTTTTGTCCAAAAGTTTTCTACCTCTTTACATTCATACCACATATGAACATATGTGCCCAGACTGTTTTTACATCTCCAACACATTTTATTGTTCTTCTTATCCATCTGGTGCAGTCTCACGGGTGTCAGATACCACCTCCATAACATTTTAAAATTGTGTTCCTTTATTCTGACCGATAGGGATCTCATAATTCTTTTTTTCCATTTATTTTGCCATTCCTTTTCCGTTATTTTCAAGTTCAAGTCCTGTTCCCATGTATTTCTTAATGTTTCTTGTGGATTACCTTCTGTGTTTATTATTTTATAAATTTTACTAACCAACCCTTTAATACCAATTTCTTCCCTCCTAATTTTCCAAACTAATTCCTCAAATTCCGTCCTGTCTCTTTCTAAGCTTCGTTCCCTCCAGTATTTATTATTCCACTTATTCACCATAATTATCTGAAACCAATTCAACTTCATCTGGGTATATAGCTCTCTTTTCCTCACATCATCTTTGCAGACTCGTATCCAATCTTTCAATAGGAGAACCCTATTTGTCAACAAAATTTCCTTAATCTCGTTATCCAATCTTATTGGGAAGTTATTCAAGTCTTCTATTTCAATTATCGGTGAGATGTTTGGGGCCAATTTCATTTTAACCTTCTTCCATACTCCCATCATAGATCTCATCATTCTGTTTTTAACCAATGTTTTTCCTGTTTCCTTGTCTAAGAAAAGACTCTTACCAACTTCCTTTACTTCGTTCATCTCGATTTCCTCCCAGATAACCGGCTCCTTCATCAGTATCTTAACTATGTTCTTTATCTGGAAGGCTTTATAATAATTCTTTAAATTAGGCATTCCTAAACCACCTTCTTTTTGAGGTAAATACCACATTTTCTTTAGAATTCTAGGTCTACGTCCCCCATTACTATAACTATCCAATAGTTTTTGAAATTCCTCAATATCCTTATCTGTCAGTTGAATTGGTAAGGCATCAAATAGAAAATTTAATTTTGGTAGTAACATCATTTTAGTCAGTGCTATTCTGCCAAACCAAGACAACTTCAGTTTTTGATATTGTGAAATTTTAGTCTTAAGTTCCTTCTTTTGTTTATCATAATTTAGTCTTTTCAGATCCTCTAAATTATTAGATATATTTATCCCCAGGTATTTCAAGCTCCCTTTAATCTGTAATTTAAATTCATCCCTAATTTTCCTTTGCTCTTCTTTTTCTATATTATTTAAAATTAATTCTGATTTTTCCCAGTTTACTTTCAGACCTGTAATTTGTTCAAAATCCTCTAGATGCTTTTGAATCCTTTCCATAGTTCTTCTGGGGTGTTTCATAATTAACAAAGTATCGTCTGCATATAAACTGATTTTATTTTCCAGTATTCCTTCTATGTTTTTATCTTCTCTTATTATGTTAGCTAGTATTTCCATCGCCATAATGAATAGTATTGGAGATAGGGGACATCCTTGCCTTGTTCCTGCCTCTAATCTTAATTCTTCTGTTAAACCATCGTTAACCCTGATTTTAGCGTATCCTTGTTGGTACAATTGTTCTATTGTCTTTATAAACCTATTACCGAATCCATAGCTCTTAATTATCTCGATAATTGTTATCCATTGTACCGAATCAAATGCTTTAAAAATGTCTAATGATAGTATACCTACTTTCTCTTTATTTTGTCTTGCCACGTCTATTAAATTTAGTACTCGCCTTACTAAATCTGCCATATGTCTCCCTTTCACAAAGCCGGCCTGGTCTTTATTCATATATTTATCCATAAAACTATTCAATCTATTTGCCAGTATAGCCGTAAAAATCTTAGCGTCCTGGTTAATCAGGGAGATAGGTCTGTATGATTCTACTTTTTCTAAATCTTTTCCCGGTTTTGGTAATAGGACAATTATTGTTCTATACCACGATGCAGGTACCTGTTCCCCTTTAAGAATACCATTATAAATTTTTAACAGTTTCGGGATTACTATATCCTTAAATTCTTTATAAAACTCCGCGGGTAATCCATCCTCCCCAGGTGCTTTATCTACTTTCAGTTTATTTATTACTTTTTTTTATCTCTTTTTCAGTTATTAATTCTTCCATTCTTTGTTTATGCTCTTGACTTATTTTATTTTTGATTTGCATTTCCAATCTATCTTTTAATTTGTCTAAGTTTATCTTCTTTTTAGAGTATAGGGCTTGGTAGAATTCTCTGACCACCTTGCATTTATCTTTGATCTTATTATGCCTTATACCCTCCTTATCCACTAATATCCCTATTTCTCTTCTGCCTCTCTTTTCTTTAGCCGCTCTTGCCAACATTTTTGAATTTTTATTACTATATTCAAAATATTCTCTTTTTAAATATATTAGGTCTCTTTTCACCTTTTCCATGTCGTTTCCGATTAATTCCTTCCTTAGTCCCTGCATCTTTTCATATACTTTTCTATCCTTGGTTATTGCATGTATCTCCTGTAACCTTTTAATCTCTTTTTCTGTTTCTTCTTGCTTACTTTTTAACTGTTTATTTCTAATACTTGCCAACCTGATACTTTCACCCCTGAATATTGCTTTCATAGTATCCCATACGGTACCAATTCGTACTTCCCCTGTATCATTCCACTTCCAATTTTCTTCCCATTTTTCTACCATTTGATCTTTACTTTTTTTATCTCTAAACAGTCTGGCATTATATCTCCAATTTTTCGGGCTCTTTATAGCATCTATTTTCAATTCCACCAATACTTTTGCATGATCCGATTCTTTAAATATTCCAATTTCTATACCGTCTAAATTACTTATCAAATTATCCGTGACAAATATATAATCTATTCTGGAATATGTATTGTACACTTGTGAAAAATACGTATAGGCCCTTTCCTGTCCTTTAAGTACTCTCCATGTATCTTTCAACCCCAAGGCTTTCAACCAGTTATTTAACACAAACGTCTTGTTTCCACCTACACTTCTCTTCATATTCGTGCTATCTATATTTGATCCTACTAAATTGAAATCTCCCCCTACAATCATTTTTATTGTTTTTTCTTTCTCTAATATTCGGTATATCTTATTTAAAAACCTATTTTGATGTTCATTTGGCACATACAAATTCACCAGCGTTATTTCCTCTTCTTCTATCTTCCCCTTTATTATCAAGTATCTACCTTCTGGGTCTGATATACTTTTTATCATCTCGAATCCCGCTCTATTTGATATCAAAGTTGCGACCCCCCTAGCCTTTGAGGAACCATATGCTTTTTCATAAACTTGGGTCCATCCTAAGAATAATTTATTAGTTTTTTCCGTATTCTGATGGGTCTCCTGAAGAAAAATTATATCCGGTCTATCTTTTCTGAGTGCCGCTTCCAACCTCCTTCTCTTCACTTGACAACCAGTACCTTTCACGTTCCATGTTAATACTTTTATATCCTTCATCTATTATGTATCTCCCTCCCTTTTTTTGCAATTCCCACTTCCTCCTACGGACATGTGATCAACATATAACATTTCCTTCACCTTATACAAAAAAATAATAATAATAATAGTAAAAAAAGAAAGACCATCTAAAAGAAAAAATACACTAAACAATCTACTAGTCTCCCTCCCCATTTCTTTTTTTACAAATGGCCTCCAAAATTCAGAGGGGGGAGGGGGGGGTGCAGTCATACATAGGAGTCTGAATTGGGCTTGAACTTACTCCCCGTCCGGAGCTATTCCTCCTTCTGCCCCTTTTGGCACATTCTCGTTTCCATTGCTATCCCTTCTTCTATAACCTCCGGATATAATCAATTCTTCCTTCAAGTCAAACCACTCTTTAGTTCCTGCTTCCAATAATTTGGCGTCTGTCATTACGTCCAAGACATTAATATCTTCATTAATTAAATATCTTCTTCCCAGATGAAAAAAACTTAATTGTCTTGGGAATTTCCAGTTGTATCTTATTCCCTTTTCCTGGAATCTTTTTGTGATTGGCTTTATCGACTGTCTCCAGAAACGATCCTCCATTGGAATGTCGTTGTACACTTCAATATCATGGCCTTCTACTTTTAAAACCTCTGGTCCTTTTTCACGTATAAGCGCCATTAACCTCAATTTATCTGATACATTAGCAAATTTTAACATGACATTCCTTGACCCAGTTTTGCCCCTTCTTGAACCAAGCCTAAATACATTTACCACCTCATACGGCGTGAAGCCATCTTCCATAGTTTCGTCAAGCCATTTCACTATTCTTTCTTTTAATTTGTCTGGTGAGTTCTCTGGGAATTTTCGAATTATAACATTTGCTTTTCTTAATTGTTCTTCTACGTTTTCCAATCTCTTTTCATGATCCCCAACCTTATTTTCTCTTTCCTTTTCTTTCTTTCTTAAATCCATGACCTCTACTTTTATCATTGCTTGTTCTTTTTTATCTCTTCTTGCTCTTTTTTAATGGTCTTTGTTTCCTCTTTCATGCCTTCAATTCCCTTCGTAATGTTTGCTATTGCATCTTGCAAATCCTTCTGCCAATCTGTTCTAATATGACCCAACATATTTCCAATATTATTCCCCAGGATATCAAATCTCTCGTTAAGGATTTCAAATTCAGATTTAGTTCCTTCTCCTCCCCCTGTCGCCGATGTCGTTGGTGTTGTGGCCGTGGACGTAGTTACGATCGTTGTTGGTGTTGTTCCTGCTATCACCGCTGTCGTTGACACTGTTGACATAACTGTTGTTGTCGTTGTTACTTTTGCTGTTGTTATCACGATTGATTTTACCACCGATGGAGTAGGCGCTGTTGGTGATATTATTGTCTTCTGTTGCTGCTGCTGCTGTAATTGTTGTGCCCTCTTTTTCACTGTCTCTTGTTCCTCCAAGTCCTTTATCTCTTGTTGCATTGCTTTTTTCATTTCTTCTTCCTCCTCATCCAATCTTGTAAGCCTCCTGAAACTTCTATCAGAGGACGTTGGTCTTTGCACTCTTGTCCAAGCCAATTTCTTCTCCTTCTCTTTCCCTCTCCCCTGCCGTTTCATTCAAATATATTTCTAACTGCTTATTGTCAATTTACATACAAAGTTTAATCATTCAAAATTCACCATATATTTTATCTCTAACCAATTTTATTAAACTTTCCAAGTACAGTACTTAACCCTTATCCCCTCCTCCCCCTCCCTCTCTCTGCCCTATATATGCGCGTGTATTTACAAACACATATACACACACATGTATACCCAGAGGGTCATTCAAACTTCCGTTGTCCCAATTTAAATTTAATTAATTTCCCTCTTATATTTTTATCTACTTTAATATTTCCCCCCCCACAAAAGTCAAAATAGAATAAAAATAAAAACAAAAAAAGAGTGAGAAAAAAGAGGAAAAAGGTGAGAAGAAAAAAAAAATCTTTTTCTTTTTTTTGAAAGAAACAGTTAAAAAAGTCTTATTTTAAAAAAAGATTTAAAAATTAAAAGGCTTCAAACCAGACAAGAAAAAAAAAACCAAACAAAAATAACAGCATTAAAAAAAAACTTTTTCCCTTTATCTCAAAAATTTAACTGTAGGGGGAGCCAACTTTCTATTATAAATTGCAAACGTTTTCCAACTCTCTTTTAAGGAGAGAAAAAGGAGGAGTCAGCAGAGACGAAGGAAACACTGATGAGTTCACTTTCCTGTTCTCCAAAGTTCCAATCTACAGGCAATTTATTTCTCAGAGAACTGCGCCACAACAGCTTCTTGCTTCTCTTTGTATCTCCAAATAAATGCATGCAGGGACAGACTTATCGTCTCTCTTCTTCTTTAAAAACCAATACTCTTAGGCCACAGCGTAATAGCGAGAGGAGGAGGCAAGGAAAGGGGAAGAAAGAGATCAACAAAAAAGGAAAACAGGGAATACCATCTTGCCCCTTTTGCTTAGCCGTTAATTTGTCCACTCCCTCCGGCATAAAACATTTCAAAAGGGAAATAAAAAAATAAGAAAAAGAAAATAAGAAAAAATCAGTCTCTTTACTTCTGCTTTCTATTTCCCCCTTTCACTTTATAAGTCTTTAAAACTTTGCTCACCCTCAGACTTCTTCGCTTTCCCCTTTGCTCCTTTCCAGCGCCTCGAAACTCCGCACGTCTCCGATCGGGGGGGGGGGGCGGCGAGACCAAGCGAGCCCGCTGCAGAATCTTCTTTCAGCCCCCAAACAAGCCCACTTTTAATTCCGACGTCCACTCACGCTTTGTCCATACTTTTGAGCTCTTTTGCTAGAGCGCCGCTTTCCTCCCGTTTCCAGAGTTTCCGTTCTTCGATCAGGAGCTCTGGGGACTCATCGCCATTACAGGTCGCCCATCCCCCCACTCTCAAGATCGAAACTCTGTCCTACCTCTTTTTCTCGGCGTTGCTTTGGAGCATCAAATATATTTTCCACTACTAATTTTCCTTCTCTTTTTCCTGGTCCATTTTTCAGCTGGTTTCAGGGTCTATTTTCACTTTAAAAAAGTCACTTTCTTTTCTCTCCTTTCCGAGCGGAGAAAAGCTCGTCCCTCTCAGCCCTCCATCATGACACGCCCCCCGATACGGATCTTTTAAGACCGCTCTTCTCGCTGCTAACATTAGGTAAGCAGTCGGCAGACCGGATACAAATTCCTCGAGAGGCACGCTTGACTCTCGAGAAGGTTAACCAGGTTCTCGGCCAGAGATGGGTAGACAGGGTTGCTCAGGGGCCATATGCCCCGATCCTGAACTTGTACATCGTTCGGGCTGGATCCATGTTCACCGGAGCCCTAGGAGTGGACTCCGAGCGAGGGGCGAGTATTGTGGAATGGGTGTATTTACCACACACCTCTTCCCGAAACATCGTTCCCCCACAGGAACTGGTCTCTGCGGTAGTCTACCGAGGAAGGCTGAGAGCTAGGGACATCTCAGGGCATGATTTAGCAAAAATCGTGGTCCCATTCACCAAAGAGCAAGTTCAGCAGCTGATGCAGCTTGGTGACTCGCTTCCAGTTGCCTTGGAGGGATTCACTGGATGCTTGGCATACCACTTGCCAAAAGACCCCAGACTCGTCTCGCTTCAAACGCAGACAGTCAGCTTGTGTGAGTTGATGTCACTGGTCCTACTTCAGGGGGCTAGAACAGTTTTCACGGATGGGGGTCGTACATATGGTGTTTTAACTTGGCAGGAGAACCAAGCTTGGTGCACGCTTCTAACTCTTCCACAGAAGTCCGTGCAGCGGGCAGAGTTGGCAGTGGTGAACCTCGCTTTGCGCACCTTTGCCAAAGAACGCCTCAACATCATAACTAACAGCCATTATGTTAGGAATTTGCTCCACAGTCTACCGGGAGCATACATCACTCCTGCAATAGACAAAAACTTGCTGAGTTTGTTTCTCACAGCTCAATTTCACTTGCGAAACCGCACCAAAGCGCTCTATATCGCCCACATCAGAAGTCACCAGGACTTGCCTGGTCCGATTTCCGCGGGCAATAGCAGAGCGGATGCGGCCACAAAGGAAATTCAGCAACAGTCAGTTTTGGGAGTCTTCACAACTCCGATTCAAAGCCATGCATTCTTTCACCAGAATGCCAAGGTGCTCGCAAGACAGTTTAACCTGCCACTTTCTCAAGCCCAAGGCATAGTCCGTTCCTGTCAGCATTGCGCAGGGGCGACGGGGGCCCCTCGTGGGGGGTCAACCCACGAGGGACAGAGGCCAACCAGGTGTGGCAAATGGACGTCACACATGTTCCGCAGTTTGGCAGATGGCAGTACATGCACGTCTGCATTGATACCTTTTCACAATTTGTTTGGGCAACGGCACAGAAGGGAGAGACGGCTTCCCATGTAGAGCAGCATCTCCTTTCTTGTTTCGCAGCCATGGGCAAACCACGGCATGTGAAAACCGATAACGCCCCGGCCTACAGCTCCAGGCAGCTGGCTGACTTCATGGCTACCTGGGACATTAAACACACCTTTGGCATTCCGTACAATCCGCAGGGGCAAGCGATTGTGGAACGGGTCAATCGGACACTTAAGTCCTACATTGACAAACAAATAGAAAGGAGGGAACCACCTGCCCTCTCCAAATCTCAGGGTCAGGCACAGCACTGTCTGAACAAGGTGTTGTTCACGTACAATCACCTTAATGTTTTTTCAGACTGTACTCCACAGGAGAAGCACTTCCGCCACTCGGAAGCTCTCCCGCAGCCAATGGTGCGTTACCGAGTGCCACCGGATCCCTCCTGGAAGGGCCCAGTGCCACTCGTAACCTGGGGAAGAGGGTATGCTACAATTATGTCTCCTACAGGTGTCATCTGGATTCCAGCTCGGTGTGTCAAACCCCACTTGGAGCCACATGGCGTGGACTCAGGCCGTCCCGAACCCGATCCCGGAGATGGAGAACCTCACCCTGACGGGGGGAGCCAGGCGGAGGAAGCAGCGACAGCAGATGATAGCGCCGAAGATCACCTGGGGGATGGCCAAAACCCTCTGCCAAGAAGCGGTGGACGCCGTCCGGCACAAGGACAAGGAGCCGACACCGGAGAACATCTAGGTTGCAGCCTTTTCCCTGATCACAGCTAATTCCGTGACGACCACCATCATACTGATCCTCTCCCTACTTGCGGGGGGAGGCGTTCAGGCAGCTTCGCTGGAAGCCAACAACCTGATGCCAGGCAGAGACCTCTCTGCCCAGATGCATTACAACATTTGGGAAAGGTTGGCGACTCTCGTCAAGAAGTCCGATTTTTGCCTGAGGCAGACCACCGCTTCTGCCTCAATCCTGAGCACATGCCTCATCCCGGTGTGTCATTCCCCAGAAACGCACACTAGGAACGGTGACTGGTTAGTGAAGCGGATATTCGGTCCATTTTACGAGACTGGTTTCTCAACGTACGAACAGTGGGGAACCTAAGTCACCAAAGTTTTGCCAGCTGATGCAGCCACTCTCTACACTCCTCGGGTGGCGGTCAGCCTGGACTCTACTTGTGCTCGAATGGTCGGTTGCTCCACGGCCGGCGGGCCTCAGCGCCGTTGCCTCGACCCCGGCAGCGGCAACTGGACTTGTGATAACCCAGAGACAATTAACTCAATGTATGTTCATGTTATCTTGCCCTCAAGATGGTTCTTTACATGCAATCAGTATACTTGGAACTACATTCCCGCAAATGTATCAGATTCCACATGTTGTATCAGTCCCTTGACATTGTTGCTCCCCACTAGGGATATGGTTTCCCCAAGCACGAATGTCCCTTCATGCCACCCAGTTAGACAGCTCATGTGATAGCAACATTAGAGTTTTGAGTAAAGCTGAGTACGTCTCGTTCGCAGTCAGCATACTTGGCATGCCAGGCTTAGCCATCGGCAACGCTCGGAGAATTGGTCAATTGGCTTGCGCTCTGGCAAAAGCCATCAACCACACCTCCTCGGCGATAGCGCTGCTCAACCAGGACCAGACAGAGCTTCGCCATGCCATCCTGGATATTCGAGCAGCCATCGATTACCTCCTGTTGCTACATCATTTGGGTTGTGAGTCTGTCCATGGCATGTGTTGCTTTAATCTCACGGGCAACACGCATAAGGTACAGAGTCAGCTCATGGACCTCCACACCTTGGTCAAAAACATCAAGGAGGATGCTACGTGGGGGTGGTGTGATTCGTTATTGTCGTGGTTCCCATGGGGTTGGCTACAGACGACACTCAAGGTGATTGTGGGGGTGGTAATACTGGTCACAGCAGTGTGTTGTTTTGTGCAATGTATTCCCTCACTGATGTCGAGATGCCCCCCATGGAAGGAGCCCCGGAATGTCATCACCCCACGCCAGCTGATGCCACTCCTATGCCAGGCCATCTGTCAGGTCCAATCAAACAAGTAAAGGGGGAGTGTTGGATCTGCGAGCACAATTGGCATACTGTCCCTGACAGAGGCCATGACTTGTGAGCTCACTCTGAGCCGTGGGCTCCGAGGGGACAGAAATTGGGGAGCGGATTAATAGTCATAGATTGATTCACCCATATCTGACCTGACAAACAGTCCGAGCAGGAGGAAATTGGATGTCTAACTAATCAGTTAGGTAATAGGTAATATCGCACCCGCGGATTACCCCAAGCCCTAACGTCAACATCGGCCATGTTTACTCTTGGGTAAGCTTGGAACAATGGAGTTTCCCTGCCAGCGTTTAATTTAGTTAATTAACTTCCCCAGGAGAGGTTCCCAATTAACCCGTGTAAACATGCGATGTGATTTTCTGTCAGATGACGATTCTATCACACACCGCCTTGTATTCCTATATATGATGATGATTTCCCCTCAATAAATCACTGGTCTTCGCTCCATCTTGTCTCGCGTCTTCTTCTTGACCAGTCTCCTCCGGGACCCAACAGCCGCTTCGCGGTCCCAATCCAACAATGGAGTTGTCATGGCTAATTAATAAGCTGTCAATTATTTGGGCCCATTCAAGAGAGAATTATTTTTAATCAGATAGGGGTTACATGAATGTTATTGAGTAAATTTTATATCTCATTTTATTGTGATTGTATCATTCTACCTTTAATCTGTTTTATTCTGGTTTTGTAATCATATTCTATCTGCTGGTAATGACCTTTAAAGCCCTACACTGTACAGGGTAGTGGATCAGGATATCTAAAAGACCCTGTCGCCCAAAGAACATCTGTTCATCCAACCAGAGTGGACTAGAGGGGCTCTCTAATTGTACTATCTCCTAGACAGGCTCATCTCTCTTGCACAAGAAGGAGTGCCTTCTCTGTGTCTGCACCGGCTCTATGGAACCTCTTGCCAACAGAGATGGAATTGCTGCAGATGGAATTGCTGCTCTTATTATTTATTTATTTATTTATTGTGCTTATATACCGCTTTACTTGTTTACTGACAACTCAAAGTGGTTTACAGAGCAATCCAATAAATACAAACAAAACATAAGTAGGGGGGAAGGGAGGGGGAGGGGGAGGGGGAAATACAACAACATACAGAAATACAATGCAAAATACAATAATAATGCGAATCACAATAAACTTACAAGAAAATCAAGTCACAGTCAATAATACAATTAATAGTTCAACTTACAATTACAAAATGACAATTAACAATATAGTTCGCAGCTGCATCCAGTCTCTCACTCCCACCTCTCCCTCTCATGCTTGGGAAGCATCCGGCAGGTCTGGCAGCATTGGTGACACCCTGGCATGGCAGGATATCTTATGGCTGCGCTAGGCCGCCTCGCAGCTGCAGCCAGTCTCTCCCTCCCACCACCCTTGCTCTCACCAAGGGGAAGCATCCGGCGGGTCTGGCAGCATTGGTGTCTCCCCGGCACAGCAGGTCTTCTTATGGCCACACTGGGCTGCCTCGCAGCTGCAGCCAGTCTCTCGCTCCCGCCACCCCTGCTCTCACCAAGGGGAAGCATCCAGCAGGACTGGCAATGTTGGTGGCTCCCCGGCATGGCAGGTCTTCTTATGGCCATGCTGGGCCACCTTGCAGCTGCAGCCAGTCTCTTGCTCCCGCCACCCTGCTCTCACCAAGGGGAAGTGTCCGGCGGGTCTGGTGGTGTTGGCAGCTCCATGGCATGACAGGCCTTCTTATGCCCGCACCAGGCTGCCTTACAGCTGCAGCCATCTCTCACGGCCAGTGAGAGGACTCTTCCCAAGCCAGTGGCATGGGCATCAGGAGGGAAGAGGCGGTGGGGTCCTCTCATTGGCGGCGGGGTCCTCTCGCTGGACACAATGGCGGCACCTCTTCTACCCCTCTGGCTGGGTGGGGCCAAGAGGGCAGTGTTGGCCGGCCACAGTTGCCTCTCCTCCCGAGCCGGTGGCGTGGGTATCGGGTGGGAAGAGGTGGCGGGGTCCTCTTGCTGTTGGCGGGGTCCTCTCCAGGAAATAACTGAAAACCTGGCTGGCAGGTCAGGTGTGGGGCACCGATGGAGAGGTGACCCCCACCTGCTGGCTTATATATTTAGATTTCTCTCTCTCTTTTAATGGATGGGGTGAGTGGGTTAATTATTTAGAATTTTTAATGGGGTTTTTAAGGGTTTTAGTTAGTTTTTTGATGTTACTTTTAATTGCTGTTAGCTGCCCAGAGTCGTTGCCGAGTTTGGCGGCAATAGAAATTTGAAGAATAAATAAAATAAATAATGTATTTTATCACATTCTAACCTGATATGGTCAGATGACTAATCAGTTAATAAAGGATACTGGACAAGCTGTCTGTCACATGCCAGTCAATGGTGGTCATGTGTTTAATCCTGTAAAACAGGGGTGCCCAAACTTTTGGGGCCACAGGCCAGTCACGCAGTTCAGTGGGCCAGTCATGTGGTCTAGCAGGCCGGTCACGTGGTTCCTTTGACTCTGTTTTGCAACAGGATGAGATAGCTTTTCAGCTGCCATTTTCTCTGCTTAAACCAGGGGTGCCCAAACTATGGCCCATGGGTCAGATCCAGCCCACGGACCATAGTTTGGGTAACCCTGCTGTAAACCCTGGTTTCACTACACCACTCAGCCTTTAACTGGATGCAAATCTTTGATAGAAGAGATTTGTCTCGCCCATACAAAACTATCCTCCTTGTACTAGGAGAGGACAAGATATCTGATGGCACCCTTGACGAGAAAACAGAATAAGAACAATTTCTTCTTTGAAAAGTAAACAAAACTGCACAAATCAACGCAAAAAGACAGGTAATGCTAACTGAGCAAAATGATGATGTTTGTTGCTTTGTTTATGGGCCGGAACCTTTGGAGTGTGTGTATGTTTGTTTTCCTGTCCTTTTCTGTTTTGACAGCCTGTCAGGCATTCTGTGCTTGTTTTAAAGGGAAAAGAAACTAAAGTTGTGCAGAGGTGATTTTGGCAACTTAGTGAGAATGTATCATGAGAAGAAAGAAAGGAAGGAAGGAAGGAAGGAAGGAAGAATGAATTGCATTGCTTTTGGCTCCAGGAGAGAAATCTCATATGGCTTAAAAATCCTCTTGAAGAGTCTCCCCAAGAACAGAAAACATAGACTGAATTTGGTGAGTATTCTTTACAGTTGAGGGAAATTAGCAAATTTACTTCCCTTGCTTGCATTAAGACTCTGTTAATTATTCCCCAATGCCCATTCCTTTTCTTTCTGAGCCTGTATCAGCTTAGAAAAACCCTCTGTCCATTTTCTCTTCTCTGACTCTTTACTTTCTCATGTGTCTCCCCCACCCATTTGCTCTCTTCCTTTCACTTTCTTTACTACTGATTCTGCTGCTCTCTACTCAATGGATGACATACCCCTCACTTTTCTCCTGACTGTTTCTTCTTTTAGCCCCTCTGCAATTTGTCACCCTCTCATACCTGTCAAGTATCCCATTTTGGCCGGGATTTCCCATAATTCACCACTCAGTCACGCTCCTTCCCGTATTCATCCCATATTTGAACAGCCAGGAAAGGGGTTATTGTGCAAGCGCGCTGCTGCCTCTGATGGGCATGCAATTACAGTAACCTCTTTCCTGGCCAAAGGGTTTCTGAGCATGCATGCAGGGGTTATTGCGCATGTGCGCATGGGTTATTCTGCATGCATGTCACTGCCTCTGATGTCAGAGGCAGCGGAGCACATACACCAACACCAGCACCTGGAAACCTTCCCGTATTTGACAGGTATGCATCCTCTTCTTTTCCTCAATGGCCTCTACCCTGGTGCTCAATCAGCTTTCCCCTCTCATAGCTGTGGTATCCACCGTTGCCAGGAAACAAAGGTTTATCTCTTGTTGAAATATTGTCCTTTCACAAAATCAGACAATGGCAGTTGCACATTGTTCAATTTATTTTGCCAGCAGCAAATCATATGGTGGATTGTTAAAGGGATGAGATGCATCCATTTGCATGCACACACACAAACACATCTCCCACAGATGCCCTATCAAAAGGTACTTTTTCAAAACTGCTTTATGAGAAAGAAAAAGTTAGTTTTTTAAAAAAAATTCTTACTCCCCAGAAGCTTGACGTTTGTTAATTGGCAACTTGGCTACAACCAATTAATTGATCAAAATTAAATACTCTGTTTTTCCCCCCAAAAACAGTTTTAAATAAGGACAGGTGTCAAAAAAAATTGCAACTCATTTTGATCAGAATTTAGCAGAATGTGCAGCATGAGAGCAAGTTAAACCTGCTGGTTAATTTTTTCCTTGAAAACAATTTACTCAAGTTTTCAAAATTTGAACAAAAGAGACTGTCAAGTTGCAGCTTTCCCCTTATTTATTTCTAGGTCCAAATATCAGGCGGGTGCCACACCAGTGATGGATGGTTTGTTATATTATAACAGTGTTATGGTTGCACAGGACCTTAGGTCTCCCATGAGTATTGAAGGGGTTTTGGGCAGTGGTAGGCATCAGCAGGTTCGCACCAGTTCACCAGAACCGGTAGCAGAAATTCTGGTTGGCCCCGCCCACATAAGTTTTGAAATAAAGTAGTCCTAATTAAGGTGCAACACAGGGCTTTCCCCCTGCCACGCCCAACATACAATGCCCACAGCGTGGTAGTAAATTTTTTTGGAGCCCACCACTGGTTTTGTGGTATTGACAAGTAAATCACAGAGAGTTCCGGTAGCTCGATAATTGTTTGTTTCATGGTATCAGAATACAAGTTTTGCCCACCAAGTCCCCATTTTTCCCTCTTTAGGCTCAGAGTTCTAAAGTCCTCAGTTGCAGAGTCCAGAAGTGATTTGACTTAACTTCCCTGGTTTGTCCCTTAACTCTGATGCACTTTGTATCCCTGCAGGGATCTCACTTCTGCCAGCATGGAAGTCTCCCACTCCTGAAATTGTGAATGTATCCCATATTTAGTGAAGTCACTAAGCCTATTGTTTTACTTTCCATTGCTTCATCTGCACCAGGGTTGGCCAGGCCTCAGGTCCCACTGTAATAGCAGTTTAGCCTTGGGCTGGATGAAAACATACTGGGAGGAACTGACAAAAGTGCAGCAAGTCTTTTTTTAAAAAATATTTTTTATTAAATTTATATGCATATAAAAATACAATACACAATACAAAACAAATAGATTATACAAGATAATACTTTAAAAAAGACAAATACAAAATGCAAAGAACAATAAATAAGGAAAAAAATATACACACCTATCCTAATACATTTATATATTTATCTTTGTTAATCATATCTTAAAACCATCATTGTAAATACTATCTCTTAACTTATTACTTAAGTAGTTATTCTCTAGTCTTAACTGCCATCTCAGAACTCATTTTCTAATAAGTCATATAAAACCATTAAGGATAAGAGAAAAAAACTAAGAAAAAGCTAAAAAAAACCCTGTAAATAATAATCACCCAGTGGCTATTTACATTGCCCTGGAGAGCTCAGAATATCAGACTAATTTAATTCCAAAATCCACTTTGCTCAGGTACAGGTCTATTTCTTTCATCCCCCTTAAGGGAGTGATCCACAAAAGGTTTCCAAATATTCCAAAATCTATTTTCTTTCAAATTATCTCTTTTTTTCTTTATCTCCCAAGTCAATTTGTCATTCAATGCTAAATTCCACATTTCTTTATACCACTCTTCAGTTTGTATAATTACATCATTTTTCCAATGTCTAGCAATACAATGTCTAGCTGTTGTAATCATTATTTCTAATAACTCTTTCTTATCCTTATTTAAATTAATACCTTCCACATTTGTTAACAGAGTGGTACCTGATCCCAATTTTGCCATCTTGCCCAAAATTTCTCCAATTTCTTTTTCAATCCTACACCAAAAATCTTTAACCACTTTACAGCTCCACCACATGTGTTCATACGTTCCAATGGTATCCTTACATCTCCAACACATTTTATCTTTTTTATTGTCCATTTGATGTAACCTCACTGGGGTCAGGTACCATCTCAACAACATTTTATAATTGTGTTCCTTTATTCTAACCGACATTGTTCTCATAATCCTCTTTTTCCATTTATTTCTCCAAGTATCTTTTTCTATCTTTATATTCAGTTCTTGTTCCCACCTTAATTTCATTTCCTCTTGTGGATCACCCTCCTTATTTAAAATTGTATACAATTTACTAACTAATCCCTTAATATTTTTATCTCCACTTCTGACCTTTAGAATCAGTTCTTCAAATTCAGTCTTTTCTCTTTCCAAATCATAATCACTCATATATTTACTATTCCATTTAATAATCCCCAGTCTCTGAAACCAATTAATCTTCAATTGCTCAAACAATTTTGACCTACTAACCTCATTAGTGCATATCCACAACCAGTCTTTCAACAGGATAACCTCTGACAATGGCTATTCCTTGCTGATATAATTGACCAATAACCCTTCTGAATTTGACATCAAATCCATAACATTTAATTATCTCCTTAATTGAAATCCATTCTAGAGAGTCAAATGCCTTAAATATATCCAAAGATATTAATCCCACTTTTTCTTTTGTTTGACTCACCGTATCAACTAAATCCACTATTCTGGTCAAATCTGCCATATGTCTTCCTTTTAAAAATCCTACTTGATCTACATTTATATATTCCCCCATAAAATTATTCAAGCAGTTAGCCAATATTGCTGTGAAGATCTTGGCATCTTGATTTATCAATGAGATAGGTCTATAGGATTCTACTTTCTCTAAATTCTTTCCAGGTTTTGGCAAAAGTACAACTGTGGCCCTATACCATGAGGTTGGAAATTGCCCTCCATCTAATATGTAATTATATAGTTTTACCAGCTTTGGTACCACAATATTTCCAAATTCCTTATAGAAATCCGCAGGCATCCCATCTTCTCCAGGGGCTTTTCCCAACTTCAATCTAGTAATTACCTCTTTTACTTCTTTTTCTGTCACTACTTCTTCCATTCTATCCCTGTGTTCCTGTTTTATTCCACTAATTATTTGTATCTCTAATTGCTTTTTAAGTTTCTCCTCATCTATTTCTTTTCTTGCATAGAGAGCTTGATAAAAATCCTTTACAATTTTGCATTTATCCTTAATTTTATTACATCTTATCCCTTGTTCATTAATCAAAACTCTAATTTCCCTCTTTTCCCTTTTATCCTTTGCTGCTTTTGCTAATAATTTTGAATTTTTATTACTAAATTCAAAATATTCCCTTTTCAAATAAACCAAATCTCTTTTCACCTTTTCTATTTCTTTACCTACCAGTTCAGTCTTTAATCTTAATAAATTAGCGAAAACTTTTTTATTCTTTGTTTTTGAATGTTCCTCCTGTAACTGCTTTATCTGCTTTTCTAGCTCATCCTGTGATAACTTGTTATTTTTGTATCTATTGCTTGCCAACTTTACACACTCCCCTCTAAAAATCGCCTTCATGGTATCCCAGACCACATTGTATTCTACCTCACCATTGTCATTCCAGTGCCAACTTTCACTCCAATTCTTCATAATTTGTTCTTTACACTTCTGGTCTCTAAATAAGTTAACATCATATTTCCAACTTCTCCTTGATCTAATCTCATTCCGTAATTTTAATTCCAATATCACCTTAGCTTGGTCCGATTCCTTAAATATTTCAACTTCCATTTCCTCCATATTTTTAACCAATTTTTCCATTACAAGTATATAATCTATTCTAGAATAAGAGTTGTGGACCTGCAAAAAATACGAATATACCCTTTCTGAACCCTTAAGTTCTCTCCAAGAATCTTTCAAATCTAAAGCAGTCATCCAATTATCCAACATTCGCCCTATAATCCCTTTTCCACTTCTTAATATATTTGTACAATCCAAATTTGATTTTACTAAATTAAAGTCACCAGCCACAATCATCTTCCTTGATTTTTCTTTTACCAATATCATACACATTTTTTCTAAAAATTCCTCTTGATGGTCATTTGGGGCATATATATTCACCAACGTTATTTCCTCATCGTCTATTTTCCCCTTCACTATCAAAAATCTCCCTTCCGAGTCTGAGATACTACCTGTTATCTCAAGCCCCAATCTAGCCGAGATCAGAATTGCAACTCCTCTTGATTTTGATGTACCATAAGATTTTTCATAATGCTGCATCCAACCTAGGAAGAGTTTATTTGTATCATGAGATTTTTGATGAGTTTCCTGTAAAAAGACTATGTCCGGTCTATCCCTCTTCAGAGCTGATTCTATCCTCCTCCTCTTAATTTGGGATCCTGTACCTTCTACATTCCATGTTAATACTTTTATCGCTCTCATAATTTAAATTGTCCCCCACTTTTATCTCTCCTGAGCTCTCCATTGGGCGTGCTACCAAATAACCTAACATAATTAAAACAAAATTTAGAACATAAAACACTCATTAACGACCTCCCTGCTTTTTCCTTCAAAAAAAGAAGGGAAAAAATGCCTTTGACTTCCAAAGAGGGGAGGGGGGGAACTTGTAGGATAAGCATAATAATTAAAGCTCCAGTGCACTATCCACACACATTTTTTCCTCCTTTTTTAAAAAAACAAAACAAAAAAACAAAACTATTATGAACACCTCTTTACCTTTAAAAATTCTCACCTTCATTCCCTTTCCCTTCTAGCCTTTGCTTAACTCCTCCTCCACTACTATCAATGACAATTCTCCCTCAGCTCCTTCCATTTGTTCTCCTCCCGCAGCACCTCCCTCATCTGTTCCACCATAGTCTCATTTTATCCCTCCCGACGCCAGCAAATCTTTCCTTAACTCCAACCATTCATTTGAACCTGCACTGACCAAGTCAAGTAAAGTTAAATATTCCAAAACATCAGTCCTTTCATCAATCACCTGCATCTTTTTATTATAAAAAAAAATCTTAACTGTTGTGGGAATCTCCAATTGTATTTTATCCCTTTTTTATCAAAATGTTTGTTGCCGGTTTCATTTTATATCTCCAACCACATTCCTTAATTGGAATATCATTATATACCTCCACATCCGCTCCATCAATTTTCAGAACTCCAGAACCAGCTTGTTTTTAAAAAGCCATCACCTTCAATTTATCCCCCCAATTTGCAAATTTAACCAAAACATTCCTATGATCACTTTCCCCCTTCTCAATCCCACTATGTAGGCGCTTACAATATCCTCATTAACAAAATCCTTCCCCATTTTCAAACTATTTAACCAATTAACAATTCTATCTCTTAGCTGGTCTGGAGTTCTTTGAGTCACATGACGTATCAGAATATTCTGCTTTCTCATCATCTCTTCCATCACATCAGTCCTTTTCTCTTGCTCATCCATCTTCATCTTATTTTATCTCACCTCCTCTTGTATTCCTTTCATTTCCCCTTTCATTGCTTTCATGTCATTTTGCATCAATTTAACATTACCCTCTAACTTGTGAATATTTAAATCAATTTTTTGAGAGATCAGTAATTGATCCAGTTAATTTATCCAACATTTCATTTTTATCCTTCACTCTTGCTTCATCCATCCTGTCAAATTTTTGAAATAATTTACCAAGTTCCACCATAATTTGAGTCTGGTCAAATGCGGGTTCAGGTGATGATGAAGATGACGATGGGGGTGGGTCCACAACCTGTACTTTGCCCTTCCTTTTTGGTTTCACCACTTCTTCTTCCTCTCCCTTGCTCCTTGCGGCTTTATCCATTGTGATATTAAATAAAAGTTTCAATGCAGCAATCGTTTTTAATCCCACGTGTCCCTCTCCTTGAAACTGTTCCAGGATTCAAAGAAACCAAAGAAACCAAAATCTGTCCAATCCTCCTGACCAAATAATGGTAAGTTCAAATCCAAAAGCTTGATTGAAGATTCTGTAGGGTCCAAAACTTGGGAACCAAATCCTTTATTATAATCCCCCAACAGCTGCTATTCCACTTGTAAAGTCTGACGCCGACCAGCAATTGTAATCCATAAGAGGAGAGAAGGAAGAATATTGCTTGCAACCACCAAAAATTAATTAAAGCTACCAAAAAATCAATAAACCATGAATTTCCAGCTTTAGATATGCCACAAGCTCTTCTTCTGTTGATACAATTGTAATCCAAATCGGCAACCATGTAACAGTGAAGCTCAGTATATCTCAAAATGAGAGGGGGAGGGAGGAGACACTATGCAGAAGGAACTGAAATGGACACAGTTGGAAGCTGATCAATGGTAAGAAGGTGGAGGAGTAGCCAAGCCACATAAAACAAGCTGAAAACACTGTAATCCAAGAGATAATCTTTTCTTAAAAACACAGTTAGTTCAAATCTACAGTTTCGTCAAGCAATTTCTTCAAGCACAGAGCTCCTGTCCAGACTCGGGATGACTTACCCCCCCTTCTCCAAACTCCGAGCCTGTGCTTTGCCAATTTAAAGCTCAATATTCCCACTTTATAATCCAATCATCTTTATTCTGGAGCAATAATAACAATAATGTCAAAGTCCGGGGGACTGTTTAACTTTCAAAGCTGATCTGAGTGACTACTTTCCACATTTAAACATTGTTCACCACTTTCTTTGCCACCTGAGTCAGCTTTCTCTCCTCCTCTCTTAAGTTTCAATTTTGAAGCCACCCCCCGCCATTACTCCTTCTTCCCTGCTCACAATCTTCAAGCACTCAGCACTTACTTGCACTTTTCTGCCCTCATACACAGGGGAATCTCGCCTCCGCCACCTCTGCTCCGATGTTTATTTTTAGAGCTTATCCTTTATTCGGATCCACTGTTATAGCACTGTTTTCGAGTGCTGGGCTCCCGCCCAAGACCAAAACAGCTTGCTCAGCCCGACTTTTGCCGTGCCTCACTTACCGCCTGGTTTTCAGGCTTCGAGCCCGCTCTGCACCTCGTTTTTATCCACAACACTTCAGGGATCCAAATTTTATTATTTCAATGTTGCCAGTCATATACATTTGCTTTTAAAATCCACTTTTCTTCCTCATTTCGGCGCGAGCCAAGACAAAATACGTCTTACTCACAGCTCACCATAGCCACGCCCCCCACAGCAAGTCTTTTAGTCCATACCCGTCAAGTGCGGCTCTGGAAAATATGGGAAATTACTGCGCACGCACACGCACATGCTCAATAACCCATTTGCGCATGCGCAGAACCCCTTTGTGAGGGGCACACATGCACAGTAACCCCTTTCCTTGCCATTCAAAATACAGGACAGGGGAGGAACGAGCACTTAAATACGGGAAATCCCGGCCAATACGGGATACTTGACAGGTATGTTCTAGTCTTAGAGCCAATGATATACTGGCATCTCCCAGTCTTGAGTATTGACTCATTCTCCCCCAGACTCATCTACACCCAGTTTGTCCAGATTCCACTTCTCATCTTCTTTGCTCTCTTTTACCCTTTTCATCTTAAATATCCCTCCCATGCCACCTTAACTGATTCTAGTATCCACTCCCCTCAAATGGCTTTTATTGCTTCAGTGCATTCCTTGCAATGCCCTTCCTTCTCCTGGCAATTCTACTTGCCTATATTGTGGCACTAGAGGGGGGTCATCGCTGGCAGAGTACACTCCTTGGCCTCACCACACTGGATGATCTCTTTAAACATTGTATGGTGCATAACAGGATTATAACATAACAAAGAAATGGTAGTAGTGAGATCTCTGTTCTCCCAGTGAAAATGAAAACAATCAAAACATAAAGAAAAGCATGTGTACAAAGGTTTAAGCTAGAATCTCTTCCCCACTTCATATCACCTCCAAAGATGGGGTCACTGAAACAATATCCTACCTACAACCTGAGAGGCTGTTCCAAGAATAGTAGGTTTGTTTTTTCATGTGTTCTGAGTGAGACAATAAGATCCTTCCTCCAAAGTATCTTGGAAGAAATTGTGGAAGAGGTTAATTGTATTGTGGTAATAAATCTCAGAGCATACTCTGCATTTTCCTTGGTATTCATTAGTGGAAGCTGAAGTAATGAATTCTAAGGTGCTAGGTTCAAAGCTTTGAGAGGCATTTGTCTGATGAGAGCAATCAGGACTAGAAGTAATAATGTGACCCTTTGGCCCCCTCCCCCTCCCCATTCAAGGCTCATTCCATTGCTCTGTTTCATATGCTTCAAATGTGTGAGTCAACCTAATGAGTCTATGTTCCAATAGGAGATGAAGCAAGAATCAAACATATTTGAAGATATTGTATCTAAAAGGCCTAAACCCATAGAAAAAAACACAGAAATATTTACCTTATGCAAATGAATGTATATCCATGTAAAAATGAGAATGAAGTAGAAATAAAAGGTCTGATGGCTGATTCAAGTGGCAGCAGGGTGAGATGACTTATTTTTTTGAATTGCACCTCTGTCTCTATTACATTGCCTTGATTCAAAACAGTAGCAGCAATGAAAATTGAACTTGGGTCAACTCAACCTGACATTTTGTACAGCTATGGAAAGAAATGTAGGCAAGCAGCTTTTCATAGCATATTTAGTTTCAAATATTAGTTAATATCTGCCCCAGGCATGTCTCGCCTGCCAGGAATAGGGTCCTTCATCCTTTCAGTGATTAACTGATAAGATACTGGAGCACATCTTCTTCATATTTCTGGCCGTACAATTGATTACACACCCTAAAGGCTCAACAGTTTGCTACAGCAACTTAGGCAAACTTTAGACAAGCACCAAGAGACCTTTGTATGACATGACAAAAACCATTGTTTGTTAATTTATATTATGCAAATTAATAAAAATTAGTTTCAGTGGATTCATGTGGACAAACAATCATAAGGAAAATATTGAGAAATGAGTTTTTAAGCTGCAGTTTCTAATTGTCCTTTCCTTGGAGTGGGCAGTATGTATTGTGACTAGGGTTGCCATAATTCTCTCCCACAAAACCAGAACATGGAACAGGGGGTCAGACTCGACGACCTAAAAGGCTCCTTCCAAACCAGTGGTTCTATGATTCTCAGTCACCTTTTGAGCACCAGCTCCTTGACAGGTGCAGGGGGGCTACCTTTGGGCACAAGAGTCTGGATCACCCCCTCCAGCTCTTCTTCACCCCTGTGGGGCCTTCTAGCCCAAGCCCCTCCCAGTTTTCCAAGGAGTGGAAAGATTCCCAGGCATTCTCTGGCACCCATTGATCAGGTGCTTCAGGGGTCCCCTGGCTGCCGGCTCCAGGCTAAACCAGGTGCCACACAGCCACTAATTTGCCACTTGGAACTTCTCCAGCCAGATGCTCGTGGCCACCCAGAAACCCTCTGGAAGCCCCTGCTGTGGGTCTCAAAGGGCTGCTTTGCTCAAGACCTCCATGGCTAAGGAGGAGGGGAACAGCCTGGGGTGATGTCACACCTGGAGAGTGACGATTTCTGTAGAGCTATGAAAGTCAGAGAAATACAGAGAAAACGTGCTCTCTCTCTCTCTGCCTCTGCAAAGGGCTTCCAGGACTTTAACATGATTTTCAGTTAACTGTCTGGGACAATGTCTTCGACAAAAATCCGGGACAATCCCAGTTTTTCAGGATGTATGGCAACCCTAAATGTGACCCGTGCTGAAATGAATAGGAGCCCTGTTACTTCATATAAATAAAATATTGTGCAGGCAAGTCAATTCTGACTTACAGTGACCTTTTCAAAGGGTTTCAAGGTAGAGAATACACAAAAGTGGTTTATCCTCCCCTTCTTCTGGGGGCACCCTGGGATTGTGCGCCCTGGGATTGTGCAGCATGCCAAGTGACTAAACAATCTGTCCCTTCTCCTTTGAGGCTTAGTGGGGAATGGCTCAGCAGACAAAATACTTAAACCACTGAACAATCTAGTCAGCTGTGATTCCATATAGTCCTTGAGTACTGCTACTGCAGGATGGAATGAGCCCCCATCTTTCTCCCAGCTCCTGCCAACGTAGCAGTTCAGAAGCAAGAAATTGCAAGTAGATAAATAGGGACCACTTCGGTGGGAAGGTAACAGTGTTCTGTGTGCTCCAGTGTCTAGTCATACCTGCCACATGACCACGGAAATGTCTGCAGAAGCAGACAGCGCTGGCTCTTCGGCTTGGAAACAGAGATGAGCACTGTACCCTAGAGTCGGATACGACTGGCTTTCGAGCAAGGGAAACCTTAACCTTTTACTGCTACATACCTTTATTAATATAGTATTTTACCAGGAAAGTAGCAACACATCTTTGTCTGTATATTTCAACAGATAGCATGTAAAATAAATAGCTTTCGTGCAATTACACATTACAGTCTCCTACGGTGTAATTTAGAGGTCTAGTGTTAACATTCTGATTGATGGGGTGAAGTGAAATACCTGTTTTTACTGATAACAGATAAACACAATGAATATCAATGAGTCATGTTCATGAATAAAAGAATAAAACCAAAGTCTATTTAGCCTGTTTGGGGAATTTATTTTTATTAGTTGCTTTAATATCATGCCTTTCCACCAGTGCCCCATTGACAGACAAATTTGTCAGATCCCATCAATATTCTCTACTTACACAACATCAGAACTCAGATTCCTTCTCCATATTGCTTAATAAGTCTGTTTCAGATAATAAATTGATACTGGGATTGTTTTAGAAGCTCTTGGCACATCCTGTGGATGATAGTGAACTGTCTGAATCGGACTTTATCCGAGGTACCACTGTACTTCATTTTAGGTAGTAAAGTGTTTGGAGCTGAACCACAGCTACAACTGGCCATTCCCTCTTGGGCTGCAAAATTGTAGAACACTTACCCACTGACTTCTCAGCTCTTGACTAACGGGGTTCTGGGTTTCAGGATGCCCAAGTTTTTAAGCAGTTTTTAATCGTGTTTTTATTATGACTGTGAATCGCCCTGAGTTGGCTTTGGCCAAATGGGCAGTAAAGAAATCGAAATAAATAAATAAATAAATAAATAAATAAATAAGTGCTATGGGGTGGTATATAAGTGTGATTGCTTTGCTTTTCTAGCTACTGCCTCTTGCCATTCCTAGATGTCATGGATGCAGAGATGCATTCAGATCAAGCTGTTGAACATTCAGTCCTGAAGGCAGTGAGGTATTTTGGATATAACTCTTTAAACTCCATAGGGACCCAACAGATGTTCATGTATATCTGGTAGCAACATACAGCTTTCCACAGTTTAAGATAAAAAACAAAGGATGTTGGCAATCTATAGGTCAAACTCTCTTGTTTTCTCTTAATAAAGATAATAGCTTCATTGAGGGTACTTGGCTAAATCATAAAGTTTTCTAGTAGGGAAGTGGTGGTGCAGGGCTGGCTTCCTGGGATCATATAGGAATGTTCTGATTTGTACTGTCTAAGGTAGGAGAAACAAACATTGATTGATTGGATTCATATCCAACCTCAATTAGTGCAAACGCACTATGTGTACTCAGATGATTTTTGGAACAATTCCCATCAGATTCTCTACAGAGTATTCAATGGTCATGCATGACAAAAATCATAGTCCAGCAGCCTTGTGAAAGGCTGCAGGTGTTCTATTCCCTGATCTACCATTTTGTTCTTTGCCATTGGTTGCAAAAAAAAACAAGGATGTAACCAGAGGTTCTGGTAGCTGGAGCTCTGTAATGCACAAAAAATAATAATGACAGAAGAGCCTTTTGATTTTTTTAACACAGCCAAGCTCTATGGCTGGAACTGTTCTTGGCTTCACGCTATTTGAAGCACTTACTGTTGCTAATCAAAGCTTGGTCATCACAGCAAAACAAGCAAACAAACAAGTGAAACTGAGAAGCATCCAATGATCAATATTGGTGTAATGCAATCCTTTGAAGGAAAAGCTTCACAGACACCCTTTTTGAACCAGCAGAAAGTATTTGCTTCTTGATTCTAAACAGACAAGAAAGAACAAGATTAAATTGCAATGCAATACAACTTTCCTCTGTCAGTTACCTGCTGATAGAATAAGAACATCAAGTGTTAAATCCAGAATAATAACAATAAAAAGCATTGCAACAGCAAAGTCCTTCTGTCATCATCCAGTGCATTTAAAACACTGAGTGGTTTTCTTTTCTGGCTGTGGTTCATTTGGAACTATTATATCTTAGAGGCAGGGGAGAAAGAGGTAGTGGTGTCTCCTGGTAAGCTGTGCAGAAAGGCGCATAGCAACTAGGATTTGTGGTACAGAAATAGAAGCGACCATATATGTGCAGACATTGAAATAAAATTGAATAGATAGACCAGAAGACAGTAGTGCTAAAACATGTCTAAAGCTCCCCCTGCCAAAATTTGCCTGGGAACTGGCAGAACTAACCCATCTAGATGACAGATTTTGGTACAGCTGTATGCACCAATTGGCTAGAGCAGCAGAAAGCTTTCATAACCGAATGAAAGCTACTAGTTCAATTTTTTTTAAAAAAATGATTTTTATTAAGTTTAAATCACAAACATACATATAACATAAAGACATAAATCGAATAAACAGAAGGTACCAACTTTCCAAATCACTCCTTTGGTCTCTTTTGCTTTCTTATATGAGATACCCTCACAATACCCAGTGCTATACACATGTGAAAATTGCTTTCCTCTTTCCTTTTAGTTTTATTATGTTTTCACCTTTCCAAAATATGACTTTTTTGGGCCCTGGCTTAATACCTTTATCATTCTTTAGTATATATTCCATGTAGGGCCTCCATATTTCCCAGAATGTATTATATGCAGTTGTACCCTTCTTTAGTCTTATTTCACAGGTTAATTTATCATTTAAAGCCAATTGCCAAACCTTTTTATGCCATCTGTCCTAGCATTTTTTGCCCGGAAAGCCGGGCATGTTTAATGTGTGTGTTGGTGGTTAGGGGTGGTTTGGGTGGTGATGACTTAATTTGGAAGAATGGTTTTGTTTTAGTTTTCTCTGTTGTTGTTTGTTTGTGGGGAGATTTTTTCTAAAAGAAATGAGCTTTTCTGGTTTTGAATTTTGTGTTTTTTGAATTTATTTGATTTGTATTAATTTGGTTATAATTAATTTGTTTTTTTTTAAATATTTATTTGCCTGTAGGATACTCTTCCGGCCTCTTGGTGGGGCTGTGATTAAGAGTTTGATTTTCTTTGATTCTTCAGTTCTGCTGCGGAGGCATGGTGGGAGGATGTGTTTTGTAAGTTATCTTGTGTTATTATTTTTCCCCATTTTTGGGGGATTTTGGGGTGCTGGGCTGGGGGGTTTAAGTAGAGTGCTTTTTGTATTTAATTAAGTATTTTTGCTTGTTGTTTCGTATTGCTTTTGGATTTTCTATTCATTTTATTGTGTTGAACATTTCTGGTTGTTATTTCTTATTTTGATTTTATCTGTATTTATTTTTGTACATTGTATTGTTTTTGGATTTTGAGTAAGGTATTTCGTGCTGTTATTATGTTGTAGATAGGTGTTTTTAGTGAGTTTTCATGTATTTTGTTAGTGTTTTGTATTTCGGATGTGTTTTGTTGTGTCTGTTGTTTATTGTTTTGTTGTTTATTGGATTTATTTGCATTTTTTGTTTATTTATTTCTGATTGTATTTTTGATGGTTGGTGTTGTTTTTAAACTGATTTGTTTTGTTGTGGTTGTGTTTTACGGGGTGAAGAATGGCCTGTCTATCATTGCCTCTTTTCCCCATTGCTGTTTCGAGATTATCTTTCGATACAGCGATGGGGAAAATGAGGAGCTGGCAGTCAGCTCGCACTTTGTCCAGTAATGTTCGTTAGGTCGGTCGGGGGAGAAGGAGGCAGAGAAGAGCTATTTGCCTCACGATGGTTCTCTCCTCTTGGCCTCCTTTTCCCCTTGCTTACCTAATGAGAGATCTGTGTTTGTGCCTGTGAAGCTGTTTATTTTGTAAAATTGTAGTGCGGCAGGCAACGATCCATAAGGGGTGGCGCTCTTCCTGACGGATTGCTGGCTGCTGCTTTTCTATTACCTCCACCACTATTTCATGCTAGTTCTCGAAACAGTGGTGTGGGTAGTACAAACGCAGCAGCCAGTCATTTGCCAGGTAGTGTGCCTCCCCTGGTGAAGTGCTGCCTGCTGCTTGTTTCCCCCCAACACCTCAACTTACCTTGAGGCTGGTAGTGATCTCGCCGTGTCTTCGGCGGGAAAGTGGGGAGGAGGGGGAGTACCTCTTCTCCCTGTTGCTCTGGGGAAGAAGGCCGGCAGTGGCCTCACCGTGGCTTTGGTGGGTTTGGGGTAGCAAGGGTGTGAGGCACTGTGTCCCCCTTCGGCAGCCTTGTGCTCCTGTTGTGTGAGGCATTATTTCATTTTATTTTTCGCGTGAAGGCTTTTCCAACATTCTATGCACTCATGCCCTTCAGCCTGATTGGCTGAGTGGTCACAGCATGGAGGATGCTGGAACTTGTATTTGGTTTTTCCTGTCCGCGTTCATGTGGGGGCTGTCGGACCCTTGCAGCAATGCTCGGATGGTGTAAAGGGAAGTGTAGGGGGCTCAGTACAGGATAGTAGGGATGGGTGCGGGCGTGCATGCTGGACACCAACAGTTAACACCCCTTCTTATAGGTAAATATTTGTTTCTCCATTCCTTTGCAACTAACTGTCTTGCTACTGATAAAAGAATGAGCAGCAGTTCCTTCTTACTCTTTTCTATATTAATTTCATCTAGTTGCCCAAACATTGCAATTTTTGCATTCAGTTTCAATTTAGTTCCCAAAATGTTTTGCAGTTCATTTTCTATTAACTGCCAGAATCTATCTACTACTGTAGTTCAATTTTATGGAATTTCAGCCAACTGTGGATTGATCTGTACACCTTTCAAAGATGATGCTAGGGAAAGCAGGCAGAAACCCAACAGAATGTAGGCGGCTCTCTTCCAGTTTTTAGAAACATGCATACACTTGAGCTTGCAGGATTTCAGCAATAATCAATATAATCTCCCCTTCATTAATCTTGGGGACTTTTTAGAGTCAAAATGCAAAATAGAGCCATCTGTAAATGAAATAAAGGTTAATTACTCCTGGCAAATATTCATTTATATTGCCCTCATTTGATCTTGCTTGCAGCTGTCCTCATTTGACAAAAATATGTCTTCTCATAGGCAGATCTGATCAGCTATAAAGAATGGCTGTCATTGTACAGTATATATGAAACCCCATATTTAACAAATCTATTTTGATTGTTTCTTCTACTGAATGGAACATTCAGTATCCTTAAAGAGGTGGCAACAAAGACTTAGTGCTACCTAGAGCAAATTAAATGAGGTTTTCCCCATTCCATAATTACACAAGCCATCTAGGTTGCTCAATAAATTACTTTAGTTTTGATGACAAAACAGAGTCTTTCACCATATCTGAGGACAGCAGGCTAGCTTTTGGGCAACAAAGGAAGCCATATGGCACACAAACTGCTGTCCTTAATGGAACTCCATGTGCCAGGGCAGCTGGAGACCAAAAAAAGAAAAAGCTAAGCAAGGAATCAGAAGAGTGAGGGATACATTGCTAATAGGCAGCTTGGTAAGGTAGCTCTTTGCAGTTTGTTAAGGTAGCTATGTAGTCCGTCTCCAGAAATCTGTCTGAGAACAGCAGAAGTACTTCAACAAGATGCAAGCAAGACGGATTGCCAGTTTTCTCCTCTCACTCTGCTGACCCCTGTGTCATTGGCTAAATGAATCAAAGTATGTCCAGACAAGACATTATGCCTGCTCATTAGAGCTCTTGGGGTTCACTCCTACTTACAGATGCTGGGAATACCCACCCAGGCATGAGGTGGGATTTGCAGCCTAAAAGGCCATTCACTGTTAATAACTCATTCTCAAATTGCACACACACACACCCAATAAAAATCAATGTTTCTCCCTGTGGGGCATGTGCTCTATGTGGAGAACCACATGTCTCCAGTGGTGGGCTCCAAAATTTTTTACTACCACACTGTGGGTGTGGTGTGGTGGGCGTGGCCAGAGGACAAGCCCTGCCTTACACCCGAATTAGGACTACAGTACTTTATTTCAAAATTTGGATGGGCGGGGCCAGACAGAATTTCTGCTATCAGTTTTGGCGAACTGGTGCAAACCTGCTGATGCCCACCACTGCACGTCGATACTGTACTTTTCTGGTTTTGGAAATGAAAACAGATTACATTTGTGTCTAATGGATTCTTCTTGTTAATAACCTCAAGACTACTCAAGTTCCAAGTTGAGGGAAAGAGAAATAAATTTCGCAGCCTCATGGAAACTAAACAAAATCAAATAATGTCATTTAATTTTTGTACATACCCCAGAACAGCAAGTGTGCATTTAGTGTGCTGTTATTACAATCAAGGAAATATAATTGCTGAGAATAAATTGCAACCAAGTTTGTTTCTCTGCTCTGCAGGGATTCTTACTAGATTCATTAGAAGATAGTTACAGATCCTTAAGAATTTACTGGATATCTTGTTTCTTTTGTCATTTAGTAGCTAGCCCAAACACGTTGATCTACAGTAAAATATGTTAGAAAGAGGGAAGGGGGGGGGAATAGATTTTCTGAAGCAAGGGTTATTAGAATAGCATTCATTAGTAAAGGTCGCCCTTGCTTAAAAGCTAGTCGTTTCTGACTCTAGGGTTCAGTGCTCATATGTGTTTACAGCATGTGCAGATGTGTCCATGGACATGCTTTAGGCATGACTAGATGCCGGAGTGCATGAAATGCTGTTTACCTTCCCATCGAAGTGGTACCAATTTACCTACTTGCGATTTCTTGCTTTCAAACTGATAGTTTGGCAGGAGCTGAGACAGAGACAGAAACTCATTCCATTGTGCAGTACTGTAGTCAGTTTTCTAATTGCTGACCTGCCAACCTTCCAGTCATCAAGTTCAGCGTCTTAACCACTAAGCCACTGCATTCATTACCAGCACATAAAAACCTTTGCTGAAGATATTGTTATTAAAGTATAATGAGGAAAAGGTACTTCATAGGAACATTGTTGTTGTTCTTGTTATGTGCCATGAAGTCTTCTTCAGCTCATGGCTACCCTTGGAATGAGAGATCTCCAAAATTTCCTGAGTTCAACAGCCTAGCTTAGCTCAACTCTTGCAAAATCAAGCCTGTGGCTTCCTTTAGGGCAGGGGTGCCTAAACTTTTCAGGCAGTGGGCCAGTCATGTGGTTCAGGGGGCTGGTCAATATGGCCCGGGGGCTGGATCCAGCCCCCAATGCCAATTCATCCAGCACGTGAAGCCCTCATCGCTCCCAGAAGTGGAAGTAAAATGCACCCATATGGGTGCATTTTACTTCCACTTCCGGGAGTGAAGAAGGCTTTGTGGACCAGATGAATTGGCATCGTGGGCTGGATCCAGCTCCTGGGTCATAGTTTGGGAACACTGAGCTATACAGAATGATGGCTTGACTCAGGATAAGAAGATTCTAATTTTCCTGTGATCATATACAAAAGCAAGCATCACTGTATACTCTTATCAGTTTTCTGGATCTTTGATATGTTGAGGTGATTATGTTCTAGGTTCCTGCATTTGAATGTCCAAAAATCTGGATGCACATAGTCAGGTTTTCCTCTATAGCAGCTATGGCAAACCTTTTAGAGACCAAGTGCCCAAACTCAATAGGCTGCCATCTGTGCAGCAGAGAGGCAGGGCAAACTCAGTGCTTGGGTGAGGGAGGAAGCATTCCCATTTGGCTGCTGGGCAGAGGGGCAGGGCAAACTCTGTGCTGGAGCAACGGCACACATGCCTACAGAAAGGGCTCCGAGTGTCCCTTCTGGCATGCATTCCACAGGTTTGCCACCACTGTTCTATAGTGACACGTCAGCTCTTAAGTTAGCTATCTAGGAGTGTTGTGTATGTAACAATATTACTTTAAGAATGTATGAATATAACCTGACAATGATTACAATGTAACCCAGCTGTTTAAGGAACGCGAGTAAGCTGCCCATAGAGGGCAGCTGCGAGCGTTCAGCTCACATGGTTCACATTCCCCAATCACCGGCAGCCACGGGAACCTTTCCCGTGCTAGGATCACCTGGAGAAGATGGGCGTGACTCAGAATGACGTCACGCCGGTAGCAGCCAATGAGCTACCGTGCAACAATATTCAAATGTATTACTACAGTATAAAATGAGCTGTACCTCCGCCATTACCTCATGTTCATCCTGACCATCATGAAATAAACCTGTGTTTTAGCCCCCACTGCGGCTCCTTCTTTGTCTTCTGTGCAAGACACCAAATTGGCGACGAAGGTGGGATCCATGGCGAGTCCCAAGGTCAAACCTCACCAGTTTGATATTAGCGATCCAGAACAATGGGAGCTGTACAAGTGCCAGTTTCGGCACGTGATGGATGCTGCAGGCATCGACGATGACGGGAAGATGCGCTCACACTTCCTAGCCCAGGTGGGGCCGGCCACACTGCGTATCATGATGAACCTGGTGGCTCCCCGGAAGGTAGACGTGGTTCCTATCGACCGCATCCTGGCGCTACTGAGGGAGCACTTCCAGCCTCCCATTTCAATCTTCCCGGCCCGGGTCGCGTTCCACAGGCGGGACCAGCGCCCGGGGGAGTCCGTGTCCGCCTATGCGGCGGCCCTCAGGCTCGCGGCAGTCAATTGCCAATGGGAGGACCTGGACACGGCCCTCCGAGACCGCATGCTGTGTGGCCTGAGGGACGAGGAGGTCCAGAGGAAGTTGATGACCCACTACCATCGCCTCATGTTCAATGAGGTATTGCGGGAGGCCCAAGCAGCCGAGGCGGCCAGGAGCGGGGTCAGAGTGTTCAAGTCCCGAGGGGCCGCACCTGAGAGGGCCAAGTCACCCGTGCAAGCGGCCCGGTGGACATCGGCGAAAACGGCCTGGTGGGCACCCTGGTCACCCGCAGGCACCCCAGCAACCTCCGAGGACTCCTGCTCCAGCGAGGACGATGACGTACAGAAGGTAAAGAAATGCGGGGAGAGGTGCCAGACCAGTGAGCGAAGAGGCCACCGTTGTGATGGCTGTGGGGCATCTCACGACCGGACGAGATGCCCATTCTGGAAGGCCGAGTGCCACAACTGCGGCCAGAAGGGCCACATCGCCAGAGTCTGCAGGCACAGGCGAACCGAGGACAAAGGCACATCGAGACACCCTCAAGCACATCAACGAAAGGCGGCCGGCATTGGAAAGGTCTCAGCCAATGATGGCGTGGAGGGTGTGAACCGCGTGGGCCTGGAGCACCGGTGCTTCTTTGTAGAGGTACTGTTACAAGGGGTTCCAGTGAGGATGGAAATAGACTCGGGGTCGTCCTACTCCATCCTGTCCCAGAAGGAGTTCATGCGCATTCCCCCAAATGCACGGGCCAAGCTGCGGGCCATGAAGTCACACTTACGGGACATGCAGGGCTATGGGATCCCAGTGTTGGGGGTGGGGAACTTCACGGTGAAGTTCAAAAATTACACAGAGAAACTGCCCTTAGTGGTTCTCAAGGGGGGAAGATGTTGCCTTTTGGGAACCCAGTGGTTTGCTCCCCTGGAAATTGAACTGTCCGGCATTAACACCATAGAGACTGACCCAATGCGGGACGTGTGCAATGCGCTCCCGGACGTTTTCAAGAAGGGCCTCGGGACTTACAAGGGGCCGCCAGTTTCTTTTGAGTTGGAACCAGAAATCCGGCCCATACGTCTCAAGCCAAGAAGAGTGCCTTTCGCCCTCAAGGACAAGATTGAGGTGGAACTGGACAAATTGTTGGGGCAGGGGATTTTGGATCCAGTTGATTCAGTGGAGTGGGAGACTCCAATTGTTACAGCCTTAAAATCAAATGGGGAGGTCAGGATTTGCGCTGACTACAAATGTACAATTAACAAGGCCATTCGGCCAAATGCATATCCGGTGCCAGTGGTTAGCCACTTACTGGCCACGTTGCATGGGGGGAGGTGTTTCGCCAAGCTAGACCTGGCGCAGGGGTATGAGCAGCTCACAGTAACCCCAGCTGCTGCAGCTGCACAAACCATCGTTACGCACAAGGGGGCATTTAAGGTAACGCGCCTACAGTTCGGCATAAATTCAGCCCCTGGGATCTTCCAGTCCCTTGTGGAACGCCTTTTAAAGGGGCTTCCAGGCGTGCTCCCATATTTTGACGATGTCTTGATAACAGCGGGGAGCAAATCAGAACTAGCGAGGAGGCTAGACAGGGTCCTTTCAGTATTCGAGAAAGCGGGACTTAGACTGAGAAGGGACAAATGTGTATTTTTTGCGAGGGAGGTTGAGTTTCTCGGGTTCAAGATAACTCCGGAGGGCATCAAGCCTTCCGAGTCCAAGGTTGCGGCTGTGCAAAACGCCCCTCGCCCCACCGCGAAACCGGAGCTGCAGTCATTCCTAGGGCTCCTAAATTTTTACCATTCCTTCTTGCCAAGGAAGGCATCCGTTGCGGAGCCACTGCATGCGCTACTAAAGAAAGAGGCGGTTTGGCGGTGGGGAGATAGGCAAGAGAAAGCTTTCAAGGAGCTCAAAGCGCTTTTATCCTCGGATGCTGTCCTGACCCATTTTGACCCGAGGAGACCAGTAGTTTTAGTCTGTGATGCATCCCCAGTGGGGGTGGGGGTGGTGCTGTGCTACGTGTTGGAGAGTGGGCGGGAAGCCCCGGTCGCGTACTATTACAGGTCCCTTTCAAAGGCGGAGCGCAACTACGCGCAAACAGATAGGGAGGCCCTGGCCATAATCGCGGGAACAAAGAAGTTCCACGATTTCCTATATGGCCACGAGTTTACAGTTGTGACTGATCACAAGCCTCTTCTGGGGATCTTTACTACAGGCAAGCCCACCCCACAAATTCTGTCCCCCAGAATGCTACGTTGGGCGATTTTCCTTAACGCCTACCAGTATGAGCTGGTCTATCGCCCAGGGAAGGAGATCTCCCATGCGGACGCGCTGTCCCGGTCTCCTCTCCCCAGTTTAGGAGATCCCGCATGCGAGGTAGAGCAGGACCATCAAGTCCTGCTGATCGAGTCTCTCGACTCACCCCCCCATAGTCCCGGCAGACCTCGCAAAAGCCACGGCGGCCGACAAATTCTGGCCCAAGTCAGTTCCTGGGTAAGGAAAGGGTGGCCCACAACTCCCCCCGAGGAGCATTTCGAGTCATTTTTCAGGCGTAGAGTAGAGCTTTCCCTTGAAAGGGGCTGCTTGCTCTGGGGCCAGCGGGTAGTTATCCCAGAAAAGTTGTGGGCGAAGGTGCTGAGGCTACTGCATACCAGCCACCCGGGAATAGTGCGCTCCAAGGCACTGGCCAGGAGTTACTTCTGGTGGCCCCAAATAGACGCGGATATAGAACACTTAGTGGGCACCTGTGAGAGCTGCCAGAGTTCTCGGCCCGAGGAGTCCCAGCTACCCCATAGGGAATGGGACACGGGCCGTGGGCCATGGTCCCAAATACACGTCAACTTCGCTGGCCCCTTCCGCGGGTCCATGTTTCTGCTGATAGTTGACCCATATTCCAAATGGCTGGAAGTAATCCCCATGACTAGCACCTCATCTGCCGCAACCATTAAACACTTGCGCAGGGTGTTCAGTTGCTTCGGCCTGCCGGACATCCTTGTTAGCGATAACACCAGTACCTTCACTTCTGCAGAATTCAAGGCGTTTATCGAGAGGAATGCCATCAGGCACATTACCGCTGCCCTGTTTCACCCTGCCACAAACGGTCAGGTAGAGTGCCAGGTGCGCACTACGAAAGATGCACTGCGGCGCATGGGTCCCGGTGAGTTGAACCTCCAACTGTGTCAGTTCCTCATCTGTTATAGGGCAACTCCCCTAGCTTCAGGACTTTCGCCAGCCGAACTCCTCATGAGGAGGCGGCCGGTAACCCTTTTTGATTGGTTGGATCCGACCAGGGTGGAGGATGAAGGGAGAAATATAGTGGTAGAGAGTTCCAAAAGCTTTTCGGTAGGGGACCCAGTTCAATGCAGAAACTATGCGGCCTCGGGACCAATGTGGGTCCCAGGGATGATCATTGAACAAACTGGGCCAGTATGCTATAGGGTCGAGACTAGCACAGGTCTACTCTGGAGAAGACACGCTGACCAACTCAGAAGGCGAGTCACCAGTGAAAGGGAATCAGCATTAGGGTCCTCCCCCACCCGCATAACCCAAGGGGGAGACACGGGGGCATCCTCGGGTACAAATGCATACCCTGGATTCTCAGCCGAGGAGGAGGAGGATACTTTCAAAGAGTGGAATGAGTTTGATTTTATGTTACCATACCAGGGGGGTGTCGTGGAGTGGTCCCCCACCCGTCCAAGCGAGAAGAGGGGTTTCAGTTCAGCCCCTGGTACCTCCAGTCCCCCCAGCCCTTTTGCTTTAGAGTATACCATATCACCAAGCCCCCCGAGCCGGGCAGCAGGGGGAAGTTCGCCCTCCCCATCCCCTAGAACTCCAGGTCAAGCAGCAGGGGGTGGCGCAAGTATGCCTGTTGCAGGCGCAAGGGACCGGGGCGAGACAACAAGGGTCTCCTCGTCAGTTCCGAGGTTCGTGCTGGGAGGGTCCCCGGGTGCCACGGGCAACAGGCAGGGGTTCACATCTCAGCTGTATGTTCCATTCCCTTCTCTCAATGCAAGGTTGTCGCAGAGTCCCCGCCAAACGACTAATGAGTCCCCCCTTTCCATTGCAGGATGAGACTCTGCGGAATTCGGAGCCCCTAGTTCCCCTGAGCTAACCAAAGCAGCCGTACGCCCCAAGCGCACGTGCGGGAAGCCACAATGGTTGAGGGACTTCGTCCCATCCTAGGGGGGAGAAGTGTTGTGTATGTAACAATATTACTTTAAGAATGTATGAATGTAACCTGACAATGATTACAATGTAACCCAGCTGTTTAAGGAATGCAAGTAAGCTGCCCATAGAGGGCAGCTGCGAGCATTCAGCTCACATGGTTCACATTCCCCAATCACCGGCAGCCGCGGGAACCTTTCCCACGCTAGGATCACCTGGAGAAGATGGGCGTGACTCAGAATGACGTCACGGCGGTAGCAGCCAATGAGCTACCGTGCAACAATATTCAAATGTATTACTGCAGTATAAAATGAGCTGTACCTCCGCCATTACCTCATGTTCATCCTGACCATCATGAAATAAACCTGTGTTTTAGCCCCCACTGCGGCTCCTTCTTTGTCTTCCGTGCAAGACACCAAAAGGAGTCCACCATGGGAGTCTGAAAATGTAGGCTCAGGATATACAGTGTACCCATGCTTTAAAGGAATGGCCATGGGGAGGCTGAGGTTGGGAGCACACAAGAAAGAGCTACCCAACTTGTATTCCTCCATCCTTTTGTGTGTTTGAATCAGAGACAAAAACAAAACACAGTGGTTACATTCGTCATTCTCACTAATTGGGCAGTTTGTACAATTTACAATTGGACACAAAGGGACAATTCCAATCTCTCTCTCCCCCAGCACCTTTTAATTCACATACCAAAATATTCTTTGCCATTCAGTCTAGTAAGAAGACGAATCTTGCAGTTCCCTCATTTAACATGATTCCCCACTGCTTTGCTTTCCCAGGAGGAAAACCTTTGTCATCTTTTTCTAGTGGGTAGAAGAAACAATGTGGAGGTTTGAGGAGTTTAACAGACAAAGAGGAAGGGAAAAGGATTATTTTATGTGACTATAAACACGGAGAGCACAGAACCATATTATTATGCAATTCCCAAGGTGGCTTACTTCAACTAAAGTCATGATATAACAATAGTGATAAGAAGTCACAATATTTAAAAAAAGGTTAGGCAGCTTCTCCCTTGGCTAATTTATTCTCTTGGGACTGCATTTGCTCAAATAATATAAAGTCATCACCCAAATGCAAAACAAGCAAGCAAGGAAACAAACAAACAAAATAGCCCCATTGGGTGGAAGAATAACTCAACAGCTGATTTCTTACCACTCATTACACCAGGGGTTCCTAACCTTGTGCCCATGGGCCGGATCTGGCCTATGGCACCAATTCATCTGGCCCTCCCATCCCTCCATGGGCATAATGGCTGCCCCCTTTGAAGCTGTTGTGACAAAATGGTTTACCCTCCCCCCAAAAAAATTGTGCAGGCAGGGCAAAAGCTGACAGAGAGCATGACCTGGGCTTGAAAAGGATGGGAACCCCTGCATTACACTGATATTTTCATAGTGAGATTGGGAGGGGAAGTGTAAGATGAGCAGAAACCCTAGCTCATATTCCTCACGGCAGTGCATGGATGCCCCGGAATAGGACTAGCTGGTTGAGGAAAGTAAGTCTACTACTGGGGTGCAAATTTCCACAGGCAGTAAATCCGGACTCTGGTGCTCCAGTCCCACAGATATTTTGCCTCTAATATATGGTGTGGTAACGTTACTTGCGACAACAGTAATGGACATCAGCAGTTGAGCCTCCCGTACGGATAATCTAAATCAAATGGAAAGATAACAGATCAGCTTGGTAACCACAAAAGAAAATCCTGGTCTGGGGCTGAAGTGGACTTTGCATGCCAAAAGGGCTCAGGACCAGAAAGTGACTCGTGGAACTGGATCAGTGGTATGGGTGTCATGCTGCGATGCAGAAATTAGATGAAAGACCACTGCATTATATTCTCAGGACAGTCTTCATGGCTGATCGCCATGATGATTGCCTATACTCAGTGATGCACTGTAGCAGGCCATGCCCACTTGGTTGGCCACACCCACCTCCATAGCCCATAATGCAAGATGTTTGACCATGCCTACAGATTTGGCCCCGCCCACAGATTTGGCCAGCTCATAGAGTAGGTAGTAAAAAAATTGAAGTGCATCATTGTCTATACTGTATTCAGATTTGGATATGGAAGAAGAAGAAGAAGAAAGAAAGAAGAAAAGAAAAGAAAAGAAAGTGGGCACTCCTGGCTCAGTGCTGATGTGTCCATGTGTGTGCCCATTTGGAGCTTCATTTGGGAAAGGGATATTTTTGTTTCATTGCTTCTGTGCTTGTTGAAAGGCATTGGGCATGTAGCTGAGTTTATCACACTGGACTTCAACAGGAAAGCAGATGTGCAGCCACCCAGGAAATTACAATTTACAATAGGAGACAAAACTGCAAATGGATTTTCATGCATGGCAAAATAATGGAATAAACCAAGCAAAGGCCTCTGACTTGATGAATTATATGGTCATAACTAGGGAGGACAAAATTTATTTAAATTCTTAAACCCTCAATAGAGCTATAAAAGAAGAAGGTTGCTGTGTTCTCCAGATATTTTCTATGGCATTTTATTCCCTCTTGCACATCACATTATTATTCTTGAGATTCATAGCTTGGGCCATAATCCAAGCATGCCTGCAAGGATCTGTCTCATTGAATTCAGGAGGGCTTATTAGCTCTGATAAGATGAGGGAGTAGGCACACACAACTAGACAGTCGGAGGAAGGGCAACTGGCAAAACCTCCACAAAAGAGTTGTATGAGTAATAGAATATCTTTTACTTTGTTATCACAAGGCCTGTTGGAACCAGTGGATTCAAAGGGCATCAGGAGGTTAGCCTGAAGCAAAAGGGATTGAGAGCAAAATAAGTCATTGGAGGGAGATGAAGACTAGGGTAAAGTATGAAGGGCAGATAACTGAGTGTGTTTCAACGAAGGATGGGTGGGGATTTCACTCTCTTTCAATTCTGATAAAAATGCACCAGCATTCATTCATTTCTTCATATTTGGGATGGATGTTGCTGGGCATAATGAAGAGATCAAATATGGAACAAACAAACCATGACAGGCTTATCAATCCAAACTAAGAATTTTAAGGGCTTTACTTGTGAAAAGTCTGAGTTTGCATTGCTGTGTATTCTAACATTTTACAAGTACTGTACAGTGGAACCCCAGATAACGACAAAACTTGGTTCCCAAAGTAGCATCGTTAACTGGTTTTTGTCATTATGCGATCCCTATGGGAGATGCCCCACATAACGACAACAAAATTTTGTTATCCGGAAAATGACAAAAAATGTTGTTTTCCGGATAACAATTTTTTTTTGTCGTTATGTGGGGCATCACATGGGGCATGACAGATGAGTCATTATGCAGTTTTGATGTTATCCAAACACGTTGTTATCCGAGGTACCACTGTATCAAAACTCTCATTTAACAGCTACATGGGTCCCCTCCACACTATGCATTGCTGACATGTTGTGCTTGGCGTGTGAATAGAATTCTATTTCAACTTGCTTTCACTCATTTACCAAATTCACAATTTTCTTCATAGTTGTGGCAGAAAGAAGGTCCTCCTGGCTCGAAAGCCAGTCACCTCTGACTTTAGGGTTTGGTGCTCACCTCTGTCTGCAAACGTTTCTGTGGTCATGTGGCAGGCATGATTAGACACTGGAGTGCATTGAATGCTGTTTGCACTCCCCACTGAAGTGGTACCTATTTATCTACTTGCAATTTCTTAATTTCGAATTGCTAGGTTGGTAGGAGCTATGACAGAGACAGGAGCTCGCTCCATCATGCAGCACTCGAGTCTCACACCCCCACAGTCTCATGACAGAAAGAACTTGAGATTAAAATGCAAATGTGGAGGAATTAAAGGTAAAGTTCTCCCTTGCTCAAAGGCCAGTCATGTCCGACTCTGGTGCGGTGCACATCTCCATTTACAGCCAGCCATTGCTGCCTGCAGCTGCAGACATTTCCATGCTCATGTGGCAGGCAGGCATGTCTAGAGCATATAGAACACTGTCACCTTTCCTGCCCAAATGGTTCCTACTAGGTAAAGGTCGCCCTTGCTTGAAAGCAAGTCGTATCCAACTCTAGGGTTCAGTGCTTATCTCTCTTTATAGCCAGTGCTGTTTATGTCCACAGATATTTCTGTGGACATGTAGCAGGCATGACTAGACACTGGAGTGCACAGAACACTGTTTACCTTCCCACTGAAGTGGTACCTATTTATCTACTTGCAATTTCTTGCTTTCGAACTGCTAGGTTGGCAGGAGCTGGGACACAGATGGGAGCTCACTCCCTTGTGCAGTACTTGGGTCTCAAACTGCTGACCTGCTGACCTTCCAGTCCTCAAGTTCTGCATCTCAACCATTAAGCCACTGCATTCCCTTCCTATTAGGGCACTTTAAATAACCAGAGGGATCACAACCTTGTGACATAATTCACAATAGAAGTGGACTGGAACAGCTGTCCTTAGGATGAAAATCCAGCAAAACAATTAAATTTGACTGTGAGAGTGTATGGTACTAGATATTGTCATTTTGACTAAGTGGCATGGAATTGTGGACTCAAGCATAAGCTACTATCAAAAAGACAGGTGCATTTGAAATGTGAATTCACTGCAAGATGCTAAGATTTATTAGAGGGACTAATAAAAATCTAGTGAATATAATAATAATAGTTGCATGCAATCAAGTAAATTCTGACTTATGATTGCTTTCCCAGGATTTTCTACATACAGTAAATAATACACAGAAGTGATTTACCATTCACTTCTTCTGAGTGCACCTGAGACTGCAGCTTGTCCATGGCTACACAGGCTGGCTCTTCTCTCAGGAGGCACAATGGGGGAATCGAACTTTCAACTGTGGCTCTGCAGCCAGATACCTAAACCACCAAGCTATGCAGCCAGCTTCATGAAATAGTAGAACACATAAAATGAGAAATGTCAGAAGACTCCGGTCACATAATGAGAAATGAAGAGATTATTACAGCAGATCTTTTAAAGTAAAATTAATGGGGAAAGATGTGCAGGTTTGGATTTTGTACAGCCTTGTTATTTAAAGTTATTAGATCGTACAGTAAGTGAAAATAGTCATGATGACATTCAGCCTTCAGTAGGACATAAACAACAGGAAGAAGGATGAAGATGTTTGCTTAATAAGGTGAGGGTTACATGAGATCTAATGAAAGAAAAATTGGAATTAAAAAGAAGATGGAAAGAATGCAATTCCATAGAGAAAACTGAATTAAAAAGAGGTATGCTGACCTTAAATGAAAGAGGAGAGTTGTTGTAGACCAAAGGAAAATGTTCAAAGGATATTCAATAGCCTTTGATGTCATAATAGACTGCTGTACCTGTACTTGTAAGAAGCTTATTGTAATATTAATAGCAGCTGATTTGGATGTTCCAACTACACAGATACAGGAGAAAAGAAAGTAAGCATGAGAAACTTTCATGTCTAATACTCTTGGACAACGTTTGCTCTGCTATGATGTAGTCTAACCCATGGTTTAAGCATTCTTTTTTCTGAATACTTTATTAGTAATTGTCACATAAAAACATAATAACATCAAATTTTAACCCAGTACAAAAACATTTCATAGCTCCCCCTCCCTGCCCCCCCATGACTTCCAACAACTACTTCTCCTGCACTTATTTTAATCATTGTGGTGTTTACTGGTTACTCCGCTGCCTTCATATCCTCTAAAGCCAATCAATTTTAATTACTGTAGTACATTTCTTTTGATGCTCCTCCATATAGTACTTATTTACAAAGTCCACCAACTTCTGCCACACCTGAAAAAAGGAATCATCTTCTTGATCTCGTAGCTTCATTGTCATTTTATCCATCTCAGCCAAGCCCCACAGTTTCAAAAGCCAATCATGCACATCTGGTATAATATCCGTTTTCCAATATTGTGCATAAAGCAGATGAGCTGCTGCAACCATATGCCAAATAAGCCTTTGCTCAGTAATTGGTAATGTTTCTAAACCCAATCCTAAAAGAAAAAGCTCAGGGTACAGTTCAACTTTACATTTAAGCATTCTAAAGCTAACTAGTGTTCAGCCTCACATCAGGTAGAAGTGAACACCATAAGATTGTAGTACTTCCTCATGTGCCATGCTTCATTTTGCCTCTTCTGATTAATTTCGTGGCATCACTCCAAGTTCCGCTATTACAACAGGAAGAAAATCTGTGCTTGTTTTCTTTATAGCCTTCATCATTTGAGAAATGAGTCTCCCTCCCATTTGTTTTTGTTTTATTCTTCTTGAATGAAAGGGCAATGAGAAAAAAGCATGACATGCAACCCTGGTGTACACTAATTAATCTATCACATTAATCTAACGTAATATAGATATGATCTTGGGTGCTTTCAGCCTTGGACTGCTGGACCAAAACTTTGTCTCCCAGCTGCTTGGAACATTTTACCAGTTATTAGCATCTCAGAGATTCCCCCACTCCATCTTCCAGTAAACTGGTCAGAATTCCTTATCTGCTTTTCTTTTACAAACATCTGGTGTCTGTTTTGTTTCTAAATAACACATTTCACTCATTTATATCTTCTTCAATGGCCAGATTCCTGTTGGCACAGATCCATGCATACAACACTAATGACATCATCAGCTATAGCCTTTTATCTTTAATTAAATGTTGCCTATCCCATCTAGCTCTTCTGGTTTTGGGGCTCAATAGGGATCCTTTTCCACCAGCAGCTGACGTGATATCCAAATGACTAAAAAACCGCATTCAAATGGACTTGATTTCTCAAGTCCATTTACATGTGTGGAATATCGTCGCAGAAACATCTACCAATGTGGCAGACTCCTCACTGAATAACAAATCCAAAGATCATTACATTTACTATTGTGGGCAAGAATCCCTCAGAAGAAGTGGAGTGGCCCTTAAAGTTAGTAGAAGAGTGAGGAAAGAAGTAATAGGACATAATCTCCAAAACGGCAGAATGATCTCGGTCCAAATCCAAGGCAAACCTCTCAACCACAAAAATCTCAGTATTCTGATGCTTTGGTTAAATGTAACATTTTACATATTTTTCAATAATGAAAGTAAAGGATTAGTTTTTGTTTCCAAGTTATAACAGCAGCCAAATACTTTGGGGAGTCTTGGAGCTGGAACAAATCCCTTTTAAAAATTAACTGATCAAGTTCAATTTATTGTTGCTACGTTTGCTTTAATTCTTAATAGCAGCTTAAACGCTTGGGACAAGTTACAGCAGCATTTCATTCAGGTCTAAGTTCTCGTAAATTATTTGAGGTGAATGGCAATGTATCATTTTTTCAGTACGTGAAGATCTTTAGGGGGACACAGGCGTGATCCACTATCAGCTTGGTCTGTCACACTTGGGATTTGTATGCCAGCTATTGTATTACTAAGATCTTTCAAAAAGTTAGTTTTCAGGCTGAAGTATTCAAATAGCCTTTGAAAGCAATTCAAATAGCTTTGCCAAAGCAATAATGGTAATGAAAGCTCAGGGAAAAGGTCTTAGAAATTATGTTTTGCTTACATTAACTTTATACAGAAAGAGGGTGGAGATTGGAAATGCTTTTTGTTTATACAGGTATTATGGACTCAATAAATAAAATGCAAAGGGAAGTCTTTATGGTTTGCAAATGGTAGGCAGACTTTGGAGTAAAAAAAGGAAAAGATTTTGAGCAGTAAAAGTCTAAGTGTAGGAAAGATAAAAGAAAGGGGAGGAGGAAATAAACTACCAAAACTAGACTAGCAGAGTAGAAGCCAAGGCTGGTGCTGCCATTAGACCAGGAGTTCTCAACCTTTTAAAGCTGGGGGCCAAGTTATGCTCCCTCAGACAGTGTGCTGACCAACCCGAGCGGGCACTGTCGCCACACAGCAGCACTATACAGAGAGTCTATTTGAGGAGAGTTCAGATATCAAGTCCAAAAGGCAAGCTGAGGTCTATTTACCAATAGTCCAAGCAAGTATCTAATCCAAAGAGTGTCCAGGGGTGTTGTCGGGGTAGGCAGAGAAATCAGGGTCATGGCATGCCCATCAGGGTCTAGGCAGTCTGGAGTTGAGAAGTGTGTCAGTCTTTGCATGAGAGTTGTACTGATGCTGGCAGGCTGCAACAAGCTTGCTTATAAGCCTCCCAGCTAATCAGTATCAGCTGGAAACCTTCTTCTGTACTTGTTCTAGCTTGCCTGCATCTCAGGTGTAGTTCCTTTCTGAACCTTTCCCTGACTGAGGGCTGATCACTGTCAGAGCCAGACCCCTGATCTGACAGATCAGCTGCTGGGGGAAACAGACTTTGGCCAGGGGCAGGCTGATATCCCTGGCTCAGGACATCCTCAGGTTTGGGTGCAGGCAGAACTGGGCTGGGCATAGGGAGTGCCCCCTGATCCAGGCCATTCTCAGAGTCTGATGAGGACTGGATCACAACAGATAGCTTTGGGGGATGGATGGCCATTTTGCCCTTCCTCCATCACATGGCACTTCCAGGTGTGGTGGAGGTGGTGATGGGGCCACATGAAATGGTGCCATGGGTCACATCCAGCCCATGGGCCTCAGGTTGAGAATCTCTGCATTAGACCATGGATTGCCAATCTGTGGCTATTGATTCAAGGAGGTCACAAAGTGTTTTATGTGGAATTCTGTGGAATTCTGCTACATTGTGTTGATGAAGAGAGTTTGGGGTTGTGCTGCCATTTCCTGGCTACTATAAAAGGGGGTGGTGACTTGGAAAAGGTTGAGAAACATTGCATCAGACTGAAGGAGGCAATTGCTGCAGGAGGAAAAATGATGTTGGAGGAGAGAGCTGCGTTTCCAGTGGATTTCCACAAGCCTAGCCTGCTGTCTTGAGGTGTGAAGGAAGACATGCCTTGTTACCACTATTGAAGAAAGCTTCAAATGCCAGTACAGTTCAGTTGTGTATATGAAATGGTAGGGGTTGCCAGCTTGTTCTTTGCTTTAGGCAACAAAAAGGTCTTGGAAGATTCTGGATGGTTTGCCTGTTTCACACAGTTCCAGTTCCAGGGAAGGAACAAAACTCTTAAGCAACAGTGTGCAATTTTGTTTCCTTTCTGAAGATAATTTCATCATAATCTGTTTGTCTCTTCATTTCCTGAAAAGGGTGTTTAATTTCTCTATCTGTTGATAGTTTATTCTTAGTTCCCTCATCCATTTTCTGCCTGCCGTGCTATATTCTGCATCTTTGTATTATTCTTGTACATTCTCTGCTTCTTGCTGTGGTAAAAACAAATCAATAATTTGCTTAGATTGGTTAATGATTTTAAGGAGTTATAAATCAAAATTTTTATAATTAACAATTTGGGTTGAGAGGTTGGGTTTACCCTTTTTGTCAACTTAATGGATCTAATACCTTTAAAAATGAAAAGGTTATTTGATTCTCCTATTAGGATCTTTGTTCATAGAAATTCAGAAGAACTAGGAGTCCTATAAAATAAAAGGATAAGGAATGGGTGAAATAACAGAACAGTTGTCTCTCTCTCATACACATTCTGCCTAGGCTATAAAAGGTAAAGGTTGCCCTTGCTCGAAAGCCAGTCGTATCAGACAATGGAAGGCAAGGGGTTATTAAAGAGGAAACAGAGATTGCAGAGAGACTCAATGAATTCTTTGCTTCAGTATTCACTGAAGAAGACAGAGGCCACATGCCCAAAACAGAGCCTATCTTCGTAGGGAGGGAAACCGAAGAATTAAGCCAGATAGAAATAACCAGGGAGGAGGTCCTTGCATGTCTTGTTAAGCTAAACACTAACAAATCACCAGGACCAGATGGCATCCATCCACGAGTTCTCAGGGAACTTAAAGATGAAATTGCTGATCTCCTAGCCAAAATATATAATCTTTCCCTCAAATCAGGCTTTGTGCCTGATGACTGGAAGGTAGCGAATATAACACCAATTTTCAAAAAAGGATCCAGGGGTGATCCAGGAAATTACCGACCTGTCAGTTTGACATGTGTCCCAGGTAAAGTGATGGAAACCATCCTAAAAGATAGAATTAATAGGCACATAGAAGAGAAGGCGCTGCTAAAGGAGAGCCAACATGGCTTTTGCAAGGGCAAATCATGCCTCACTAATCTGTTGGAATTTTTTGAGAGTGTCAACAAGCATGTGGATAAGGGGGATCCAGTTGACATTGTTTATCTGGACTTTCAGAAGGCTTTTGACAAGGTCCCACACCAAAGGCTCTTGAATAAACTTACCAGTCATGGAATAAAGGGACAGGTCTTGTCCTGGATCAGCAACTGGCTAAGGGACAGGAAACAGAGGGTAGCACTAAATGGACACTTCTCCAAGTGGAGGGAAGTAAAGAGTGGGGTCCCCCAAGGTTCAGTACTGGGACCCCTGCTGTTCAACCTCTTCATAAATGATCTAGAGGTAGGAGTAAAAAGCAAGGTAGCCAAATTTGCTGACGACACTAAATTATACAGGGTAGTGAAAACTGTGAGAGATTGTGAGGAGCTCCAGAGGGATCTCTCAACACTGGGGGAGTGGGCAAAACAGTGGCAAATGAGTTTCAACATTAGTAAGTGCAGAGTGATGCATGTTGGGGCAAAGAACCCCAATTACATTTATAAACTGATGGGGTCTGAACTCTCTGCGACAAACCAGGAAAGGGACCTTGGTGTCCTGGTGGACAACTCAATGAAGGTGTCAACCCAGTGTGCCTCAGCAGTGAAAAAAGCAAACTCAATGCTAGGGATCATTAGGAAGGGTATAGAAAATAAGTCAGCAAGTGTCATTTTGCCTCTTTATAAATCTATGGTGAGGCCCCACCTGGAATACTGTGTACAGTTCTGGTCGCCATACCTCCAGAAGGATATTATGGAGCTGGAAAAAGTACAGAGGAGGGCAACCAGAATGATTCGGGGACTGGAACACCTTCCTTACCATTTGAGGCTGCAACGGTTGGGCCTTTTCACTCTTGAACGACGGCGTCTAAGAGGTGACCTGATTGAAGTTTATAAAATCATGCACGGTGTGGACAAAGTAGATAAGGAAAAACTGTTTTCCCTATCGCATAACACTAGAACTAGGGGACACTCCATGAAACTTTTGGGTACTAGTTCTCAAACAAATAAGAGAAAGTACTTTTTCACCCAGAGGATTACTGGTCTATGGAACTCCCTGCCAGAAGAAGTGGTGACAGCTGTCAGTCTTGACAGCTTTAAGAAAGGATTAGACAAGTTCATGGAGGACAAGGGTATCAATGGCTATAATTATGGCTACCTAAGGACAACCTCCGGGTTGGAGAGATAGGCAGGATATCTCTCAATGCCATTTCCAGGGAATCCTAAGCAGGTGAAGGCATCTGCTTGGGAATACCCTGAAGGAAATGGTGAGCCACTGTGTGAGACAGAATGCTGGACTGGATGGGCTGTGGCCTGTTCCAGCAAGGCTGTTCTTATGTTCTTATGTAAGGTTCAGTGCTCATCTCTGTATATAGCCAAAGAGCCAGTGCTGTCCGCGTTTGCAGACATTTCCATGGTCGTGTGGCAGGCATGACTAGACATCAAATGCATGGAATGCTGTTTACCTTCCCATAGAGATGTGAAGGCCTGGAAAAAAAGAAAAATTGGAGAGAAAAAACATTTCCCCCCTCATTTTTTCCCTGAAGCCTTTTTGTTTTCCCCCCCAAAATTGGAACAATTGAAAGAATAAAAAATATATTCTGGAATGTTTTATTTTAACATGATGAATAAAATATTTTAAGATAAGGCCGGGTCCAAATATTTTATAAATCATTTCTAAAATAATATTTATGGTATCAGATTATTTTCAATTTTTCTGAACATTTTTGTTTTTTCCTGTTTTCCCCTGAAAAAACCCAGGTTTTTAAAATGAGCTTCAAAATTTTCAGAAATGTTACATCTCTGCCTTCCCACCCAAGTGGTACCTATTTATCTACTTGCAGTTTCTTGCTTTCAAACTGCTAGGTTGGCAGGAGCTGGGACAGAGACGGGAGCTCACTCCATCATGCAGCACTCAGGTCTCGAACTGCTGACCTGCTGACCAGCTGACCTTCTAGTCATCAAGTTCAGCATCTCAACCACTAAGCCACTGCAATCCCTGATGCCCATGCTATTTGATTGTTCAATGTAGAGCTCAGGTGTCATGCTCTCCCCTGGCTGGCTCTACCATTAGGCAGAGTGACATAGCCCTCAGGCTGCAGATTTCTGCATCTGGAAAGGTCAACAAATCATTACTTATTTTGTTATTATTGGTTTTTGTGTTTATTTTATTGTTATGAGTGAGGAATGAAAATTAATTAGTTTTACCACAGTATCTGCCAAAGCAGCTCAGCTTCAGTTTCTTTCAATACTTTATACCTTGACTTGGATGGGTAAAGGATGGCAGTTGCTACTGTTTCTTAGACAGCAAACTATCTTGGACAAGCCTTGCCACCCCTTGACTAGTGCAAAAACAAAAGACAGTTTTGCTCTATGTGCCAACATGTCAACTAGAGGCAAAGATAGAATCACTGGTAGCTCTTTTCCTGTGGTGCAGGGAGGAGGGGGGGAGACAATAATTCTGCATTGGAAATTAGGTGTATTTAGTGTATGAAACTAAGACACAGGACACAGCCTCGGGCTGGGTTAACTCAGGTTTATTGCATCGTGGACAGAGGGAACATGAGGTAATGGCGGATCAATAGCTCTTTATATACAGTAGGAATACATTTGAACGTGGTGCCATGGTAGCCCATTGGCTACTGTCTGCGTGACGTCATTGTGGGTCACGCCCTTCTTGTCCAGGTGTAGGTGGTGGCGGGAAAGCTTCCCGCGCTGTTGCCTTTGATGAGTTCGGACCAAGAGAGCTTGGACGCTCGCTGCTGCCAGCTGGTGGTCATTAGCTCGCGTCCTATTACAGGGTTTATATGATACAGCTGAAGGTTACATTGTTGCTATAGGCAAGGTTACATTGGCTCAGATACATTGTAATCCATGTGGAAGGTAAAACCATTAGAACACAACATCCCTCCCCCCTAGGACGAGACAATGTCTCGAGCCCCCACTTCAACACACTCCCCCCCCTTAGGAGACAAAGTCCCTCAGCCAAGATGGCTTATTTCGAACACGCTGGGGTCTCGATGCAGGCTGCCTTTCCCCGGGTTTGCTACCTTCTCTTTGTCCCCTGGTTTCCTGCCCTGTAATTGGAGAGGGAGACTTGTTAGTGACTAGCCGCGGCTCCGCGGCGTTGTTGGGAGGTGTGCTCTTTCTCGGGGAAGAACCGGGGGCACTGGGGGCTAACGAAAAACCCCTCTTCTCGCTTGGAAGGGTGGGGGAACACTCCTGAAAACCCCCCCGGCTCGCAAAACCAAAATCAAAATTACATTCGGGGGACGCGGCGGCGGCCGCACATTCCTTTTCCCTCCCCCCGGGCTCTGATAGAACTGGGGTATCAAAGGGATATGAGTCGGGACCACCGTTTTCCCCCCCGGTTTCGGACTGCTGTCCCTCAATGTCTCCCCCTTGGGCTAAACGGGTGGGGGAGAACCCTATCGCTGAATCCTGTTGCTGCGCCCCACTAACCGGCCCTTCACTCACTCGGCGCCTCAGTTGGTCAGCGTGTCTCCTCCAGAGGAGGCCGGTGCTCGTTTCCACCCGATATGACACTGGCCCCGTCTGCTCAATTACTGTTCCCGGCACCCAGGCTGGCCCTGCGCTTGCATAGTTCCTGCAGTAAACAAGGTCGCCGGCGGCGAACCCTTTCGAGACTGCCAATCCTATGTTTTTCCCTTTGTCCTCGACCCTCGTCGGGTCCAGCCTGGACAGAAGCGTGGTCAGTTTTCGCCGCATCAAGAGTTCTGCCGGCGAGTAACCTGACGCTAAGGGGGTCACCCTATACGCTAATAAGAACTGACACACTTGGTGGTTTAGGTCCCCCGGGCCCATGCGCCGAAGCGCATCCTTTGTTGTCCTCACCAACCGTTCCACTTGGCCATTCGTGGCCGGGTGAAACGGCGCGGATGTAACATGCCGAATGGCGTTTGCTTCCATGAACGCCCCGAACTCCGAGGAGGTGAAGCAACTCGCGTTATCGCTGACTAAAGTGTCGGGTAAACCGAACGTGGAGAAGACTCTCCGTAGCTGGCTAATTGTCGTGGCGGAGGACGTGCTCTTTACTGGGATAACCTCCAGCCACTTGGAAAATGCATCCACCACCAGGAGAAACATGGTCCCTCGAAATGGGCCAGCGAAATCTACATGCACTCTGGACCACGGCCCCCTCGCTGCGTCCCATTCCCTATGCGGAAGGCGGGCCGCCTCTGGTCGGGATCCCTGGCATGCCTCACAAGTGCCGACCATGTGCTCAATGTCCGCGTCCAGCTGAGGCCACCAAAAGTAACTGCGGGCCAGCGCTTTCGAACGCACGATGCCCGGGTGGCTGACGTGCAGCAGTTTGAGCACCCTCGGCCGCATGGATGTAGGGACCACCACCCGTTGGCCCCACAGCAGGCACCCCCTTTCTAGGGACAACTCTAGCTTTTTCCGAAAGAATGGGTCGAATTCCGTGCTCGGGGATGATGCCGGCCACCCCTTTTGTACCCATGCGCTGACTTTCTCGAGCGTTCTGTCCTTGCCTGTCGCCCTAGCAATATCCGCTGGTACTATTGGGGGTGCATCTAAAACCTCGATTAGTAACACCTGGCGGTCTCTTCCTACTCTAGCCTTTTGGTCGTCCGACAAGGGCAAAGGGGATCTCGAAAGTGCATCAGCATGGCTGATCTCTTTTCCGGGCCGGTACTCCAACTCGTGTTGGTATGCGTTGAGAAAAATGGCCCATCGCAACATTCTCGGTGATAGGATCTGCGGGGTGGGCTTGCTTGCCGTAAAAATCCCTAACAGTGGCTTGTGATCCGTCACGATTTTGAACGGGCGGCCATACAAAAAATCATGAAACTTTTTGGTCCCCGCTACAATTGCCAATGCCTCCCTGTCGGTTTGTGCGTAATTTCGCTCTGCCTGGGACAGGGACCTTGAATAAAATGCAACCGGGGCTTCCCTTCCGTCATCCAACACGTGGCAAAGTACTGCCCCCACCCCCACCGGTGACGCATCACAGACTAGGACCACCGGCCGTTTGGGGTCGAAATGCGTTAGAATTGCGTCAGAGGTCAAGAGTTGCTTTAATTCTTTGAACGCCCTCTCGTGCTCGTCACCCCACACCCAAGTCTCCTCTTTTTTAAGCAACCGATGAAGCGGTTCGGCCACGGACGCCTTCCGCGGAAGGAATGTATGGTAAAAATTGAGGAGCCCCAGGAATGACTGTAGCTCGGTTTTGGATGTGGGGCGGGGGGCCTTTTTGATGGCTACTACTTTGGATTTGGATGGCTTGATACCCTCGGGTGTGATCCTGAACCCTAAGAACTCGACCTCGGTTTCGAAAAAAACACATTTGTCCTTCCTCAGTCTCAGCCCCGCTTTCTCGAACACAGTTAGCACTTTGTCCAACCTCCGTGCCAGTTCGGCCTCACTCCCCCCTGTTATTAATACGTCATCAAAATAAGGTAACACCCCCTCCAGCCCCTTCAGGAGGCGTTCCACAAGCGACTGAAAAAGGCCGGGTGCCGAGTTCACGCCGAACTGTAAACGCGACACTTGGAACGCTCCTTTATGTGTGACTATCGTTTGTGCCGCGGCCGTGGCGGGTGTTACGGGAAGCTGCTGATAGGCTTGTGCTAGGTCGAGCTTAGCGAAACACTTTCCCCCATTTAGCCTAGCCAAAAGGTGGCTGACCACCGGCACCGGATAAGCATTAGGGCGGATCGCCTTGTTAATCGTACACTTATAATCAGCGCAAATGCGCACCTCCCCGTTAGCCTTCAGAGCTGTTACAATTGGAGTTTCCCACTCCGCGGAATCAACAGGAATAAGAATTCCCTGGCCCACCAATTTGTCCAGTTCCGCCTCTATTTTGTCCTTTAGTGCGAAAGGCACTCTGCGCGGTTTGAGTCTTATCGGGCGGACCTCCGGATCTAGGTCGAAGGCTACAGGGGGTCCCTTGAATTTTCCGAGTCCTTTTTCAAAAACGGCGGGATGCGCATCGCACACCGCTTGTATTGGGTCCACCCCCACTGCATGTACTCCCCCTATAAACAGGCCTAGAGGCTGGAACCACTGTGTCCCTAGGAGGCTACAACTCCCCCCCTTGAGGACAACTAAGGGCAGCTCCGCAGAGTGTCTCTTAAACTCAACCCGAAATTTCCCGACCCCCAACACCGGAATGCTGTTCCCCTGTACATCTCGTAGCGTGGACCTCAAAGTTTTAAGTTTGGGCCGCACGTGGGGGTCGATTTTTAAAAACTCTTTCTGGGGAATTATGGAATAGGAGGACCCCGAGTCAATTTCCATCCTGATGGGGGCCCCTTGTACTAGTACCTCAACGAAATAATGGGACTGTTCCGCGGACACACTGAGCACTGGGACGTCGTCCTCGCTGCTGTCCGAGACGCGGCCCACGCCGTCCTGCTTCCTCGTGGTCTGGACGCCATCTTTGGGCCTCGCTGAACGGTCCGGCCTGGTCGGACGGTCTGGTGACTGCCTCCGGCCCTCCTTCCGTTCTCTGCATGCCTTGGCGATGTGCCCCCGACGGCCGCAGGTGTAGCATTCGGCCTTTCTAAACGGGCACCTCGCACGCTCGTGGGCCGCTCCGCAACCATCGCAGCGGCGCCCCCCTTTTCGGACCTTCTGGACCTCCTCGCCGTCGCTGCTCTCTGAGGACGACTTTGAGGCCCGTTGAGTTGCGTGCACCGACCTTTCCGCCTTGCCGGCTCTGGGACGCCACTCACGCCACTGGTGCATCTCGTCCACTCCAGCATTCGTGGACTCTGCGGCTTCTGCGGCCTCGACGACCTCTGCCAGCGTGGGTGGCGGCTCCTTATTCATCAAGCTGCGCTGCACCTCCTTGTCTTTCAGGCCACACAGCACGCCGTCCCTGAGGGCAATTTCTAGGATGCTGCCCCATTTACAGGGGGCAGCGGCTACCCTCATGGCGGCCACGAATGCCTCGACCGACTCGTCCGGCGCTTGGACTCGCCTCCAAAACGCGCTCCGAGCGGGAAACATCGCCCTCGCGGGTTGGAAGCGCTCCCGTAGCAGCTTCATGATGTCGTCCGCCTTAAATTCGCTCACCTTCTTTGGAGCGATGATGCCCACCAGCGTCCGCTTGGTTTCCGTTCCAAGCATGCGGGTGAGGATGGCCCTCTTCCTCTCCTCATCGTCTTCCTTGACTTTAAGCTCCACCAGCGCCGCATGGAAGTCCATCTCAAGCAGCTCCCAGTCTTGCGGTTTGGTGATGTTGAACCCGCTCTGTGCCCTGGCTGCTCCTTGGGAATCCATTGATCCCACCTTCGTCGCCAATTTAGTGTATGAAACTAAGACACAGGACACAGCCTCGGGCTGGGTTAACTCAGGTTTATTGCATCGTGGACAGAGGGAACATGAGGTAATGGCGGATCAATAGCTCTTTATATACAGTAGGAATACATTTGAACGTGGTGCCATGGTAGCCCATTGGCTACTGTCTGCGTGACGTCATTGTGGGTCACGCCCTTCTTGTCCAGGTGTAGGTGGTGGCGGGAAAGCTTCCCGCGCTGTTGCCTTTGATGAGTTCGGACCAAGAGAGCTTGGACGCTCGCTGCTGCCAGCTGGTGGTCATTAGCTCGCGTCCTATTACAGGGTTTATATGATACAGCTGAAGGTTACATTGTTGCTATAGGCAAGGTTACATTGGCTCAGATACATTGTAATCCATGTGGAAGGTAAAACCATTAGAACACAACAGTGTACTACTTTGTTGAGCTTGCTGTAAGCATATTTGCTTCTCAGCTCCAATGTGAAATGGATTGCATAGAACAATAGTTCCCAACGTGCACCCCATGCCCCACAGGGGGACTTCAACTCCCAGAAGCCTAAGCCAGTACATTGGCTGATCAGTGCTTTGGGGAATTGACTTATGCTTCTGGGAATTGAAGTCCAAGAACCAAAGGTTAGGAAACACAGGTATATAACAGTTTGTCTCCAGTTTCAGACCTGGTTATGGGATGGAGATGACTTTGGTCACCTTTGTGGATAATTTTTACTGGGAACTAGATTGAGCATTGTGTTCTTGTTGGTTCTGCAGGACCTCTGAAAAACCTTCAATATCATCAACCATGGTGTCTTTCTTGCTAACTCTCTGGCATAAAACTGGAAGGTGCTATTATGCAGTTGTTCCTAACTTTCCTGGAGGAGCAATCACAGGGAAGTGGACTCAGTTGCAGGAGGTCAGGGTTATAAGTGTTTTTTTCTTGTAAAATCGTATATATTGCCTTTGATATGTTTTTGCTGCTCTGAATTTTGTATATTGTATCATTGTGGACCCTACTATATTGTATTTTTGTGCTTATATTGTATTTTTGGGCTTGGGGTTGTATTGACTTTATTGTATTATTTATATCTTCTGTATTATTGTATACTTATTTTGTGATTTGTAAACCGCCTTGAGTTTCCTTAGGGCAAGGAAGGCAATATGTAAATAATAAATCGAATAGAATAGAACATGGGGCTCTAGGACTCCTGTTCAATGGCTTGGACTTTGTTTTTGAAGCACAATTCAAAGTACTGGTTTACAACCTATAAAGCCCTACATGCCTGAATCCAAGCTATCTAATTGACCATAATTTCACATTACAGTATAACTTTTCTCAGGTCTTCTAGGGAGTTACTCCTCTCAGTCCCATTATCTTTACAATTATATTTGCCAGAGAGGCTGCCCTCAGGTTAGGGAATTCTTTCCTCCATGAGACTATGCCTGCCCTCCCTTCTTTTCAGTGACAAATCGAACATAGCCTTATGCTTTCTGCCATTATATCCTTTTTGATTTGTTTTTCAAATGCCATTTCATTCTTTGATCCATTTTTAGATGATTATTTTAACCTTTCCATGTTTAATAGCTTTTTAATGGCTCATACATCTTGTTTTAAAATTTTGTTCGTTTTAATGATCTACGTGCTTCCTTGAGCCCTTTCACAGGGAGAAGGGTGGCATAAAAATGCAAGAAATAACAAATGATGATGATGATATTTAATACCAGCTTAATTTCCCAGAAGTACTGGCCTGAACTGTTCTGCTTCCCTTCCCTTCTTTTCAACAGGGAAGGGAAAAAAAATCCTTTCCTATTATAGAGGCAGCCTGGTAAGCAATTCAGAGGCTGTTGTGGGAGAAATACAGAGTGACCAGAATGCAAAAATGTGTCTTTTGGGCTACATTTCCAAGAACTGGACTACAGTTTGCCATGTCAAGGGATTTCTGGAAGTTGCAGGCTACAAACATAGGTTTTCTGAGATGGAAGAATGAGAAGGGTATCATCATCATTAATCCCATCCTCTCTCTCCCACCCCAGCTTGACAGATGGCATTGAAACAAGAAGTGCTCCTAGTTTATTCCCGTAAAATAGGTACACAGTTATGAGTGAGTTGTTAGGAAGAACTCCATTCTTTGAATGACTGCCTCAGTTGTTGCACACCTATTATTCAAAAAGCAATGGGGAAAGGAGGTGAAAAAAGCCCCAGTGCCCCTGTTTAGGGTTATATACAAATGTATTTATTTATTGTATGACAAACTTCAGTTGTCTACATTAATGCTGATAAATACAGTGAGCACAATTAACTACCTCAAGTTTCTAACTAGAGTTCCACATCTAGGTTTGAAAGCCACTGAAGGGCTTCATTTGTGGCACTATGCAAATCCTCCAATGTGCCTCTAAACATGTGTAAGAGACACTTAAATATAACATGGCCCATGGTTTGGTCTTCTTCTCCTCAGTCACACTGTGTTGTGTTCTGTAAAGTTGTGCCTTTAACAATGTACCTTTGCCATGTGTTATCAATGTAACCTTTCTGTGTGCAACATTATAACCATCAGCTGTGTCAATGTAAACCTGATAAGGGGACACGAGCTAGTGACCACCAGAGGGCAGTAGCGAGCGTCCAGCTCTCTTGGCTCATATTCACCTGGTTCAGCAGCGCGGGAAGATTCCCCGCCACCTCTTCACCTGGTCAAGAAGGGCGTGACCTCCTACGACGTCACGCAGGCAGCAACCAATAGTCTGTCGACGAGCCACATTCAAATGTATAGCCAGCTGTATATATTGAGCTACCCATCCGCCATTACCACATGTTCCTCCGGATCATCATGCAATAAACCTGTGTTAAGCCAACCCTTCGGCTGTTTCATTGTCTTTGGTCCCTTACACTAAACTGGCGACGAGGATGGGATATGGCAGCCCACGGGACCAAGACATGCACCGGTTTCGAAATCAGGAAACCGGGCGACTGGGAGATCTTCGAGATGGACTTCCAGGCTGCACTGATCGAGTCCGAAGTCACGGAAGAGGCGAAGAAAAGAGCCATCTTCACCAGAATGCTCGGACAAGAGACAAAAAGGACCTTGGTGGACCTGATTGCACCGAGGAGGGTGAGCGAATTCAAGGCCAAGGAACTCATGCAGATGCTGCGTGAGCACGTCCGGCCTGCCACGGCGATGTTTCCCGCTCGGAGTGCGTTTTGGAGGCGAGTCCAAGCGCCCGGGGAGACGGTCGGCGCGTTCGTGGCGGCCCTGCGGCTGGCGGCCGGCCCGTGCAAATGGGAGAATGCCGAAATCACCCTCCGAGATTGTGTGCTGTGCGGCCTGAACGACGCAGAAACCCAGCGCACATTAATGAACCAAGAGCCGCCTCCCACGTTGCAGGAGGTCGTCAGAGCGGCCCAGGCCGCAGAAGCTACGAAGGCCGGGGTCCAAGAACTTCAGGACTGGCGGCCAAAGGCGAGCAAAGCAGAGGCCCCGGTACAGGCGGCCCGGCGAACTTCGAGGTCGTCCACAGAGAGCAGCGACGACGAGGACGTCCAGAGGGTCCGGAAGGAGAGCCGGCGATGCGACGGCTGTGGAGCGGCCCACGACCGCGTGAAATGCCCCTTCCGGAAGGCCGAGTGCCACAACTGCGGCCGCCGCGGGCACATCGCCAAGGTGTGCAGGAAGAAGCGCGAAACCCGGAGGAGCTCCGCAGACCGTTCCACGGGACAGGACCACCCAACGAGACCCAAGGATGGCGCCCAGGCCACGCGGAAGCAGGACGGCATGGGCCGCATCGCCGACGGCAGCGAGGACGACGCCCCAGTGTTCAGCGTGTCTACTAGACACCCCCGCTACTTTGTTGAGGTACTAGTCCAAGGGGTCCCCATTAGGATGGAAATTGACTTGGGGTCCTCATATTCAATCATTTCCCAGAGGGAGTTTTTGGGAATTGCCCCCCACAAGCGACCCAAGCTCAAAGCATTGAGGTCCACACTACGGGACGTGCAAGGGAACAGTATTCCAGTGTTGGGGGTTGGAGAATTTCAGGTCAAATTCAAGGAGCACGCCACGTCCCTTCCCCTAGTCGTGCTCAAAGGAGGAGATTGCAGCCTCCTCGGGACTCAATGGTTCCAGCCCCTGGGGTTGTTTATTGGGGGGGTGCACGCCGTTGGGACTGATCCAATTCAGGAGGTGTGTGAGGCGCACCCCGAAGTTTTCAAAAAAGGACTGGGGAAATTCAAGGGGCCCCCAGTGACTTTTGACCTGGACCCGGAGGTCCGCCCAATTCGCCTTAAACCACGCAGGGTACCGTTCGCACTTAAGGACAAGATAGAGGCGGAACTGGACAAGTTGGTGGGCCAGGGGATCCTTGTGCCTGTAGATTCTGCGGAGTGGGAAACTCCAATTGTAACCGCTCTAAAGGCCAATGGGGAGGTCCGCATATGCGCCGACTACAAGTGCACCATCAACAAGGCGATCCGCCCGAATGCATATCCGGTGCCGGTAGTCAGCCATCTGCTGGCCAGGTTACACGGGGGAAAGTGTTTCGCTAAGCTCGACTTAGCACAGGCCTACCAGCAGCTCACGGTGTCCCCTGCCGCAGCTGCTGCGCAGACCATAGTCACCCATAAGGGGGCGTTCCAGGTGACACGACTCCAGTTCGGCGTAAAATCGGCACCTGGAATTTTCCAGTCACTCGTGGAACGCCTCCTGAAGGGATTGGAGGGGGTGTTGCCTTATTTTGATGACGTGTTAATAACGGGGGGGGGAATCGGGCTGAACTGGCAAAAAGGTTGGGGAAGGTCCTGACGATATTCGAAAAGGCGGGGCTGAGGTTGCGAAAGGACAAATGCGTCTTCTTCGCAACCGAGGTTGAGTTCCTAGGGTTTTGTGTGACTCCTGAGGGTATAAAACCATCCATGTCCAAAGTGGCAGCCATTAAGAAAGCCCCCCGCCCCACCTCCAAGCCCGAGTTGCAGTCGTTCCTAGGGCTGCTCAACTTTTACCACTCCTTCCTCCCCCGAAAGGCAGCGGTGGCTGAGCCGCTACACAAACTGCTAAAGAAAGACCAGGCATGGAAGTGGGGCGCTGACCAAGAAAGGGCATTTGACGAGCTGAGAAGCCTCCTGGCGTCCGACGCTATACTGACCCATTTCAACCCCAAACGCCCAGTAGTTCTGATCTGTGATGCATCTCCAGTGGGGGTGGGGGCAGTGCTGTGCCACGTGTTGGAAAACGGAAGGGAGGCCCCGATAGCGTTTTACTCCAGGTCCCTGTCCCAAGCAGAGAGAAACTACGCACAGACGGACAGGGAGGCATTAGCAATAGTCGCGGGGACGAAAAAATTTCACAATTTTCTGTACGGCCGCCCCTTCACCATTGTAACAGACCACAAGCCCCTGCCTGGCATTTTTACCGCTGATAAGCCCACCCCACAGATCCTGTCTCCGAGGATGCTCACTAAACACTGGGAAGACGATTTCCATCTCCAAGTGAACAGAGTGGCTCCGCATCTACCACAGCCTGTCCTCACTCTGTTCAGCATCCTCCACTACCATCTGGGAAGGGAAAATCTGGCTGGCCACTTGCAGGGGTTCTTGATTATGTGGTGGTGGGGAATTGGGGGTAGATGTTGCCAGCATTCCATTCAGGCATCTGTGATATTGAAACGGTTATTCTGTAAATTAATTGCAGTGTGCTAAGCAGGGCAATGTGACATAGTCACAGCTAAGTCTACATATCAGAATAAGATGAGACCGAACTGTCACAAGCAATCTCCTGGTCGAAAGCTACGTAGAAGAAGAAGATATACATACAAATGTGCATATCCTTTTTTAGAACATGCCATTCTAAAAAAAACCACAAAAAACATGTCTGCACCTATTCAAATTCAATAGTGCAGATCCATGGGCTGTATAAGGGGCCATTTAACAATTATGTAATCCTCGAGGGGTGTGTGTGTCTGTCATCTGAATTACAGAAAATTATGTGCGGGTAGGGGGTCAGGTCAAAAATTACGTAATCTATTTGGAGCTGTTCTGGTTTCAAAACATGGCACTTTTTTAGGTTTAAAAATGATCTTTAGGAATTTTGATCCGATTTGAGATTAATGAATCCTCACTGATACATTCTGCATTAGGCACCAATAGTGAAAAGCTCTAAAAATTATGTAATTTTAAAGGGAGGGGCTTCGAAGTGAAAAATACAGTCCAATAACATGGGGGGGTGGAGGGGGTAAATTTTCCACAAAAATGGATCACGTAATTGTTGAATGGCCCCAGGCACATTTCTATCATCTTTAACACTGTGGCACTTGTGTCAGGAAAGCGGGATAAAAATTAAACTTTATTATTATTATTATTATATCCATCCTCCATCACTGCCTTGGTGCTCATCCAAAGCTTGTTTAAAAGTTATTGTTATTTGGCCTGTCCCCATTTTTAGAATTGTCTTGTACAATGTTGATTTACTCTGCTACATGATAACATAGCAGTTACCATCCACGCTCAGATAATATCTGTCTTGTTAAGTACATAAGATTTTGAGATGCAAAACAGGAACAGGAATGAAATATGACATAGAGAACCCTGCAGCCTAAGAAGTGGCTCATTAATTCAAATCATTATTTAGAATTCAGGTTACACATTTGCTACTTTTTTTGCCCCTTTGCCCTCTTAAGGTTATCTAATTGCAGTGCCAAAGATGACAAGTGGCAGAATTTACTCATCAAAATTTAGTGTAGCAACACAATCTACTCAGCCCATACGAACCAATCAGTTCAGCAGGACTTCTTCCTAGGCAATATCATACAATGCAAGCGCGGCGCCAAAATGGCCGCCGCACTCTTTGCGCCCCCCCACCGGACTTGGACATCCGGGTAGTTAGGGGGCGTGGCCAGCACCCTTTAAAAGGGGTGGCCACGAGGCAGCCGCACTGCCATTTTGCGAAGCGACGGAGAGGAGAAGTTTTTTCCCCACTTGCTCCGTCGCTCTTCCCTTTAGCCGGGAAGCCTTTTTCGGCAGCAGTTTTTCTTCCCTTTCTTCGGCTTCCCAGCACTTCGCAGCAATGCCTTCCAGGAAGAAGGCGATTGGGAACGCGGTTCGTTCTCGTGGAGGCGCCAGCCGGGTCGGAGGACCGTGACTGCACCCCCTCAACAGCCCCCCTTTCTGGGGGCGCCCGCCGGGACCGGCGGGATGGGGACGGTTGCTCCCTGGCCTGAGGCTGGGCAGCCTCAGCCTGGCCCTGCAGGGGATTCGGCCCCCGGCCCGCAATCAGCGGCCACCGGCTCAGGCCTGGCGCATAGCCAGGCTGGGCCTTCGGGCCTGGGCGTTCGGCTTCCAGCGGTGGGCTTCAATCAAGGGGGTTGGTTGGGTTCCCTTCCCTGGTAGGGCTTGCCCCCGGCCCCGCAGGGGCCGGTTGTTGGCGCATGGCCATATTCGGGCCCTGGGGTCCAGAGACCTGGCCCGGCACCAGCGACCGGTGGGCCGGCCGGCCCACCCATTAGTGTTGGGGGCTATGTGAATGTGGATGCCCTACTGGCCCGTGTAGCGGCCCTGGAGGCGTCTTTAAGGGTAGTTAATCCACCCGGGGCACCTTTTGGTTTACAGGTCAACCCAGCACTTACCGGTACCCGGCAGGCGGCCGCCGGGGTCGAGCTGCCTGAGGCAAACAGGTCGGCGTCAGCCGCGGCCTCGCAGCTCCCCACGCAGCTGATGCCACCAGCAGGTAGTGGTCAGGTCCCATCTTTGAGCTCGGTTGCGGTCGCGAGCTCTGACGCCCGCAGTGGGCCGGAACCCCCGGTGGGGGCGGCCCATGGGGGTGCAACTTGTGAGTATACGGTCCAATCTAGTGCACCCACGACACAACCCACAATGGGGGAAGGCTTGCAGTGGCCGTGGCCTCGCCTGGCTGGGGCGGCGGGTCAGCCGCCGCCGGCCCATCTGGGAACGGCCCCTCCACTCCAGGGCCCCTCTTGGGGCGGGGTACCCGGTCCCGCGGGGAACTTACTGGGGGTGGTGGGGCTGGGCCAGGCTCCTTTCATGGTGCCCAGTACTGCCCATGTTCTGGTGTCGGCCTTGCCGACGGCAGGTTATTCGTTACCCCTCAGGGACCACCTGGCCCAGGCCACCAAGGAAAACATATGGCGGGGGGAGTACGTGGACATTTTCTCCCTCCTGAATAGAGAACCCACCAAGGAGGAGAGGGAGGGGCAGGATGAGAAGGACAAGGAGCAGTCCCGTCGACGTAAGCCGCCACGCACATGGGCCAACTGGTTACCCGCGTATCTTATATACATGGCGGTGTATCTCAGGGCCCGGCCTGACCTGGCAATTCCGATGGTCCAGTATTTCGACAACATATACCGGGCGATGGTTGATTTCCCTGGCCCGTCGTGGTTGGCTTACGACGAGGAATTCCGTATGAGGGTGCCCCTACACCCTGAGATGAGGTGGGATGAGCCCTGCCAGAAGCTGTGGCTTCTGTACATGACCCCCACGCGCCCAGCGCCAGGGGAGAGGTACCATTGTGGACATGCGGTCCAGCGAGCTGCTCCAGCCCAGGCACCCCGCCAGGTGGCGGGGCAGGGGGTTCCAGCCCACCTGCTGTGCTGTAGCTTCTCGGCCAATGGTGCGTGTAACAGGAAGCAGTGCCGATACAGGCACGAGTGTCCCTCTTGTTCTGGCCCCCATGCCGCCTCCGCGTGTCCTAAGGCGGGCGGACTTCAGGGCAGAGGTAGAGGTGGACAGGGGGCCGGCAGAACTGCCGTGGAGGGAGCTGGTCAGGCAAAAGGCCCCCTCCCCAATTAACGTGGACATGTTGGAGCGTTGGCTCACGATGTACCCAAGGAGGGCAGACGCAGCTTACCTGCTTGAGGGTTTCCAGCAGGGGTTTCATATTCCTTTCGCGGGGGTCAGGTCCCCTCAAGATGCACCCAACCTCTTATCACTCAGGGGAAGGGAGGAGGTGGCTGCCAGCAGCATTGCTAAGGAGGTTGCGGCTGGCAGGGTTGCCGGCCCTTTCCCTCTCCCGCCATTCCCCAACCTCAAGGTCTCTCCTTTGGGGTTGGTGCCCAAGAAGTCGCCGGGGGAGTTCCGTTTGATACACCACTTGTCTTACCCGGCTGGCCGTTCGGTCAATGATGCTATCCCTGATGACCTTTGTTCGGTCAGGTATACATCTTTTGACCAGGCCCTGCGCATGGTGCGCTCATGTGGCCCGGGTGCACTACTCGCTAAGTGCGACATAAAGTCCGCGTTCCGTCTCCTGCCAGTGCACCCGGGCGACTTTGAGTTGCTGGGTTTCAAGTTTTGGGGTGAATTTTATTTTGACAAAGCCATGCCTTTTGGCTGCTCAATTTCCTGCTTGGCGTTTGAGCGCTTCAGCACCTTCCTCCAATGGGCCTTTGTTCGCAGGTCAGGGTCCCGGTCTGTAGCGCACTACATTGATGATTTTTTATTCGGGGGTGAACGGGGCTGGGGCACGTGCACACGTCTCCTGAACACATTTCAGACGCTAATGAAGGAACTCGGCGTCCCTTTAGCGCCCGAAAAGACCGAGGGCCCTTCAACCAAGCTCACATTCCTGGGGGTTGAGATTGACACGGTTGTGCAGGCATCCAGGTTACCTGCTGACAAGGTTTCACGGATCGTTGCACTCATTTCGGACTTGCTGGCAAAACGCAAGGTGTCTCTTCGGGAGTTACAGGTGTTACATGGCCACCTTAATTTCGCTTGCAGGGTTGTTGCGCCGGGCAGAGCTTTTGCTCGATGCTTGTGCGATGCCATGACTGGCTTGACCAGGCCCCACCACAGGGTTCGACTGAACAAGGGCATGAGGGATGACATGCTCATTTGGCTCCAGTTCCTGAGGGGATTCAATGGGGTGTCCTTTTGGAGGTCCGACCTTTTGGTTTCCCCTCGTTTTCAGGTTCAGTCGGATGCATCAGGGTCCCTGGGTTATGGGATTTACTTCGAAGGGAAGTGGGCCTACGGCAAATGGCCGCCACACTGGTGGGGCATGGGTCGATTGCGAGATCTCACGTACCTGGAGTTTTTTCCTATTCTGGGAGCTTTGATGCTATGGGGCGAGGAGTGGGCTAATTCGGTTGTCCATTTCTGGTGTGACAATGCGGCGGTGGTCCACATTGTCAACTCACAGACGTCAAAATCTCCCAGGGTCATGGAACTGGTTCGCCAGTTCGTGTTGCGCAGCCTACGCCTCAATGTGCTTTTCAGGGCTCGACATGTTCCAGGTATTAATAACGATATTGCTGACGCTTTGTCCTGCCTGCAGATCCCCCGGTTCCGTGCCTTGGCCCCGGACGCAGAGGAATTTCCCTCGCCGCTCCCGGACGAGATATGGACACTTGGCAAGGAGAGGTGAACCGGGCGATCGGCATGTCGCTCGCCCCCCGCACGCGTAAGGCGTATTTACCATGCATTCAGTTCATTCAGGGCCTTTTGTGCCCAATCACGGCTGCTGGAAAGCTGGCCCATCCCAGTGGCTCATGTCCTCCAATTTATGGTTTCTTACATGCTCAGGGCTTGGTCCCCCGCACCATAGCATCCAGGCTGTCAGCGCTGGCATTCATGGCCAAGGTGGGTGGGTTTGCTGACAGCACAACTGATTTTCGCATACGACATGTTTTGGAAGGGTGGGTGCGGGAACGTGGGCGCAGCCCGGATGACCGCCACCCTATTTCCCCTGGGGTCCTTACCCAACTGGCACGGGGTTGGCATGACCTGTGTTTCGACAGGTATGAGGCAACCCTGTTTCATGCGGCTACTACGGTGGCATTTTTTGGAGCGCTCCGCATCAGTGAGCTGGTGCTACTGTCTAAGGCGGATGCGAGTCATAGGGCACTGGAACTCGAAGATGTCTATGTTTCCGATGATTGGGCTCAGCTGAGGATATGCTCCTCTAAGGTTGATCAGCACGGTGTAGGCAGTGGTGTAAGACTGCTACGATGTTCCATGGCTGACATCTGTCCGGTTGGTGCCCTACAGGAGTTCCTTGCACTACGTGGTACGCACCCTGGCCCGTTTTTCTGTCACCAAGATGGGTCTCCCCTTACTAAATTTCAATTTTGGAAGGTGACCGGTAAGGCACTAGCCAGTGTTGGCCTCCCTGGGGCTCGTTACGGCACCCATTCATTTAGGATAGGAGCGGCTTCCACCGCAGCGGCGTTTGGGTACTCAGGGGCCAAGATATGCAACATGGGACAGTGGGGATCACGATGTTTTCAGTTGTATGTTCGCCCTTTTCAACAGTGAGTACCAGTTCAGTCACGGCCCTGTTTCCTTTTTTCCTTCACAGACCCTGGGTGTCGTCTTGCACCGGTGACAGTATGGCTGGTGGGCCACAGCTATGTGCACAGGGCAGCGCAGTTTGCTGTGGTGACAGAGTGGGGACCCCGACTGGGACTAGGTGCATCCGCAAGTCTCAGGTGGTACGGTAAGCACGGAATGTTATGGCGGGAACTGTTGCCATTCCTTTTCTCCATCAGGGATGCTGACCCGCCTGATGTCCTGATTATACACCTCGGGGGTAATGATTTGGGACAGGTCACGGGCCTATCGCTGAAGCATGCGATTTGCGGTGACCTGGCCTACCTGCATTATGTGTGGCCCGCCACAACCCTGATTTGGTCGGACATGGTACCGCGGCACACTTACAGGGGAGGGTTTAACCTCCAAGCCCTTGATCGGGCACGGCGTCTGGTGAACAGGGCTATTGCCCGGTTCCTTAGGGACAAGGGTTGGGGGCGCGTCATAAGACACCCCACCATCAGTCTCCAAAATTATGAGTTGTACACAGGGGATGGGGTCCATCTGTCGCCGGGAGGTATGAGCCTCTTGTTAGGAGATTGGCGAGCAGTCCTGTTGACCGAGCTGACGGTCTGGGGGGGGCGGTGAGCCTTTATTGAAGCCTCCCCGTGTGGCGGGTAGCACTGGTAAGATAAAAATTTATGAGCCACAGGTATCCGGCAGGTTCGCAATTGACTGGACAACACTAGACAGGCACAAGTTGGTTAACGTTGTCTGGTCAACGATGAACCAGGCAATGGGGTGATGGCATGAGCTGGGCAGCAGGCATCACCCCGTTATTTTACGGATATGCGTCAGAGGGTGGGGTCACTAGTTAGATTATTGACTACGGTCAACAATTTGTTTGTTGTCAACAAACAAATTGATACAAATGGATACATTGTAACCAATTGCCGTTGGCAATTTTGGGTGGAACCTTACCAGTGTTACTTCGGCCTGCTTGCCTTAAGAATTATAATTGGTTGAATACCAATAGAAATTTATAATTCGGACTAGGGCATGAATCAATAAATGTGGCCCAATGCCGTTATCCACTTTTACCAGTGTCTGAGTCCTTTATTGGGGGGTGCGCCTGCAATATACTCTTGAGTGGCCATATCTTTAAGCATCCAGTATATGAAAATCAATTGATGAAATTGTTTGGCATGCAAGACTAAACCGAGTTAGTTACAGGCATAATTGTTCCATGCATCAGCTAGGAACCTTTTTGCAAAGAATGTTTACAAGAACTATTTAAAAAGAGAAGAAAATAGTGTTCACAAAGGGTCAGAATTGGCTGTGCGACTGAACGATGATGACAACAACAACAACAAAATAGTGAAGCCTTTGCTATGTAAAAAAAAACCCAGACAATATATTTATAGTCCAAGGCAGTGATAGAGGATGCATATCCACAGTGTTAAAGAGGATAGAAATGTGCTGATGTAGTCCACGGTTCTGCACTGTTAAATGTGAATGACTGCAGACATAGATATTTTTTAAAGAAAGAACTAATGCAGACAAAATCCCACAGTCAGCATTGTTATGGGGCATGGAGTTGCAGTCCAAAACCCTAATATTTCCCATCTTTAAATGAGATCTCACAGGAAAACTCACTTTCTATAACCAGACTAAGCATATCCTAATCCAAGAAGGGGCTGTGGTAGTTTAGTGATTAAAATACTGAGTTTGATGGCTGGAAGGCTGGTAGGTCAGCAGTTCGAGACATGAGTGCTGTGTGATGGAGTGAGATCCCATCATCTGTCACAGCTCCTGGCAACCTAGAGTTCGAGAGCAAGAAATTGGAAGTAGATAAGTAGGTACCACTTTGGTAGGAAAGGTAGCAGCATCCCGTGCACTCTGGCATCCAGTCATATCTTCCATATGACCATGGAAACGTCTGCAGATGCAGATAGCACTGGATCATTGGATTTAAATGGAGATGGGTACAAATCCCTAGAGTCGAACATGACTGGCTTTCGAGCAAGGGTGACCTAATCCAGGAAGTGTTGGTTTTTAGGAGGAGGAAATAGGTCAGTTTTGTTTTCTTGTGCATTCAAATTTTTCAAATCTTAAATTCTTCCTGGCCAAAAAAGAAGAGAGAAATGTGTGGATGCATGTAAATGTTTAAAAGAAACTGAAATGACATTCTCACCTGGTTGCAGCTCAAGATAAGGAGGAAGACTTTAATACTCTAGAACAGTGATGGGCAATCTTGGCCCTCCAGCAGTTCTTGAACTTCAATTCCCAGAAGCCCAAGTCAACACACCAGCTGGTCAGGGTTTCTGGGAATTGAAGTTCAAGAACAGCTCCCCACTCCAGCCTGAGGGACCCAAAGGTTCTCCGGGGCAAAAGGGATCCTTAGCAAGCATCACAACATAAAAGAGAGAAATAGGAAGGTTTAAGTTAAAATAAAAAATAAAGTAAACATTAACATTAGCATCATCAAATGATAACATCATCACCATGTACAGCAGTCATAGTTATGTCACCTGGATTTCAGCCACTAGATCTTTATTATGAGGTGGCGGATATTTCTTTGTTTTGCAAAGTTGACTTGGGCTTCTGGGAATTGAAGTTCAAGAACAGCTGGAGGGCCAAGACTGCCCATCACTGGTCTAGACCAAAAGCAGGTGATTAAAGCCACTTATAATTGCCCAGATGGCAGGTAGGGTTGACCCTATCTTCAGCAGAATGTGGGAAAGATATATATTACTCTTGCTCCTGAAGACCTCTCCAGTACATCATTTCAGAGCAAAATGAGAAGAGAGGTCAATGATCAGGAATGATGTATAGTTTTCTCCACAAGGTATGGAAAGACAGACATGTCTGGCCAGTCATCCTGCTACAGTAATGGAGTAGACCATACAGCCAGTGCCCCAACGCCAAGTGTTGGGTGGCAGTAAATAACCTGACTCCCTAAAGGTGCCAACAGCTACGAGCAGATGAGCCCCTTTTGTGGGCTGATGTTCCCCAAGTGGAGGAAATGCCACTGGAAACCAACATACAGTATTGGGCCCAATTGCAAAATGAGTGGAAGAGGAACCACTTCACTATTCTGATTCCCAACAGTCATGGAGGCAGAAGAAGCCATGCCAGATGGACTGGATGTGAAAGTGCACCTTGTCAATATCCTCAAGGCAGTGGCAGTCCATTACAATCCCAGTGTTAAATCCTGCATGTCTCACTTCATACATGCCTTAGGAGATGGCTCTGTGATCACAGTTTATAAGTCACTTCATGGCAAGCTGGGATCCACCTTAAATAAATTCACACCAATGGCATTTTTCCTGAAAATGATTTCCAGGAGAGAAAAAAATTTATACTTGGATATGAGTAGAAGATGATGATGATTATGACAATGATGATGATGGAAAGATGAAGGCATTACTTATGCCTGAATTATATACAGTGAGAAGGGGGAGGTGCCTAGAGGTTCATGCACCTCTGTAGGCTTCTTTTTCTTCTGTGTCTAGGGCAGTAATGAAGCTGCCAAAATGAAGCTACCTTTTGGTGAATTCATTCTGTGGTGACTTTCACCTGACCTAGTGTGAGAAAGATTAGCCAGCAAAACAAGGTTGCTATTGCTTGGGGTACACCTGATTGTGGTTGAAAAATACCACAATCTTCTAGGAGGCTCTTTCTGTGTAGCCCCACCTCCTGTGGGTTGCTCAAGCCATATTTGCAGAGGGACGAAAGTCTTGGAGAGGATGTCTATGAGACCTCTCAGAAGAAAAAGCCTTCCAGAACCATCTGTTCCAGCTGGAGCCCCTTAAACAAAGGGAGTTGAACAAGGCCAAGGAGATTGATATAAAAGGACAAACAAAGGCCAATTGAGTAGAGGATGGAGGTGTTTTTTTTTGCTTTTATTTAAAAAAAAATACCAACAGAGGAAGAAGCAGGGATGTTGAAAGATGCTATTGCTGATTAGGGCACCTTCTGCACCACAGGAAAAGAGCTGCCATCATTTGTCTGATGAGGCTCTTAAAATAGTGGAGGAAAGAAAGAATGCAAAAGGCAAAGGCAAAAGAGAAAAATTCAATCAATTGAATACAGATTTTCAAAGAAAAGCAAGGAGAGATAAGGAAACCTGAAATGAACAGTTCAAAGCAATAGAGGTGTTGTGTTCTAACAATGTAACCTTCAGCTGATCACTATAAACCCTGTAATAGGACGCGAGCTAATGACCACCAGCTGGCAGCAGCGAGCGTCCAAGCTCTCTTGGTTCAAACCCATCAAAGGCCACAGCGCGGGAAGTTTCCCGCCGCTACCTACACCTGGACAAGAAGGGCGTGACCAGCCATGACGTCACGCGGGCAGTAGCCAATGGGCTATCGTGGAGCCACATTCAAATACGTTACTACCATATATATAGAGCTGTTCGTCCGCCATTACCTCATGTTCCCTCTGTCCACCATGCAATAAACCTGAGTTAACCCAGCCCTTGGCTGTTTCCTGTGTCTTGACTCTCATACACTAAATTGGCGACGAAGGTGGGATTATGGATCCCCAAGGAGCCAGGGCACAGAGCGGGTTCAACATTACCAAACCGCAAGACTGGGAGCTTTTTGAGATGGACTTCCAGGCGGCACTGGTGGAACTCAAAGTCAAAGAAGACGACGAGGAAAGGAAGAGGGCCATCCTCACCCGCATGCTTGGGATGGAGACCAAGCGAACGCTGGTGGGCATTATTGCACCGAAGAAGATGGGTGAGTTCAAAGCCGATGACATCATGAAACTGCTGCGTGAGCGTTTCCGACCCTCGAGGGCAATGTTTCCCGCTCGGAGCGCGTTTTGGAGGCGAGTTCAAGCGCCGGACGAGTCGGTAGAAGCCTTCGTAACAGCTATGAGAGTAGCCGCCACCCCCTGCAGATGGGACCACTTTCTAGAGATGGCCCTCAGGGACGGAGTTCTGTGTGGCCTGAAGGACAAGGAAGTGCAGCGCAGCCTGATGAACAAGGAGCCACCACCCACACTGACAGAGGTTGTAGAGGCCGCGGAAGCCGCGGAATCCACGAATGCTGGAGTAGATGAGATGCACAAGTGGCGTGAGTGGCGTCCGAGGGCCGGCAAAGCGGAAAACTCGTTGCACGGAAAGTCCGGACAGTCGGTGCACGCAACCCGACGGACCTCGAAGTCGTCTTCGGAAAGCAGCGACGGCGAGGAGGTCCAGAAGGTCCGAAGGGGAGGGCGCCGTTGCGATGGTTGCGGAGCGGCCCATGAGCGCGTGAGGTGCCCATTCAGAAAAACCGAGTGCTACAACTGCGGCCGTCGGGGGCACATCGCCAAGGCGTGCAGGAAAGGGAAAGAGGGCCGGAGACAGTCACAAGACCGTTCGGCCAGACCGGACCGTCCAGCGAGGTCCAAAGATGGTGCCCGGACCACGAGGAAGCAGGACGGCGTGGGCCGCATCTCGGACGACAGCGAGGGCGACGCTCCTGTGTTCAGCGTGTCTGCGGGACAGCCCCATTACTTCGTTGAGGTACTAGTACAAGGGACCCCTATTAGGATGGAAGTTGACTCGGGGTCCTCCTATTCTATAATTCCCCAGAGAGAGTTCTTGAAAATCGACCCCCACGTGCGGCCCAAACTTAAAGCGTTGAGGGCCACACTACGGGACGTACAGGGGAACAGCATTCCAGTGTTGGGGGTCGGGACATTCCGGGTTCGTTTTAAGAGACATTCTGCGGAACTTCCCCTAGTGGTGCTAAAAGGGGGGAGTTGTAGCCTCCTCGGGACGCAATGGTTTCAGCCTTTAGGTTTGTTCATAGGGGGGGTGCATGCCGTAGGCGTGGACCCAATACAAGCGGTGTGCGACGCACACCCCACCGTTTTTAAAAGTGGACTGGGAAAGTTCAAGGGACCCCCTGTAGCCTTCGACCTAGACCCGGAGGTCCGCCCGATAAGACTCAAACCGCGCAGGGTGCCGTTCGCACTAAAGGACAAAATAGAGGCGGAACTGGACAAACTGGTGGGTCAGGGGATTCTTGTTCCTGTGGATTCCGCGGAGTGGGAGACTCCAATTGTAACAGCTCTGAAGGCTAACGGGGAGGTGCGCATTTGCGCTGATTATAAGTGTACAATTAACAAGGCGATCCGCCCTAATGCATACCCGGTGCCAGTGGTCAGCCACCTCCTGGCCAGGCTGAATGGGGGAAAGTGTTTCGCTAAGCTCGATTTAGCGCAGGCCTACCAGCAACTCCCCGTAACCCCCGCCACAGCGGCGGCACAAACAATAGTTACACATAAGGGGGCGTTCCAGGTGTCGCGTTTACAGTTCGGCGTGAACTCGGCACCTGGCCTTTTTCAGTCGCTCGTGGAACGCCTCCTGAAGGGGCTGGAGGGGGTGTTGCCATATTTTGATGACGTGTTGATAACGGGGGGGAGTAAGGCCGAGCTGGCACATAGATTGGATAAAGTTCTGACCGTGTTCGAAAAAGCGGGGCTGCGACTGAGAAAAGACAAATGTGTATTTTTCGAAACAGAGGTTGAGGTTTTAGGGTTCCGTGTCACGCCCGAGGCAATTAGGCCGTCCAAATCTAAGGTAGCCGCCATCAAGAAAGCTCCTCGCCCCACATCCAAAACCGAACTACAGTCATTTCTGGGGCTTCTCAATTTCTACCATACCTTCCTTCCACGGAAGGCGTCTGTTGCCGAGCCGCTCCATCAGTTACTTAAAAAAGAGGAAAAATGGCTGTGGGGTGACGAGCAAGAGAGGGCGTTCACAGAGTTAAAGCAACTCCTAACATCCGAGGCAATCCTGACTCATTTCGATCCCAAACGGCCAGTAGTTTTAGTCTGCGACGCATCCCCGGTGGGTGTGGGGGCGGTGCTTTGCCACGTGTTGAACGACGGAAGGGAGGCCCCGATAGCATTTTATTCAAGGTCCCTGTCCCAAGCAGAGCGGAATTACGCACAGACCGACAGGGAGGCATTAGCGATAGTAGCGGGAACCAAAAAATTTCACGATTTTCTGTATGGTCGCCCGTTCAAGATCGTGACTGATCACAAGCCCCTGTTAGGAATCTTCACTGCAAATAAGCCCACGCCACAGATCCTGTCCCCGAGAATGCTGCGGTGGGCTATTTTTCTTAACGCATACCAACATGAGTTGGAATACCGGCCCGGGAAGGAGATCAGCCATGCAGACGCGCTCTCAAGGTCTCCGAAGGCAGGGGTAGGAAGAGACCGCCAGGTATTGCTAATAGAGGTCTTAGATTCACCCCCATTAGTACCGGCCGACATTGCCAAGGCAACGGGAAAGGATAGAACACTGGAGAAAGTATGCTCGTGGGTACAGAAGGGGTGGCCGGCGTCATCCCCAAGCATGGAATTCGACCCATTTTTTCGAAAACAAATAGAATTGTCATTAGAGAGGGGGTGCCTCTTGTGGGGCCAACGGGTGGTGGTTCCTACGTCCCTGCGACCGAAGGTGCTAAAGCTGCTGCACGTCAGCCACCCGGGAATCGTCCGTTCCAAGGCACTGGCCCGGAGTTATTTCTGGTGGCCCCAGCTGGACGCCGACATAGAGCATATGATTGGCACTTGTGAGGCATGTCAGGGCTCCCGACCGGAGGTAGCCCATCTCCCGCATAGGGAATGGGACGCAGCAAGGGGACCGTGGTCCAGGGTGCACGTAGATTTTGCTGGCCCGTTCCGAGGAACCATTTTTCTCCTGGTAGTGGATGCGTACTCAAAGTGGCTGGAGGTCATTCCGGTAAAGAGCACATCCTCCGCCACGACCATTGGCCAGCTGAGGAGGGTCTTTTCCACGTTCGGTTTACCCGACACTCTGGTCAGCGATAACGCTAGCTGTTTCACGTCCGCTGAGTTCGCGGCATTCATGGAGGCAAATGCAATTCGGCACGTCACATCCGCGCCGTTTCACCCGGCCACGAATGGCCAAGTGGAACGGTTGGTGCGCACAACAAAAGATACGCTGCGGCGCATGGGCTCGGGGGATCTAAATCACCAAGTCTGTCAATTTCTGTTAGCGTACAGAGTGACCCCCTTAGCGTCCGGGTACTCGCCGGCTGAGCTGCTGATGCGGAGGAAACTGACCACGATCTTGTCCAGGTTAGACCCGACGAGGGTTGAGGACAAAGGGAAGAACATAGGTTTAGCAGTCTCGAAAGGTTTCGGCGTAGGCGATCCTGTACACTGCAGGAACTATGCCAACGCAGGCCCAGCCTGGGTGCCAGGGACGATAGTAGAACAGACGGGACCAGTGTCGTATCGGGTGGAAACGAACACCGGTCTCCTCTGGAGGAGGCACGCTGACCAACTGCGGCGCCGAGTGAGTGAGGGACCGATCAGTGGGGCTCAGCAACCAGATTCAGCGATAGGGTTCTCCCCCACCCGTTTAGCCCAAGGGGGAGACAGAGAAGGACACCAGTCCAAAGCCAGGGGGGAAAGCAGTGAGCCCGGCTCATATCCTTTTGACACGCCAGCTCTACCAGCTCTATCCGAGCCCGGGGAGGGGGAAAAGGAGTTTGCAGCCGCCGCTGCCGCTTCCCCCGAATTCGATTACGATTTTAATTTTGCTAGCCGGGGGGGTTTTTTGGAGTGTTCCCCCACCCATCCAAGCGAGAAGAGGGGGTTTTCGTTAGCCCCCAGTGCCCCCGGTTCTTCCCAAACAAAGCACACACCTCCCAACAAAGCCGCAGAGCCGCGGCAAGCCACTAACGAGTCATCCTCTCCGATTACAGGGCAGGAAGCCAGGGAGCAAGGAGGAGGGAGCGAAGCCGGGGCAGGGCAGCCCGCGCCGAGACCCCAGCGTGTTCGAAATAAGCCATCTTGGCTGAGAGACTTCGTCTCATCCTAGGGGGGAGGAGTGTTGTGTTCTAACAATGTAACCTTCAGCTGATCACTATAAACCCTGTAATAGGACGCGAGCTAATGACCACCAGCTGGCAGCAGCGAGCGTCCAAGCTCTCTTGGTTCAAACCCATCAAAGGCCACAGCGCGGGAAGTTTCCTGCCGCTACCTACACCTGGACAAGAAGGGCGTGACCAGCCATGACGTCACGCGGGCAGTAGCCAATGGGCTATCGTGGAGCCACATTCAAATACGTTACTACCATATATATAGAGCTGTTCGTCCGCCATTACCTCATGTTCCCTCTGTCCACCATGCAATAAACCTGAGTTAACCCAGCCCTTGGCTGTTTCCTGTGTCTTGACTCTCATACACTAAAAGAGGAAAACAACAGAAGAGGAAGGACTAGAGATCTTTTCAAAATAATTGGGGAAATGAAGGTCAGCAGGTCCTCCCTGCAAAGATGTTGGCTTGCCTCTAGAGAGGATGCTTGGATCCTTTTAGGATTGTGGGGGTATGGGAATGGCTTCTCTGGCTTGAACATAGGTTCTTTCCACAAAAAGGCAACCAGATGTGGAATTAATAGGAATTAGAGGCTCTTCCAAAATTCTGCCAGTTGCAGAGATTCAAACTAGGCACCTTGTAAAAGACAAGATGCTGGGGTGAAGAAAGAATGCAAAAGGCAAAGGCGAAAGAGAAAAAAATCAACCAGTTGAATACAGATTTTCAAAGAAAAGCAAGGAGAGATAAGGAAACCTGAAATGAACAGTGCAAAGCAATAGAGGAAAACAACAGAAGAGGGAGGACTAGAGATCTTTTCAAAAAGATTTGGGAAATCAAGGGAACGTTTAAAGCAAAAATGACTGTGATAAGGGACAAAAATGGCAGGGATTTAACGGATGCCAAACAGATTAAGAAAAGATGGCAAGAGTACACAGAAGAACTCTACAAAAAGGACCTCAACACCCCTGACAATCATGGTGATGAGAGCATTGAACTTGAGCTGGACATCCTGGAGAGTGAAGTCAGGAGGGCCCTAAAAAAGCACTGCCAACAACACAGCCAGTGGAGATGACCTCAACACCCCTGACAATCACAGTGATGAGAACTTTGAACTTGAGCCGGAAATCCTGGAGAGTGAAGTCAGGAGGGCCCTAAAAAGCACTGCCAACAACAAAGCCAGTTGAGATGATGGTATCCCAGTTGAATTATTCAAAGCCCTAAAAGATGATGGAATTAAAGTATTGCATTCCATAAGACAGAAGATATGGAAAACACAGCAATGGCCACAGGATTGGAAAAGATCAGTACAGTATATGTTCCAATCCCCAAAAAGGGCAATGCCAAAGAATGCTCAAATTATTGAAAAATTACGCTCATCCCTCATGCTAGCAAGGTCATGCTCAAGATAAAATAGGATAGGCTTCAGCAGCATGTGGATAGAGGGTAGAAGTGCAGGCTGAGTTTTGAAGAGGTAGGTGAACTAGAGAACAAAATTGCCAACATACGTTGGATCATGGAGAAAACAAAGGAATACCAGAAATAAGTCTACTTCTGTTCCATTGACTACACCACGGCCTTTGACTGTGTGGACCATGATAAAATATGGCAAGTAATTAAAGAAATGGGAATACCAAAACATCTTATAAGTTTCATGAGAAATCTGTACATGAGTCAAGAAGCAACAGTTAGGACAGGATACGGAATAATGGAGTAGTTTGGAATAGGAAAAGGAGTAAGACAAGGATCCATTTTGTCACCCATTATTTAACTTATATACAAAGCACATAATGCACAATGCAGGGCTGGATGAATCTCAAGCTGGATTTAAAATTGCCGGGAGAAACATCAACAACTTAAGATATGCAGATGATACTACCCTAATGGCAGAAAGTGAAGACCTAAAGAAGCTCTTGCTTACGTTGAAAGAAGAGAGTGCAAAAGCTGACTTGAGACTCAACATCAAGAAAACCAAGATAATGGCAACAGGCCCTATCAGTCCCTGGAAAATAGACGAGGAAGAAGTAGAAGCAGTGACAGAGTTTACATTCTTAGGATCCAAGATCACAACAGATGGTGATTGCAGCCATGAAATAAAAATGTAACTAATTCTTGGGAGGCAAGCTATCAGAAAGTTGGGGAAAATAGTTAAAAATAGAGACATCACCTTGCAAAGAAAAGTCCACATAGTCAAAGCAAATGTATTTCCTGTAGTAATGTATGATTGTGAGAGCTGGACCATAAGGAAAGCTGAGCACAGAAGAATAGACACCTTTAAAATGTGGTGCTGGAGGAGAATTTTGAGAGTCCCATGGACAGCAAAGAGAAAAATCAACCCTGACTGCTCTTTGGAAGGTCAAATATTGAAGATGAACCTAATGCAAGCGCGGCGCCAAAATGGCCGCCGCGCCCTTTGCGGCCCCCCCCATAGGACGAAGGCATCCGGGTAGTTAGGGGCGTGGCCAGCTCCCTTATAAAAGGGGTGGCCATGAGGCAGCCGAGCTGCCATTTTCCGAAGCGACGGAGCGGAGAAGTTTTTCCCTCTTACCTCCGTCGCTTTTACCTTTCCCGGGAAGCCTTTTGCTTGCTGAACTCTCTCGTTTCGGCTTCCCATCGATTGGCAGAGATGCCCTTGAAGAGGAAGGCAGCTGCGAGCGCCGCTCGTGAGGTTCCGGAGGGCCGCGGCCGCGCCTACCAAGCGGCCGCCTTCGCCGGCACCCACCGGGACCGGTGGAAGGGGGGTCTTTTTTCCCTGGCCGGAGACTGCTGGTCCACGCATGGGTCCTGTAGGGGCTGCGGCCCTCGGCCCGCAAGTGGTGGACACCGTTCCTGGTGTTGCCCATGCCGCTGGCCCTTCCTCTATAGGGGTGCAGCTCGCTCCGGGGCCTTCCAACCTTGGGGGGTGGTCCGGTCCCCTTCCCCTGGCAGGTTGCTACATCGGCCTTAACGGGCCCGGGTGTGGGGTTATGGCCCTATTCGGGCCCCGGGGTACAGGGACCTGTACCCATGCCTGCAGTAGGCGGGCCGGCCGGCCCTTTATCATTTCGACGCGTCGTCTGCTGGGCAGCGGCAGGCGACGGGACGGGTCGAGCTGCTCGAGGCGCTTGGCACGACCTCGGCCACTGCCTCGCAGCTCCCCAACCTACCCAGTGACGAGCTCTACTCGGTCGTGAGCTCCGACGCCCCCAGTGGGCTGTAACCCCCGGTGGGGGCGGCCCGCGGGGGTGCAGCGTGTGAGTATGCGGTCCAAACTAGTGCACCTACACAATGGCCATGTTGGGGGGGCTTTTCAAGGGCCTTGGCCTCGCGTGGGTGGTGCGGCGGTATAGCCGCTGACGCCCCACCCGGCGATGACAACTACCACCCAGGGCCCTGTGGTGGGGGGGTGTTTCCTACCCGAGGGGATCGTTTTGGGTGGCTGGGTTGGTCCAAGCCCCTTTGCAGATGCCCGCAGTCTCTGCGGTGCTTGTATCGGCCTTGCCGACAGCTGGGTATTCCTTACCGCTGGGTGACCATTTGGCACAGGCCACCAGAGGGTAAATTTGGCGGGGGGAGTATGCGGATTTATTCTCACTCCTAAACAGAGAGCCCACCAAGGAGGAAAGGGGGGAGCGGAAGGGGAAGGATAGTAGCAGGCACGTCGTCGCAAGCCGCCAACTACGTGGGCCAACTGGTTGCCGGCCTACCTCATAGGCATGGCGGTGTACCCTAGGGCCCGGCCGGATCTGGCATTTCCGATGGTCCAGTATTTGGACACTGTCTACCGGGCGATGGTCGATTTTCCGGGCCCATCGTGGTTGGCTTGTGATGAGGAACGCCGTAGGCGGATTTCCCCGCACCCCGAGATTAGTTGGAATGGGCCATGCCAGAGGCGGTGGCTTTCGTACGTGATGCCCACGCACCCTGTTCAGGGGGTTCCAGCCCGCCGGCTGTCCTGGACTTCCTTGCCCAATGGTTCCTACAATGGGGAGAATTGCAATTACGGACAGATGTGTTCCACATGTGTTGGCTCCCATGCGGCCCCTGCCTGTCCCAGGCCTGGAGGGATGGGGGCAGAGGGAGGGGCGGACAGGGGGCTGGCAAGACTGCCGCAGATGGATCTAGTCCCCCGAAGGGCTCCCTCCCCGATTAAGGTGGGCATGTTGGAGCGTTGGCTCACAGCGCATATGAAGGGAGGGGACGCGGGTTATCTCCTTCAGTGTTCTAAGCAGGGGTTCCTGATCCCTTTCTGGGTGATAAGTCCCCTCAGGATGCCCCCAATCCTTTATCCCTTAGGGGGAGGGAAGGGGTGGCTGCTGCCAGCTTTGACAAAAGGGGCTATGCGGGCAGGGTCGCTGGCCCTGTCCCTGCACCCCCGTCCCGGGGAGCATATTATGTCAATGATGCCGTGCCTTTTGGCTGTTCCATTTGGGCTCGGTATTTGAGCATTTCACCACTTTCCTAGAGTGGGCTTCCGTCCGCAGGTCAGGGTCCCGGTCTGTAGCCCATTCCCTGGATGGTTTTATTCGGGGCTGAACGGGGCTGGGACACGTGCACACGTCTCCTCAACGCATTCAGACGCTAATGGAGGAACTTGGTGTCCCTTTAGCGCCCGAATAGACCGAGGGCCCATCTCCACAGCTAGTATTCCTGGGGTGGAGGGTGGCACGGTAGCACAGGCTTCTAGGTTGCAGCGGGATAAGGTGTCAAGGCTAGTGGCCCTTATCTCGGACTTACTGGCCGAGCGCATGGCATCACTGAGGGAACTGCTGGTGCTACATGGTCACCCCAATTTCGCTGGCAGGGTCGTCGCAACGGCCGGGGCATTTGCTCGGCGCTTGTGCGACGCCATGGCAGGATTATCCAGGCCCCACCATAGGGTTAGACTTACCCGGGGTACCAGGGCGGACATGCTTGTCTGGCCACAGATCCAGAGGGAGTTCAACGGGGTGTCATTTTGAGGTCTGGTCTCCTGGCTCCCCCTTGCTTTCAGATACAGTCCGATGCCCCGGGATCCCTGGGTTATGGGATGTACTTCAATTGGAAGTGGGCCTATGGTGGGTGGCCACCATCCTGGGCAGGCACGGGTCGCCTGCGTGGTCTCACGTATCTGGAATGTTTCCCTATCCTGGGTGCTCTGATGCTATGGGGCAAGGAGTGGATCAACCCGGTTGGGCATTTTTGGCGTGACAATGTGGCTGTTGTCCACATCGTCAATGCTCAGACTTCCAAATCGGCCGGGGTTATTGACCTAATGCGCTAGTTTGGTTGTGCAGCCTGGGCCTCAACGTTCTCTTCAGGGTCAGGCATGTCCCAAGGGTTGATAATAATATTGCTGCTGCTTTGTCCCGCCTGCAGATCTCCCGGTTCCGTGCCTCGGCCCCGGATGCGGAGGAATTTCCCTCGCCACTCCTGGACGAGAGATGGAACGTTGGCAAGGAGGGGTGACCCGGGCGATTGGCCTGTCACTGGCGCCATGCATGAGTAAGGCGTATCACCACGCGTTTAGTTCTTTCAGACCGTTCTGTACCCAATTCGACTGCCAGGAACCTGGCCGATCCCAGTAGCCCATGCTCTGCGGTTCATGGTTTACCTGTATGCCCGGGCCTTGCACCACGCACCATAGCATCTCAGCTGTCAGGGTTGGCTTTTGTGGCCAAAGTGGGAGGTCGTGTTGACAGCACCAATGACTTCCGTGTGAGACATGTTTTGGAGGGGTGGGTGCGCGTGCGCGGGCGTTTCCCGGGCGACCGCCACCCGATTTCCCCAGGGGTTGTTTACCCAATTGGCCCGGGGCTGGCCGGGCCTCTGTTTTGATGGATGAGGCAGCCCATTTCATGCGGCTACTACGGTGGCCTTTTTGGGGGCGCTCCGCATCGGCGAGCTTGAGATGCTGAATAAGGCGGATGCAAGATTTTCCCAGGGTTTTTACCCAATTGGCCCGGGGCTGGCCTGGCCTCTGTTTTGATAAATGAGGCAGCCCAATTCATGCGGCTACAACGGTGGCCTTTTTGGAGCGCTCCGCATCAGCGAGCTTGAGATGCTGAATAAGGCGGATGCAAGATTTTCCCAGGGGTTTTTACCCAATTGGCCCGGGGCTGGCCTGGCCTCTGTTTTGATAAATGAGGCAGCCCACTTCATTCGGCTACTACGGTGGCCTTTTTGGAGCGCTCCGCAACAGCGAGCTTGAGATGCTGTATAAGGCGGATGCAAGTCGTAGGGCACTGGAACTCGAAGATGTCTGTCAGGACAATATTGGGCTCAGTTGGGGATACGCTCCCCTAAACCGAATCAACACGGCGTGGGCAGTGGAGTAGACTGCTACGATGTCCATCGACAGACATCTGTCCGGTTGGTGCCCTACAGGATTTCCGTGCACTGTGTGGCACGCACCATGGCACGTTTTTCTGTCACCGAGGTGGGTCTTCTATTACTTAATTTCAATTTGGGGGGTGCTGGGAAGGCACTAGACAGTGTTGGCCTCTCAGGGGCTCGTTGCGGCACCCATTTGTTCAGGATAGGGGCGGCTTCTGCTGCAGTTGTTTTTGTGTACTCCAGGGCTTGATTACGCCGCAGGGGAAGGTGGGGATCACAATGTTTTCAGTTTTGTCTTCGCCCTTATCAACTGTGAGTACCAGTTTTAGTCCCTGCACTGTTTCTCCCCCCCTCCCCTTTTTACTTGACAGACCCTGGGTGTCGTTTTACACCGGTGACAGTAAGCCTGGTGGGCCGTAGCCACGTGCACAGGGCAGCGCGTTACGCTGCATGGGGCAGCGCGTTACGCTGCGGCGACAGAGTGGGACCCGACTGAGACAGGGTGCATCCGCACGTCCCAGGTGCTATGGTAAGCGCGGCATGTTATGGTGGGAACTGTTGCCATCCCTTTTCTACATCAGGGATGCTGCCTCGCCCGATGTCCTGGTTGCGTACCTTGGGGGCGATGGTTGGGGCGGGTCACTGGCCTATCGCGGAAACTTGCGGTTCGCAGTGACCTGCCCTACTCACATTATGTGTGCCCTGCCACATCCCTCATGGGTCGGACACGATGCCGCGGTACGCTTACAGGGGGGCGTTCGGCCTCGGGGCTCTCGACTGAGCCGACGCTCCGTGAACGGGGCTATTGCCCGGTTCCTTTTGACAAGGGCGGGGGATGCGTCATTAGCCTCCCCGCCATCAGTCTGCAAAATTACGAGCTTTACTCAGGGGATGGGGCCCATCTGTCGCAGGGAGGTATGGACCTCTGGATTAGTGGACTGGCGAGCAGGCCTGTCGACCGAGCTGACGGTCTTGGGGGGGGGGGCGGTGAGCCTTTTTGGAAGCCTCCCCGTGTGGCGGGTATCACTGGTAAGGTAAACATTATGACCCACAGGTATCCGGCAGGTTCGCAATTGACTGGACAACAATAGACAGGCATAAGTTGGTTAAACGTTGTCCGGTCAACGACGAACTAGGCGACGGGGTGATGGCGATAGCTAGCCAGCATGCATCACCCCGTGATTACACGGATACGCGTCAGAGGGTGGGGTCATTAGTTAGATATTGACTACGGTCAACAATTTGTTTGTTGTCAACAAACAAATTGATACAAATTGATACATTGTAACCAATTGCCGTTGGCAATTTTGGGGTGGTACCTTACCAGTGTTACTTCGGCCTGCTTGCCTTAAGAATTATGATTGGTCGTTTTACCAATAGAAATTTATAATTCGGACTAGGGCATGAATCAATAAATGTGGCCCAATGCCGTTATCCACTTTTACCAGTGTCTGAGTCCGTTATTGGGGGGTGCGCCTGCAATGCAAGCGCGGCGCCAAAATGGCCGCCGCGCCCTTTGCGGGCCCCCCATAGGACGAAGGCATCCGGGTAGTTAGGGGCGTGGCCAGCTCCCTTATAAAAGGGGTGGCCATGAGGCAGCCGAGCTGCCATTTTCCGAAGCGACGGAGCGGAGAAGTTTTTCCCCTCCACCCCCTCCCTAGTTAACAGTGTGATATTTTGGTCGCTTCGGGGCCGGGTGGGAATTTTTGGCTGGGACCCACAATTGGCTCTCGGGTCCTGGTTTTTTCGCCCATCCCACACTGTTGCTATGGTTTGATATAGGGGTTTCTGTGATGCTGTTGACTTTGGTCACATGGGCGGGTATCACTGGTAAGGTAAACATTATGACCCACAGGTATCCGGCAGGTTCGCAATTGACTGGACAACAATAGACAGGCATAAGTTGGTTAAACGTTGTCCGGTCAATGACGAACTAGGCGACGGGGTGATGGCGATAGCTAGCCAGCATGCATCACCCCGTGATTACACGGATACGCGTCAGAGGGTGGGGTCATTAGTTAGATATTGACTACGGTCAACAATTTGTTTGTTGTCAACAAACAAATTGATACAAATTGATACATTGTAACCAATTGCCGTTGGCAATTTTGGGGTGGTACCTTACCAGTGTTACTTCGGCCTGCTTGCCTTAAGAATTATGATTGGTCGTTTTACCAATAGAAATTTATAATTCGGACTAGGGCATGAATCAATAAATGTGGCCCAATGCCGTTATCCACTTTTACCAGTGTCTGAGTCCGTTATTGGGGGGTGCGCCTGCAAAGTACTTTGGACATCAAATGAGAAGATACGATTTACTTGAGAAAGCCTTGATGCTGGGAAAGGTGGAGGGCAAAGAAGAAGGGGGCGGCAGAGAATGAGATGGCTAGATGGTATTGTTGATGCAATGGGTGCAGGGCTGGGCGCGTTAAGGAGGATGGTGGAGTATAAGGGGTTCTGGCATGCAATGGACCATGAAGTCGCAAAGGGTTGGACTCGACTATGTGACTGAACAACAACAAATTTTTTTGTGTAAAACATAATTTGAAGATAACTGGAGGGGGAGTGACCTTCATGCTTTGAGATATCTGGAGCTGCAAGAACCAAAAGATTGACAACATTTTCCAGGAGGGTTTTGCAGCGCCTAAAAATTGTGTTAAATAAGCCAATCACATACTTCATGTAACAGCATGTCACAGCATATATATACTGAAAACTATCATTCAACTATATTTCTGCAGGCAGCTTTGTACAATCACCTAAGAAAATCATAAAACTAATATGTGTTACTGCAATAATATTCAACAACAATTTCTGGTGCTTTTTAATCATATAAAATAATAAAATAATGCAACAGAGGCAGCATCAGTTCTGTTAAGTTATTCGTAGCAACTGCACAGCAAAGCAGGGCAGATTTTAGGCAATTTTATATCAAGTCGCCAGTTCTCCTCCTTTTTAGCCCAGCTAATAAACACATTTGAACTAGAGACTTATGAGAAAGAAAAATAACATTCAGTTACAAAATGAAGTTGAAAGATGCATGTGCTTGATGAAGTTGGTTCAGAAAGAAGTAAAGCAGGAGGGCCCAAACTATGGCCCACAGGCTGCCCTCACCACTCCCAGAAGTGGAAGTTAAATGCACCCATGCATGTGCCAAATGCTGATGTAAAGCACCCGCTGCTGTTGTAAATGCATTTACAACAGCTTCAGGTGCATTTATGGCAGCGTTTTGCACATGCATGGGCATGGATGCATTTTACTTCCAGTGGGAGCAACCATGTGACCAGCCTGCTCAACCATATGACCAGCCCAGAGCCTGAAAAGTTTGGGCACCCCTGAAGTAAAGTAAAATCTTTCTACCAGCTATGTGGCCTGGAAGATGGAGTTGTTTATGGATTCCCCATGCCCGCCTGGCATGGAAACGGCCCTTGCAGAGGCCACTTAGGTGAGAAGGCTCCCGGCGGTGGTTTCTGCGGGCAGAGAAATTAAGGGGGGTGGATTAATGATAGGGTTTGATTCACCCAATTCCTTGACCTGACCAGCGGATCTGCTGAGAGAGTGAATATCTAACTCTGTTACCCATTAGAGTAATCCCTCATCTCTGAGTCTCCGTCTTATCCCAGATGCAAACAGAGGCCATGTTTGCCCAGGTATTATCCCTAAACAATGGTGTTGTCCCATGTCTGTGTTTGCCCCAGTTAATTAACTTCCCCAAGAAGAATTCCCAATTAACCCGAGTAAACAGGTGATGTGATTTCTGTCAGATGACGGTTTTGCCACCGTTGCGCTTTTTCTCCTATATATGTTGAAGCTTTCCCTCAATAAACTACTGATCTGATCACGCTCCATATTGCCTCGTATCGTTTCTTGATCAGTCTCCTCCGGGACCTCCGGCCCTCTGCGGCCCTGATTCCTACACCTGGTGACCCCGACGTGATCTACTCGTGAGTAAGCGACCCCCGAGCAGTCTACCTCAGAGTAAGCGATCACACGGTCCGGTTCTGTGCTTGAACCGTGTCCAACCGTCCCGGAGGACGGCGCGGCAGCCCGGCCGGTAAACCAGCCGGTCGGGAAGACGGCCTGCGGTGAGGCAATCCAAGAGGCTTTCTACAGTTTGATACTGGCTTTCATGGCGGCTTGCAGGTTATGGAAAACGCGTTCCGCTCAGGGCCTGCTGTGAACCCCTGACAGCGCAGTGGCCGCCGAGGGCCCGTGGCCGCAGTCCACGCTCCGAGCTCTACCCAGAGGATCGTCGCCAGGACCTATTACTTGCCCAAAGACGCGTCAACTCGTCCCGAGGAGGAAACTTCGGAGGACCCATCGCAGGTAATATGGGGACCTGTCCTCAGCGACAGCGTCCATCCGCTAGCCAAAGAACTCGTGAGGGAGAGTTCAAAATCCTGGCCAGGGTGTTTAAGTTGCGTTTTCACAGCGGGGAGCTAGCGAGACTTTTGGTGTACCTAGGGGAACACTGCCTGCTTTACCCAGAAGTAGGTACGTTAACCCTTGCGCTCTGGGATCAGATAGGAGACTGCATTCAGCAACCCCCGAAAGCTCCGAGAGGCGTAATTCGCACATGGAGTAAATGTAGGGAGCTCTTAGCGGAGATAGAGCCAGTCTGGATAGAGGCCAAAGAACCCCCACTTCTGCCAGTCACACCAGCCGAGCCAACGGTGCCTAAGGCGCTCTATCCGTCACTCCAGTTTAGGCAGAGTAGCGTAGGGAACTTTCCCTCGGTGACAGCTGCAGATGTCGCCGACGGAATGCAAGGAATGAGGAGCGCAGGCGCTTCTCTGACAGTTCTGGGTTCCCGAGTTACCAAGAGTCCCCTTCAGTGCACAATTGAAGAGGAGATTAGGAAGGGGGAATTGCCAGCAGAAGAACTAGCTGAGCTTAGTCAGATTTGTCCAATCCGCATGGAGATGGATGCCCTTACGGGGGCCCAGCAGATAATTCACACACCAGTCCCGTATAAGCTGCTCATGGCTATACGGAAGGCCATTTCAGAGACAGGGCTCCAAAGCCGATTTACTAGGGGCACGCTTCAGCAAGTGTGTGAGAACACCATGTTCATTCCCCATGACTGGAAAGCCGTCATGCGGATGATGCTCACCCCTAGCCAATATTTAATTTGGGACAGCGAGTTTCGCCTTGAGGCTCAAACAAGGGCTGCCAGGATGGGAGGCGCAGTACTTCCTGACCAGTTATATGGTTCAGGTGCCTTCGAGCCCATCGATGCCCAGATCAACTTGCCTCTAGCCACTGTCCAGATGTCAGCCGAGGCCGCCTTTAGGGCGTTCTTTAAGGTCCCAGCCACTGGCAAAGCGGCTAAAAACTACACCGCTATTAAGCAAGGAGCCCAGGAACCATACATGGACTCCATTAATCGTTTGGAGGAGGCCATCAGTAGGCAGATTGATAATGAGCTAGCCCAACAAGAGCTCATGATCAAGTTAGCCAAGGACAATGCCAATTTAGACTGCCGTAAAATCTTGCAGTCGCTGGGCAATCGTCCCGACTTGACACTCATGGACATGATTAGAGCTTGCGCTGACGTTGGCATAGAATCCTACAAGATGGGATTGCTAGCGGCAGCGGTGCAAGGGGGTAGAAGACCTAAAGGAAAGACCCAAGGAGCGTGCCACAATTGTGGCAAGGTCGGTCACTTCGCTAGGGAGTGCCGATCCAAGGGAGGCGGACAGAAGTCCGGCCGTTCCAAGGCTCCGAACACCCTCTGTCCGAAGTGCAAGAAAGGCTACCACTGGGCCCGAGACTGCCTGAGTTCGGGAAACCGGAACACAGGCATGTCTCTGGCCCCGGTCCAAACAGAGGCTTCCCTCACTCAGAGCTCACCAGAGCTAGACTAGATCCCGGTCACACTCCAGGCACGACGAGGGCACAGGCCAGCCCCAAGGGTAGTAAAGGGTTAGACTTGACTTGTCAGGCGGACGTTACATGCAACCTGCCAGGCACGGTCTATCTGGTGGACTCCCAGTACATGGGTCTGCTGCCCGAAGGCTTCATAGGTTTAGTTTTGCCCCGTAGTGTAGCTGGAGCACGCGGAATTCTTGTAATTCCAGGAGTCGTTGACTCCAATTTTTCAGGCGTTCTCCAAGTCCAGCTTTGGACTCACCTGCCCCAAACAATTCACAAAGGAGACACCTTAGCGCAACTGATCATGGTTCCTTGTCACTCGCCAACAGAAAGCCAGGGAAGGCTCAGGGACAGCTCAGGGTCCCGGTCAGAGGACCGCTCGAGCGCCAGTGAGGCAGTACAAGGATACCAGGTCTTAGCGACAGTGGAGACCAACATTGAGTGGAAACAGCGCCCGGTTATTGAGGTATTTCTGAATAATAGATCATTCTCAGGCCTGTTAGATACCGGAGCTGATGTGAGCGTGATAAGCAGGGGCCAGTGGCCAAGGGAGTGGGCCATTGAGCCGGTCTCCGATGTGTGGGGGGTAGGCGGCATTCAGGAAGTGTTTAGGAGCCGGGAGTGGGTGACAGTCACAATCCCAAGGGCAGACGGCACAGCGGTAATTCGGCCGCACATTCTTGACGTGCACATCAACCTTTGGGGGTGAGACATTTTACAGCAGTACGGTGCTACGCTTACCTTCGGGAAATGGCGTTGCCACTTAAGTGGCTCACCGACACACCGGTTTGGGTAGAACAATGGCCAGTAGTGGGAGAGAAATTAGTCGCCCTTAAACAACTGGTTAAAGAACAGCTAGACGCAGGACATATAGAGCAGTCCACTAGCCCCTGGAATTCGCCAATTTTTGTGATAAAGAAGAAGTCGGGGAAGTGGCGACTCCTCCACGATCTCAGAGAGATCAATAAATGTATACAGCCAATGGGTCCGCTTCAATGCGGCATCCCAAATCCTAATATGATTCCCGAGGGGTGGGAGATCCTAGTCGTAGATCTCAAGGATTGCTTTTACACAATCCCCTTAGACCCCAGGGACCAGGAAAGGTTCGCCTTTACGGTGCCGGTTGTGAACCACAGCGAGCCTACGCAGCGTTACGCGTGGAGATTTTTGCCACAGGGCATGCTCAATTTGCCCACCCTGTGCCAAATTTATGTTCACAACGCACTGGCAAAGTTTTGAAGCCTTTACCCAAAAGCGTTAGTTTGTCACTTCATGGACGACATCTTGGTCGCGGTGCCGCAACTCGGCAGTGAAATGTTTTCAGACCTCCAGGCCAGCCTGGGGGAGAAAGGATTACTCATTGCCCCAGAGAAAGTGCAGAGAACCGAGCCCTTCTCATACTTGGGTCATCGGCTTCTCCGCTCTTTCGCAGCACCAGTGTTGCCTCAAATCAATTTACAGGATTCAGTCACCTTAGTGGAGTTACAGCAAGTTTTAGGGAACATTAATTGGGCCAGACCGTATTTTCGATTAGATACGGACCTTTTGAAGCTGCTCTTCTCGCTGCTAACAGTAGGTAAGCAGCCGGCAGACCGGATACAAATTCCTCGAGAAGCGCGCTTGGCTCTCGAGAAAGTCAATCAGGTTCTCAGCCAAAGGTGGGTGGACAGGATTGCTCAGGGGCCATATGCCCCAATCTTGAACTTGTACATAGTTCGGGCAGGATCCATGTTCACCGGAGCTCTAGGGATAGACTCCGAGAAGGGAGCGAGTATCGTGGAATGGGTGTACTTGCCGAACTCCCCACGGAACATCGTTCCTCCCCAAGAGTTGGTCTCCGTGGTGATTTACCGCGGAAGGCTGAGAGCTAGGGACATTTCAGGGCACGATTTGGCCAAAATTGTAGTCCCGTTCACCAAGGAACAAATCCAACAACTGATGCAGCTCGGTGACTCGCTTCCAATAGCCCTGGAAGGATTCACTGGGTGCTTGGCATACCATTTGCCAAAGGACCCCAGACTTGTCTCACTTCAGACGCAGACAATCAGCTTGTTCGAATTGCTCTCGCTGGTTCCGCTTCAGGGAGCCAGGACAGTTTTTACTGATGGTGGTCGAACATCTTAACTTGGCAGGAGGGCCAGGCTTGGCGCACGCTGGTAACTCTTCCGCAGAAGTCCACACAGCGGGCGGAGTTGGCAGCGGTGAACCTCGCCTTGCGCACCTTCGCCAAAGAGCGCCTAAACATCATTACCGATAGCCAGTATGTCAGGAACGTGCTTCACAGTCTACCGGGAGCATACATCACTCCCGCGATAGACAAGAATTTGCTTAGTCTGTTCTTAACTGCTCAATTTCATTTGCGAAACCGCACGGAGCCGCTCTATATTGCCCACATCCGAAGTCACCAAGACCTACCGGGTCCGATTTCCGTGGGCAATAGCAGAGCGGATGCGGCGGCAAAGGAAATTCAGCAACGTTCAGTGTTGGGTGTTTTCACTACGCCAATCCAGAGTCATGCATTTTTTCACCAAAATGCCAAGGCACTCGCCAGACAGTTCAATTTGCCACTTTCTCAAGCCCAAGGCATAGTTCGCTCTTGCCAGCATTGCGCAGGGGCACCGGAGGGGCCCTCGTGGGGGGTCAACCCACGAGGGACAGAGGCTAACCAAGTGTGGCAGATGGACGTCACACATGTCCCGCAGTTTGGCAGATGGCAGTTCATGCACGTCTGCATTGATACTTTTTCACAATTCGTTTGGGCAACGGCGTAGAAAGGGGAGACTGCTTCCCACGTGGAGCAGCACCTCCTTTCCTGCATCGCGGCAATGGGCAAACCACGGCAAATTAAAACCGATAACGCCCCGTCCTACAGCTCCAGGCAGCTGGCGGCCTTCATGGCCACCTGGGACATTAAGCATACTTTTGGCGTTCCTTACAATCCACAGGGGCAAGCGATTGTGGAACGGGTCAATCGGACGCTCAAGTCCTATATTGACAAACAAACAGAAAGGGGGGAGCCACCAGCCCTCCCCAAGTCACAGGCTCAGGCACAGATTGTCTGAATAAGGTATTGTTTACGTACAATCACCTTAATGTTTTTTCCGATTGCACGCTGCAGGAGAAGCACTTCCGCCACTCGGAAGCTCTCCCGCGGCCGATGGTCCGATACCGGGTGCCACTGGACCCTTCTTGGAGGGGCCCGGCGCCACTCGTAACCTGGGGAAGAGGGTATGCTGCAGTTATGTCTCCTACAGGTGTCGTTTGGATTCCAGCTCGGTGTGTCAAACCTCACTTGGAACCATATGGCGTGGACCCAGGCCGGCCCGAGTCCGATCCCGGAGATGGAGGACCTCACCCTAACCGAGAGGACCCGTCGGGAGAGAGACAACGGTCACAGATGCCAGCACCGAGGATCACCTGGGGGATGGTCAAGGCCCTTTGCCATGAGGCCCAGGATGCCATCCAGCACGAGGAGAGGGAGCCGACACCGGAGAACCTCGTGGCTGCAGTCCTTGCCCAGATTCATGCCAGCTCCATGGCGGTCACCATCATCCTGATCCTCTCCCTGCTTGCCGGGGGAGGCGTTCAGGCTACCCTGTTGAAGGCCAATGACTTGGTGCCCGGCGGAGGCCTCTCTGCCAGAATGCAGTACAACATTTGGGAAAGGTTGGCGAGCCTCGTCAACCAGTCCGATTTTTGCCTGAGACAGGACATTGGTTCTGCCTCATTCCTGAGCACCTGCCTCATCCCAGTGTGCCACTCTCCAGGCGCATACCCAAGGGATGGGGACTAGCTTGTGAAACGGATTTTCAGCCCATACAACCCAGCAGCTTCCACAGAGTACGCCCGTTGGGAGATGCGGCTGACAATGACCTTGCCGGCTGATGCAGCCACTCTCCACACTCCTCGAGTGGCGGTCAGCCCGAACTCTACCTGTGGTCGAATGACCGGCTGCTCCACAGTCGGTCGAATCTGACACCGCTGCCTCTTCGTCGGCAGTGGCAATTGGACTTGCGATAACCCAGTGAAACTTGGTTCAATGTATGCTCATGTTACGTTACCATCTGGTTGGTTCTTTACATGTAATCAGTATACCTTCAACTACATTCCTGCAAATGTGTCAGATGCTACATGTTGCATTAGTCGTTTAACACTGTTACTCCCTACTAAGGATATGGTCACCCCAAGCACAAATGTTCCCCATGTTTCAGCACCCATACGGCACACTCGCACCACCCAGTTAGACAGCTCATGTGAGAGCAGCTTTAGAGTAATGAGTCCAGCCGAATACGTCTCGTTGGTGGTCAGCATAATTGGCGTGCCAGGCTTAGCCGTCGGCAATGCTCGGAGGATCAGCCGACTGGCTTGCGGGTTGGCCAAGGCCATCAACCACACCTCCTCGGCGATCGCGCTGCTCAACCAGGAGCAGGCGGAGCTTCGCCATGCCATACTTGACAATAGAGCGGCTATAGACTACCTCTTATTGCTTCATCATTTGGGTTGCGAATCTTTTCATGGTCTGTGTTGTTTCAATCTTATGGACAACTCCTGCAAGGTACAGAATCAGCTCACGGCCCTCCACACCATAGTCGAGGGCATAAGGGAAGGTTCTGCATGGGGAACTTGGTGGAGTTCGTTGTGGAATTGGATGTGGTCGTGGATTCCATGGGGGTGGCTCCAGACGGTACTCAAGGTGGTTGTGGGGGTGGTCATACTAGGCATAGCCATCTGCTGCTTTGCACAATGTATCCCCTCACTGATCTCGAAGTGCCGCCCCAAGAAGAAACCCCGAAGCGTCATTCCCGATCAACAGCTGATGCCCCTCTTGCGCAGAGTCGCCGGTCAGGTTCTTAAGTAAAACAGAAAGGGGAGATATGGATTCCCCATGCCCGCCTGGCATGGAAACGGCCCTTGCAGAGGCCACTTAGGTGAGAAGGCTCCCGGCGGTGGTTTCTGCGGGCAGAGAAATTAAGGGGGGTGGATTAATGATAGGGTTTGATTCACCCAATTCCTTGACCTGACCAGCGGATCTGCTGAGAGAGCGAATATCTAACTCTGTTACCCATTAGAGTAATCCCTCATCTCCGAGTCTCCGTCTTATCCCAGATGCAAACAGAGGCCATGTTTGCCCCGGTATTATCCCTAAACAATGGTGTTGTCCCATGTCTGTGTTTGCCCCAGTTAATTAACTTCCCCAAGAAGAATTCCCAATTAGTTATAAAATACTAAAAATTCCTGGTGATTTAGAGACTTCAACTATTTTTCATTTGGATACAGTTTTTACTGTCATCGGATTGGACTATTATAAAGTAACAGATTTGCCAAGGCTGCAAGGAAGAATTTTTCTTTCTTTCACTCTACTCTTACTGATTTGGACATATTGGAGACTGTACATTGAACATATTCTCAAAAATAAACTTTAACATTGGACCTTAAGACAATATTATAACAAGACTTTGGGTAACAAATTGAACTATATGATTTTTGATATTTGAAAGAAAACGAATATAGTGGATGAACTTTGGAATTCAAAACATTTTTCAATTTTTTATTTTTGTTTTGATTATTATCATTCGCAAATCTGAACTATTATTGAATCATGTGATTGGGAAAGTTTGAATTTATGATTTGACCTGCTTTGAACACAAATTGGATGATTGTTTCAGGGGGATACAAATCAGGCAATCGTGACAATGATGAATTGGAATCTCAGGGAGCGGCAGGTGGTAGTTAAAAGAAAAAGAACAGCACTGGGGAGATAACAACATCAATGAATATCTTGCATCAACAACACATCCCCACTCCCCCCTTTGGAGAACAAAGACAACTTTTTTGGGGGGAAAGTGGGGAGGGTTGCAAAAAAATTTTTGTTTAATGTTATTTTGTTTCTATTTGTATTTCTGTTGTTTATGTAGGGTGAAGGGGAATTCCTGGCTAAAGGAATGCATGCCCATACGTGGATGCGGTGGATACAATTATTTTTGAGTGAATTATGAAGAACATAAAGGTGTTAACTTGGAATGTGAAAGGTACTGGCTGTCAGGTCAAACGTAGAAGATTAGAATCAGCTCTCAGGAAAGATAGGCCAGACGTAGTCTTTCTTCAGGAAATGCATCAAAAATCAAGTGACTAAAATAGAATGTTTTTAGGATGGACACAAATATATGAAAAAGCTTATGGTTCTTCTAAATCGAGAGGAGTAGCCACATTAATATCAGATAGATTGGGCTTTGATATGACTAAGAGTATAGCTGACCCGGAAGGTAGGTACCTAATTGTGCAAGGTAAAATTGATGATGAGGAAGTAACCTTGGTTAACATTTGCATACCTAATGAAGGCCAAGAGAAATTTTTGGATAAGATCTATCAAATTTTGAAGAAGGAAGGAACTATAAAGATGATTGTAGCAGGGGATTTCAATTTAGTAAGGTCAACTATAGATAGTACAAATATAATATGGGGGGCCGGGGACAATAAATTGAAAATCTTGGACAGGTGGATGAAATTGTTAGCTTTAAAGGATACATGGAGAGAAATAAAAGGTTCAGAAAGGGCATATACTTTCTTTTCTCAGGTTTATAATACCTATTCAAGGATAGATTATATATTCGTCACGGAAAATATGGTTAAAAATTTGGAAGATATAGAAACAGGGATTATTAAAGAGTCTGACCATGCAAAAGTTTTGATGGTATTAAATTTAGAAAGTACAAAGAAGAGTAAATTAAATTGGAGATATGATTCCAAGCTATATCGAGATATTGAGGTCAAGACACAAATAATTCAAAATTGGGAAGAGTATTGGTTGTGGAACGATACGGGGGAAATAGGATATAATATGCTTTGGGACACTATGAAGTAAATATTTAGAGGTGAAAGTATTATATTGGCAAATATTAAAAATAGACAATTTAAGATAAAACGTGACAAAGGTGAAAAAGAGATTAAAAAACTACAGGAGGAACATGCAAGAACTAAAGATAATAAGATTTTTGATAAGATGCAGAAATTAAGAATGGAAATAGTGGGAAAGGATATAGAAAAGGTTCAATGGGATTTAGTTTATTTAAAGAGGGAGCACTTTGAATTTGGTAATAAAAACTCAAAAATGCTGGCAAGAGCGGCAAAAGAAAAAAAGATTAAAAGGGAAATCAAAGTATTGATTAAGGATGGAATTAGATATAATAAATTAAATGATAAAATTAAGATAATTAAAGATTTTTATCAGGAATTATACATTGGGGAAAAAGATAGATGTAGGGAAATTAAGATAGTTGGAAAAACAAGTGGGTGGAATAACTCAAAAGCATAAGCTTAGAATGGAAGAATTAATAACAGAGAAATAAATAAAGGAAGTGATAGATAAATTGAAGACAGGGAAGTCCCCAGGGAAGGATGGATTACCAGCAGAGTTTTATAAAGAGTTTAAAGATATTGTAGTTCCAAGATTATTAAAACTATTTAATTATATTTTGGAGGGGGGACTAATTCCAACCTCCTGGAATCGGACAATAATTGTTTTAATACCTAAACCGGGTAAAGATCTTGAAAAAGTAGAATCATATAGGCCCATTTCTGTAATAAATCATGACACAAAATATTTACAACAATAATGGCCAAAAGACTTAATGATGTTATGAATGAATATATAAAGAAGGATCAGGCAGGTTTTTTAAAAGGAAGGCATATGGCAGACCTGACAAGGAGGGTTCTGGACCTAATTGATATTGCGACAAAAGACAGAGAAAAAGTGGGAATGGTATCTTTGGATATATTTAAGGCATTTGATTCTCTCCAATGGGTAACAATAAAGGAAACAATAATGGGTAACAATAAAGGAAATAGTTAATTCATATGGATTTGGAGATAGATTTAAGAGGGTTATAGATCAATTATATCAGCAAGGGTCTGTCAATATTAAAGTTAATGAAGGCAGTACGGATGAGGTTAAATTAGAAGCAGGAACACGACAGGGATGTCCGCAATCTCCAATACTATTTATTATGGCAATCGAGATGTTAGCAAATGCCATAAGACAGGACACTAAAATTGAAAGGATTGCAGAAAATAAGATAAGTTTATATGCGGATGATACTTTAGTAATTTTAAAACAACCTTTGAAGGCATTAGATAGGATTCAGAAACATTTAAAAGATTTTGAGGAAATGACTGGATTGAGGATAAATTGGGACAAGTCTGAAATGATTGTGTGCAATATAGATAAGGAAGAACAAAAGAAAATTAAGGATAAATATAAAATACAGGTTAGAAATAGTTTGAAATATTTGGGGATAAATATATCTTATAAGTGGGAAGATCTCAAGAGGCTTAGCTATGGAAATCAAAACAAAAAAGAAATAAAAGAAAAACATTTGCAATATAAAAAATGAAAATTGTCGTGGTTTGGTAGAGTTGCATTGTACAAGATGATGCTACTTCCAAAGTTGAACTTCTTGTTTGATACCTTGCCAATTCAATTAAAAGAAAAAGAAATTAAAGAGTTTCAAAATATGCTTTATGTTTTCTGTAATGGCGGAATTAGAGCTAGAATTAACAAAAGTTTGTGGTACTTATCTAAAAAAGAAGGTGGGTTGGGTATACCAAATCTTAAAAAATATTATAGATCTTTCCAGATTAAAAACATAGTAAAGATTTTGAGGAAGGAAAAACTTAATATGGGAGGATCTTGAGATGAAGGAATTAAATCAAATTGGTAAGGTGGTTTTTTTGGATAGAGAAAGGAATAAATTAGATGTTAAAAATAAAATGATGAAGATAACATTGAACATATGGGAAAAGGTTAAAAAAGACTTAGTCCCTGATATTTCTCCGGTTATAGAATTAGAGGATTTTTTTAAAAAAAATCCGATAAAAATAGATAGTAAAGTGAAGGAGATTTTGGTCAAAAATAATATCATCCTGTTGAAGGACTGGTTAAATGTTTGTAAGAATAACCAGAACAAAAAAATGATGCTTACTCACAGTTGAAATTGAATTGGTTTCAGATAATATTGTTAAATAAGTGGAATAGTAATTACTTGGGAAATTCACATTTGGAGACAAGACAGATTTTGAGGTAATACTACTAAGAATTAGAAAATGAGAAATGGATATAAAGGGATTGGTGAGTAAAATTTATAGAATGTTAAATAAAGAGACTAATTCGCAAGAAACTTTGAGGAAAATATGGGAGCAAGATCTTAATGTTAGCATCACAGAATTGGATTGGAAAAATAAGTGGGGGGAAAAGGATTATGAGAACAATGTCAGTCAGAGTAAAAGAACACAATTTTAAAATGCTTTGGAGATGGTACCTGACCCCAGTTAGATTACATTAGATAGATAAAAATAAAAGTCCAATGTGCTGGAGATGTCAAAATAAACTGGGAATATATGCATATATGTGGTGGAGTTGTATGGTGGTTAATGAATTTTGGGGGAGAATAGAAAATGAGATTTTTAGAATTTTGGGGGAGAATACAAAACTGGGGGCAGTTACAGCCTTGCTGACTGATACAGAAAATATAAGTTTAGGAAAGGATAAAAAAGGGTTGCTCTCAATATGTTTAACAACTGCAAGACAATGTATAGTGAGAAAGTAGAAGAGCGACTAGACATTGAAGATAGAAGATTGGTAAAGGGAAATGTAGGAGATAGTTTTAAATGATAAATTAACCTGGGAGCTGAACACAAAAAAGGGTATAGTACAAGAGAATAGATTTTGGCAAATTTTGCATTTATTTGTGGAATCCGCTGGGGTTGGTGGTGACCGAAGCAAGCCAGTACAGGAACATTATAGTTTCTGGAAACAGTGATGAATAAATGACATCACATCCTCTAGGGCAATGTACAGTCATAATGGGTGCAATAGTATTTTTGTTCAGAATACATTAAGATGGTCTAGAAAGGACAGCCAATAAATAAAATAAAGTAGATTGAAATTAGATGGGTTATTCAAACTTATCACTTTATTGATAATTAGTAGTTGGTTAAAGAGGGTATGAAATGTGGAATATTATAATCAAGGTATTTTACCAGTATCTTATTATTCCTAGTATACATGGCTATCCTATATTCTTATTCTTCCATGCTCTTCTTATTTTTGTATTGTATTTGCAATTTCTCTTTCTATAATCATTTTGTATTTTTTTTAAAAAAAACATAATAAAAATATTTTTTTAAAAAAGAATCAATTTCAGGAGAGAGTACCATGGTAGATATGGCTTTCAAGATAATCTGAATTGTTATGAATCTTTTTTCCCTCCCTTCAGTAACTGTGAGCTCTGGACAAAATCCTCCTTCTCTTTCTAGGTCCCTATGGATCAACTGTTGGTAATTTAAAGCATGCAGGAGGGAAGCACGGCACCAATATGGCTGCCGCGCTCTTTGCTGGCCCCCACCCCTGGACGCAGACATCCGGGGCTTTAGGGGGCGTGGTCATCCCTACATAAAAGGGATGGCCACAAGGCGGCTCACCGCCATTTTGAGAGCGACGGAGCAGAGAAGTTTGCTCCGCCGCTCTTTTCTCCTCAGCAGTGCCTTTTTGATAGCGACGGAGTGGGGAAGTCTGCTTCGCTGCTCTTTTGCTCGATTTTGAGTCCGGCGGAGCGGGGTAATTGGCTCCGCCGGTCTGTTTTTTGTGTCCCGCTTCGGGACGCCACCTTTGGGTGGCTATGGCCCCCAAAAAGAAGACTGAGGTGGCCGTGTGGCCATGCGCGAGGTGACGGGCTCGCCCGACCCCCCACCCTGTCCCTTCTGCCGTCTCCTCGGGCTGGAGGGCTCGTGAGGGAGCGCCAAGAGGGATTGGCGCAAGGGGATTTTCCCCCACTGACACCAATGAGGGCAATCAGGCTCCTGCCCCCCCTACCCAGTCAGAGGACTCGTGCGGGGGCTGCGGGGGCCAGCTCCCCAGGGGCTTCAGCCCCCATGGACTTTGAGGCCCCCAGCCTGGGCCCAGGATCATCGCTGGGGCCCAGCATGGGGCAGGATGGCCCAATGTGGCCTGGAGCGGGATCGCGCCCCGCCCTTGCCCCTGCACCCCATGGGCCAGATTATCTGGCCTGGCCCTACTGCGGCTGGGGGCTGGCATGCGGCCTTGCCCAGCCGCCCGTGGTTGGCCATGGCCTTGGGCACGACCCACTGCCCATTGCCGGACAGGGACTGCCCGGGGGGGGGGCGTCTGTTCCATCTGGCCCACATTATTTCGGTGGAACAGACACAGTTGATTCTTCGCTTCTGGCATGCATTGCGGCCCTAGAAGCCTCTATGGGGATTGCTCCACCACCTCAGGACCCTGGGGCAGGGCCACATCTGGCCGCTGGCCCTTTGCCTGTTGAGGCTTCACAGCGGGCCCTCAGCCGGGTAGAGCTGCTCGAGGCCATCAGGCCCATGCCTGGTGGTGCTCCACAGCTCCTTGTTGGCCGCCCCAGTGGGGCCTTCCACTGATGCCCGGTGCGACCTGGCCTGGACCTCCAACGGCTCAGAGCTCGACTTCCATCGTGAGCTCCGACGCCCACCAGAGGCCGGAACCCCTGGTGGGGGTGGCCCAGGGGGGTGCAACATGTGAGTATGGTGGTCAAATTAGCACACCATTCACACTACCACATACTACCATGGGGGTGCAGTGGCCCTGGCCTCAGCAGGCTACTCCGGCGTTGCAGCCTACTGCCCCATCCCCTCTTGCCACTTGGGGCCCTCCCTATTCACAGGGTTTGCCGGTAATGACTGCCCCATCCGTACCAGCTCCATTTTCTATTGGGCCATATGGCCCATTCTCCACTCCCTCACTTCGCTCCGTGCCGACTCCGGCCATGCCAACAGCCGGCTACTCGCTTCCCCTGGGTGACCACTTGTCTCAAGCCACCAGGGAGAAGATATGGCGGGGGGAGTATGTCGACATCTTCACCCTTCTTAACTGGGAACCAACCAAGGAGGAAAAGGAGGGGCAAGATGACAGGGACAAGGAATTGTCCCATCGTCACAAGCCCCCTCGTACGTGGGCTAACTGGCTACCAGCCTACTTGATCTATATGGCTGTTTATCTCAGGGCTTGTCCTGATTTGGCTATTCTGATGGTGCAGTATTTGGACAACATTTACTGTGCTGTCGTGGATTTCCCTGGCCCGTCATGGTTAGCCTATGATGAGGAATTCAGAATGAGAGCCACCCTTCACCCTGAGATGAAGTGGGACGAATTCTGCCAGCTCTTGTGGCTCCTTCATATGACCCCTACATGGCCAGCACCAGGTGACCGGTACCACTGCAGCCACGCGGTGCAGCGGCCTGCCACTACACAAGCTCCCCACCAGCCAGGCGGGGCAGGGGGTTCCAGTCCGCCTGCTGTGTTGGAGTTACTCCTCTAATGGAGTGTGCACCAGGCGGCAATGCAAATTCAAGCATGAGTGCCCTTCCTGTACCGGACCACACGCTGCTTCCGCATGCCCGTGGGCCGGCGGGTCATGTGGCAGGGGGAGGAGATACCAGGGGCCGGCTAGAGTGGCATCCGATGCCGCTACGCATCCAAAAGGCCCCCTCCCTAATTAACCTCAGGATGCTAGAGAGGTGGTTGCACATCTATCCTAGGAAGGATGACGCGGTCTATCTCTTAGAGGGTTTTACTTATGGCTTCCGCATCCCATTCAGGGGTGTTCGCACACCCCAGGATGCCCCAAATTTACAGTAACTCAGGGGTAAGGAGGGCATTGCTGTGGAAAAGATAGCCAAAGAAGTGAGGGAGGGTAGGGTTGCTGGCCTATTTGACAGCTCCCCATACTCAAATTTAAAAGTCTCCCCTCTCGGCTTAGTGCCTAAAAAATCCTCAGGTGAATTTCCCTTGATTCACCATCTCTCCTACCCTGCGGGCTCCTTGGTTAATGATGCTATACCGGATGACCTTTGCTCGGTCCGGTATACGTCCTTCGACCAAGCCTTGCAGATGGTCCGCTCATGCGGTCGCAGGGCGCTACTGGCAAAATGTGATATTAAATCGGCATTCCAATTGTTGCCAGTGCACCCTGATGACTTTGAGCTTTTAGGTTTTTGTTTTCAGGGTGAGTTTTATGTGAACAAAGCTATGCCCTTCGGCTGCTCCATTTCGTGCTCGGCCTTTGAACGCTTTAGCACCTTTCTTCATTCAAAGGTTGGGATCTCGGGCCGTGGCACACTACCTCGATGATTTTTTGTTCGGGGGTGAACGTGACTCGGGCACATGTGGACAGCTGCTTGCCACATTTCAGGGGCTTATGGCGGAACTTGGTGTTCCCCTTGCCCCTGAAAAGACTGAAGGCCCAGCCACCACCCTCACTTTTCTAGGCATAGACATTGACACTGTCGCACAAACGTCCAGGTTGCTGACAGAGAAGGTGACCCAGATCTCAGACGCGATTTTGGTTATGCTAGCCAAACGTAAGGTATCTCTCCACGAGTTGCAGGTGCTCCATGGGCACCTCAACTTTGCCTGTATGGTGGTAACCCCGGGTAGGGCTTTTGCCAGGTGTCTTTGTGATGCTATGGTGGGTCTCTCCAAAAAGCACCACAGGGTCCAACTTACGAGGGGTTTGCGGGCCGACCTATCGGTCTGGCTCACGTTCCTGCAGGGCTTCAATGGGATTTCCTTTTGGCGGGCCGAGCAAATTGCCACCCCCCACTTTCAAGTACAGTCGGATGCCTCGGGTTCCCTTGGCTATGGGATTTATCTTAATGCTAGGTGGGCCTATGGGAGGTGGCCTCAGGAATGGCAAGGTACTGAGCACCTACGCGATCTCACATTCCTTGAGTTTTTTCTGATTTTGGGTGCGCTTATGCTCTGGGGGGACATGTGGGCTAATTCCATAGTTCACTTTTGGTGCGACAATGCTGCTGTGGTGCATATTGTCAATGCCCAAACATCTAGGTCCCCCAGGGTTATGGCTTTGGTTAGACAGTTTGTCCTCAGGTCCCTGCGCCTTAATGTGCTCTTCAGGGCTAGACATGTGCCAGGCATTAAAAATGATATTGCTGATGCTTTATCCCACCTGCAGATTTCCCGGTTCATGCCTTGGCGCCAGACATGGAGGAACTTCCCTCTCCACTTCCGAGCGAGATGTGGACCTTTTGCGAGGAGAAGTGAACTGGACGATCGGCATGTCTTTGGCCCCGCGCACGTGTAAGGCGTATCAGCACATGTTCCTTCAATTTAGGGCATTCTGTAGGGAGGTGCAACTGCCTGACATGTGGCCGATCCCAGTTGAACATGTTTTGCAGTATATGGTGCACTTTCATGGTCAAGGTTTAGCCCCACACACCATTGCCACCAGTCTTTCTGCTTTGGCATTTATGGCTAAGGCACGGGGTTATGCTGATCACATGGGTGACTTCTGAATACGCCATGTCTTGGAGGGGTGGACACGTGAACGCGTCCGCTGCCCAGACACACATCAGCCTATTTCCCCTTTTCTGCTGGCAAGCCTTGCCAGAGGTTGGCATAGCCTTTGCTATGATTGGTATGAAGAGTCTCTTTTTCATGCAGCTACCACCATGGCTTTCTTTGGGGCTCTTAGAATCAGTGAACTGGTCCCACTTTCCAAAAGGGACATGTCCCATAGGGCACTGGAACTGGAGGATGTTTCTCTCAACCAGGAATGGGCTCAGTTGAGGATTCGCTCCTCAAAGGCTGATCAGCAAGGGAAGGGGAGTAGCGTGATGCTTCTACGATGTACATTTGCTGATATCTGTCCGGTTGGTGCCCTACATGCATTTGTGGCAGCGCGTGGTTCACACCCTGGCCTGTTGTTTTGCCACCAGGATGGGTCCCTACTTACCAAATTCGAATTCTGGAGGGTTACCGGGATGTTATTTCGCAGTTTGGGGGTCCTCGGGGCTCGTTATAGTACCCACTTATTTCAGATAGGCGCCGCATCCGCGGTTGCTGTATTTGGGTACTCAGAGCCCGACATACGTCGGATGGGCAGGTGGGGATCTGCGCGTTTCTCTCTGTACGTTCGTCCTCTCACTACATGAGTGCCTTATATGCCCTCACTTTCTTTTCTTTTCTCACAGACCCTGTGTTCTTCCGCACACCGGTGGCAGTGTGGCTGGTGAGCCACAGTTACGTGCACTTGGCGGCACAGTATGCGGCTTCGTCAAAATGGGGACCCTATCTCGGGCTATGTGTAACCGCGTGTTTGCAGTGGTGTGGTGTGCGCGACATGAGGTGGCCTGCATCACCTTGAGATTTTACCGGATACACGTCAGAGGGTGGGGTCAACAGTTAGCATGTTGACTTCTGTCAACAATTTGTTTGTGTCAATAAACAAATTGATACAAATTGATACATGACAGCCAATTGTCATTGGCAATTCTGGGTGGGACCTTACCAGTGCTACTGCGGTCTGCTTGCCTTAAATATTTTCAATTGGATGAAAACCAATTGAAAGTTATAATTCGGACTAGGGCATTATTCAATAAAAGTGGCCCAATGTTTTAAATCCAATACCGGTGCTTGTGTCTTTATTTGGGGGGGGGGGGTGCACCTGCAAAGGTGATTTTTAAACAGAAGATTTCCTAAGGGAATTTCTGCATAATTAATTACAGTGGAACCTCATACAACAATCACCCCATATAGCAATGAAATCGCATAACAATTAGGTTTAGGGGGGAAATGGTGTCCCACATAAAAAATTTCCCTATGGAAAAAATTGTATAACAATTTTTCAATGAGAAAAACCACTTAGAAAAAAAACCAAAGCAGCCTGTTGTACGATGCATCCCATAGGAAAAATCGCTATATGATACATTTATCATATAGCAATTGTTTCATACAATAACGAGCCCCATGGAACGGATTAAAATCATTGTATGAGGTACCACTGTACTTGCTACATCCGTACCACAGCTTTTGAGTTATTGTAGCCTGACAATAGTTTTGTAAGCAGGGCCAGCCCTACCATTAGACTGTTATCATAGCTGCTGTAGGCAGCCAATTTGCCATGTCATAAAAATGCAGCAAGTGGTTAGCAATTTGTATGACTATATTTTTCCAATAACAATTGTGGAATTTTCCTCATGTCCTCATGTACCTCTTTTTGGATACTATGCATTGTGAATGGGATGCCTGGAAAATACCATTTGCTGATATGTTGCAAGCAGCAAAATATTTGGGTCCTGCCTTACCTGTAAGATTGATAGAAGTCAGAAAGAAGCCCCACAGCATATGAAGGAGGCATGACAAGACATGTAAGCAGGAACTTCAGACTTCCCACTGTTCGTGTGAACAAAGTGATGAAAAAATAGAGGAGTCATCAAAGGCTTCTCTTCATTTCTCTCTTTTCCAGTTGTAAATTTGGTTTTCACCAAACTTTGAGATTATAAATTTGCATGAAAATTCATTAGAGTTTGTGTGCATATCTCTTAATAATGTGCCATTTTTGTATGCAATTTTGCGGAACATAAACACTTTGTAAGCTGTTTTCCTACTTTCTTGGAATACTATTTTGTTTTCAACAAATGTATGCATTTCTACATATACCTTTTATTAACATATGCATTTTTGTGTTCCTGTCGTCCCCCCAATTTTGAAGGACAACCTCATCTCACATCACAAATTGGTTTGAAAATGCAGAATTAGGTAAATGTGCATCAAATTCAGAACTGAGAACATTCCTGCTTCCACATCTTTATTTTCAAGGACGTGTGTGTCCTTGAGAATTACAGTCTAAAAAGATCTTCACCTTTAAATGACAAATGGTAGAAATCATGCTGTCAGTTGTGAATAGTAAGGTATCTGGATGTGTGTGTGTATACACATTGTGGTGTAAGAAAAAAAAAAACTCTTTTGAAAGTACTGCTCAAGAAGGCCACATTGTTTCAGTTAACCAAGCCACATCTCTGGATCCCCTGAATCTTGAAAAAATATTCTCCTTACAGCAGGGGTTCCTGACCTATGGTCCATGGGCCGGATCTGTCCCCTGGTGCCAAATCATCTGGCCCTTGCCGCCCTTGTCTCTCCCGGAAGCAGAAGTAAAATATGCCTGTGCATATGCAAAACGCTGCTGTAAATAACTCATGGCTGTCGTAAACGTGTTTATGACAGCCACGTGTGCATTAATGGCAGCGTTTTGCGAATGTGTGGGTGCATTTTACTTCCACTTCTGTGTGGAGGAACCATGTGACTAGCCCACTCAACCACGTGACCAGCCCACAGCCCAAAAAGGTTGGGAACCCCTGCCTTACTGGGATATTGTAAGGGGGAAAGGAGGGAATAAGAATATAATCCACCCTGTCTTCCTTAAAGAAATGAAAAGATTAAACAGTCAACTCAAGACAATGGCATAAAAGAAAGTACAGGTATTTGTAATGTGCCCAGCTTTTTACATCTTGAAACATTCATCATTGCTTTTCTAACATCAAAATTTTGAATACTGTCCTAGTTACACCGTGCAATGTCATATAAATGAAAGTTTTCGAAGAGCTACTGATTTCTCCCAGTCTGTCTGACAAAATATGAAACCTTATTAAGATGGCATGTTTTTTATTCATTCTATTTCACAGTTTGTTGCCAATATGTCAATTGCAATCATTGTAAGGAGGAGACAAGGAGAAAATGATTCTGTTCTTTATGCTATTCTAATTATATAATTTCCCCTAAGGCAGCTCGTTGCTAACAATAGAGTGCTTGAAAAGATCACATCATGACATGAAAAGAAAAGGAAAAAATAGTCTTCTAACTTCCAAATTTGTGATTTTCTCTCTGGCTTGAGATAACATTTTGGAATCCACAATAGTTTATCAGAAATGCTTTTTAGGTCACTACCATACTTGGAAAAATGATATTTTTACATTTTTGCACCTAAAATCACTTATGTTTGATCCAATTTGAATATTTCCACCACAGCTGAATGTGAATAGTGCTTCTATTCCACGGCCACCATCAGAAATTTCTGGGCCCCATACTGAGCAATCCTATCCCCCCCTCCCCCCCACACATTTTTCTCTCTCCTCGCATTGGGGTGGCAGCGTTGGGTGGAATACACAATTTCCCAAAAGAAATCGATGGGCAGTTGTATCCAACTTTAGAGTTCAGTGCTCATCTCTGATTACAGAAGGGAAATCTGGCCAGACGGAAAATGCAGAGGAAACAGGGAAAGCCATCTGAGGCAAAATCAATAAATGGTCAATATAATGAAAATGCAATTTCTTCAGAAAATGTCACAATATCCAATCTTTTAATATGCATTCTAGATTAATCTTACTAAGGACCTTTTGAAAGCCAACTGATAAGCTTTGGGCATTTATAATGCTTTCTAGGACAACTTCAAATTAAAAGCTCCCATAATTAATCAATATAAATTATTGTCATTTTCTTGTACATCAGAATTGGCCCCAGGATAAAATATTTGGCTTATAATTTTTCTTTGATTGGTGTTGGAGCAAACATGCTCCATGAAGACTGGATTTGCTTGGGATAAAGTGGTTTGTATTTTGGGTGTCTGACAATATTAAGGATTTTAATTTTTCACTTTCAAATACAAGTTGACTTGGGTTTTGCTTCCCCTTCTCCTCCTTCTGTTTTTCAAAAACACACAGAGAGAGACAACAGCAAGTCTTACCACCCCTTCAGGCAATATCTTGGTTGTTTGTCTATGTTCTGGAACAAAAAACACACTGGGAAAAATATGACCCCTCATTGGACATAGACTTTCTATTACTGTTGTGGTTTTTTTTTTTTGGAAAGGGGGGGGGGAATGAAACCACTGGTCACCTGCTCTTAGATTTAATGCTCTTAGAAAATGGCTAAGGCCCCTCATTCCCCATGGTCCTGAAAGAGTGGATGATTTATTTTATGAAACATTTTATGGGCCTCTCCTATCTGGTAACAGGATCCAGTGACTTTGGCAGCTGCGCTGCCCCTAATCATGTAGTAATAATAATAATAATAATAATAATAATAATAATAATAATAATAATAATAATAATAATAATAATAATAATAATAATAATAATAATAATAATAATAATAATAATAATAATAATAATAATAATAATAATAATAATAATAATAATAATAATAATAATAATAATAATAATGTTTTATTTATATACCGCTTAACCTCACCCCGAAGGCAACTCGAAGCGGTTTACAAATGAGGCATGCTGCCTACACAGCAGGCAGCAGCAAAAACACAGACATCTCAAGTACAGTAAAAATACAATATTAAAAGAAACAATGGCAAAAGGCAAAAATACAATAGTTACAGAAACATAATACAAAATGCAATCAAAAAACCCACGTAATATCACGTCGGCAGTACCCCACTCCACTCACCCCAACCCCAGGCAAGTCCAATCTTGGCAGCTTCTAAAGTTCTAAACTGGGGATGGGGGAACAAAGCCCGGAGAAGGAGGGCGGAAGTGTTACTTCATAACATAAAGAAGAGCATGCTAATAGTTGTTTGTCACTAGGAAGCTCAAAAGCAGAGAAAGTTGCAGCCAACCTATTAATGCCTGGAAATCGTTTGAACTGGAAACTGTAAATTGACAGTTTACTTATAACTATGGGCACTATGTCTAGGTTGACCAAAGGCAGGACACCTCTATATTGGCAGATTCTATTTATGAATGAATGAATATCAGTCTGTAAGTATCAAGGTTTCATTTTTGGGTTTGTGTGTGTGTGTGTGTGTGTGTGGTTTTTTGCTTTGGCCTGCTGTACTCATATCATGGATCTGGAAGGTCTAGAATCAAACAGCTGGTCAGTCCTCCAATAGGCAGGGTGAGGTCACCACCACAGGGAGCAGATATTGTGAGCAAATCCCCCTGTTGTTCTCATGAGCTTTCTGTCTGTTTCTTTCTGATGGAAGACAGATTTATTTATTTACACTTATATCGCACCCCTCTAGGGGAAAAATCACCCCTACTCAGCGGGGGGTGGGTGGCTAACATCGTAAAACCAGTCACACAATGATCAAGAATTTTTTTAAATTACACACAATAAAACTCCCAATAAAATCATCAACAAACATTACAATAGCCAGAAAGTTCCGCAATCCAGTACCCTGAAAACACAACCTATTTAGGATGAAAAGGAGCCAGGCAGCATTTCTAGCAACCAGAAATAGGCAGCATATAAGTCCCTAATAGGCAGCTGGAGCTGCCTTAATGAAAGATTCAGTCCCATTGTCAATACCGAAGTAAAATCCAGGTCCAGAGTTTAGTGAGCTTTTGTTCAAGGACCAAGCAGGAGACACTGTTTTGTCCTTTGCTTCCAGCAGCAGTGTGTCTTGGGAGGATTGTGTGCAGACATTATTTTTTGTGAGAGCACAATTAAGTTCTCTATCCTCCCATTTCTTTTATCCTGACCTCATGGGCTAGAACTCTACTCTGTCATCTATTCTGCCATCCAGAAGGATCCAATGTATTCATCCTCTAGGACAGCATTTCATGCAACTTATATTAGCCTAGGGGTTGTACTGTCAGTATCTATAGCAACTGAATCGGTTCCTTACACCATCAGATAAACATGGAGTTCTTCCCCTCAGTTTTTGCAACATTTTTCTCGGAAGAGTCAGAACACTTGTTTGTCTGGGGTCTCTGGTCTTTCATGTTCTACTCTCTCTGAGGCACCTGCTTGCCTCCCTGTCCCTCTACAACACCATTGCCTTTATGTTCCCCCATCAATAACCATGAAAGTATTTGAGTTACATTCTTGTTTCTGTTTTACATTCACAAAGATTCTCATCTTATCTCTAAGGCAAACAAGAAAGATTTTGAAAAATCTTCAAGGCAATTAGGACTTTTCATCCTCATGTTTCTGATGCTGATCACTGTTAACAAAACAGATGCTATTAAATATATATTCAGCTATTTATTGTTTTTGAAAAACAACTGTCTGTTCCAACATAGCTTCATTTCATTATTATTTTTTTGTAAAATATCATGCTGTGACTTCAGCTGTTCCAGACTTTTTTTTTGCCAACACAGTTCTTCAGCTGGTTGTTAATAATCTTGGTTGGGAAATATAATTTGTTTTACAGAGAAAATTGAATGGAGAAGAAGAGAACAAGGTGCAGATGAAGTTTTTTTTAATAAGTACATGGAACTAAAAGCTGAATAAACCAGTATGAGTAAATCTACCAGCCCTTGGGAGATGGGTGGGGAAAGCATAGTTTAGCAACAGCATCAAGGGTGGTCATTATTTAGTACTAGCTTATTACCCGGCTTCGCCCGTGGATTGTAATTTTTCCCCGTTGTCCTTTCTGTGGTCCATAGGCTCCCCCACACCCACCGCAGTCTTCTGCTGCTGGAGTGCCGTGGCCACCGCCTCAGGGCTGAAAGGGAAGGGACAGCTATGGGGACCGGGCCTTCCACAGTGCTCGCCAGTGTCTGTCCTCCTCTCACTTCGCCCCGGACCACAGAGTGTGTAGTGTGGCATCATTGGCCATGCTTTGCGGCCCTGCTCACTTTGAACGTGCCATCCTTTCCCGCCTCCCGGCCTTGTGTGTGGCCGCTCTCCCTGGTGCAGACCCCCGTGTCCAGTGCACCTCACCCTCACAGGGATGGTTTGTCTCCCCCACCTCCTGGGCTACCGCCAAGTCCTCCCCGTCCCATTCTTGGGCTGCTGAGGAGTCACCCGTCTGCCACCGCTGCCTCCTTGCATGTTGCAGCCTCCTCTGCCTCAGACACTGCCAGTTTTCCTGCTCCTGCAGTGGCCTTACTAGCATGGCACTTGGCCCTGCGCACTGCTCCCACCGGCAAGTGGGTTTTCCTTGTCCCCGGGCTGCCTCGTGTCAAGGCGACGGTGTCTGAGCCTGTTTGCTGCAACCAGTGTTTTGGGTGACCATGGCCTCTTCTTTCCTGACTGCAGCAACACCCCTCAGCCATGCCACCACAACCATCGCCTAGCGTGTCACCATGAACTCTGCATCGAATTGCGGTTTGGATTGTTTGTGTGTGTGGACATCTGTGCATGCACACCTCCGCACTCCCTGCATTGTTTCCCGCGTGGGCCTCCACCCTTCCTGGCATTGTTTCCTGTATTTTTGCATGCAATGCATCATGGAGGTTGTGTATATATATATATATAGATATGATAGACTGAAAATAATGCCCATTTTGACAAAAGTAGCATTTTTAACTCAGATTTTCTGCATAAAGAAACATCACACCTTGAGAGAGTATATATTTGTCAGGCTTACAAGGCATTAGTTAGGTGGGGAGGAAAATGCACATCTGAAAGTGAACAATTAAACATATGTAGGTAAAGGTAAAGGTTTCCAGTCATATCCGACTCTAGGGTTCAGGGCTCATCTCTGTTTCAAAGCCGAAGAGCCAGCATTGTCTGCTTCTGCAGATGTTTCTGTGGTCATGTGGCAGGCATGACTAGACACCGGAGCACACGGAGTGCTGTTACCTTCCCACTGAAGTGGTCCCTATTTATCTACTTGCAATTTCTTGCTTTTTAAGTGCTAGGTTGGTAGGAGCGGGGACAAAGATGGGAGCTCATTCCATCCAGCAGTACTCAGGAATCAAACTGCTGACCTTCCGCCTCCCAGTCAGCATCTTAGCCACTTGAGCCACTGCAGTCCCAAAAACATATGTATGATTAACATATGTATGATCAAAGAATATTCACTAACATGTTTTAGAGCTTGATTGCCCACCACTTTGAAGTGGGAAAGAACAGGCCAAATAGGGTTTGTTCAGATTTCATAGGGGTCCTTATACACACCTGCAGGTATTGGGTGGTTGAACATTAAGCAACCCAGTTTAGCATTATCAACTTCTTTCCCTTTAAAAGGAAAGGTTGCTTTCCTTTAAAGGGAAAGATTTCTCAAGATCATCAAGCAACAGTTGACTGTCCTTTGGAGAATCCAGTTAATGATAATGAGAAATGAAAATCTTCTGGCATATCAGAAAACAAAAACAAAATTAAAAAACAAAAAACAAAAATGGAGTCACCTTGGCAAGGGGGCAGCTAAATAAGTCGAATTAAATAAATAAATAAAACACTGCAGTGAAATAGGGGTGAAAGAATTACGATATTAAGATAATATTAATTCTATTTTTAAAAAGTAGAAATTATTTTCTCAGTACTCTGTAAAGTTAAAACAGATCAGATTGACCTATCACATAGATCTGATGACGAGGCTAAAGTAGCAGGTTAAGCACAGTTTGTACAGCTGACAGGGAAACGTAAATAAATTTGTGTAACATGACATGATGTGACATGAGACATGTTCCTTATATGACATGTTCTAAATAACAAACACTGAATGTTCTAACCTGAACTTAATGAAATGTCAGAAGGTTAATTAATAATTTTGGCTTATCCCATAGTGATGTAATGTGTAGAGATTTTCACATTTTTATGCTATAAAAAGATGGCTCTGAAAATGTATATACATTCAGGGAATAATTTGCTTGGTAAAGCGTTTCCTGAATCTGTTTGGCCAAATATTGACAAATAAAACTCCTAAATCTGTCTTAGCATGTGGAACGCGAATTTGTCTAGTTCAGAATTCCATAACAGCAGCACTTTAAAGACTAACTGCTATATTTTTACTGTTAGCTTTTGTGGCTCAAGTCCACTTCTTCAGACAAGAAGTAAAATTCCAGGCAAGGTTTATATACACCAGATGCAGGGGGTCAAGGTGTCACAAGGAAAAGAGGACCACAAAGCAATGAGTAATCAAGCAGAATGACAGACAAGCACACATATCAATACAGCTTCCTACAGCTAGCAGTAGCAATAGAATATTCAGATTAGTTTTAAATGCCCCCCTTTCAATCTCAAAAGTGTGGAGTTGCCAAGCAAAGCATATGCTAATGAGTTTATTCTCTTTCTGGATGTCCTCTTTCTGGTTGACCTCTTACTTATGTGGGCATATCCTGTTGCGTTCATGTTGTAAGAATTACTCATTGCTTTGTGATCCCTTTTCCCTTGTGACAGCTTGACCCCTGCATCTGGTGTATATTTTATTCCTTGTCTGAAGAAGTGGAAAGCTAACAGTAAAAATATAGCAGTTATTCTTTAAAGTGCTGCAGTATTTTTGTTTTATTATTTTTTATTTTTGTTTTCTGATATGCGTAAACTACAGACTAACATGGCTACAGAACTGTACCCCTGCCAACTTCAAAATGAGGAGACTGGGCCACTGGCCAATTAGGAATTACACCATGCTAGGGGTTGAATCTTTCTGCATGGTTCTAATCCTTTGTACTCATTGTATGTTGATAGGACGTGGCAACCCACCTGCCCATCCTTTGGACCAGGACGAGAATAGCTGATTGCTTTGGAGCCAGATGGGATTTTTGGCCCACTTGACAATTGGTATCTTTAGGTGGGATTTTTTTTTTTGCCCATCCCTTACTGGACAGAAGTGCTTTGGGTAATTGGCTTTGGTGGGTTGCCTATCTCTTAGGTCACTTTAGACGAATAGTTCAGAGCAAGAGTTCCCAACCTTTTTAAGCCGGGGGCTGGGTCACACTCTCTCAGTCAGCTTCGAGTGCCAGACTGCTTGCATGATGGGGGTGGCCATTTTGTCCCAACAACTTCAAAGGGGTGGCCATTTTGTTTCTTGAATGCCCTTGAACGGTGGGGGCACATGAAATGGTGCCATGGGCCAGATCCAGGCCATAGGTTGGGAACACCCTGGTTCAGAGTGATAACAGGTATGACAAGTCCAGGTGGTGTTATGGTTACATCAACAACAGACAGGGAATTCAATATCGAGTGAAAATTGGGTAAAGGGAGTGTTGGCATAATGAAAACTATAATTCGCAGAAGGAGGCGACAAGAATGATGCTCCATAGGAAGGCATGGCTAACTAGAATAGAAGCCAGAGGATGCCATTCCCTGGGGCCTTGAACTTGCCTGTACGGTTGGGGAAGGGTAAGCATGGATCCTATGGCCTCAATAACTTGTCTATCTCCACTACGTGAAGCCCCTCCATAGATCAGGGAGGGAAAAATTCTGGTTAAAGTTTTGTTTCTGCACAGTCTAATAGTTAATCACGAGTGACCCTAGTTTACTCTAGCTATGCCTCTGTATTTTTATTTCAGGCTGGGGAGGCAAAAAACAAGCCCTTGATACAGGTCTGGCTAGACATTTACATTAGTGAATATGGGAATTTATTATTGTGTATGCCTGCCCACCCATTGTTGGAAGTGATAAAATTAAATGTTATTTTAATTTTGGATGGGGAAAAATTCTGTTCTATTCATACATATTTTAATACTTAGTTCAAATTTATTATATTTATTTAAATAAAATATAATTTGTTTGAATTTTAATGACTTTGAAAGCTCATAGAAACTTTCAGAGGAATGAATCACTTGGTGCATAATATTATGCCCCTGCTCTGTATTTATAATTCTGCAAGTTATCTTTCCGATTCTTTGTACGTCTGTTTTGCAGACCTAAGAAATACCTATCTGTTGTTTGGTATTGCACTAAACAGTGCTTTTTTTGTTGTTAAACTAAATATATAAACAGTACTGAAATTTGGTAAACCCCTTCCTAAATTAGCAGAGCAGCAAGCAGGTAAAAAGTATGAGAACAATAGCACAAGTTTCACTTAAACAATTCCCTTAACTAACTACCACTTAAAATATGATGACGACTTAAAATGTAGAACAATCATTCTTAAAGTAGCTTATGTAGAAGAAATACATTTTACTTACAATTCTGATGAATAGCTACAAAGACAGGAACAAAAGTAAAAGAAAGGAGATATTCTCTCAGCCATGTGGCTGGTGAAGATCCAACCCAACCACATATTTCATGGTTAGGAACTTAGTAGCAATTTAATAGCAAAAATAGATAGGAAGAGGAAGGGCAGAACCATCTCAAATGCCAGAAGTGGAGGAAAAGGAGACACTAAGAGTAGCAGAGCTTCATATCCTTCACACTTATCATATGTGTAGACCAGGTCAGTATTCTGGAAATGATAGTGTTTGCTTTGATATTCTGGGGTTTGATATTCTGCAGGACAAAATATCTCAAGCCTTGGCTCCTAGACGTAAGCTGCTTACAAAATCACATTAATCAGTTTGTCATAACATTACGGAGACATAATCATCATCCTATCTATTTAATGGATGGAAAAGAGGGAGTAAAATGTCAGTCTACAATAAAGTTATGTCTGAAATCTAGTTTAAATGTTATCCAAAAGGGGAAAGAGGAATATTATATACTTATCTATTGCACTTTTATGCTGCTTATTCTGTACCATAATAAGTCCCATTCATGGAAATCGTGGGATTAAGAATACTAAAGTATCTCAACCAGTTCTGTCTCCCCTACTCAACAGTCATCAAGATCAGATCCAGGACCTCTAAGAGCAATGGTGGCAGCATATTTAGATAGCAGTCCAAAGTCAGAAAGCCAATGCTCATTTGAGACCTACCTTTAAGCTGGAGTCATAGGGTAAAGAAATGCTCTAGATTGGGTCTGTAAAGAGAAACTGGGAAAGGCTAGAACCATGATGACAAACCTTGGCACTCCAGGTCATGTATTGGCCAGGATTTCCCATAATTCAGCACTGCTTCTTCTACTTTCCCGCCTGTACCTGCCGCCATCCCATAATTTGACAGCAGGGGAAAGTAGTTACTGCGCATCCCCTTCTGTGCAGAACCCTTCTGTGCATGCGCAGAAGGGTTCTGAACAGAAGGGAATGTGCATCCTCTTTTGTGCATGCATAGAAGGGTTCTGCGCATGCACAGAAGGGTTCTGCATAGAAGTCTTCTGCGCAGGTCCCGTATTGTCTGGAGCCATGCTTGACAGGTATGCTCCAGGTGTTCTTGGACTTCAATTCCCAGAAGCTCAAATCAGCACTCCTGCTGATAAGGGCTTCTGGGAATCGAGAGTGCCAAGGTTCACCATCACTGGGCTAGAACAACAATCTCCTGAGATAGAGCCATGGCTTTGCTGTACCAACACTTTTATGTAGCAACTCTTTTATATCAACCTCTTCCAAACAGCTGTCTTGTTAACCTAACACTTACTCTTAACTCACAGGAATATTTCTTTTAAGACAGGAGATAATTTTGGTGACTGGATATTGCCATAGAAATAAATTATATCCTGTGTCTTCACTCTAATTGTGCTTGGCAGGAGTTCATGGAACTTGACCTTTGAAGATCAGGTATAATGGGTCAGGTTAATATGAGGAGAAATGGACTTTCAGCCGTACTAGCCACTGGATACCTTTCTGGTATATTGGAAACATCTCAATTCACCTCTTTCTGTGAAAAAGAGATGTTTTGGATGGGAGAGAAAGTTTAGCCTAAGGATAGAAAACAACGCGCCCACACTCTATAGCTCTAATTATTCATATTGCCATGATCAAACCAACTGAAAAATAAAAGAAATACAATATAGCCATTGTCAAACCCCTTGATGTTTCTGTTAAATAAGGAAAATATTAACTGTTTGTCTGTGCTATCAAAATGATCATAAAGATCAGAAATATGTGTGGCATTATGGAGGACAAGGGTATCAATGGCTATAATTATGGATACTTAAGGACAACCTCGGGGTTGGAGAGATAGGCAGGATATCTCTCAATGCCATTTCCAGGGAATCCTAAGCAGGTGAAGGCATCTCCTTGGGAATACCCTGAAGGAAATGGTGAGCCACTGTGTGAGACAGAATGCTGGACTGGATGGGCTGTGGCCTGTTCCAGCAAAGCTGTTCTTATGTTCTTATTATTTTATTTATATATACTATAAGGAAACTGCCACTCCTAAGCTCCACAGCAGAGAAGTAATGCTCTGTTAACCTAAAGCACTCCTGTCTTATCTATATTAAGCTTCAATTTGTTCATCCTCATCCAGCACATCTGATTCCAGACTCCAGTTCTGAACCTCTGTGACCTCCCCAAATTGATAAGGAAAAAAGAGATAACAGGTATCTCTGGGAGATGTGTGTGTGTGTGTGTGTTTGAGGGAGAGGTCAAGTGGAAATCTTATCATGTTTCAGCACACAATTCTCCTAATGTACAAATACATTTTTCTCAATGTACAGACGTTTAAAACACATTTCCTAATGGAAACAATTAGCATCCATTTTCTATGCATATACCCAAACATGTTTGCATACATTTTTCACTATGCATTTTGAGCTGTACCCATTTCTTGAGATAGAATTTTAAAAAGCAACCAGAAAAAAGAATCTGCAATTTATTCCTAATGACAGGAAACTGAAATGTGTTCAGTAATAGTCACATAGACCACGAATCTGACAAACCCATCTTTTAAAGTGGAAACTGTAACAAATGTTCTTTTTTGTTGGTGTAGGGTGATTCAGTTGCCAGGATAACTGGCTTCTGTACAGTATATGGAATTAAGGAGAGAAGTCTCTTGTCCTTAACCTCAGCCAGCAATGACAACGAGGAGACATTTTTAGCAGTCAGCTGTGTCCAGTGTATCAGTGACACCCCTTTACTCCTCTTTTTGACTAAGGGCTCTTTCTTGAAGTTGAACCCAATTAAACTAAATGTCACATTAAAAGTTCAGGAGCAAATTAATTACACCCTTCCACACTAATTGGAAATGTAATTTGTTGTAATGATCAAGGTTAAGTAATTTTGTCCACAGTTGACTCTTTGACACAAATTAGAAACACAATTCAGTGAGAGGTTGGGTTCTGCAAAACGTGCATTTTCCAATTAACAGTGCTCAGAAGTATTTGGAGTGCAGTGAGAGCTACAGCTTGGGACATGTGCTCAGAAACGTATCTTTGGAGCTCTGGGGTTAACCCACTCTCCACTCATCTTTGTACATTTTGTTTTTGCATTGCTGCTTTAGTTGTTTTGGAGCCCTGTTAACTACACGCTAGGTCAGAACCTACAAGCCAAATATTTATAGAAAGGTATTAATATAAAGGTAAATTTCCATAGTGTCAGGTCTCAAAGTACAGTTTCAGCAGCCGAAGTCCAATAGTGCAAAGGCTCAGGATGCTACCAGGCTAGTATACTTATATCTCTCCAGAGGTATCCTCAAGGAAGTAAGGGCAGTAAACTTCATATATCCAATTTTGCTTGACTCTTGCCAGACAGAGCTCTAAAAGCAGGTGTAGTCAGTCAACAAGTAGTCAGAAGAGAGAAAAACAAAGGATAATCTGTATTTTGTTGCAATGGTTCTCGGAGTCCAGAGTGCTGAAGTCACGGAAGGCACGGAAGGCACGGAAGACGGAGGTAGGAAGGAAAGCCAGCCCAGATTCCTCGGGTGGGCTGTATTTATTGACTTACATTCAGGATCTCTTATGCACAGCCTGCATGAGACTTCGTGACAGAAAGCTTGCCTGCGTGGCCCTCTGCTGGCCAAGTTACATTTGCTAGCTCTAAGAAGTTACTATATACATTTGGCACCAGCTAAGGGATTACCCAATCTGAACGACCTTGAAGACTTCCTGTGTCTAGCTGCGGTTTGTCTTGCCAGCTACATGAGCAAGATACTGTGTGCTGTTACAGGCTTATGTCTCTCCTGGAAGTTTCCACTATTATGAGATTATGCCTACTCCTCTCAGTGCCCCGAGCCAAGGCAACATGGAGTCACTCTTGCTACCTATATAATTGGCCCGTACCCAATTTCCTTTCCGATCCTGGCCAGGGCGGTTTCCAGCCTGTGTCCTAGCCAGACGAACCATTCGGGAAAGGTTGCTGTCCAATCAGTGAGGCAGGCAACCCACAGTATTTCTTTCAGGTGAGCTGGTTCCAGGGGACAAAGAAGCAGAGGTTCACCAGAGAAATGGTCTGTTGGGTGAAGAACATCTGAAACATGAACAATTCAAAATCAAGTCAGTCCAACAGACACCAAAACAAACAGAAAGTTAGCAGCAAGGATCAGGATTCACAGCTGGCAAGGTTTGCATCCAAAAGAGATATTGTTTCAGAATTTCACTAGAGAGAACTCTTCCAAATGATGAGATTCTCCTCAGGTGAGCATCTGGAGACTCTAACCAGGGATTAATGGAGATATGTTTTTATTCCCCAGTATTCTTAAAGACTGGGTGGTTGCCCAATCTTTGCCTATGGCACATTGCCGTCTTCTTTTGGAATTTATTCTTTTCAGTTTTAGAGAACACATGCTCTGCAGGAGTTGTCATCCTCTCCCTCCATTCCAGGTTCAAGGTGGTCCTGATTCATTTTTGCTGGAGGAATCATCCAGTGGTTTCATGACCTTTTTATGCCAGGGCCAGATCATGCTGTCTCAGACAGCTAAGTGGGCCGGAAGTGTGGTTCCTCCCACCACTTCTGCCACTTCCAGTGGTGGTGTTGGTGGTGGTGGTGGCAGGTGCAGTCACACTGCATATTTGGTTGTTTTTGCTACTTCTGCCACTTCAGCTGTTTTTGGCATGTTTTCAGAGCTTCTGGTGGTGGTGGCGGTGGTGGTGGCGGTGGCGGTGGCGGTGGCGGTGGGGTCTTCACCTGGGCCAAATTAATTGGCACCACAGGCAGGATCCAGACCACTGGCCATAAGTTGCAAACCCCTGAAGTAGAGGAATGAAGAAGTACATGATGTATACTGGATTGCCACGGGTTTATACATCCCAAAACATACAGAAAAATGATTTAATCTTGTACGCACACAATTAGACTGGTAAAGACAGGATGTAACTTGTGACTCTCTGATGAAATCACAGCTCCCTTGAATTAGATTTAATGACTATGTTTTATGTCTTTCTGAATATGTAAACCCGTCGTGCTCCAAGTGATATCAATTGGAGCTCAGCAGAATTTCACCAAAGTTCATCGCTCTCTGATCTTCTAACAACAACTGCACAATTTGAACATAAACCACTTTTTAAAATGCATGAACTCATGCTGATACCAAAAGTAAACATCTGAATGTATTGTAGGGAGGAGTAAGGATTCATAATTCTAAAGTTATTGGGCTTCAGAATGTCTTTATCTCCATCAGTTCATCTTTCCCTAATTGTAAGCACAAATTTCATGCATACCTTGGCGACTGTTGTTGTAGCAGCATTCCAATTTATGGAGCATTCTAATTTATGATCTTTAGGGTTTTAAATCTCTGATCAATACTTCTGGGGTTGGGGCTTCTGGGGATGTGGCTTCTGGGGATGTGGCTAAATGAGGAAGGGGAAAAATCCATTTCTCTCTGTGCTACAGTTTGGTAAATGTAGGAAAACAGAAATATGTGGGGACAGAAAGAGATTCTTCTTCAGGGCAGATTATAAACTGTTGAACTTTTGACTAAATGTGAACAGAGCATTATGAGCTTCTGGAATATTTATTCCAGGTCTTCAAGCAATGAGTTTTGTCACCATCAATATTCTATAGTTCATGGGATCTTCCTTATTAATCACTTGTATGAGTTACCATACCTTCCTTGGGAAGGGTTAAGTCAAATGAGTCAATCAGATTGGACCCAGAGACCCAGGACACTGACTTTTTGAACTTTTGTGCTGTAACTCATCTGTTTATTTATGATTTTTATTTTTTTGTCATGTATACCACTCCATTAGTGAGTATCTGCTGCTCTGGGTGGTTTACATGAAACCCTGTATGATAACACACAACCAATATGGTGACATGCCAACTTGAACACAATAATGAGAAAAAATTAAATTAAAAATTAATACCAATAGCTCATTGTATAGGATTACAACTCTTCTTCTCTTAATATTTCTCCACCTGCTCCTCCTGCCCCTCTGACCCTCTCGTGTCATAAATCCATCCCCCTTGGAGGTTCCACTCACCTCCATGGGGGAACTCTGATCTTAAGGGTTTTAAATTTCTGATCGATGCTTCTGGGGTTGGTTTACAATATTGAGATAGCCCTGTGCTCCACCAAGAACTTTGTGCCACCCTTCAGCATCGCCAACCAGAGGAATCGCTCAACCCTACAGTTATTTCAAATTTTAGACCAATCTCCAAACTTTCCTTTTTGGGGAAGGTGTTGGAAAGAGCAGTGGCACAGCAGCTCCAGGTGGTTCTGGATGATACAGATTATCTTGACCCGTTTCAGTCAGAATTCAGGCCCGGCTATGGTACCGAGACTGCATTGGTTGTACTCATGGATGATCTCTGGTGAGAGCGAGACAGAGGTAACCCTCCTGTTCTCGCTCTTCTTGACCTCTCAGCGGCTTTCAATACCGTCGATCACGGTATCCTTCTGGGACATCTCTAGGGACCAGGACACTGTGCGGTCCTGGTTTTCCTCATTTCTGGGGGACCAGACCCAGTCGGTGTCCTTAGAGAGTGGGTTGTCCAATCCTAGGCCACTCCTGTGCTGGGTGCCTCAGGGCTTGGTCCTCTCACCTCTGTTATTTAAAATCTACATGAAACCGCTGGGTGAGATCATTCGTTCCAATGCGATGAGGTACCATCAGTATGCTGATGATGCCCAGTTATACATCTCGGCCTGTGGGGACCTGAGTGATGCAGTCCAAGTCCTAACCAGGTGTCTGGAGGTTGTGCGGGTCTGGATGGGGGACAACGGGCTTCAGCTGAATCTCAGCAAGACTGTGACAGGGCCCCGTGTTATCCCGGGAGCTGCTATCTTTGGCTCTGGATGGGGCTTTGTTGCCTCAGACAGATCTGGTACGCAATTTGGGGGTCCTCCTGAACTCACGACTACTGCTCAATGAGCAGGTGGCAGCCATAGCCAGGAGAGCCTTTGCACAACTTGGTGTCATCCACCAATTGCATCCGCTCCTGGACCGGGACTCTCTGCTCATGGTCACTCATGCTCTGGTCACCTCCAGATTGGATTACTGTAATGCGCTCTACATGGGGCTGCCCTTGATCACCATTCGGAGGCTGCAACTGGTCCAAAATGCAGCTGTCCAAGCAGTGATGGGGCGTGGGTGTTATGCCCATGCCTTGCCGCTGCTTCGGGAGCTTCAGTGGTTGCCAGTTTGCCTCCGGGTGCAATTCAAGGTGCTGACTTTGACCTTTAAAGCCCTTCATGGCAGTGGGCCAGGATACCTTAGAGACCGCGTCACCACAACAGTGAGAGCCCACCCTAGCAGGGCAGACAGGAGGGGCTCAGTATTGGTCCCATTAGTAAAAGAAGCACATTTATCTGGGACCAGGAAGAGAGCCTTCTCCGTGTCTGTCCCAGACATTTGGAACATCTTTCCTTCAGAGGTGCACCTTCAGACGGAACTTCTCCCCTTTAGAAAAATGGTGAAGACCTGGCTTTGCCAGCAGGTATGGGGCTCCAGAGGCTCCACTTCCCAGTCCCGCTGGCTTGTCTAATTTCTGTGGGAGAGTCTTCTGTTGTTCTTTGTTTTGGGTTTAATGTGTGTGTAGGGAGAGTGAGGGTAGTTTTTAAGTATAAAGCCAGTTTTATGCTGTTTTTAATTTTTGTCTTTTTAAATTGAAGGTTGTGTAGGCATCTCACTTTAACTAATGGCTCTAATGCAAGTACCTAGTAAAAAATAATAAAGTGGGTGCATGTCTAGGCTCAAAGTGACACATGAATCTAAAAATGTCTGGAAATGAAGACTAGGAATCTGAATATAATCCAAAAATGAAAAATATGCAGGAATAATACATTGCAACGTCTCCCCCCATCATCACACAACTATCCTAAAAGTTAAGCAGAAAACTGGAATAGTCATTGTGGCCTAAGACACAATGAACTTTCAAAGTTCTGGCCTTATTGCTCTCTTCCTCCAGATTGCCAACTTTAATTAAAAGCAATCTCAATCTCAGTTGATCCTCCATGAGCTTGCATACAATCAGTCACATTAGCATCATCCAGTCAAAATGAATACTCAAATCTCCCTGGTAACTAAATGAAGCAGTATATTCACATTCTTCATCCCAGCCACTTTTGTTGCTTAAAGTAATTATTCAGGCTTTTTAATATCGTAGGTGGGGGTCTGGCAGGTAATATATTTTCTCTTTAATGCAGCTTTCCCTAAGGTGGATATGTCATGTCCCCATTCTCAAGGGGTATGCTGCCTGATGTGATTGGCTTTTCTCATCTCTGGTTCAAAACATGAAGGCACAAAAGTGTAATTGCATCCACTCTATCAGCTATTTGCAGATACAAATTGAATTTAATATCTGCTTTAATGTGTAGCAACAGCAATTACTCTTCTATGCTGTTCCATTCAAACATATATCACCAACACTAGCAGGGCTGCACTGGTTGCCTGTTCCATTCCATTTCGGGTTCAAGGTGCTAGTTGCGGCTTTTAAAGCCCTAAATGGTTTGGAACTTTCCTACTTGGCAGAGGGTCTCCCTCTTAGAACATGACTAGCTTATTGCCCGGCGTTGCCGGGGGTTATTGATTTTTTTAAATTGTGGGAAGGTATGTATGGCAGGGCGAGAAGCAAGTATCCGTCAGGGGAGGCGCTCTCCCTGGCAGAAACCTGCCTAGTGACTTTTCATTTCCCCCTCAGCTGTTTCGAGGGCTGGCTTGAAACAGCAGAGGGGAAAATGCAAAGGCAAGAGGCAGGTATCCGTCAGGAAAGGTGCTCTCCCTGGCAGATCCCTGCCTGGTGCCTTTGCATTTTCCCCTCCGCTGTTTCGAGGGCTGGTTCGAAACAGCAGAGGGGAAAATGCGAAGGCTAGAGTCAGGTATCTGTCAGGGAAGGCGCTCTCCCTGGTGGATCTCTGCCTGGTGCCTTTGCATTTCTCTCCCTGCTACTGCAAGGGCTGCCCTTGAAACAATGGAGGGGGAAATGCAAAGGCGCCAGGCAGGGATTCATCAAGGAAGGCACCTCCTCTGCCAGATACCTGCCTCTCGCCTTTGCATTTCCCCCTCAGCTGTTTTGAGGTCTGGCTCGAAACAGTGGAGGGGGAAATGCAAAGGCACCAGGAGACACAGCGATGGGAAGAGGGGAGCTGACAGACATGCCGCTTTTGGTCCATGGACATGCATTCCTGGACAAAGGTGGCCTGTCTGTCATCTTCCCTTTTCCCCATCACTGTTTTGAGAGCTGCTCTTGACACAGCGATGGGAAGAGGGGAGCTGGTAGGCCGTACTTCATCCAGGAATGCACGTTCTCCGGGTGGAAAGTAGCCTGCCTCTCACCTTCCCTTTCCGCCTGTGTCCAGGTGAGTTGGTAGGGAGTGGGGAGGCAGACGTGATCCATCCCCCCTTCCCTGTCTTCACCGGGGGGGGAGGCAGGGAAGGGAGGGCAGATGGATGTGATCCATCCCCCCTTCCCTGCCAGTGCTCGGGTTAGTAGGGGGGAGGGGGAGGGGACACGATCTGTTCCCCTTTTCCTTCCTGTGCCATGGGGGGGGGAGGCAGGGAAGGTGGACACATTTTCTACAGCAGACAAGGGCAGAATGGAGTTCTTGGAGAAGGGGCATGTTTTCTCCAACAGGCAAAGGCGGAATGGAGCTTCGCATTCAGCCCTTGCCTCCCAGAGAAGGGGCTCATTTTCTTCAGCAGGCAAGGGTGGAATGGAGCTCCTCATTTGGCCCTTGCCTCCCGGAGACAGGGCTCGCTTTCTCCAGCAGGCAAGGGTGGAATGGAGATCCGCATTCGGCCCTTGCCTCCCAGAGAAGGGGCTCACCCACATCTGGTTTTGCGTGCGGCATTTGTTTATTTTTTTCTTGGGTATGCAGAGACTGTGCTGTGCGTGGGATTTTTCCCCTGTGTGTGCATCTTAACAGCGATGGCGCACAGGCCTCCCCCCCCCCATTTGCATGTGAGCACACTGTTTTTCTGTCTTGGTGGGGTGGATGCCCCACCCTCGGGCTCTGGACCCTCACGGTAATGATCTCAGGGACAAAAGGTAGGTGTGCATGGCACATTATGGTATAGTCTGGACATGTGTGGAAACACATTCTGCACATGCACGGCCACATCCCTTCTTTATAGGTTAAGATCCTGCATCACACAATCTTCCAAGATGTGTCAGGTTTGGGTGCCAATGCCGAAACTGGCAAGGAAGGCTCTGACCCAGAGAAGAGCATTTTCGGTGGAGGTGCCAATCCTATGGAACTCGCTCCTGGTGGAATTGCATCAGACCACTTGCTTACTGACATTTAGAAAGCAGCTAAAATGCCTTCTGTTTAGGGAGGCATTTGGAAAGGGGTCATTATCTCCCTAGTCTGAGGACTCTTGCTGTCTCCCCCCTATTTTAATTAGGCCCACTACTTTTTTTATTATGTGATTTTATGATATTTTTAATATGTTGTTGGTAGCCTCACAGAGTGGTGATGAAATCCCAGATGGGTGGTGTATAAGTGGAAGTTAATAATAATAATAATAATAATAATAATAATAATAATAATAATAATAATAATAATAATAATAATAATAATAATAATAATAATAATAATAATAATAATAATAATAATAATAATAATAATAATAATAATAATAATAATAATAATAATAGCAGCAGCAACAGCAGCAGCAGCAGCAGCAGCAGCAGCACTTAGTGCACTCTCTGAGTTGTTCTCATGTTAATTAGCATTTTGCCCCAAACATGCTGGGTTTTCATTTTACCAACCTCAGGAGGATGGAAGGCTGAGTCAACCTTGAACTCACAACTTTTTGGCTGAAGTACAGCAATTTAACCACTGTGCCACCAGGGCTCTATAAAATATTTCAAATCTCCTACAAAACACTGTTAAGAGTATATTAGACCAATTGGTCTTGCAACAAAATGTTGCAGTGTGTCTTCACTTCCTAGCCGAAATGCTGTTCAAAAGTATCTACAAGTAATGCCATCAGTTTTACTGTAATTCATAGCTGTCAAGTCTTCCGTTTTGGTCGGGAAATTATCGTATTTTACCCTCTTTCCCACTGTCTCCCACCGTCCTTCCGTATTAGTTAGACTGCAATGCCCTAATGTTGTCACTGAAGGCAGCACACGATAAGCATAGCTGTCAAGTCTCCTGTTTTGGCCGAATAATGCTGGGAAATTTCTCTTATTTTCAAATCCAAAACTTGACAGGTATGCTGTAATTCCTTCTGTGGGACAAAACTCTAGATATGTTGGACTTGAACAGATGAGAATTATTAGGATACAAGAGGGCTGGGGATTAAAACTGAAGATTGTTAAACGTAATATATATATAAAACTGAAGATAGAACCTCTAAAATATCCACATTGAATATAGACTTCAACAATTTATGCTACTGACAAAATCTTAAAATGAAATTACTGCTGTATTAAATTGAAAACTTGGCAAGGTTTGGCATAATTACATTTTTGAAACAGAACAGTGCTTGTCTTCAACTTCACAAGACTGAAACAGATCATATCTGCATATGCATCTATCTGTCTGTCTATCTATCTATCGACAGAGTCAATGCAAGTTGATTCTTTTTTTCCACTGAACATTCTTCTCACATTTGTTGCTTGAATTTTCAAAGGTGAACAGACACATTAAAAGCCAGAACCAAAAGCTTCCTCGGGTTCTTTCATGAGGCTTTTACCTTAGCACCTCCCACCCCAACCTCTGGTTTTTACAGAGGAAGGGTGCCCAATATTCCATTTGCCTTTCAGAACCAGCAGGCCTGTTGCTCTTTGCTTCCTTTCACATCTGTAATCTAGGACCACTTACACCATGAACTATCGTTTTAACTAGCCTGACTTAAAATATTGCTATGATATGATCTAAGCCATCTGACGGAGAGTGAGATACAAATACATGGAAATTATATTTGTCTCCTTGCAATATTTGGTATTTGTGAACTGTCACAGAAAACTGGTCTGCATTGCTTAAAACTATGAGCAGTTTGGAACTTAATTATCCATTTCAGTTCAGCACATCTTTTCCCACTGCATTTCTCCAAAATATGATATAAGATACATTTAGAAATATGTATTCTCCCAGAACGTATCATCAAAAATGTGCATCTAGAGATTATTTTAGTATTAGTTTTTCATAACTTAGTTTAGAATGTAGAAAAATGGTGAAATGGAAAGAATTAATTTAATAAAGGAATTATTAGAGATGGACCAAAATTAGATTGAGCCATCCATCCTTAGCCAACCTATGTGAAAGTACTGGCCAAAATCCAGTTAATTACACCTATGAGCAACAGCAAGCTTCTCCAAGCTAAGAAATTGGTGTAGCGGGTATTTGTTCTGCACTGAGTTATGTGATTCAGCACATAACAGATAATGTTTATGCAGACATTTAAACTTACAGTTATTTGCCATCAAGGTTTATACTGTTGTTGTGTGTGGAATATTGTGCATTTAAGAATGTAACACTCGAATGAGTGGATATAATAATCACCAGCTGTAACACTGTAACCTTCTGTATCAGGACGCGAGCTAGTGACCACTAGGGGCAATAGCGAGCGGCCAGCTCACATGGTTCCAATTCCCCAAATACCTACAGCGCGGGAAGATTCCCGCCATCACCTCACCTGGACAAGAAGGGCGTGACGGGGAATGACGTCACGCAGACAGTAGCCAATGGGCTATCGAGGAGCCACATTCAAATGGATAGCCACAGTATATATTGAGCTGTTCATCCGCCATTACCACATGTTCCCCCGGACCATCATGCAATAAAGATGTGTTAAGCCAACCTTTCGGCTGTTCTATTGTCTTGGTTCTCATACACTAAATTGGCGACGAAGGTGGGATTAATGGATCCCCACGGAATCAAGACAACGCAGGCCGGTTTCAACATCAACAAACCGGAAGAATGGGAGCTGTTCGAGATGGACTTCCAAAGCGCACTGATGGTGTCCGACATCTCAGGCGAGGGGAAGAAGAGGGTCATTCTCATCAGGATGCTCGGGTTTCCCGCCATGAAGGTATTGGTGGACCTGGTGTCTCCGAAGAAGGTGAATGAAGTGCCGGTCAAGCAGCTCCTGAAAGCGATGCGCGACCATTTCCAGCCCTCGGTTTCAATGTTTTTGGCTTGGGATGCGTTCTGGAAGAGAGTCCAGGCGCCTGGTGAGTCCGTGGCTGCCTTTGCAGCGGCCCTCCATTTGGCCGCCGGCCCATGCAAGTGGGAGAACCTGGAAATCGCCCTCAGGGACCGCATGCTGTGCGGCCTGTGGGACAAGGAGGTCCAGCGAAAGCTGATGAACAAGGAGCTGCCTCCGACGCTGCAAGAGGTCGTGAAGGAGGCGCAGGCGGTGGAAGCCACGAGGGCCGGGGTTAAGGGGTTCAGAGCAAGGCCCCCACAACCCAACAAGGCAGCAGGCTCAGTGCAGGCGGCCAGGCAGGCACCACACTCCTCCACGGAGAACAGCGAGGACGAGGACATCCGGAAGGTGCGGAAGGATGGCCGGCATTGCGATGGCTGCGGGGCGCACCATGACTGCATCAAGTGCGTGTTCAGGAAGGCTGAATGCCACAACTGCGGGCACCGAGGCCACATAGCCAAGGTCTGCAGACGGCGGCGCGGAGACCAGAGAGGCTCAACAGACCGCTCACCGAAAGGCCAGGAAGGCGTCCGGCCCTCGAGGAAGCAGGACGGCGTGGGCCGCATCTCCGATGACAGCGACGACGACACGACAGTCCACAGCGTGTCCTTAGGACACCCACAATATTTTGTTGAGGTACTGGTGCAAGGGGTCCCTGTTAAGATGGAGATAGACTCGGGTTCCTCATATTCCATCATTTCCCAGAGGGAGTTTTTGGGAATTTCCCCCAACGTGCGGCCCAAGCTCAAAGCACTGAGGTCTACGCTGCGGGACGTGCAGGGGAATAGCATTCCGGTGTTGGGGGTTGGAAAATTCAAGGTCCAATACAAGCAACACACCGCGGAACTTCCCCTGGTTGTTCTCAAAGGGGGGAGTTGTTGCCTCCTCGGGACACAATGGTTTAAGCCCCTGGGTTTGTTCATTGGGGGGGGTGCATGCCGTTGGGGCTGACCCAATTCAGGAGGTGTGCAACGCGCATCCTGAAGTGTTCAAGAAGGGACTCGGAAAATTCAAGGGGCCCCCAGTCGCGTTCGACCTGGATCCGGAGGTCCGCCCAATAAGACTCAAACCGCGAAGGGTGCCTTTTGCACTTAAGGACAAAATAGAGGCAGAACTGGACAAATTGGTGGGCCAGGGGATCCTTGTTCCTGTTAATTCCGCGGAGTGGGAAACTCCGATTATAACAGCGCTTAAGGCCAACGGGGAGGTTCGAATATGCGCTGATTACAAATGTACCATTAATAAGGCGATATGCCCAAATGCGTATCCGGTGCCGGTAGTCAGCCACCTGTTGGCCAGGATACACGGGGGAAAGTGTTTCGCAAAGCTTGACCTGGCGCAGGGTTATCAGCAGCTCTCGGTAACCCCAGCTGCAGCTGCTGCACAGATGATAGTCACTCATAAGGGGGCGTTTCAGGTGACGCGCCTGCAATTTGGCGTGAACTCGGCGCCAGGTATCTTCAAATCGCTCATGGAACGCCTCTTAAAGGGTCTGGAGGGGGTCTTGCCATACTTTGATGACGTATTGATAATGGGGGGGAGGAGTGAGTCAGAACTGGCTGAGAGACTAGACAAAGTACTGACGGTATTTGAAAAGGCGGGGTTAAGGTTGCGGAAAGACAAATGCGTCTTCTTCACAAAAGAGGTTGAGTTCCTGGGTTTTCGGGTATCCCCTGCAGGCATTAAACCCTCCGAATCAAAGGTGGCCACCGTTCAAAATGCTCCTCGCCCCACCTCCAAGCCCGAACTGCAGTCGTTCCTGGGGCTCTTAAACTTCTACCATTCCTTCCTGCCTAGGAAGGCGTCGGTAGCAGAGCCGCTTCATAAGTTACTAAAAAAAGACGAGGCGTGGAAATGGGGCGAGACCCAGGAGAGGGCATTCAATGAGCTGAAACAACTCTTATCCTCAGACGCCATATTAACCCATTTTGACCCCAAGAAACCAGTGGTTCTGATATGTGATGCATCTCCAGTGGGGGTGGGGGCAGTCCTGTGCCATGTGTTGGAGAACGGGCGGGAGGCCCCGGTGGCGTTCTACTCCAGGTCCCTGTCTAAGGCAGAGCGTAACTACGCACAGACAGACAGGGAGGCATTAGCGATAATTGCTGGGACAAAGAAGTTCCACGATTTCCTCTATGGCCGCCCCTTTACCGTCGTGACTGACCACAAGCCCCTGCTAGGCATTTTTACCGCAGACAAGCCCACGCCACAGATTCTGTCCCCTAGGATGCTCAGGTGGGCCATTTTTTTAAACGCGTACCAGAACGCGCTGGTGTATCGCCCTGGAAAGGACATAAGCCACGCGGACGCCCTGTCGAGGTCTCCCCTCCCCCACACAGGCAGCCACGTGTGCGAGGTGGAACAAGACCACCAAGTTCTCATGATAGAGGTCCTAGATTCACCCCCGTAGTGCCCGCAGAGATCGCCAAGGCGATGGGCAGGGACAAGACGTTGGCCCTGGTTAGTTCCTGGGTGCAGAAAGGGTGGCCAACGTCCTCCCCGGTGGCGGAATTTGCCCCGTTTTTCAGGAAAAAGTTAGAACTGTCCATGGAGAGGGGTTGCCTCCTGTGGGGCCAGCGGGTGGTCGTCCCTGAGTCCCTGAGAGCAAGAGTGCTCAAGCTGCTGCACGTCAGCCACCCTGGAATTGTCCGCTCCAAGGCACTGGCCAGGAGCTACTTCTGGTGGCCCCAGTTGGACGCCGATATCGAGCACATGGTGGGCACTTGCGAGAGTTGCCAGAGCTCCCGGCCCGAAGAGGCTCGACTTCCGCACAGGGAATGGGATGCGGCAAAGGGGCCGTGGTCCCGCGTGCACATTGACTTCGTGGGCCCTTTCAGAGGATCGCTTTTTCTCCTCATAGTGGATGCTTACTCCAAGTGGTTAGAGGTTATCCCAGTTGCGAGCACCTCCTCAGCCGCAACAATTAAACAATTGCGCAGGGTGTTCAGCTCGTTCGGCATACCCGACACGCTCATTAGCGATAACGCTAGTTGTTTCACGTCCGCCGAATTCAGGGCATTCACCGAAATCAACGCCATCCGGCACATCACCTCCGCGCCTTTCCACCCGGCGACGAACGGCAAAGTAGAACGCCTCGTGCGTACCACCAAAGACGCGCTGAGGCGCATGGGCCCCGGGGATTTAAACCTGCAGTTGTGCCAGTTTTTGCTGTGATATCGGGTGACCCCCCCTAGCGTCAGGATACTCGCCCGCAGAGCTCCTAATGTGTAGAAAACTGACCACGGTACTGACCAGGCTAGACCCTTCGAGGGTGGAAGACACTGGGAGGAACATCGGGTTAGCGGGCACAAAGAGTTTCGAAATAGGCTCCCCGGTCCATTGCAGAAACTACGCTAGCGCAGGGCCAGCCTGGGTGCCGGGCGTAGTCATTGGGCAAATGGGTCCCGTGTCGTACTGCGTCGAGACCAGCACAGGTCTACTCTGGAGGTGACACGCGGACCAACTCCGGCGTCGGGTTTCCGGAAACCAGAGCGCAGACAGCGCGGAACAGGATTCTACGTTAGGGTTCTCCCCCACCCGTTTAGCCCAAGGGGGAGGAGAGGGGGGTCAGTGGTCCCCACCAAGGGGGGAAGGGAATAAGTTTGTCCCTGCAGATATCCTGAGGGATACCCCCACAGATACCCCGGAAGATGATTTTGATTTTGAGTTAGAAAACCGGGGGAGTTTTTCGGAGTGGTCCCCCACCCATCCAAGCGAGAAGCGGGGTTTTTCGTTAGCCCCCAGTGCCCCCGGTTTTCCCACAATGGAGTTTACCCCTACCCCGAAAGCCGCGGAGCCGCGGCAAGTCACTAACGAGTCTCCCTCTCCCATTGCAGGACAAGAGCCCAGGGAACACAGAAGTGATAGCGCCCCCGGGACAAGCCAGCCAGCCTTGCACCCAAGTCTATCTCCATCTTAACAGGGACCCCTTGCACCAGTACCTCAACAAAATATCGTGGGTGTCCTAAGGACACGCTGTGGACTGCCGTGTCGTCGTCGCTGTCGTCGGAGATGCGGCCCACACCGTCCTGCTTCCTCGAGGGCTGGACGCCTTCCTGGCTTTTCGGTGGGCGGTCTGTTGAGCCTCTCTGGTCTCTGCGCCACCGTCTGCAGACCTTGGCTATGTGGCCTCGGCGCCCGCAGTTGTGGCACTCAGCCTTCCTGAACACGCACTTGATGCAGTCATGGTGCGCCCCGCAGCCATCGCAATGCCGGCCATCCTTCCGCACCTTCCGGATGTCCTCGTCCTCGCTGCTCTCCGTGGACGAGTGTGGTGCCCGCCTGGCTGCCTGCACCGAGCCCGCTGCCTTGTCGGGTTGTGGGGGCCTTGCTCTGAACCCCTTAACCCCGGCCCTCGTGGCTTCTGCCGCCTGCGCCTCCTTCACGACCTCTTGCAGCGTCGGGGGCGGCTCCTTGTTCATCAGCTTTCGCTGAACCACCTCGTCCCACAGGCCGCACAGCATGCGGTCCCTGAGGGCGATTTCCAGGTTCTCCCACTTGCATGGGCCGGCAGCCAAACGGAGGGCCGCTGCGAAGGCAGCCACGGACTCACCAGGCGCTTGGACTCTCTTCCAGAACGCGTCCCGAGCCGAAAACATTGAAACCGAGGGCTGGAAATGGTCGCGCATCGCTTTCAGGAGCTGCTTTACTTCGTTCACCTTCTTCGGAGACACCAGGTCCACCAATACCTTCATGGGGGGAACCCGAGCATTCTGATGAGCATGGCCCTCTTCTTCCCCTCGTCTGAGATGTCGGACACCATCAGTGCGCTTTGGAAGTCCATCTTGAACAGCTCCCATTCTTCCGGTTTGTTGATGTTGAAACCGGCCTGCATTGTCTTGATTCCGTGGGGATCCATTATCCCATCCTCCTCGCCAATTTAGTGTATGCGAACCAAGACAATAGAACAGCCGAAAGGTTGGCTTAACACATCTTTATTGCATGATGGTCTGGGGGAACATGTGGTAATGGCGGATGAACAGCTCAATATATACTGTGGCTATACATTTGAATGTGGCTCCTCGATAGCCCATTGGCTACTGTCTGCGTGACGTCATTCCCCGTCACGCCCTTCTTGTCCAGGTGAGGTGATGGCGGGAATCTTCCCGCGCTGTAGGTATTTAGGGAATTGGAACCATGTGAGCTGGCCGCTCGCTATTGCCCCTAGTGGTCACTAGCTCGCGTCCTGATACAGAAGGTTACAGTGTTACAGCTGGTGATTATTATATCCACTCATCCGAGTGTTACATTCTTAAAGGCACAATATTCCAAACACAACAATTCACCATCCTGATTTTTGGTGGGCAGAGAAGCAATACCAGTCTGGCCAGGTTTTCCTGTTATGGTAATAGAGTAGGCCATATTGCCAGTGACTCAACACTGATTATCAGGTGGTGGTTAACTAACCTGACAACCCTGAGGATTAACGGCCTTGGGTGGAGATGTTCACAGGGAAGCATGATGGTCTGCAAGTGGATTAAATTTCACTTGAATCCATCTTGTTGGAGGGGAGTAGCTTCATCAATACTGGGCTGGAGTTGAGGAGGACCTTGTGTGCTAAAAGAACTCAGGACCAGAAAGTGACTTGCGGAATTGGATCAGTGGTATGAGTGACACGCTACAATGTGGATTGCAAATGGAAGGTCACTGCATTATACAGGTATTGTTTCCAGGACAATCTTCATGGCCAATCACCATGATGATAGCCAAGATATGGAATTGGATATGGTAGAAGAAGAAGATTTCAGTGTAAGGGTCAGCTAAAAGTGACCTTGTGAAAAATTATTTACAACTAAAGACAAATTTAATGGCAAAAAGTGTGGCTAGCTCAGAAATCTAACCTTTGCCATCCCTTCTACCACCAACCCCTCGGGTGTATTTTCTGAGTTATCTGCAGAGACAGATTAATTTGCAAATTGTGTTGCAGTTTAACCAGGATATTATTTGTGTATTGATAGCTAGGGCCAGGTTCTCTGTAGCCTTTTCCAGACTGTATGTGGTGAATCAGCGTGACCTAAAATAAGTCCATTCTGATGTGCAAGATAAAATAAAGTTTCTGTAATGTCTTTCCTCCTTTCTACCTATCTGGCAATAATTTGCAGTCTCTTTCCACTCTTATTTTATTTTATTTTATTTTATTTTATTTTATTTTATTTTATTTCTATATCACTTATTTGATTGAGCTGTAACTCTGGACAGTGAACATACACATATACAAATGCAATAACAAATACAATATATCAGCTCACCTGTAACAGATAACATAATGCAAAGAATAAAACCCTTAGAGCATAGCTGTCAAGTATCCCTTATTGGCCGGGAAAACCCCTCATTTTACCCTCTTTCCCGCCGTCATCCCTTATTAATTAGACTGCAATGCCCTATTGCCACCATTGGAGGGCAGCACAGGATAAGCATAGCTGTCAAGTATCCCATATTTGCCAGGAAATTTCCCTTATTTCCAAATTCAAAACTTGACAGGTATGCCTTAGAGACCAGAAAGTATAATAATTGTTGCCTGCCATTGCACCAAAGAATTTGACAAGTGATGTAAACTAAAAGAAAGGCTATTTTAATTACAGTTAAACCTCACATAATGGTGGGCTACAGTCAATGAAAGTTTATACTACAATAAAGTAGTTATCCATGAAGTTATCTCAGGACTCTGTTATTTGTAATTGTAATAGAGAACACAGTTACCAATCTTAAAATTACACTGGTACCTCGCTTAGAGAGCATAATGTATTCCACGGGATTGCTCAGAGACTAAACTCGCTTAAAGAGCAGAATTTTCTCTGAATAGTCACCCTAGTTTAACAGCTAAAAATAACCAAAAAACTTGCATCCTCATACAGCCTGTTACAATGTGTAACATACAGTTTCTACCAAATTTTTGTAGCAACTCCAGCAGTGGCATTGATTGTGGGATCAGAGAAAGAGTGGGCTCCTAAAGGATATGGAATGTCAGTGTAGGTCTCCTATATCACAAAATTGCACACCTTTGTTCTTGGGAATATCAAGTTAGACAGACTATGGCCTGATGCAGGATGAGTCAGATTTTTGTATTCCTGTGATTATATCAGTTGTCTGTTCTTCAACACTTTACATATATATTATTTATTTGACCTCTTTCCTGGGCAGGAAAGGGAAGCCACTTCAGACATGGCCTACCTGATAGTGATTGGTCCTAAATGGGACATTGGTGTGACTTCTGATGACTGGGAAAGAAGCTCGCCCATCTTCTTCCGTTAGATGTCATTGTTGTGCACTGAGCAATTACTCAAGTTCTGTGGCTTATGTTCTCCTTTCAGAAGCATACAAAAGTGTCATTTACTCTAACTATATTCTGTTTTTCCTCTCTGATGCACTTTAATTAATGAAGAATACTTCCTTAGTTTTCCATAAGACACTTGATTAGTGTTCCTTCTTCAGAACCTCAATTTCAGAGCTCTGGGGAAAGCACAAGTTGCGACAAAGATGTGCTTTTAGCCTATTGTGCAACTGCAGTTCTAATTAGTTTGCCACTTCAATCCTTTAAGTTGTTGTTGATTTTGCTATATAAGATAATGATAAATGTGATGTCATGATGTTTAAGACTAGACAATTACATTAGGAATAACAACTTGGCAACACAATGTTCTGCATCAATAGAAATTCAATGAGTCATGCTTTTTTTGATACTTCTTTTAAAAGAAAAACAGTGAAAACTTAAGCCTGTCCGACAGATGGTCTATGCTTGTTGACTTGTTTACATTGCAAATTCTGTTTGTATTACAGGTGCATACTAAAAAGGATGCAGACACAGCAAGGAGGCTCAAAAGCTGATATTGTGACTCTCGCCCCACTGCCAACTGTTTGCTACTGTTTGACCTGAATTTATCCTACAGTACAGGAACATGAGAATTTTCTCCAAGAATCTCAGCTGCACAGTGAGGACTCTTAATGCTGCCGGTTAACAGCTTTTAGAAATGACAGCAAAAACACCCTTAGGGTGTGATGAAATTTGTAAGGCAGAGTCCCCCCTTCTTTAAACAGAACTTTCCTTTACCTTCATAAAAGGTAGTGTGGTTGGATTTTTATTGCATGCTGTCAGTACTTATTATAAAGTACATTCATTGGGATGAAATTTACAAGGGCTGAAACATTAGATAAAATCATCCCTGGTATCTTGTAGTTTCCTAGTGCAACAAGAATTGAAAAGTAATGTCATTTACACAAAAGTAAATCCCTGAAATAATGATGTATACAGAATGTTTTTGGGAAAGTAAGAGCAAAAGGGTACAACCTGTCAATCTAATTGGTGAAGACAGCGAGAGTTGTAGGAAATGACAATTTATAGATTCTTAGCACTGTCAGATTTATTCTAAACTGGACATCACAAGATCTTAAGTCCAAAGATTTGTACCAGTATCGTTGCAAAGAAGATTTTCAAGCATTGCAATAATTTAGGATCAGCTCTTAGAATTATAGATCATGTGAAGATACATATATGCAGCTGTAATCCAACCAGGGAAAATATTTGTAATATTTAAAAACATCCTATTTTGGTCAGAGTTAGGATAGACTTGCTGAAATCAGTGACATTTGTGTTAATCATGAGTAATTTATATTACAACAAACTCAGTGGCCCTGCATTAAGTATGATTACATATAAGTCTAGCCCACTGACATTAGATTTACTTTGACATTACTCACTACCATCTGATACAACAGTCTCATGTTCCTCTTTAGCTGTTCCTCTTTAGCTGTACATGTTCCTCTTTAGCTGTACTGTATTTCTTAGCCTTCTATAGACTCCGTGGACGTCTAGTGATATAGACATGCTTGCAACATCAGGCAGTCACTTCTTCCTCCATTGAACTGCCTGAAAAGAGAGGACACACACATGCAAAGATAAATAAAAGAAACAGAGAGAGGGAGAGATTTAAAGCATCAGAGAGTATGACAGTTGCCCGATTTGAGGTGACACCAGCAGTGGATCCAGCAGTGTTGTCAGAGTCATCGTCATTACTCCCCATAGGGAATGTTGCCAGGGTGGAAGAGAGAGAAGTGAGGCGAATATTAAAAGGGATAAATGTGAGCAAGTCTATGGGTCCTGATTGAGTGGCTGGTAGGGCACTGAGAGACTGCTCAGAACAGCTGGCAGAAACTTTTATGAAGATTTTTAATTGGTCTTTGACCCAAGCCACTGTCCCACCTTGTCTGAAATTCTCTACTATTATACCTCTGCCTAAAAACCTAACATAGATAGTCTGAATGACTTCCGCCCTGTGGCGTTTACACCTGTCATAATGAAATGCTTTGAAAAGTTGGTGCGGAACCGTATTATGGCTTGTTTACCAGTTGGACCTGACCCTTGTCAATTTGCATATAAGAGAAAGAGATCCATGGAGGATGCTGTGGCTATGGCCCTACATGCTGTTCTGACCCATTTGGAGAAACAAGGAACTTATGCGAGACTGTTATTTGTAGATTTTTGTTCTGCTTTTAATACTATTCTTCTGCATAGACTGGTGCCCAAATTATTAGATCTGGGGCTTCCGCCATGCTTATGCATGTAGACCAGATTTTCTATCAGATCATTCCCAACAGGTCAGAATGGGCTCTCATGTCTCTGCGGATCTCAGTATAAGTACGGGGATGTTGCAGGGGTATGTGCTGAGCCCGCTTCTGTACATGCTTTACACATATGATTGTGTTCCCAGTTACCCCAGCAATAAGATCATCAAGTTTTCAGACACACAACAGTGGTTGGTCTGATTACTGCTGGGGAGGGGGAGTCAGCTTACAGGAAGGAGGTTGAGATGCTGATGGAGTGGTGTAGGGAAAACAATTTATTCCTCAATGTAAAAAAGACAAAAGAGATCTTTGTGGACTTTAGAAAATGCAAATTGAACATCCAGCCACTTATTATTGAAGGGAATTGTGTCGAACAGGTCTCGGTGTTTCGATTTCTGGGAATGGAGCTAAGGGATGATCTAACATGGGGAGTAAACACCAAAGATCTGATGAAGAGAGCACAGCAGAGAATCCTCAGGAAGAACAATCTTTCAAAGGACCTGCTGTTGGCATTCTACCACTGTACCATAGAGAGTGTGTTAACCTATGGTCTGTGTGTATGGTTTGGGAATTGTACAGCTAGGAAAAGAGCAATGCTGTCCAGGGTCGTAAAGACTGCAGAAGGGATAATCGGGCGTACACTTCCCACTCTAGATCAAATCTATGCCACCAGGTGTTATAAGAAAGCTGTAGAGATTGTGCAAGATAGTACGCACCCCGTACTATCTAGAAGAAGGTATAGGGTCATAAAGACCAGGACCAGCCACTTGAGAAATAGTTTCTACCCAAAAGCGGTTCTGGCTTTGAATGCAGTGCAATGCAGTCTATACGGGAGCTTCTGTATATAGTTTTTAGAGTTTTAGAGTTTTTAGAGTTTTAGAGTTTTTAGAGTTTTAGAGCTTTTTATTGGTTAAATGTGTATATGTGGGGTGGGAGTATGTTGATAATTTTTGTATAGTTGTATTTTATTTAGGTTTTGTTGGGTTGATAAGTGTTTTTCCCCCCAATCTCGTTGTTCTGTGCAGGACAATTACAATAAAGATCTATCTATCTATCTATCTATCTATCTATCTATCTATCTATCTATCTATCTATCTATCTATCTATCTATCTATCTATCTATCTATCTATCTATCTATCTATCTATCTATCTATCTATCTATCATATTGGATATCCTCCAACACCACATTTCAAAGGCATCTATTCTTCTGCGCTCAGGTTTCCTAATGGTCCAGCTCTCACAACCATACACTACCACTGGGAATACCATTGCTTTGACTATTCAAATTTTTGTTTGCAAGGTGATGTCTCTACTTTTAACTATGTTCCCTAGGTTTCTTATAGCTTGTCTCCCAACCATCAGTTGCCTTTTTATTTCATGGCTGCAATCGCCATCTGCAGTGATCTTCTTTGATCCTAAGAAAGTAAAATCTGTCACTGCTTCTACTTCTTTCCCATCTATTTTCCAGGGACTGATAGGGGCTTTTGCCATTATCTTGGTTTTCTTGATGTTGAGTCTCAAGCCAGCTTTTGCTCTCTCTTCTTTCAACCTAAGCAGCAGCTTCATTAGGACTTCCTTACTTTCTGCCATTAGGGTAATATCATCTGCGTATCTCAAGTTGTTGATGTTTCTCCAAGCAATTTTGATCCCAACTTGTGATTCGTCCTATCCTGCAATGCATATTATGTGCTCTGTATATAAGTTGAATAAGCAGGGTGACAAAATACAGCCTTGTCTTACTCCTTTTCCTATTCCAAACCACTCTGTCATTCCGTATCCTGTCCTAACTCTTGCTTCTTGACTCTTGTACAGATTTCTCATGAAATCTGTACAAGGCATATAAAGTGTTCTAGTATTCTCATCTCTTTAATTGTTTGCCATATTTTGTTGTGGTCCACACAGTCAAAGGCCTTGGTGTAATCAATGAAACAGAAGTAGACTTGTTTCTGATATTTCTTTTTTTCCTCCATGATCCAACGTATGTTGGCAATGTGGTCTCTAGTTCCCCTGCCTCTTCGGAACCCAGCCTGCACTTCTGGTAATTCTTTCTCCACGAGCTGCTGAAGTCTATCTTGTATTATCTTGAGCATAACCTTGCTAGTGTGTGGGATGAGCACAATTGTTCACTAATTTGAATATTCTTTGGCATTACCCTTTTTTTTGGGATTGGAATATATACTGATATTTTCCAATCCTGTGGCCATTGTTGTGTTTTCCAAATATGCTGTCATATAGAATGCAATAATTTGTTTTCATCATTTTTTGGGCTTTGAAAAATTCAGCTGGGATACTATCATCTCCACTGGCTTTGTTGTTTGCAGTGCTTTTTAGGGCCTTTCTGACTTCACTCTCTAGGATGTCTGGCTCAAGTTCAATGTTCTCATCATTTTGATTATCAGGGGTGTTGAGGTCCTTTTTGTAAAGTTCCTCTGTGTACTCTTGCCATCTTTTCTTAATCTCTTCTGCATCAGCTAAATCCTTGCTGGTTTTGTCCCTTATCATGGTCAATTTAGCTTTAAACATTCCCTTGATTTCCCCATTTTTTTTGAAAAGATCTCTAGTCCTATCCTTTATGTTGTTTCCCTCTATTTCTTTGCACTGTTCATTTCATTGCTTTTCTTTGAAATTCTGTATTCCTTTGGTTGAATTTTTTCCTTTCTCCTTTGCCTTTTGCATTCCTTCTTTCCTCTTCTATTTTAAAACCCTCATCAGACAACCACTTTCCTTTCTTACACTTCTTTTCTTTTGGTAAGGTTTCCTTGCTGCCTCTTGTATGATGTTCTGCACCTTTGTTCATAGTTCTTCTGGTACTCTGTCTAAGCCATTAAATCTGTTCCACACCTCCACTGTGTATTTCTTAGGGATGTTGTCTAGGTTATAACTGTCTAGCCTAATTGTTTCCCCTATTTTCTTTAGTCTAAGCCTGAATTTTGCAATCAGAAGATTATGATTTGAGCCACAGTCTGCTCCAAGTCTCATTTTTGCTGATTGTATTGAGGTTCTCCATCTTTGGCTGCAGAGTATGTAATCAATCTGGTTTCGATGTTAGCCATCTGGTGATGTCCATGTGTAGTCTCCTCTTGTGTTGTTGGAAGAGGGTGTTTGCTATGACAGTGCATTCTCTTGGCAGAACTCTATTAGCCTTTGCCCTGTTTCAGTCTGTGTTCCAAGACAAAACTTGCCTGTTATTCCATTTACTTTTTGATTTCCTGCTTTGACATTCCAATCTCCAATGATAATGAAAGCGCGGCGCCAAAATGGCCACCGTGCTCTTTGCAGGCCCCCCCCACCCGGACTCAGACATCCGGGTGAGTTAGGGGGCATGGCCACCCCTCTATAAAAGGGGTGGCCACGAGGCAGCCGAGCTGCCATTTTAAAAATAGCGACGGAGAGGAGAAGTTTTCTCCGTCGCTGTTCCTTGACCGGTTGATCCCTGGAAAGGGATCCTGCTCTTTCTACAGATATGCCTCCCAAACGGAAGGCCCCGGTGACGAAACCACGGCCAACAGGGAGGACTTTTGCGGGCCCTGCGCAGCGTGGGGGGCAGCCCTCAGGTCGGAGGACCAGGGCTGCGCCCACGCGGCAGGGCACTACCCCAGCTTTGCCCACTGATACCGGTGGGGCAATGCAGTTTGATGCTTGGCCCTCAGCTGGCCAGCCTCCGGCCAGCCCTTCAGGGGCTTCGGCCCTCGGCCCGCAGTTGCCGGCCATGGGTCAGGTCAGCGGGGGAGGGCCTTGTGCGGGTGCACAGCACGTTCCCCCTCCGGCCCCTCATGGGCCGGAGTTTTGGGCATGGCCCTATTCGGGCCCAGGATCTCACTTTGGGGTTCCTGGTCATATGCCTGGTGGGCCGTCCGGCCCACCCGGCCCACTTTATACTGGGGGATCTGTGGCAGTGGATGCGTTGCTAACGCATTTAGCTGTGCTTGAGGCATCCTTGGGGATTGCATACAACCCCATGGCAGGGGGCCCTTCTCTCTCTGCTGGGGGCCCTTCGTGTTCACCGGCTACCTCGACGGCTGCCACACTGCAACAAGCGGCCAGCCGGGTTGAGCTGCTTGAGATGCTCCAGCCTGCACCTGCCGGTGTCTCGCAGCTCCCTGTTTGTCCAGAGCTACAGCAGGAGAGTGGTCAGGTGTGGCCCCAGAGCTCGATTCTGGTCACGAGCTCCGACGCCTGCCATGGGCCGGAACCCCCAGTGGGGGCGGCTCACGGGGGTGCACCTAGTGAGTATCAGGTTCAAGTTAATGCACCCACATTACAGTCCACTTCCAGTGGTGGGGTTCAGTGGCCATGGCCTCGTCAAGTCGAGGTGAGTGGGCATCAGTTGCCAGCCTATCCAAGTGCCCCTTGGTTCCATACTGGCACAACATTGGGGGTGGGGGTTTCCGCCCCCGGGGCAGTGCCGGGCATCGCAGGGGCTGTCCAGGTTCCGCTGCGTATGCCCCGTGTACCTAATGTGCCGGTGACGGCCTTGCCGACGGCTGGTTATTCATTGCCCCTTGGTGATCATTTGTCTCAGGTCATGAGGGAAAAGATTTGGCGGGGGGAGTACAGTTGATGCGAGCGGGCATCAGTTACCATCTTATCCCAGTATCGCATGATGCTAAATGGTCCCTCGTTAAGGGCGGGGGTGTCCGTCCCCGGGGCAGTGCCGAGCATCGCAGGGGCTGTCCGGGTCCTGCTGCGTATGCCCTTGATACAGAACGTGCCATCGATGGCTTTGCCGGCGGCTGGTTATTCATTGCCCCTTGGTGATCATTTGTCACGGGTCACGAGGGAAAAGATTTGGCGGGGGGAGTACAGTTGATGCGAGCGGGCATCAGTTACCATCTTATCCCAGTATCCCATGGTGCTAAATGGTCCCTCGTTAAGGGCGGGGGTGTCCGCCCCCGGGGCAGTGCCGAGCATCGCAGTGGCTGTCCGGGTCCTGCTGCGTATGCCTTTGATACAGAACGTGCCATTGATGGCTTTGCCGACGGCTGGTTATTCCTTGCCCCTGGGTGATCATTTGCCGCAGGTCACGAGGGGTAAGGTCTGGAGGGGGATATATGGATATTCTCCATATTGAACTGTGAGCCCACTGAGGAGGAGAGAGAGGGACAGGACGACAGAGACAAAGAGCTGTCCCATCGTCGTAAGCCACCGCGCACCTGGGGCCAACTGGTGGTCGGCATACCTTATATATATGGTAGTATGCCGCAGGGCCCGGCCTGGTTGGGCCATTCCGATGGTTCCATCTATTGCTAATATTACAGGGCAATGGTTGATTTGATGGGCCCATCGCAGTTGGCTTACGACGAGGAATGTGGATGAGGGTGGCCCTACACCCTGAGAGGAGGTTGGATGAGCCCTGTCAGCACTTGTGCTCGTGTACATGACTCCCACGTGACTGGCGCCTGGTGATAGGTACCATGGTGGTCATGCTGTGCAGCTGGCTGCTCAGACACAGGCTCCACGCTAACTGGTCGGGCAGGGGGTTCCAGCCCGCCTGCCGTGTTTGACCTGCTCAGCTGGCGACGGGTATACTAAGCGCCAGTGTCGTTACCGACTTGGTGTCCCCTTTTGCGCTGGCCCTTACGCCGCCTCCACGTGCCCGCGGGTTGGTGGGTTACGGGGCAGAGGTAGGGGTGCACAGGGGGCGATCAGAGCTCCGTCTGAAAGAACTAGCCTTGTCAAAGCCCCCCCCCCAATTAGTGTACTCAGGCTGGAGCGATGGCACTCAGCTCATCCAAGAAGGGATGATGCGGGGCACCTGCTGGAGGGTTTTCAATGGGGCTTTTGTATTCCATTTGGGGGTGTTAGGGGTCCCAGGATGCTACTAATCTGGTTACCTTGAAAGGTAACGAAGAGGTTGCTCCACTGTGCACAGCTATGGGAGTTGGGGCTATGAGAGTAGCGTGTCCCTTCTTGGAACCACCTTTCCTAAGTTGAACGTCTCCCTATGAGGCTAGTACCGAGGTAGAACCAGGGTGAATGTCATTAATCCTCCATTTAGCTCACCCTGTGGGTTATCCGGTTAGGGATGCCATTCCTGATGACCTTGTTCAGTCAGGTACTCGTAGTTGGTTCAGCCCCTATGGGTGGCTCGCTCATGCAGTCCCGGTGCTTTCCTGGCACAGTGTGATATGCACTCGGCTTTCAGATTACTGCCAGTGCACCCAATGGATTTAGAGCTATTGGGTTTTTAGGTTCCAAGGTGAATTTTACTTAGATAAGTCCAACCCCTTCTGACTAAGTTAATTCATGTTCAACATTCGAACGATTCGGGACTATCCGTCTGAAAGAACTAGCCTTGTCAAAGCCCCCCCCCCCCCAATTAGTGTACTCAGGCTGGAGCGATGGCACTCAGCTCATCCAAGAAGGGATGATGCGGGGCACCTGCTGGAGGGTTTTCAATGGGGCTTTTGTATTCCATTTGGGGGTGTTAGGGGTCCCAGGATGCTACTAATCTGGTTACCTTGAAAGGTAACGAAGAGGTTGCTCCACTGTGCACAGCTATGGGAGTTGGGGCTATGAGAGTAGCGTGTCCCTTCTTGGAACCACCTTTCCTAAGTTGAACGTCTCCCCTATGAGGCTAGTACCGAGGTAGAACCAGGGTGAATGTCATTAATCCTCCATTTAGCTCACCCTGTGGGTTATCCGGTTAGGGATGCCATTCCTGATGACCTTGTTCAGTCAGGTACTCGTAGTTGGTTCAGCCCCTATGGGTGGCTCGCTCATGCAGTCCCGGTGCTTTCCTGGCACAGTGTGATATGCACTCGGCTTTCAGATTACTGCCAGTGCACCCAATGGATTTAGAGCTATTGGGTTTTTAGGTTCCAAGGTGAATTTTACTTAGATAAGTCCAACCCCTTCTGACTAAGTTAATTCATGTTCAACATTCGAACGATTCGGGACTTTCATTCAGTGGGCCTTTGCTCGCAGGTCGGGGTCTCGGTCTCTAGCCCATTACCTCAACGACTTTTGGTTCGGGGGTGAACAGGGCTCGGACATGTGCACGCGTCTCCTCACTACATTTCAGACACTCAGGTGGGAACTGGGTGTCCCCTTGGCGCCTGAAAAGACTGAGGCCCCAGCTACTAAGCTCACATTTCCAAATTGACTCTGTCGCACGGGCATCCGGGTTACCCATGAATAAGGTGGCTCGGATCTCCGCGGCGATTTTGGCATTGATTGCCAAACATAAAGTGTTCCCTTGTGACCTGCCGTTACTTCATGGACACCTTAATTTTGCCTGCAGGGTGGTTCCACCCAGCAGAGCATTGGCCAGGCGCCTGTGTGACGACATGGCTGGCCTGTTAAAACGTCAACACAGGGTCTGGCTGATCAGGGGCATACGGGTGGACCTTCCGGTCTGGCTCAAATTACTCCTGGGTTTTAACGGGGTCTTTTCCTGGAGATCAGACCTGATGGTCTACCCTAGATTTCATGTACGGTTGGATGCCTCCGGCTCCCTGACTTATGGGGGTTTACTCTGAGGGTAGGTGGACTTACGGCCAATGGCAGCACCCATGGCTTGGCACGGACCGCCTCCGCGATCTTACCTTCCTTGAGTTTCTTTTCATTTTGGGGAGCACTGATGCTATGGGGCGATGAGTGGGCCTACTCAGTGGTCCATTTTCGGTGTGATAATGCGGCAGTGGTGCACATTGTCAACACCCAGACATGCAAATCCCCCAGGGTCATGACATTAGTTTGTCTATTCTTTTTGAGAAGCCTACGCCTAAATGTGCTGTTCTGGGCCAGACATGTTCCAGGTATTAATAACGACATTGCTGCTGCTTTATCCCGCCTGCAGATCCCCCGGTTCCATGCCTTACTCCGGAAGCAGATGAATTCCACTCGCCACTCCCGGCCGATATTTGGACGTTTGGCGAGGAGAGATGAACCGGGCATGTCATTGGCACCTTGCACGCGTATGGCGTATCACTATGCGTTCATGCGTCGTGTTTTGGAGGGGTCGACACAGGAACGTGTCTGCCGCCAGGACACGCGTCACCTCAATTCCCAGAGTTTCTGACCCACCTTGCACGAGGCTGGCATTACTTATGTTCGGATAGGTGTGAAGTGGCTCTTGGTCACGCAGCTACCACTGTAGCCTATTTGGAGTGCTCCGCATCAGTGAGTGGGTGCCAGAGTTGGTACCATCTGTGTAAGGTGGATGTGTCTCGTAGGGCACTGGAACTCGACGATGTCTCTGTCACACATGAGTGGGCTCAAGTGGGGATACGGTCCTCACAGGTTGTTCAGCACGGCGTAGGCAGTGGAGTCAGACTGCTACGAGGTTTTTTTGGAGACATCTGTCCAGTTGGTGCCCTACATGAATTTTCAACAGTGCCTGCTGCGCGCCCCAGCCTGTTTTTCTGCCAGCAGGATAGGTCTACCCTTGCCGGAGTAATGTTACTGAGGGTGACCGGTGCCACGCTTCACGGTGTGGGGGCCCGTTTTGGCACCCATTTATTTAGGATAGGCGTCGCGTTGATCGCGGCTACGTTTGGAGTACTCGGAGGCTGACATGCGTGTACGCGCATTTTCTTACATGTACGTGCCCACACTGTACGAGTACCTAGTTATGTCCTTAACCTCTTCTCCTCTTTTTCAGATCCTGTGTGTCTCTACACACCGGTGGCAGTGGGGCTGGTGGGCCGCAGCTATGTACACTGGGCAGCAGTATATGCTGCGGCGACAGAGAGTGGACCCCGAGTTGGGCTGTGTGCATCCGCACGTATGCGATGGTATGGTATGCGCGGCACAAGGGGGCGGGAACTGTTGCCATTCCTGATGTCCGTCGGGGATGCTGGACCGCCCGATGTTCTTAATAGGCACCTCGGCGGCAACGATCTTATACGGATCACTGCTGTTACTAAACTGTCGAGGGGCTGTGACCTGGCGTTTTATATCACGTATGGCTTACACACGGTCTCTATGGTCTAACATCGTGCCGAGACACCAATTTAGGGGAGACGTGGATCTCCGTGGTTCGGACTGTTCCGGCAGTCAGTGGACAGGGCTGTTGCTCAGTCCCTTGCTGAGCATGGCTGGGAGACAGCCATTGGACACCTGAGGATAGGCTTACAAAAATTTTGCCGGTAGGCAGGGGAAGGGGTCCACCTGTCGGCTGGAGGTATGTACCTCGTTCTGGGTGTGGTGCAAGCAGGCCTGGCGACTGAGCTGATGGTCTTGGGGGGGGGGCGGTGAGTCATCATGGACATAAGAACATAAGAACATAAGAACAGCCTTGCTGGAACAGGCCACAGCCCATCCAGTCCAGCATTCTGTCTCACACAGTGGCTCACCATTTCCTTCAGGGTATTCCCAAGGAGATGCCCTCACCTGCTTAGGATCCCCTGGAAATGGCATTGAGAGATATCCTGCCTATCTCTCCAACCCGGAGGTTGTCCTTAGGTAGCCATAATTATAGCCATTGATAGCCTTGTCCTCCATGAACTTGTCTAATCCTTTCTTAAAGCTGTCAAGACTGACAGCTGTCACCACTTCTTCTGGCAGGGAGTTCCATAGACCAGTAATCCTCTGGGTGAAAAAGTACTTTCTCTTATTTGTTTGAGAACTAGTACCCAAAAGTTTCATGGAGTGTCCCCTAGTTCTAGTGTTGTGCGATAGGGAAAACAGTTTTTCCTTATCTACTTTGTCCACACCGTGCATGATTTTATAAACTTCAATCAGGTCACCTCTTAGACGCCGTCGTTCAAGAGTGAAAAGGCCCAACCGTTGCAGCCTCAGATGGTAAGGAAGGTGTTCCAGTCCCCTAATCATTCTGGTTGCCCTCCTCTGTACTTTCTCCAACTCCATAATATCCTTCTGGAGGTATGGCGACCAGAACTGTACACAATATTCCAGATGGGGCCTCACCATAGATTTATAAAGAGGCAAAATGACACTTGCTGACTTATTTTCTATACCCTTCCTAATGATCCCTAACATTGAGTTTGCTTTTTTCACTGCTGAGGCACACTGGGTTGACACCTTCATTGAGCTGTCCACCAGGACACCAAGGTCCCTTTCCTGGTTTGTCGCAGAGAGTTCAGACCCCATCAGTTTATAAATGTAATTGGGGTTTTTTGCCCCAACATGCATCACTCTGCACTTACTGATGTTGAAGCTCATTTGCCACTGTTTTGCCCACTCCCCCAGTGTCAAGAGATCCCTCTGGAGCTCTTCACAATCTCTCACAGTTTTCACTACCCTGTATAATTTAGTGTCGTCAGCAAATTTGGCTACCTTGCTTTTTACTCCTACCTCTAGATCATTTATGAAGAGGTTGAAAAGCAGGGGTCCCAGTACTGAACCTTGGGGGACCCCACTCTTTACTTCCCTCCACTTGGAGAAGTGTCCATTTAGTGCTACCCTCTGTTTCCTGTCCCTTAGCCAGTTGCTGATCCAGGACAAGACCTGTCCCTTTATTCCATGACTGGTAAGTTTATTCAAGAGCCTTTGGTGTGGGACCTTGTCAAAAGCCTTCTGAAAGTCCAGATAAACAATGTCAACTGGATCCCCCTTATCCACATGCTTGTTGACACTCTCAAAAAATTCCAACAGATTAGTGAGGCATGATTTGCCCTTGCAAAAGCCATGTTGGCTCTCCTTTAGCAGCACCTTCTCTTCTATGTGCCTATTAATTCTATCTTTTAGGATGGTTTCCATCACTTTACCTGGGACACATGTCAAACTGACAGGCCGGTAATTTCCTGGATCACCCCTGGATCCTTTTTTGAAAATTGGTGTTACATTCGCTACCTTCCAGTCATCAGGCACAAAGCCTGATTTGAGGGAAAGATTATATATTTTGGCTAGGATATCAGCAATTTCATCTTTAAGTTCCCTGAGAACTCGTGGATGGATGCCATCTGGTCCTGGGGATTTGTTAGTGTTTAGCTTAACAAGACATGCAAGGACCTCCTCCCTGGTTATTTCTATCTTGCTTAATTCTTCGGTTTCCCTCCCTACGAAGATAGGCTCTGTTTTGGGCATGTGGTCTCTGTCTTCTTCAGTGAATACTGAAGCAAAGAATTCATTGAGTCTCTCTGCAATCTCTGTTTCCTCTTTAATAACCCCTTGCCTTCCATTGTCATCTAATGGTCCAATGGCCTTCCTAGTTGGGTTCTTACTTCTAATGTACTTAAAGAAGTCTTTGTTATTTCTCTGAGTATTTTTAGCTATACGCTCCTCAAAGTCTTGCTTTGCTTTCCTGATTGTTGCCTTGCATTTGTTCTGCCAGAATTTATGTTTCTGCCTGCTGTCCTCATTTGGACAAGCCTTCCATCTTCTAAATGAGCTTTTCTTGCTCTTGATCACTTCCCGAACACGCCTCCCCGTGTGGCGGGTAGCACTGGTAAGGTAAATATTTATGACCCATATGTATCCGGCAGGTTCGCAATTGACTGGCCAACACTTAGACAGGTACAGGTGTAATAACGTTGACCGGTCAACGACGAACCAGGCAAGTGGTGATGGCAGGAGCTTTTCAGCATGCATCACCCCGTGATTTGACGGATACACGTCAGAGGGTGGGGTCAGTAGATAGTTTATTGACTACGGTCAACAATTTGTCTGTGTCAACAAACAAATTGATACAAATGGATACATTGTAGCCAATTGCCATTGGCAATTTTGGGAGGAACCTTACCAGTGTTACTGCGGCCTGCTTGCCTTAAGAATTATAATTGGATGAGTACTAATTGAAAGTTATAATTCGGACTAGGGCATTATTCAATAAAAGTGGCCCAATGCCTTTATCCATATACCGGTGTCTGAGTCTTTCTTTGGGGGGTGCGCCTGCAATGTGCACATCATTTCTTCATGTCTGTTCTATGAGGTGTTGTAGATCCTCATAGAACTGATCAACTATGTCTTCACCTGCACCAGCGATTGGTGCGTATATTGGATAACACCCCATGCTCAGGACTGCATGCTGTTGTGATTGCAACTTATCTCCATGATCCATCCTTTGCTTTCATCTGTCAGGTCCAAAACCCAGATGGGAAATATGGATGTCCTGGGACCAGAAATTATGTCTACCTTGAACTGGTCCTTGACTGCTTTATCAAGCAGCTGAGTCTTACTGTATTACTATTAGTCTTATGTTAGTAGTTAGCAGAATGAACTCAGCAGTGAGAGTGGATTCTGTTTTGATATGGATGCTAGTTTTTTAGCAGAATCTCAGTAAGCCTGAATGTCATTAGATGTGAAAAAACACATTTCTTTCTCTATTTTTTGAATCTCAGTCTGAAGAATGTGAAATGGAATAGATACTTACTATCACATGCTGTAAAACATCTGGTTTTTCTTTGGAACTCAAGACAACCTTGATTGAAATGGGAATATGTATGAAGTAGGATAGGTAACATGTCTTTGCAGGTAAAAGCAGTGATTCCCTCAAAATAATGCAGCACAACTGTGGATGGTGACATATTCAGAGATGCACAGCATAGCTGCACCAATTTGATTCCAACTAGTGTTTACAGGCATTCATGGAAACATGTTCTCCAGTATCTGTGCAGGGTTCACAGATTTACTGGACATAGAGGTAAACATAGAGGCAAAATATTTTAAGACAATTGCCTTTGGACCTGTCCCTTCTTCGGAACAGCTCTGGAAAAGCTGGATTTGGGGCTTGTCATCCAGTGGTGTAGTGGATATTGTGTCAAGCCATCATTCACGAAATGAGGGTTCAAATCACTGCTCAATAATGAAAACTCTGTGAGGGTGGCAGTGGTAAACCACTCTTTAAATATTTCCTACATCTTGAAAATTCTTTTACAATCAAGTCAGAAATGATTTGACAGCAGATAGCTGCCTCTAGTCTCTATAGCAGTGTTTTTTTTAACTTGAATTCCCGAAAGCACCGATCAGCCAGTGTACTGACTTAGACTTCTGGGAATTGAAACCCCCCTGTTGGGATATGGGCCCCACATTGGGAACCATTGTTCTATAGGAATGGGCACACAGAACCCTCTTGATGCCCTCCTAACTAACATCTACTGTGCTAAAGCTGTCATTCCCTGTACAGTGGTACCTCATATAACAATTTTAATCCATTCCATGGGACTCATTGTTGTACAAAACAATTGCTATATGATGCATGCATTGTATAGCGATTTTCCCTCTGGGATGCATCGGACAGCGATTTTGTTCGCTGTTTGTTCCCATTGAAAATTTGTTGTACAATTTTTTCCATATGAAAAATTGTTACGTAGGACACCATCCCTCCCCCCCCCAAAAAAAAACCTAATTGTTATACAATTTCGTTGCTATACAAGGTGATTGTTTTATGAGGTTACACTGAATTTGTTTCTTTTTCTCTTACATAGAATTTGAACTAGAGCAACAACATTTCCATGTCTCACTGAGCAGAAAGCTTGTAAAACATTCAGTTTACAATGCCAGTCCCAACAACAGAAGAAAATGCGAAGAAAGGAAATTTCATGTGGTCATCACATCTAGGTAGGAAGCATTTGCTCTGGCAGTTTAGAGAAGATTAAAGAGTGGTTCATGAAGCATTGACTAATTAGCTAGCAGAACAGCTGGCAAAAGACAGTGAGAAGAGCAATGATTTGGATGTGAGTTTCTATGAAGCATGCCTGCTATCTATATGAGTAGCATACAGATAAGGAAGTGAAGGATGGGGCTATCAACAATTCTCTACTCTAAAACGTGGAGGATATATATTTGCAGCATTTTTAAAAAAGCAGTTTTATCATTAGATCAAGTGGTTTACTTGTTTTATTTATTGAATGGTGCAGCACAAAATATGCACAGATAAAACCCAATAAATATATATTAGATACATCACAGATATTAACTTGAAAAAGCAAGCAAACCAATACAAATGAGAAATACATATTCCAAGAATTGCAAATCAATCCTCAAATGTCATAGCCATTCTTCCACAGATGATAAAAAGGAATGCAACTCTCTTAGGGCACCTGGATATCTAAGTCTCTCACAATCTGAGATGTGCAGATACAGTGTGCATTGTATTTAGTTCTGCAGCTCCAAAGTTACAACGAGGCATATTGCAGGCTGTGGAGCACAAAAAGTGAGTGTGACTGTAGCAGAGCATATTATTTTTGTTTACTGTACATTGTAAAAAGATGCACTTTGCATCTTTACCTTGATTTTTCATACCTTTTATATTAAAATGCATGTGAAATTGTGTACTACATCATAGCTAGCATTCTTAAACATAGGCAAGATGTTCTCATTTAGAAATATGCAAACACAGACAACTTCTAGCTCTGGGCAAAATGCCACATTATTTGAAAATAAGTACTATTCTAGAATATTAATACATGCCAACCTAAATCTATTAACTTCTGGTTTTCAACAAGTTTCAGATTGTTTGTAATATTTTATCCCCAATAAGGGGATTTAAGTAATAGCATATTTAGGTAAAGGTTGCCCATGCTCGAAAGCCAGTCATATCCAACTCTGGGGTTCAGTGCATACCTGTCAAGTATCCCGGATTGGCTGGGAAATCCCGTAATCTAGCGCTCCTTCCCCCTCCTTCCTGCCGTCATCCCGTAATTTGACCGGCCAGGAAAGAGGATACTGTGCATGTGCGCAGGGGTTACTGGGTTACTGTGCATGTGCTGAAGGGGTCACTGTGCATGCCTACCACTGCCTCTGATGGCCACGCATGCACAGTAACTCCTTTCCTGCCTGGCACCTGGAAACTTACTGCGCATGCATGCCTGGTTCCCGGATTTTGAAAACCACGGCTTGACAGGTATGGTTCAGTGTTCATCTCTCTTTATAGCCAACTAGTTATTTTGCCTGGCCTTGTTGGGCAGGTATTGATTTTGTGTTTTTAAGGAGGGGTGGTTTTGGGGGGTGGGTGGCTTTTTTGGAAGGGAGATAAGCGGGTGCCAGGCAGGGAAGGTGCCTTCCCTGTTGGACACCTGCCTGTTGCCTTGATTTTTCCTCCGTGTTGGTTCGAGGCCAGCTTTGAACCAGCACGGGGGAGGGGAAAGGATGGGAGACAGGCGGGTGGCCGGCAGGGAAGGTGCCTTACCTGTTGGACACCCGCCTGTCATCTTAGTTTCCCCTCCATGCTGATTTGAGGCCAGCTTTGAACCAGCATGGAGTAGGGGCAAAGAAGGGAGTCAGGTAGGTGCCCAGCAGGGAAGGTGCCTTCCCTGTTGGACACCCATCTATCTCCTTGGTTTTCCCCCATGCTGGTTTAAGGCCAGCTTCAAACCAGTGTGGAGGAGGGAAAAGGAAGGGAGACAGGCGAGTGCCTGGCAGGGAAGGTGCCTTCCCTGTTGGACACCTGCCTGTTGCCTTGTTTCTCCCCCCCCCACGTTGGTTCGAGGCCAGCTTCAAACCAGTGTGGAGGAGGGGCAAGGAAGGGAGTCAGGCGGGTGCCCGACAGGGAAGGTGCCTTCCCTGTTGGACACCCACCTGTTGGCTTGGTTCGCTTCCCCTGGTAGGCAGGGGGCAAAGGCAGCCGTGCTTTGCCCCCCCTGGGGTTGGCGCTCGCTTCCCTCCATGTGGCAACGGTGGAACGGAGCACCGTTCTCTGCCCTCACCTCATGGGGAAGTGTTTTGCTTCTCCCGGTAGGAGGGAGCTGAAGGCAGTCGTGCTTTTGGCCCCTAGCCCCCGGGGTTAGGCGCTCACTTCCTCCGGGAGTTGAGGGTGGGACAGAGTGCCACTTTCAGCCCTATCCTCCCGGGGAGGCTGAACGGAGCATGCGTTGGCTGTTTTTTTGGGGGTGCGCCGGCTGTCCTGCCTCCACTACCCTTGTGTCTGCCTGCCTGATTGGCTGAGGAGTGCCACGGTGTGGAGGATGCTGGGAAGCGTGGTTTTTTTCCCATGTTCATGGGGCGTTGGACCCACTCTCGACTTCCGGACCATTGCGGCAATGTTGTCAAGGACACAAGGTAAATGTGGCCGGCACATTACAGAATATGCTGGATGTGTGTGGACATGCATTCCACACACGCATGGCCCAACCCCCTTCTTACAGGTACAGAAGTGCCAGCCCTGTCTGTGTCTGCAGATGGTTCCATGGAAGTGTGGCAGGAATGACTAAACACCAGAGAACACAGAACACTGTTTGCCTTCCCACCGAAGTGATACCTATTTATCTACTTGCAATTTCTTGCTTTCGAACTGCTAAGTTGGCAGGAGTTGGGACAGAGATGAGAGCTCACTCCATCATGCAGCACTCAGGTCTTGAACTGTTGACTTGCCAACCTTCCAGCCATCAAATTCAGCATCTTAAAAGAATGCCTAAATGTTAGAAAGGGGAAATATAGTTAATATTTGCAATAATTACAAAAATGCTTTTGAAGATAGCTATTAAAAGCACTGATAAGAATAGTAACTGCAGGTCTTAACAGAGAAATGGATTCATGTATTAAAAATGTTTAAACTGCAGGTTATCTGATTTTGATTTCAGGGCAAGTTGTTTGTTTTGATTGGATTTTTCTATCCTATTTTGTAGACTCTGATCAGCTTATACAAACATTCAAAAGTTCCATACTAAAAAAGGACAGGCCAAAACCTTGAAAGAAGACATGTTCTTCCTGCATGTGTCTGTGTATATGCACACATGTGTGTGTTTGGGAGAAAGGGAGAGAGAGAATGAGGAACTCCCAGTAATCTATCTCCTTCTGGCAAGTGTTATCGGAGGCCAGAGGGACCTTCATATCTGGCACCTGGTCAGTTCAATGTAATTTGCTGCCTATGGTAGATTAGCGAACCACATGCTACCTAAGAACAGCCAAGACATCTGGACAACAGAGACATAAAAATATGATCAAAAGGTAAGAGGCAGTCTGTTGGATTGGGGCCGCGGGGCGGCCGTGAGGTCCCGGAGGAGACTGATCAAGGAACGACACGAGACAAGATGGAGCGAAGACCAGTGGTTTATTGAAGGAAAAACATCATCATATATAGGAATTCAAGGCAGCGTGTGATAGAATCGTCATCTGACAGAAAATCATATCACCCATTTACCCGGGTTAATGGGGAATCTCTCTGGGGGAAGTTAATTAACTAGGGCAAACACTGACAGGGGAAATCCATTGTTCGGGGCTTACACCAGGGTAAATATGGCCACTATTTGCACCAAGGATTAGGCTTAACTGTGAGTGAGTAATTGCCTAATACGTAACGGAGTTTAGTGATTTGCTTCCCTCAGCGGAATCGCCGGTCAGGTCAGATGTGGGTGAATCAACCCTATGATTATTAATCCGCTTCCCAATTTCTGTGCTCACCGAGGTCAGTGACCAGGGGTCTGCCTCGCCCGGTGTGACCACCGTGAGGGACAGTTATGCCAATTGTGCTCGCGGAACCCGCATCTCCCCTTATTTTGTTATTTCTGGACCTGACAGGCGACCCTGCACAAGAGGGGCATCAGCTGGTGTACGGGAACGACGCTTCGGGGTTCCCCCCACGGGGGGCATCTCGATAGCAGCGAGGGAATACATTGCATGAAACAGCATCCTGCTATGCCCAGTATTATCACCCCCGCAACCACCTTGAGCGTTGTCTGGAGCCACCCCCATGGGAGCCATGACCACAAGGAATCCCACCACCCCCATGAAGAATCCTCCTTGATGTTCTTGACTAGGGTGTGGAGGTCCGTGAGCTGGCTCTGTACTTTACGGGTGTTGTCTGTGAGATTAAAGCAACACATGCTGTGGACAGATTCGCAACCCAAATGATGTAACAACAGAAGGTAGTCGATAGCTGCTCGATTGTCTAGGATGGCATGGTGAAGTTCTGCCTGCTCCTGGTTGAGCAGCGCTATTGCTGAGGAGGTATGGTTGATGGCCTTTGCTAATCCGCAAGCCAATTGACCAATTCTCTGAGCGTTGCCGATGGCTAAGCCTGGCACGCCAAGTATGCTGACTGCCAGCGAGACGTACTCAGCTGGACTCAGGACCCTAATGTTGCTATCACATGAGCTGTCTAACTGGGTGGCACGAGTGCGCTGTATGGGTGCAGAAACATTTGTGCTTGGAACAATCATATCCCTAGTGGGGAGTAACAATGTCAAGCGACTGATACAACACATGGAATCGGATACATTTGCGGGAATGTAGTTCCAAGTGTACTGATTGCATGTAAAGAACCAACCTGAAGGTAGGGTAACATGAGCATACATATAACCAAGTGTCTCTGGGTTATTACAAGTCCAGTTGCCGCGGCCAGTGTCAAGGCAGCGGCGCCGAGTCCGGCCGGCTGCGGAGCAGCCGGTCATTCGAGCACAAGTAGAGTTCGGGCCGACCGCCACTCGAGGGGTGTGGAGAGTGGCTGCGTCAGCCGGCAAAGTCATAGTCAGCTGCATTCCCCAGCGAGCGTATGCTGTGAAACTCGTTGGAAGGAATGGACCGAAAATCCGCCTCACCAGCCAGTCACCATCCCTGGTGTGCGCGTCTTGAGTGTGGCACACTGGGATGAGACAGGTGCTCAGAATTGAGGTAGAACCAATGTCCTGCTTCAGGCAAAAATCGGACTGGTTGACGAGACCCGCCAACCTTTCCCATAGATTGTAGTGCATCCGGGCAGAGAGATCTCCGCCTGGCATCAGATCACTGGCCTTTAGTGATGCTGCCTGAACACCTCCCCCCGCAAGTAGGGAGAGGGTCAGGATGATGGTGACTGCCACGGTGTTGGCAGTAATCCGGGTGAAGACTGCAGCTACGAAGTTCTCCGGTGTTGGTTCCCTGCCCTCACGTTGGAGGGCGTCTTGGGTTTCATTACAAAGGGTCTTGATCATCCCCAGGTGACCTTTGGCGCTGTCGTCGGCTGTCGCCACCTCCTCCGCCGGGTCCCCTCGGTCAGGGTGAGGTCCTCCATCTCCGGGATCGGGATCGGATCGGCCTGGGTCCCTGCCATGTGGCTCCAAGTGAGGCTTAACACACCGAGCTGGAATCTAAACGGCACCTGTAGGAGACATAACTGCAGCATACCCTCTTCCCCAGGTTACGAGTGGCGCCGGGCCCCTCCAGGAAGGGTCCGGTGGCACCCGGTAACGAACCAGCGGTCACGGGAGAGCTTCCGAGTGGCAGACGTGTTTCTCCTGCGGCGTGCAATCGGAAAAAACATTAAGGTGATTGTACGTGAACAACACCTTGTTCAGACAATGCTGTGCCTGACCCTGTGACTTGGGGAGGGCTGGTGGCTCCCCCCTTTCTGTTTGTTTGTCAATGTAGGACTTGAGTGTCCGATTGACTCGTTCCACAATCACTTGCCCATGCGGATTGTAAGGAACGCGAAAAGTATGCTTAATGTCCCAGGTGGCCATGAAGCTAGCCAACTGCCTAGAGCTGTAGGACGGGGCGTTATCGGTTTTCACGTGCCGAGGTTTGCCCATTGCCGTGAAGCAGGCTAGGAGGTGCTGCTCCACGTGGGAAGCAGTCTCCCCTTTTTGCGCTGTCGCCCAAACGAATTGCGAGAAGGTATCAATGCAAACGTGCATCTGCCAAACTGCGGGACATGTGTGATGTCCATTTGCCACACCTGGTTAGCCTCTGTCCTTCGTGGGTTGACCCCCCATGAGCCCCCCCCCGGTGCCCCTGCACAATGCTGACAAGAGCGAACTATGCCTTGGGCTTGAGAAAGCGGCAGGTCAAACTGTCTGGCGAGCGCCTTGGCATTCTGATGAAAAAAATGCATGACTCTGAATTGGAGTAGTGAAAACACCTAACACCGATCGTCGCTGAATTTCCTTTGCGGCCGCATCCGCTCTGATATTGCCCACGGAAATCGGACCCGGGAGGTCCTGGTGACTTCGGATGTGGGCAATATAGAGCGCTTCCGTGCGGTTTCGCAAGTGAAATTGAGCTGTGGGGAACAAACTCAGCAAATTTTTGTCTATTGCGGGAGTGATGTATGCTCCCGGTAGGCTGTGAAGCAAATTCCTAACATACTGGCTGTCAGTAATAATGTTGAGGCGCTCTTTGGCGAAGGTGCGCAAGGCAAGGTTCACGGCTGCCAACTCTGCCCGCTGCGCGGACCTCTGTGGAAGAGTTAGCAGCGTGTGCCAAGCCTGGCCCTCCTGCCAAGTTAAGACACCATATGTGCGACCCCCATCTGTAAAAACTGTTCTGGCCCCCTGAAGTGGAACCAGCGAAAGCAATTCGTACAAGCTGACTGTCTGCGTTTGAAGTGAGACGAGTCTGGGGTCCTTTGGCAAGTGGTATGCCAAGCATCCGGTGAATCCCTCCAAGGCAATCGGAAGTGAGTCACCGAGCTGCATCAGCTGCTGAATTTGCTCTTTGGTGAATGGGACCACGATTTTTGCTAAGTCGTGCCCTGAAATGTCCCTAGCTCTCAGCCTTCCGCGGTAGACCACCGCGGAGACCAATTCTTGGGGGGGGGGAACGATGTTTCGGGAAGAGGTGTTCGGTAAATACACCCATTCCACGATACTCGCTCCTTTCTCGGAGTCCACTCCTAGGGCTCCGGTGAACATGGATCCGACCCGAACGACGTATAAGTTCAGGATTGGGGCATATGGCCCCTGCGCAATCCTGTCCACCCACCTTTGGCTGAGAATTTGGTTGACTTTCTCGAGAGCCAAGCATGCTTCTCGAGGAATTTGTATCCGGTCTGCCGGCTGCTTACCTAGCGTTAGCAGTGAGAAGAGCGGTTTCAAAAGATCCGTATCCAATCTGAAATACGGTCTGGCCCAATTGATGTTACCCAAAACTTGCTGCAATTCTACCAAGGTGACTGAGTCTTTTAAGTTGATCTGGGGCAAAACGGGTGCTGCGAAGGAACGGAGAAGCCGATGACCCAAGTATGAGAAGTGCTCGGTTCTCTGCACTTTCTCTGGGGCAATGAGTAACCCTTTCTCCCCCAGGCTGGCCTGGAGGTCTGTAAACATTTCGCTGCCGAGTTGCGGCACTGCGACCAAGATGTCATCCATGAAATGGCATACTAAGGCTGTGGGGTGAAGGTTTCGAAACTTTGCCAGCATGTTGTGAACATAAATTTGGCACAGGGTGGGTGAATTGAGCATCCCCTGTGGCAAAAATTTCCACGCGTAATGCTGCCTGGGCTCACTGTGGTTCACAACCGGCACCGTAAAGGCGAACCTTTCCTGGTCCCTGGGGTCTAAGGGAATGGTGTAAAAGCAATCCTTTAGGTCTATGACCAGGATCTCCCAACCCTCGGGAATCATATTTGGATTTGGGATGCCGCATTGAAGCGGACCCATTGGCTGTATACATTTATTGATCTCTCTGAGATCGTGGAGGAGTCGCCACTTCCCCGACTTCTTCTTGATGACAAAAATGGGCGAATTCCAAGGGCTAGTGGACTGCTCTATATGTCCTGCGTCTAGCTGTTCTTTAACCAGTTGCTTTAGGGCGACTAATTTCTCCCCCACTACCGGCCATTGTTCCACCCAGACTGGCATGTTGGTAAGCCATTTAAATGGCAAAGCCATTACCCGAAGGTAAGAGTGGCACCGTATTGCTGTAAAATGTCTCACCCCCAAAGGTTGATGTGCACATCCAGAATGTGCGGCCGAATGACCGCTGTGCCGTCAGCCTTAGGGATCGTGACTTCCACCCACTCCCGGCTTCTAAACACTTCTTGGATGCCGCCTACCCCCCACACATCGGAGACCGGCTCTCGTGGCCACTGGCTTTGGCTGATCACGCTGACGTCAGCTCCGGTATCTAGCAGCCCTGAGAATGATTTTTTATTCAAAAATACCTCAATCACTGGCCGCTGTTTCCACTCTATGTTGGTCTCCACTGTCGCTAAGACCTGGTAGCCTTGCACTGCCTCACTTGCGCTCGAGCGGTCTTCTGACCCGGACCCTGCGCTGTCCCTGAGCCTTCCCTGGCTACCTGCTGGCGAGTTACAAGGAACCATAATCAGTTGTGCTAACGTGTCTCCCTTATGAATGGTTTGGGGTAGGTGCGTCCAGAGTTGAACTTGGAGAACACCCCAAAAATTTGAGTCATGACTCCCAGAATTACAAGAATTCCGCGTGCTCCTGCTACACTGCGAGGCAAAACTAAGCCTATGAAGCCCTTGGGCAGGGGTCCCATGTACTGGGAATCCACCAGATAGACTGTGCCTGGCAAGTCGCATGTGACGTCCACCTGGCAAGTCAATTCTTGCCCTGTACTACCCTTGGGGCTTGCCTGTGCCTTCGCAATGCCTGGAATGTGAATGGAATCTAATCCAGCTCTGGCTCGCCCAGAGTGAGGGAAGTCTCTGTTTGGACCGGGGCCAGAGACGTGCCCGCGTTCCGGTTTCCCGAATTCGGACAGAATCTGGACCAATGGAAGCCTTTCTTACACTTCGGACACGGGGTGGTTGGAGCCTTGGAACGGCCGAAATGTTGTCCGCCACTCTTGGGTCGGCACTCCCTAGCGAAGTGACCGACTTTGCCACAATTGTGACATGCCCCTTTGTTCTTGTCCTTGGGTCTCCTACCCCCTTGCACCGCCGCTGCCAGCAGACCCATTTTGTAAGAGTCCGTGCCAACGTCGGCGCAAGCTCTAATCATGTCCGTGAGAGTCAAGTCGGGACGATTACCCAGTGACTGCAAGATCTTACGGCAGTCGAGATTGGCATTGTCTTTAGCCAATTTCATCATGAGCTCTTGTTGGGCTTGCTCGTTATCGATCCGCCTACTGATCGCTTCCTCTAAGCGATTGATAAAGTCCATGTAGGACTCCTGGGTGCCCTGTTTGACTGCGGTGTAATTTTTGGCCGCTTTGCCAGTTGCTGGGACTTTGAGGAAGGCCCTGAAGGCCGCCTCAGCTGACATCTGGAGAGTGGCGAGTGGCAGGGCGGTCTGCGCATCGATGGATTCGAAAGCACCTGAACCATATAACTGGTCAGGAATTATTGCCCCCCCCCATCCTGGCAGCCCTTGCCTGAGCCTCGAGGCGATACTCGCTGTCCCATAACAAATACTGGCTGGGGTTGAGCATCATCCGCATGACGGCTTTCCAGTCGTGCGGGATGAACATGGTGTTTATTTATTTATTTATTTATCATTCACATTTGTAAATGCCGCCCACTCAGGCAGAACCCGACTTGCTGAAGCGTGCCCCTAGTGAACCGACTCTGTAGTCCTGTCTCTGAAATGGCCTTCCGTATAGCCATGAGGAGCTTATACGGGATGGGTGAATGAACTATCTGCTGCTGCCCTGTGAGGGCATCCATTTCCAAGCGAATTGGACAAATCTGACTAAGCTCAGCTAGTTCTTCTGCTGGCAATTCCCCCTTCCTGATCTCCTCCTCAACTGTACGCTGAAGGGCACTCTTATTTCGGGAACCTGTAGCTGTCAGAGAAGCGCCAGCGCTTCCCATTCCATGCATTCCACCGGTGACGTCTGCAGCTGTCACCGAGGGAAAGCTCCCTACATTACTCGGCTTTAACTGAAATGACGGATAGAGCACCGTGGGCGCCGATGGCTCTGCTGACGCTGGGGGTTCTTTAGCCTCTACCCGGACTGGATCTACCTCTGCCAAAAGTTTCCTACATTTGCTCCATGTGCGAATTATGCCCTCTGGAGCTTTCGGGGGTTACTGAATGCAGACTCCTATCTGATCCCAGACCTGAAGGGATAACGTACCTGCTTCTGGGTAAAGCAGGCAGTGTTCCCTCAAGAACACCAAAAGTCGCACTAGTTCTCCACTGTGAAAGCTTGTCTGATATACCCTGGCCAGGATTTTGAATTCCTCGTCATGAATTCTTTGACTAGCGGACGGACGTTGCCGCTGAGGACAAGTCCCCATATTACCTGCGGGGGTCCTTTGAAGTCTCCTTCTCGGGATGAGTCGACGTGTCTGTAGTTCAGGCAATAGGTTTTGCGTGACGAATCTCTGGGTAGAGCTCAGAGCGTGGACTGCTGCCACGGGCCCTCGGTGGCCTCTGCGCTGTCAGGGGTTCACAGCCAACCCTGAGCGGAACGCATTTTTCCGTGCTGCAAGCCGCCGCGAAAGCCGGAGCAAGCTGTAGGATGCCACTCTGAAATGCCTCATCGCGGAGCTGTCTTCCCGATCGGCTGGCTTTCCGACCAGGCTGCCGCGCTGTCCTCCGGGATGATCGGACACGGTTCTAGCGTAGAACCGGACCGTGTTGATCGCTTACTCTCGGGTAGGATCACGTCTCAGGGTCACCAGATGTTGGATTGGGGCCGCAGGGCAGCCGTGAGGTCCCGGAGGAGACTGATCAAGGAACGACACGAGACAAGATGGAGCGAAGACCAGTGGTTTATTGAAGGAAAAACATCATCATATATAGGAATTCAAGGCAGCGTGTGATAGAATCGTCATCTGACAGAAAATCATATCACCCATTTACCCGGGTTAATGGGGAATCTCTCTGGGGGAAGTTAATTAACTAGGGCAAACACTGACAGGGGAAATCCATTGTTCGGGGCTTACACCAGGGTAAATATGGCCACTATTTGCACCAAGGATTAGGCTTAACTGCGAGTGAGTAATTGCCTAATACGTAACGGAGTTTAGTGATTTGCTTCCCTCAGCGGAATCGCCGGTCAGGTCAGATGTGGGTGAATCAACCCTATGATTATTAATCCGCTCCCCAATTTCTGTGCTCACCGAGGTCAGTGACCAGGGGCCTGCCTCGCCCGGTGTGACCACCGTGAGGGACAGTTATGCCAATTGTGCTCGCGGAACCCGCAGCAGTCACTGTGTAACTTTGGGCCAATCCATTTTTCTTAGCTTGATAGTCACACAGGATTATTTTGAGGATAATGTGGTGAGGAGGAAAGTCATGCATGCTGCATTGAATTGATTAGAATCTTATCTTGTTGAAGCATTTACTTCCTTCTCCTTGGCCACAAAGTTTCCTTGAACAGTTTTCCTACAAGTAATAGATGACAGTCCCAGCCCTAAAACGTTGGTTAGTTAAGTGCTCTAAAGTTGGAACTGATTAATAGTAACTCCAAGGAGGCCTTAAAGGTAAGTAGGATGTTTAAGGAGTGATTTTGCCTGTTCCACCCCCAACCCCCCACCCAACCTCCCGTAAATTTCCATGATCAAATGGGGATTTGAACCCTGGTCTCCTGAGCCTTAGTCTGCCACTCTATGCACTACACCAAAGTGTTCAATCTGAAAAAGATATGAGACAAGAAGGGGGAATGATAATAATTTCATGTCAGAAATTATTCTGGGTTGTAAGGATTTTTGCTGGGGAAACTCCGCTCAGGGGACACCCGGATGGGGCTCCTTTCATGTCCCCAAGATCTTTTTCCCACCGATGTGGTCCCTATTTATCTACTTGCAATTTCTTGCTTTCAATCAGCTAGGTTGGCAGGAACTGGGACAGAGATGAGTGCTCAATCTGTCATGCAGTACATGGATTTCAACCTGCCTACCTTCCGACCTTCGAACTGCTGACTTGCTAGCCTTCCAGCTGAGCCTGTGCAGCCCCTGGGGAATGATAGCAAGGAAAGATAGAAAAGAAATTCAAATTTCCAGTAGGGCTAGTGGAACTTGTCTGCCTCCCTCAGGATGACTGCTGGTGGTGATAGCAATGCCAATGGTGATTTCCCATGGATATCTGTCTATCACACTTATATTCTGCCTTTCCACAAGGAAAATGTGCTCAAGAAAATCTTTAAAACAGATTACAAACAGATTAAAGACAGATTATAACCACACAAGGGGTTATAATAATCTCTTCTTCATTCTCAAATAGCATTCCAGTTTATTGGATCAGTGCAAAATTTGTTTGTATAAACATGGAGAAGATAATATTTGTTTAGGAAGTACTGCAGGAAATCCCCGTGTCTGTTTAATTTTCTAACATATTGACAGACACTGGTCAGGATCCAGTTGATGTACCATTATGCCATTGAACTTCAATGACATCATCAGCCACAGCCATGGCCATTTCAGGGGAATCAAAAGCATCTTATTCCCTCCTCCTCCTCCTCCTTCAGGTCCAGTGAGTGATCCGTAGGGGTTCCCTTTATCCAAGAATTTTTTGGCTACCATTGAATGGGATAGAGAATGGTTTTAAGATGCAAAACTAGTCTTGGTCCCATTCTTAGGACTGGATGTGGTAATTTTTGAACTTTCCATCATTCCCTATCCCACTCCACAGCTCCTGAAGGCTTCTCAGGAAAAAGTAGATCTGTTGTGTGGCCATGGCTGATGATGTCACCAGAGTTGTGCAGTATAGCATACACCAACAGGATTCTGGCCTCTATTTTGTAATTTTTACATAAAGGTTTGCTTGCCCCATCACAAAAGTCTACCCCCTGGTTTTAGAACTGGGCCCTAAAATCTCATTTGCTGATCTGGCAACTTCAATAGTCACATAGTTTAATGTTTACTTTGAAATAAGATTGGGGGCATGTTGCCTTTAGTTATGGTGAGCATTGGCTAATGGAAGAAGGAAAGCCAGTGAGCCTCCCTGTTTCATAACATTACATTTTTAAATCCATTGTCTGAACATAACCAGTCCTTCCACAAGGAGGTAATGAGCATGACTCTAACCAAGTCCACTGATCAGACAATGAGGAAATAAGGTGTTCTGGGATGCTTAGCTTATCTGTTAGAAACATGATGCACATATTTCTTAGAATTACCAAAACCAAACAATATTCACCTCTTCCCCTTCCTGACTCTGTTTCTATTGTTCTCTCCCTCTCACCTCTCCCTGAATTAATTCTGAAGCCACATGTGTCATTTCGCCTTTTAGCAGGTCTTATCACATGTTTGCAGCTTTGCAAAACCACTATGGAAACAGCAAAAAAAAAAAAAACCAAGTATAACAGCAAAATTAGATTATTCTGCAACCTTCCTCGTATTTTCTGAAATTGGCTAACTGCTATGGGTAATGCTTTTTAGTTTAATTTTGTGTACTGAGGCTAGGGTTCAGCTTTCTTCATATCTGATATTAAAAGGACCACTATTTGGGGGTATTTCTGATTATAATTCTGTGAGGAAATCAGGGTTAAGGTCACTGACCCATCCTTGTCAGCATGTTTCTTCTTCCCCTCCTTCAAGTATAGCTTGGGAGAAAGTGGGATGGATACATTTATTAGGTTTAATGGTTTAAGGCCTGGCATGATACGGATTTTCAGTCACATACAAGCTATATTTTCCAAGGCTGTGCTAAATAATGTTCATACCACAATTTTTTATGTATTCAAGATCAAAATAGAGATGGTAATTTCATCTTTTTGTTTTACATAAGAACATAAGAACATAAGAACATAAGAACAGCCTTGCTGGAACAGGCCACAGCCCATCCAGTCCAGCATTCTGTCTCACACAGTGGCTCACCATTTCCTTCAGGGTATTCCCAAGCAGATGCCTTCACCTGCTTAGGATTCCCTGGAAATGATATTGAGAGATATCCTGCCTATCTCTCCAACCCGGAGGTTGTCCTTAAGTATCCATAATTATAGCCATTGATACTCTTGTCCTCCATGAACTTGTCTAATCCTTTCTTAAAGCTGTCAAGACTGACAGCTGTCACCACTTCTTCTGGCAGGGAGTTCCATAGACCAGTAATCCTCTGGGTGAAAAAGTACTTTCTCTTATTTGTTTGAGAACTAGTACCCAAAAGTTTCATGGAGTGCCCCCTAGTTCTAGTGTTATGCGATAGGGAAAACAGTTTTTCCTTATCTACTTTGTCCACACCATGCATGATTTTATAAAGTTCAATCATGTCACCTCTTAGACGTCGTCGTTCAAGAGTGAAGAGGCCCAACCGTTGCAGCCTCAGATGGTAAGGAAGGTGTTCCAGTCCCCTAATCATTCTGGTTGCCCTCCTCTGCACTTTTTCCAGCTTCATAATATCCTTCTGGAGGTATGGCGACCAGAACTGTACACACTATTCCAGATGGGGCCTCACCATAGATTTATAAAGAGGCAAAATGACACTTGCTGACTTATTTTCTATACCCTTCCTAATGATCCCTAGCATTGAGTTTGCTTTTTTCACTGCTGAGGCACACTGGCTTGACACCTTCATTGAGTTGTCCACCAGGACACCAAGGTCCCTTTCCTGGTTTGTCGCAGAGAGTTCAGACCCCAACAGTTTATAAATGTAATTGGGGTTCTTTGCCCCAACATGCATCACTCTGCACTTACTAATGTTGAAACTCATTTGAGCCTCTGTTATTGTTTTTGTAAACAGCCTCCATGCCTCTTGGAGTGTTTGGACTCTCTCAATTTTCCCTTCCAGCTTCTTTTTTACTAGTTTCCTCAACTTTGGGAAATTTCCTTTTTGAAAATTTAAGGTCTCTGTGTTAGATTTTATCAGTGACTTGCGGTCTATGATCAAGTTAAACATAATTGAGTTGTGGTCACTGTTCCCTATTGGATCAGTCACATTAACATCTTGCACCAGATCCTGAGTATTACTCAGGATCAAGTCAAGGATTCTTGTACCTCTAGTTGGGTCTTCAACCATCTGTCCCAGGGAACAATCATTTAGCATATCTAGGAACTTTATCTCTTTATCATGTGCTGAACAACAGTTCACCCAGTCTATGTGAGGGTAATTGAAGTCCCCCATTATAACCAGGCTTCCCTTCTTGGATGTCTCCTTTACAACATTCTCCAACTGCCAGTCTCCCTCAAGAGTTTGGGTCGGAGGCCGATAGTATATGCCTACTGTTAGACCATCCTTGTGGCCTGGTACTCTTACCCATAGAGCTTCTAATGGTGACTCCAAATCACCTAGATATTCCAATTCATACGATTTTATCACTTCTTTGACATACAAGGCCACACCACCTCCCATTTGCCCCTTCCTATCCTTCCTGTACAGTTTGTAGCCTGGGATAACTGTATCCCATTGGTTATCATCCGTCCACCAGGTTTCAGTGATACCAATAATATCAATATTCTTATCTATTGCTAAGTATTCCAGCTCCCCTATTTTGTTCCGGAGGCTTCTGGCATTTGTATACAAGCATTTATATATGCTTTTCTGACACAGTCTTTTGTGTCCGGTTGCATTGTTAGACTGCCTCTTGCATCCTTCTGCTAGAATGCTAGTGACTAGCTCCTTGCTCTGCTCAGTAATTTTTGCATCCTCCTCACTACTCAAGTACACACTTTCCCAAACCGGATGCTGCCCAGCTCCTGTCGGGTTTCCCCCAGTTATCAGTTTAAAAGCTGCTCTGCAGCCTTTTTGATGTTGAGTGCCAGCAATCTGGTCCCATCATGATTCAAATGCAACCCATCCCTCCTGAACAGATTTGGCTTGTCCCAAAATGTTCTCCAGTTCCTGACAAATCTGAAACCCTCCTCTCGACACCACCGCCTCATCCACGCATTGAGGCTTCTGAGCTCTGCCTGCCTGGTAGGTCCTGCGCGAGGGACAGGCAGCACTTCTGAAAATGCTACCTTGGAAGTCCGGGACTTCAATTTTCTTCCTAACAACCTGAATTTAGCTTCCAGGACAGACCGCTTGGCCTTGCCAACATCATTGGTACCAACGTGTACCATGACAACTGGCTCGTTCCCAGTTCTCTCTAACAATCTATCTAGATTTCTTGTGATGTCTGCAACTTTTGCACCTGGCAGGCAAGTCACCATACGGTTATCATGTGCATCACAAATCCATTTCTCTGTATTTCTAATTATTGAATCGCCTAGTACAAGGAGCCTCTCTCCTGCAATCTGTTCATCTACATGCACCTCATCAACCATATTAAGGGAGAGAACCTCAGTTTGTTCCTGTTGTTTATCTTCCTGGATCTCATCAAGTGTGATGAAAGAGAGATCATCAGGTGGAACCAGTTGTTCCTCTGTGTGTTCCTCATCAGGTGTGATGAGGGAAAGAGCCTCAAATTTATTCTGTAATTTCAGACTCTCAGAGTGATCCCCTACTCTTCTCCTCCTTTGAGTCACATTCCTCCAAACATCTCCCTCCTGAGTTACTGAAGGGCCTTCTCCCTCAGAACTGTGCCCTGTCTCTTCTTTGTCCAGCATAGCCTGTTCCGCTCTGTCCAAGAACAGCTCAAGCTCCTTAATTTGTTGATGGTTAGATATGCGGGCCTCTAGCTGCTGGACCTTCTCTTCTAGTAGTGCAACCAGCTTGCACTTGCAGCAAGTGTAGTTCTCCATATGCTTTGGCAAGAACACAAACATGACACAAGTATTGCAGGTAACTACAACTGTTCCCTCAGAATCCATTTTAACAAGTGCAGTATTCTGGGTCTCAAAAATGTACACGTTTACTACCTTTCTACCTAGTAAGACTATATTCTTCCTTTGTTACTAGTTTGCAATCTCTAAAGCAGCTCTACTCCAACTGCAAAACTTACCAGTGCTCACTTCCTTTGTTTAGCTCTCCTCAGCAGCAGCTCTGCTTAAGAGCACATGCAGAGTCAAAAAGTTTTGTTCTGGCAGAAGTCCTTAAAGTGACAAATCATGACTGTTTTATGATTTTCCTCACCTACTCATCTCACATTTAGTGAGTCTTGTTTTATGATTGGGTAAATAAATTCTTACTTTGTAAGTTTGATTGCTGAGGTAGACCTCTCTGAGGAAATTTGATTGCTGCAGGGAAAATTTGTTAATCACAGATGTTTCTCTCACCATCTATTTTGACTATTAGACTCTAAGAAAATTGTCTTTTTTTCCTGCTATGATAATAGAGTAGACCATACTGCCAGTGGACTCAGCGCTGAGTTAACTAACCTGACAACCCTGAGAACTAACAGCTTGAGTGCCGAAGTCTACAGGGAAGGATGATGGTCCCCAAGTGGATTAAATCCCACTTGAATCTATTTTGATGGAGGGCAGCAGCTTCATCAATACTGGCCTGGGGCTGATGAGGACTTTGTGTGCCAAAAGGTCTCAGGACCAGAAAGTAACTTGTGAAACTGCATCAGTGTCATGCTGCGACAAGGAAGGCAGATGAAAGGCCGCTGCATTATATTCTCAGGACAGCCTTCATGGCTGATCGCCGTAAGGATCTCCAACATTCACATTTGGATGCAGCAGAACAAGAAGGGATCTATGATAGCCTATTTTTATCCATTCTGTTTTGTACATGTTGATAAAGCCTTTTATTTTAAATTCATTTATTAAATCATTTGTTTTAACTGATTAACATTTTAATGAGTGACAGTTATTTTTTACATTGGTATTATCTACTCCAGTTACACTGTTTAATGGAATAGTGTTCTTTTGTTTTTTAAAATTATGCCAATCACCCCAGTTAGGGCTTGGACAATAGAAGAATCAAATCTCTTTTGCTTCAAAATTAGCCAACCAATAAATCAATAAATATGAAATTTTACTTCATGAGAGATTAGTGAGTTGATGAAACTTACAATTGCCTGATAATTTGTAAATAATAATCTATGACATCTGTAAAATCACTAGGATTTTAATAAAAATTGCATTACAAAAAAGCAGAACACATCTTTGGATGTGGTTTGTGGAGGGGAAAGACTGTGGATTATTTATGCATTATTTACTAATCACATTTGTATGCTATCTCCAAGTTTACACAAGGCTTTCATAATTCTACCATTATGCAAATTCTACCAAGTTGCTTAGGTATATTGTAGTATTATGCAACATACTAGCAATGTCCCATAAGCAGATGACTGCAGGTAGTGTAAGTAGCCCACCATAACCATGCAGATGGAAGTGGTATGCCTCAACAGACACAACTTGGGTGCAACCATGATTCCAGTAACCTAACAACTATGGATTAGCTTTCATGTGAGAAATCTGGTATTTTACAACTTACAAAGAGAGCTCTGTACAGTCAATGTGAAGAATACCATTTATTTTCATCTGTGCTCATAGCATTAATGGGACTTGAATCAATATACTGCATATTGTTTTTAAGTACATTACAAAGTGAGTCTTATATGGGCTAATCAGCAAATTGGTCATAGGTAAGCAGCAATGTGTTTTCTGAAATGCAGGTGTTCACATTTACTCAGAATTCACAGTTTCTCTTCTTTCCATCCTCATCTCAAAGAGATGATGAAAAGCCAACACCTGCTACCATCTCAATCAGAGGGCAAAAATTCATTCATTAAGACTCTTCCTAAAATCTATTTTTTTTTTTTTAGAAAAGAAAGATGCTCTTTGGGAAATAGGATCATTTTTGGAGTTTAATGATATATTTGCAGATAAATATTAACTGGCAAAATCCAGCTTTTGGTGCTATAAATACAGCTGCATCTGTTAGAATAAAAAGTTTCATTAATTTCTTCATAAATCTATGAGCCATCTGATCAGTGGGAAGTTTGACAGCCACCAGAGTTTGCTGCAACAGTGGTATGCAAGGCAAGAGCAGGGTGCCAGAGTATTTAAATTAATAAAGAGTAGCATGAAGGCATTTACTATTTAAAAGCAATGTATGATGCGTTGTGGGCCTACAAGAGTTGCTAAAGCAGAAAGAACTGTTCAATAAAGCATTTAGAAACCCCCCTAAGGATGTTGTGTGTGTGTGTGTGTGTGTGTGTGTGTGAGAGAGAGAGAGAGAGAGAGAGAGAGAGAGAGAGAACCTTACTAGCTGGTGAGGCCTCCCTGGTTAGTGAAGCCACACTAAGCTGCTGAGTATTTCCAAGCCCAGGTGACCCTGATAAAAAAGAGGGTGAGGATGAAATATGTCACCCCCTCAAAGTATAAATGGAAGCCTCTTTATGATTTAAACCCAGTGACTTGCATATGCCAGTTTCACTCAAAGGCACAGATCTGGGAACTCCACCAGGAAAGAGTATGCTTTGCTTTCTGTACTACTATGTGCATCAAAACAATGAGAAGGAGTCTCACTGAAAACAGAGACAGCACCTAACTGTTCTATGATTTAGTTTTGCATATTGATGCATTCTGTTTTAACTAAAATAAGCCAAATGCTTTCCTCATAGTGTTGTAACTATTGAAAATATTAAGTTCCTTATTCTAAGTGTTATGTATTGTTGATGCTGATATGTCTGCCGCTGAGCATCCTGGCCCCGGTGGGGGTGAAGATGCCACTCCCCCAACCACCCCATCTGGCCGGCGTTTTTGGGCCCCGCCCTCCCTCTTGCCCTCGGACTCAAAAGGCGAGGGGGCGTCGGGTGAGCTACCACCGCCGCCAAGCGTTCTAGCCCCGGTGGAGGCGAAGAGGCCACTCCACCGCCCACCCCACCTGGCCGGCGTTTTTGGGCCCCACCCTCCCTCTCGCGCTCAGAACAAAAGGCAAGGGGGCGTCGGGCAAGCTACCACTGCCGCTGAGCGTCCTGGCCCCGGTGGGGGTGAAGAGGCCACTCCACCACCCACCCCATCTGGCCGGCGTTTTTGGGCCCCGCCCTCCCTCTTGCCCTCGGACTCAAAAGGCGAGGGGGCATCGGGTGAGCTACCACCGCTGCCGAGCATCCTTTCCCTAGTGGGGGCAAAGAGCCCACTCCACCGCCCACCCCACCTGGCCGGCGTTTTTGGGCCCCGCCCTCCCTTTCACCCTCAGACTCAAAAGGCGAGGGGGCGCCGGGCGAGCTACTGCTGATGCCGAGCATCCTGGCCCCAGTGGGGGTGAAGAGGCTACTTCACCACCCACCCCACCTGGCCAGCGTTTTTGGGCCCCGCCCTCCCTTTCACCCTCGGACTCAAAAGGCAAGGGGGCGTCGGGCAAGCTACTGCCACCGCCAAGCGTCCTGGCCCCGGTGGGGGCGAAGAGGCCACTCCACCACCCACCCCACCTGGCCAGTGTTTTTGGGCCCCGCCCTCCCTCTCGCCCTCGGACTCAAAAGGCGAGGGGGCGTCGGGCGAGCTATCACCGCTGCTGAGCGTCTTGGGCCCAATGGGGGTGAAGAAGCCACTCCACTGCCCACCCCACCTGTCTGGCATTTTTGGGCCCCACCCTCCCTCTCCCCCTCCCCCTGCTCAGACTCAAAAAGACTCTAAAGGTGGGATTTTGTGGGTAGTATTGGATATTTCTTGTCGGTTTTTTTGTTGTTAATGGGGTTATTTTTTGATGTGATATTTTGTTTTCAAATTTGACCTTTCGGGGGGCGTGGCCAAGATGGCCGCCGAGTAACATCTAGACTCGGACGCTCGCGCTTAACAAAGTGGTAACTAATGTGCCGGAGTGAAATGAGGAAGTTTTAAAGTGGTAAATCTTAAAGATAAGAACCTTGCCTGTCGTTCTGGAAAATTTTGTGATCTTTTGAGGCTGGATGGTCGAAGTTCGGGAGGCTTCTCTGGGCGGCTGAAGACGTGACGGTTGTCACGGCTTTTCTGCCGAGGAGCCGAGAACGGGACCAGCGAGACAGCGGAGAAGGCTTTGAAACTGGCAAGAAGTTGTTTGACACGAAAATAGCCTGCATGTAAGTGCATAAATGGATCTTTGAATTCTAAAATCGGCTGGGGTTTTTTGCTAAATGAGCTCGGACCTTGAAATGGAAGCGGGTGGAAGCGGATGAAAGCAAGTGGTGGTTTCGTTAATGGCGGCGGTCCTGGAAAACGAAAGTGATCGTGTTTGGGCTTTGGTTTTTTCTTACACACCAGAAGACCGCGCCACGTTTTGACGATAACAAAGTGGATTATTTATCCTGTCTGGGCTATAATATTGGAAGGTGATTGGGAGTTCCCCGGCTCAAACCACTTGTAGAAAGTTTTCCGTTCCTCAGAAGGAGAAGGGGGATTTTTTTCTTTCCCAAAAGTTAAGGCAGCCGCTGGAAAATGGCGTTTTGATTGTCCGCTTCAAGAGAAGGACTAGGTGGTTTGGCTTTTTGGTTCCTTCACCGAGTGGATTATAAATACTTGTTTGTTTATTGTGGAATATACTGCTCCTCACCTCCTCTCCTTGCTGATTTGATTTCGGGCTTTTTCTCCCTCTTTGGCGGCTTGGGTTTTTTTTTTAAAGGAGAAGCTTGGGCTGACTGTTCCCTTGAAGCCCTTTTATCGCAGTTGGAAAACGATTGATTGGATTATCTGCTTTGGGGAAACGGACCTGCTGTGGATCAACATTTTTACTTGCTCTTCTTTTTTTTCCAAGCTGCCTGTTGGGGGAGTTTTTTCCTTCGGCTTGACTTTTGTGGATTACAATAACTTTTTGATTTTCTGCTTGCATATAAATTTTCCTATTGGATCTGTGGAACCAGTGGCTGCAGTGTTATAAGCTTCATTTCAGTGACTAACTTTTACAACGAACTGCAGCACTGGGATTTTTATATATTACATTATTATGGATAAAGGTACAAGAAGGAAAGCGAAGGAAGAAGAATTAGTTGTAAAACCTAAGAAGAAAGAAAAAGCACCAATGGAGGAAGCCACTCAGTCTTCATCCCCGCCCACAGTGCCATATGATCAGACTCAAATTATGGTGGAAATTGGCAAGTTGTTTCAAAAATTGGAGAAAAATGAGGATTCAAGGGTGAAAGACAGAAATGAATTGATGAAAAAACAAGACAAGTTGATGTCATCAATGGCAGATTTTTCAAAAAAGGTGGATTTCACTTTGAAAAAAATGGAGGGAAATGTGAAAGTGGTTCAAATTGAGGTAAATGCCATAAAGGAGGAAGTAAAAGGGACTCAGCAGGTGGTGCGGAAGAATAAGCTGAAACTGGAGGAACAAGAGAGAAGGATAGATGCTGTGGAAGACATGATGAGAAAGCAGAACATTGTGATTCGTCAGGTGGTGGAACACACTCCGGATTTGTTAAGAGAGAGGGTGGTTCAGTGGTTAAATGGTCTGAATATGGGGAAAGAATTTGTTCAGGAGGATTTGGTAAGCGTATTCCGGGTGGGTCCAAGAAGAGGGAGGGTGGTTCAAAGAAATGTGTTGGTCAAATTTGCGAATTGGGCAGATAAGTTAAAAGTAATGGCCCATCTGAAACGGGTTGGTCCCAATGCATTGAAATTTGATGGTTCAGATGTTGAAGTGTATAATGATATTTCATTAAAAGAAAGAACATGGAGGTATAAGATGAGGCCTGTTACTAAATTATTGATGGGTAAAAATATAAGGTATAACTGGAGATTTCCGCAACAGCTGCGTTTTTTCTATGATAAAAGAATGCAAGTTATTGATGAAGGTACTAATCCATTGGAATATTTGAGCTTGTTGGAATTGGTAAAGGTAGATTCGGAAGAATGGAAAAATCTTAAGAAGGAATTGATGGATTCTGGAGCTTTGGGGAGGGAATATGAGAGGGAGGAAGCCACTGGGGCTACAGGTGGAACACCACAGCAAGGAGAGGAGGAAGAGGAGCCGTCTTTGATCATGATGGATGAGGAGATAGGTAAGGAGCAATGAGCATTAGATTTCAGTAACTTTAAGTAGTTATTAGAGGTAGAATGGGCAAATAGCGCATAGCGCTGACAGCAGGGCGCATCTTGCAAGTCCCCCCTCTCCCCTCTTTGGTTGACAGAGGCGGCTTTTTATAGGAAGGTGGGGAGAGTGAAAGTGTGTGTTTTATGTAGTTGGTATTGTGGTAGGGTTGTTGGTGGCACGCCCAATGGAGAGTTTAAAGCTGGGAAAAGAATTTGGTTATGGGAAGTATTAAAATAATATCGTGGAATGTGAAAGGTACAGGTTCTGTTCTTAAGAGACGGAGATTGGAACTGGCGCTGAAAAAAGATAGACCAGATATATTGTTTTTACAGGAAACACATCAGAAGTCAAAGGATACGAACAAACTTTATTTGGGATGGATGCAACATTATGAGATGGCGTATGGTACTTCAAAAGCAAGAGGGGTGGCAATCATGATTTCTAGAAAGTTGGGATTTGAAATTACAAAAAAGATTGCTGATCAAGAGGGTAGATATCTGTTGCTAAGAGGAAAATTAGAGGATGAGGAAATTATGTTGGTAAATATTTATGCTCCGAATGACCACCAAGCAGATTTTCTTGAAAAAATTCGGAAAATAGTGGAGTTGGAAAATGTTGCAAAATCTATTGTGGCTGGTGATTTTAATTTGATAAGGTCAGGATTAGATTGTACAAACATAGTTAGAAGTGGAATTGGTTTGAAAGGGAAGGTGTTGGATAACTGGATGGGTGTTATGGGCTTGAAGGATTCGTGGAGAGAGTTTAAGGCCTCGGAAAGGGCATATTCCTTTTTTTCACACATCCATGGGACCTATTCAAGAATAGATTTTGTTTTACTTTCCGAAAATTTAATTGGGGATATAGAAGGTACGGAAATTGGGATTATTAAGGAATCGGACCATGCTAAACTATATTTGGAATTGAAAGTACAAAAAAATATTCAAAGAGTAAGAAATTGGAGGTACGATCCTAACTTGTTCAAAGACCAGAAAAGCAAAGAGGCAATTATGGAAAGTTGGAAAGAAAGTTGGCAGTGGAACGACAACTATGAGGTCAATTTTAGCATTGTATGGGATACCATGAAGTCAGTTTTTAGGGGGGAAAGTATAAAATTGGCAAGCTACAAATATAAAAAATATAAAGCAGAACAGATAGAAAAAGAAAGAGAAATAAAACAATTACAGGAGGAGCATGCAAAAAACAAAGACAAAAAATTTTTCATGAAATTACAAGGACTTAAGGCAGAAGTAATGGGTAAGGATATTGATAAAGTTAAACGAGATTTGATTTATCTAAATAGAGAATATTTTGAATTTAGTAATAAGAACTCAAATATTAGCAAGAGCAGCCAAGGTTAAAAGGAAAAAAAGAGAAATTGGGGTATTGGTTGATAGCCAAGGTTTAAGATGTAATAAGAATAGAGATAAATGTAAAATTGTTAGGGAATTTTACCAGGTATTATATGCAAAAAAGGAAGTAGATTTGGAGAAGCTCAAAAAGATATTGGAGAGACAGTTAGGGAATGGAATAAAGCAAGAGCATAGGGAGAAAATGGAGGAAAAGATAACTGATAAAGAGGTTAAGGAGGTAATAAGCGGATTGAAGACAGGGAAAGCCCCGGGGGATGATGGATTATCGACAGAGTTCTATAAAGAATTTAAAGAGGTGGTGGTCCCGAAGCTGGTGAAGTTATATAATTACATACTAGATGGAGGACCAATTCCGACTTCATGGTATAACACTACAATCGTTCTTCTGCCAAAGCCTGGTAAGAATTTGGAAAGAGTGGATTCGTACAGACCAATTTCACTTATAAATCAAGATGCGAAGATCTTCACAGCAATATTGGCTAACCGCTTAAATAGTTTCATGGGGGAATTTATTTATTTATTTATTTATTTATCATTCACATTTGTAACTGCCGCCCACTCAGGCAGAACCCGACTCAGGGCGGCATTACAGCAGCTCAAGAAAATACATAAAAACATTATAAAAACCTTATAAAACCCACCCAATAAAAAACCCACCCAATAAGAAAAAACCGACATCCACCCCCATTTAAAACCCATATCCCACTAACCCGTCCCATCTACCACACAGAGGGAAAGAAAGAGAGTCTTATAAAAGCCAGCCGGCGGGGGCCATAGTCCCGTTCGGGCCCCACACCTGCCCTGCCAGCCAGGTCTTTACTCCTTTCCTGAAGGGCAGCAATTCACTTTGAAGTCTTAGATCTGTTGGTAGGAGGTTCCAGAGAGTTGGTGCGGACACGGAGAAGGCCCTCCTTCGGGTGCCAGTCAAATGTGCACCCCTCGTTGATGGCACCACCAGAGAGCCTCTCCGGTCCGCTCTGGTTGGACGGGCAGTCACTCTTGGGACGATGCGGTCTCTAAGGTATCCTGGCCCCCTGCCATATAGGGCTTTAAAGGTCAAAACCAGCACCTTAAATTGCACCCGGAGACAAACTGGTAACCAGTGCAGCTCCCGAAGCAGCGGTGAGGCATGGGCATATCACCCACACCCCATCACCACCCGGGCCGCTGCATTCTGGACCAGCTGCAGCCTCCGAATGGTCGTCAAGGGCAGCCCCATGTAGAGCGCATTACAATAATCTAGTCGGGAAGTAACCAGAGCATGAGTGACCATAAGCAAGGAGCCCCGGTCCAGGAGCGTGCGCAGTTGGCGAATCACCCGAAGTTGGGCAAAAGCCCCCCTGGCCACGGCTGCCACTTGTTCTTCCAGCAGGAGCCGTGAGTCCAGGAGGACCCCCAAGTTGCGCACTGGGTCTGTCTGGGGCAAAACAGCCCCATCCAGTACCAAAGATGGTAACTCCTTGGATAACATGGGGCCCCTTATCCACAGCCACTCTGTCTTGCTGGGATTCAGCCGAAGCCCATTGGCCCCCATCCAGACCCCAATGGCCTCCAGGCATCCGGATAGGATTTCAACAGCATCACTGGGGTCCCCACGGGCCGGGATGTACAATTGAGTATCATCTGCGTACTGATGGTACCGCACCCCGTGGGAACGAATGATCTCACCCAGCGGCTTCATGTAGATGTTAAATAAGAGAGGAGAGAGCACAGATCTCACAGAATATATAAATGTTGATCAAGTTGGGTTTCTAAAAGGACGACATATGGCGGATTTGACTAGAAGGGTATTAGACTTAATAGACAACGTTAATCAAACAAAGGAAAAGGTGGGATTATTATCATTGGATATTTTTAAGGCATTTGATTCATTGCAGTGGTCTTCAATTAAGGAAATAGTTAAAAATATGGGTTTGGGGATAAATTCAATAGGGCTATAGATCTGTTATATCAAAAAGGAAATGCTTGGGTTAGAGTAAATGAGGAGCGTATGGATGTGGTAAAGCTAGAAGCTGGCACTAGGCAGGGCTGTCCATTATCTCCTATCCTGTTTATTATGGCAATGGAGATCTTAGCTAAAAATATAAGGGAGGATTTAAATATAGAAGGGATCATGGGTAATAAAGTGAGTATGTATGCAGACGACACACTGCTTATGGTGAAGCACCCGGAGCTGGTAATGGACAGGATTAAAGATCACTTACAGGTATTTCAAGCTATAACTGGATTAAAGATAAACTGGGATAAATCAGAACTGATGTTGTGTAATTTGAAACCAAGTGAGATGGGTAGGACAGTGTCGACACTTAATATACAAATTAAAGATAAGTTGAAATACTTGGGGATAATCATTTCAAATAAATTAGAAGAACTTAAACGATTGAACTATGACAGCTTGAAAGTGGAATTTAAGAACAAAATACAAGAGCTTCAGAAGTCAAAGCTGTCATGGTTCGGAAGGATTGCTATGTGCAAAATGATATTGTTACCAAAGATTAACTTTTTATTTGATACACTAGCGATCCACTTGAAAGAGAAAGAAATTAATGAGTTTCAAAAGATGTTTAATGGTTTTTGTAATGGAGGCAAAAAATCTAGGCTCCCAAAGAAGCTATGGTACTTGTCCCAAAAAAAAGGGGGTCTGGGTATGCCGAACTTGCTAGCATATTATCGAGCTTTTCAAGTTAAGAATGTTGTGAAGATTTTGGCAAGAGAAAAGACAATTTGGGAGCAATTGGAGATGAAGGAATATAGAAATATTGGAAATATGATTTTTTTGGGAATAAAGGATAAGGTGAAAAGGTCAAATAATACTATGATGAGAGGTCTCATGGAGGTGTGGAAGAAGGTAAAAAAGGACATGGTCCCAAATCTCTCTCCAATTTTGGAATTGACTGATATGATGTGTTTCCCAATAAAGTTAGATAAGGAAAAAATGGAAATATTGGATAAAAATGGGATGCTTTTATTGAAGGATTGGTTAAAAACTTGTGATTCTGATGTTGAGCGGAAAAAAATATTTGAGATATTAAATTTGAATTGGTTTCAGAAGTTAAAGGTGGACAACTGGAACAAAAAATATAAAAAAGAAGTAGGGTTAGATAGAATACATACAGAATTTGAGGAGTTGGTAAGGAAGATTAGAAAAGGGGAAAGTAGTATTAAAGGTCTTGTAAGTAAGCTTTATAACATACTGAATAGAGGTGCAGATCCACAGGAGGATTTGAAACGGAAGTGGGAACGAAATTTGAATATAACAATTAGGGAGATTGAGTGGAAAAATAAATGGAAAAAGAGGATTATGAGAACAATGTCTGTAAGAATTAAAGAACATAATTTTAAAATTTTGTGGCAATGGTACTTGACGCCATTAAGACTTTACCAGATGGATAATAAAAGAGATAAGTTATGATGGAGATGTAGAGAATTTGATGGAACATATGAACATATGTGGTGGAGTTGTAAAAAAATAAGGGATTTTTGGGGGAAAATAGGTGAGCTTGGTGAAATAATGGGTAGAAGTGTTAAGCTGGTGTCAAGTACCATTCTTTTAACGAATGTGGAAGGTTTGGGTTTAAACAAGGAGGAAAAAGAATTATTGGAAATTGTATTGACAATGGGTAGACAATGCATAGCTAGAAACTGGAAAAATGATATAGATATACAGATTGGAGAGTGGTATAAAGAAATGTGGAGTTTAGCACTGAATGATAAATTGACATGGGAGATTAAAGTGAAAAGAGATAACTTAAAAGAGAATAGATTTTGGAACATATGGAAACCATTTGTGGACCATTCTTGTATGGCAAATGATAGTTCAGGACCAGTACCATCGCAAAGAAGTTTCTGGAGTTGAGTAGAAAATAAACTCTCCGGGCATTGTATATATTCACAGGGTGATTATTATTTATCCAAAGATTAGTGGTAGCACAGAAAGTTCTTATTATTTCGGATCTTGAAACAATGGCTTTTAATATTCGGTGGTTATATAGTAATTAATGAGTCTAGATATTGTTATGTGCTAACATTTAGTAATGTCTGTTAAGATGATACTATGGATTTGTTTATGTATTGTATTGTTAGTCATTGTTTTTTTTCTTTTCTGTATGTCTTTGAAAAAATTCAATAAAAATTATTTAAAAAAATTTGACCTTTCGAATTGTACTGCACTGCTTTTTGAAATGTATTGTGTTATGTTGTATTGATTAATTTATGTTTATTATTGACTATTGATTATTGTATTGAATTTACTTTTCATGCTTCTTTATTATTGTATTGTATGATATCTACATGTTGTAATGGCCGCCTTGAGTCAGCTTCAGCTAAGAAAGTGCGGGATATAAATTAAAATTTATTATTATTATGTCAAATTTTCCTTGAATGATGTTGTTTCTCTTGCTGTTACCAGTATAAGTAATAAGTGCCTTAATTTATATCATTATTGGCTGATATACATGTCAAAGTATACATTCCCCCTCCCCCCAAAAAAAAAATCATTTTCACAGTGAAAGAAGAGTGACAAATAGGAAAAATGCAGGATTTGACACGGGGACTGAAATGGATTGCCACAGCCTAGAGGACATTGACAAAGTGCGCCTACACAGGCAGTCCATCTGGTATGGCCTCTTTTGCCTCCATGACCATTGGTAATTAGAATAGTTAAGTGGTTCTTTCTCTGCTTATTTTGCTGTTGGGCCCAATATGATAGTTTCCAGTGGCATTTCCTCCACAGAGAGGGAATATCATCCTACCCAAAGTGGCTCATCCACCCGTAGCCATTGGCCCCTTTAGGGAGTCAGGTTATTTACTGCCACCTGACACTTGTTATTGAGTTGCTGGCTGTATGGTCTAACCCATTACATAGCAGGATGTCTGGCCAGACAATCCTTAAATTATATAAGTACAGTTATACCCCAGATAACGTTAAAACTTGGTTCCACAAGTCTTAACGTTATACGGTTTTTAACGTTGTGTGATACATTTATCACAAAACATATTTTAAAAAGCCCAGTTCCCTTTCTGAAAAGGAAAGGGAACTGGGGATCGATCCACCTGCCTGTTTGGGAAGGGCAGCGGGCATCGGACGCTCCAATGCCTGCTGCTATTTCCAAACAGGGAGGCGATCCAGGGCGGTGTGTGTGTGTGTGTGTTTCTGAAGAGAGGATGGGGAAACTTTTTCCCAGCCTCTCTTCAGAAACACCTGCCTGGATTGCTATGGGGCTTAGCGATCCAGGTGGGGGTGTTTCTGAAGAGAGGCTGGGGTCCCTTTTCCCAGCCTCTCTTCAGAACACCCCCCCACCTGGATCACTAATCCCCAGCCCGTGTGTGTGTGTGTTTCTGAAGATAGGTTGGGGAACTTTTTCCCTGCCTCTCTTCAGAACCCTACCCCCCAGCCTGGATCGCTAAGGGGGAGACCAGCCCTTAGGCTTTGGGGAAGAGACCAATGTCAGGAAATTTGAGGAAATGTTTGCATCACACAATGTTAACTTAACATTGTATGGTGCAAAAGGTTTCCTCAAATTTTCCAACGTTATCCAGTTAACGTTGTGCGGTGCACACGTAAACCACGGTATTACTGTATTAGCTATCTGTAGAAAGCTCATTTTAATTTTCATTCTGATTAATCTTGTAAAGTTAAATTTTGCCTCAGTGCACTGTATTGAAGAAATTGCAGTTTTTATTTTTATTTACTTTAATCACAATTATCTAAAAGAGTAATGGGGGGAATAACTCAGCCCCTGAACTATCTAGACACACAAAAACTGTAGAGAGTCTTCTACTAACTCTCCTCAAATAATCACATCCCCCCCAAAACAATCACTCACTGAATTTTCCCCAAACTAGCTGGTGGTGGCCTAAGACTTTTGCAAAGAACTGTATGTTACCTGGTCACAGTATCAAGCTCTTGAGTAAGATTCATTATACCCATATTTCCAATTATATATTCTAAATTTACATTTGTGGATAGAAATAAGCATATGCAATTCTGTACAAATCAGTATTTGTTTGTTTGTTTATGTATTAGAATTCTATACTACTCATCTAACCCATTGGTCACTCTTGGCAGTTAATAGTATCATCTTTTGTCTTTCTTTTTGATGACATGTGAGAAGTCACCACCGCCGCCACCACCGCCGCCGATGCCACCGCCGACGCCGCCGACGCCGACGCCGACAACGCCGACGCCGACGCCGACGCCGACAACGCCGACGCCGACGCCGACACCACCGCCGCTGCCGCCGACGCCACTGCCAACGCCGATGCCACCAACGCCAACGCTGCCGATGCCAACGCCGCTGCCAATGCCGCCAACGCCAACGCCGCCAACGCCGCCAACACCAACGCCGCCGCCGCCAATGCCGCCAACGCCGCCAATGCCGCCAACGCCGCCAACGCCGCCAACACCACAAACGCCAACGCCGCCAACGCCGCCAACGCCGCCAACGCCGCCAACGCCGCCAACGCCGCCAACGCCGCCAATGCCGCCAACGCCGACAATGCCGCCAACGCCGCCAACGCCGCCAACGCCGCTGCCGCCACCACTGAATTCTCCCTCGGACATAGCTGGTGTGACTGAGTTTATAATGTTTTTCCCATGTATTTTTTGAAGTTTTTTTTTACAGTATTATGATAACTTTATATTTTGTAATTGTAAGTGTAATTGGGATTTTTTAAAAAATGTTTTGAAATGTTTTTGTATGATGATAATGTGCTAACTTGTAATTGTAATTGTATATTTTGTATCTTTGTTAGCCGCCGAGTCACTTTGCAAGTGGGGCAGCATAGAAGTCTAACAACAACAACAACAACCTCAGATTCAGTGTGACTGTGATGGAAATGCAGAGTTGGAAACAAAAAGAGGGCTTTGCATTAACTGAATAAGCAGGGGTTATAAACAAAAGGCAGCACATTTGGAACTAGGCAGAAAGTAGAGGTAGAGATGTATTTTCCACATGTCTGTAATCCCAATCTGGGAAAATTACAATTATTTGTAAACTGCCTTACAAATATCCAAAGCACTACATTAAATATTTATGAAAAACAATAGTGATGTGTCACCCAAGGGCAAATTGCAAAAAAAGCACAATCATCTTATCAGCCTTCACTGGAATAATAAGAAAAACTTTCCTTTGTGCCTGCCATGTGCTAAATGGAAATCATTCATATCCTTACAATTTTTTATTTGTATGCAGCTGTTCAGAATGAGGGGATTTGGCCTGAATCCTTCCTTCACTTCAGAATTCCTCCAGTGAAGAACATTTCATTTAACACACAAGAGTAGTTCTGAATCTTTGCAAGTTTAGAAATGCAGAAGTCACAGCATGTGTTCTTGCAAGTTGAAAAGCACTTCAACTGTGTAAGCAGAGAGCACTCTCACTGCTCCACTGACATTTACCAAATTAATGATTGCTAGATATAGCTTTTAAAGTCCATGACATTCTGTATCTGTAGAGACATTATGGCTCATAGCACTGACAACAGCAGAGCAGAAGCCAAGCTAGTTAAGCTGCCCATGGATACGGGACAATCTGTGGCCCTTTGGATATTTTCAGGTTGCAATTTAAGAGTTCATTCTTCATTATATTAGCTATGGGAGATGTAATTCAACAAAATTGGGAGATCTATATGTTTCTCATCCCTCCATTAAACTTATTCTATAATATGAGGGGCAGTGTGAGGCTTTCCAGATGTTCTTGGACTGCTAATTCCATCACCCTACTGGCATAGCCAATGGTGAAGAAGATGCTGGGAGTTACAGTCCAACAATATCTTAAGAGCCACATTTCCCCCACCATTGTCCTAAAAGGTGAGACTTGAGTGCACGTGTTTAAAGCTCCATGATAGAGGTACACTGTAATCCGACGAGAGACAAATTAGTAGTCTTCAAAAGATTTTAAAAATAGATTATACATCACAGGGAGATCATCTCCAGAAAAAAATAAATTAAGGGCTATATAGAAAAGAAAGTCAGGAATTGACTTCAAGAAATAGAAATACCTGTATAAGGAAGCAGCCAATAAGGGAAGAAAAGATAGAGGAAATAATTATTAATTAAAAGTAGAAAAGAAACCAGGAACTGACAGACTAGGATCTGAATACTTTTAAAGTTTTTGGATAAATGTTGGCAACAAAATTAAAGTCCCTTTTTAAACAAAATAATATATTTTTTATTCTGCCTCCTATCATTTTGTTCATTTAATAGTTTATGATTATGTTTTACTATTTATTTTGTGTTTATTTTGATGCTTTTTGTTATCTGAGTTATGATATCTATTCTGTTTATATTATATATGTAACCATTTTGTTAACGAAAAAGCATAGTATTTATACTAGACGGGCGGTATACAAATAAAATAAATAAATTTGGAAAGATAAAAAAGTGGATTAAAATATTGAAACAAGGTACCATGAATATGTTTGATTATTTAAAGAAAATTGGATTGTCATGTCTTGGCAGAATTGCAGCATCTAAAATCAAGATATTTTATAAGATTTTTTTATTTATGAGTGCTACAGATAAAGTTTACTGAAAGGACTGACAAAACATGCTCAATACATTTTGTAACAGAGATAAGAAATCATGGATTAATAAGAGATTATTAGTCTCAGGAAGTTAGAAGGCCAGGACTTCTAAATTTAAGGTTATATTGTACTGGCAATCAAGACATATACTGCATCTGATATTGTAGCTCAGTCCAACAAATTAAAGGAAACAATAAATGCATCTGAAACTGGTAAATATTCTTTTCGTGTAATATAATAAAGATAGAGCAAAAATAAAGAATGCCACTTTCTAAAAAATATGGTAATAATACTAAATTAATTATCCCACTAGTTGCCCCATTATATCTTGTAACAAGGCTGGAGAAAGTGCCAGAAAATTTTAAAGAGTTGACTGAGAAAGTATTAATATACACTGTTTCCTGAGCATCTTGTTTCTGGCAGCAACTTTGGTGTTTGAACAACATTTTTGAAGCTTATTCTTTGATCCAAAGTGTCACCCACTTTCTTTGGGTTGGCCAAAGTTCCAAAATCTTGTCTTCCTAGATAACCTTCCCAGCCATGCCACCGGCCGGAGCCCTGGGCCCCGCCCCCTCACCCTATGACTTAAAAGGTGAGGGGGACACTCAGCGGAATGCCATTGCCACACACCTGGCCCCGCTGGGGGCGAAGAGGCTTCCCGGCCACGCCACCGGCTGGAGCCCTGGGCCTTGCCTCCCCTCACCCTAGGACTTAAAAGGTGAGGAGGGCGCCCAGCAGAACGCCACTGCCGCACACATGGCCCCGCTGGGGGAAAAGAGGCTTCCCGGCCACGCCACTGGCCGGAGCCCTGGGCACCCCCCCCTCGCCCTAGGACTTAAAAGGCGAGGGGGACGCCCAGTGGAATGCCATCGCTGCACACCTGGCCCCGCTGAGGGCAAAGAGGCTTCCAGGCCCCGCCCTCCCCCTTCGAGGGTATCTGAAGGCATGGGAATTTGTGGGTGGTTCTAGCTGAGTTGTATTTATTGCATTTTTGTATTGTAGTTGGTGTAAAACCATGTACTGTTGTGTAATTTTGCATTGTTGTTTTGCTTGTGAAATTGTATTTTGCTTTGTATTGGTGCTATATTGTATTTCTGTACGTTGTGCATTGTGAACTGCTTTGGGTTGTCTGCTGGACGAGGAAAGCGGTATATAAGAATAAATTTCAATTCAATTCAATTCAATTCAACCTGGACCTTCCTCTCTGTTGCTCTCTTCGTTATGTGAAGGCACTGAACTCCATTTTCAATGGAGTTGGTTTCAACTAGTTGTTTTCATAATATAAAGATATTCTAATGCAAAGGTTAGCTAGTGCTCAGTGCACTCAAAGGTTTTACCCTGCACTTTTCACCTAGAATTTAGGAAAGTCAGTTGATAATTTGTGTAAGTGTTAAACATCAATGTGTAAGATGGCATTGTTGATGCAATGGGCATAGAGCTGACTGGGCTGCGAAGGAAGGCAGAGGACAGAGGAGCCTGGCATGCGGTGGTCCTTGGGGTCACAAAGGATTGGACTGCATAGAATGGAGATGAATGATCAGCACATTGAATAGGAGAAAAGGCTGACAAACATATTTTCATTTCCCAATTTAGTGGGCATTCTGTTGGTATGCTGTAGAACCACCTGGACTACTAAAATTTCTCCATGTTTCTGCTCCCCTTCCAGTTGTGGCTGCATACACTCAGGTTGCTAGGCAACCACCTGTTCATATGGTACACATGGAAAATGTGACTTCCTTATGCCATTGGCAGGCAGGAATCTGGCTGTATCTGTTAGTGGGGCGGGTGTTGATCAAAATACAGTAAAACCCCTACTTAAAGGGAAAAGTCCATTCCGTAGGCTTTTGCGTAAATAGTATTTTTTTGTAACTTGAAACAAACCCATAGGAAAAATTATTTTTATGTAACTCGAAGCAAACCCATAGGAAAAAGGAAATTTTTATGTAAATGAAAGCAAACCCATAGAGAAATGATTTTTACGTAACTCGAAGCAAACCCATAAGAAAAAGAATCTTTATGTAACTCAAAGCAAACCCATAGGAAATTGTGTAAATCGGGACATGGTTTTAGCATAAAATCATTATATAAGTCGAATTTTATGTAACTCGAGGCATTTGTAAGTTGGGGTTTTACTGTAACTGAAAACTAAACCACCTTTTTTCATTATACAAGATTTCTGGTCATCTGTTGAAGATGAATGGTGGGAAGACCAGGACAGATTAAAGGAAGAATTCCTCTCCTCCTCTCCATTAAATTAATCTAGTCAAATTTGCTATCACAAGGTGTCATCATGACTTTTAAAAGGGATAGGATAAAGTCATGAAAGATCCAGGCTACCTATAGGTACTGGTCATGGTAGTTGTATATCACTTTTGGTCTCAGAAGCAGAGTGCTTGAGTGACAATTTCTGGAGAACACAAACAGGAAGGTATCATTTCCCTGCTGTTGTGTGTCTGGGTTTACTACAGAAAACCATATTGAGCACTTTAGGAAGAGATGTTCGACAATCAAGGTTTTGGTTTCATCCAGAAAGTTTATCGCATGTTTGTAGGAATCGGGGCCGCAGAGGGCCGGAGGTCCCGGAGGAGACTGATCAAGAAACGATATGAGGCAGTATGGAGGAGGATAAGATCAGTGGTTTATTGGGAAAAAGGCATCATCATATATAGGAGTAAAAGCGCAACGGTGGCAAAAACAGTCATCTGACAGAAATCACATCACCTGTTTGCTCGGGTTAATTGGGAATCTCTCAGAGGGAAGTTAGTTAACTTGGCCAAACACAGACTGGGGAAAACACCATTGTTTGGGGATTAGGCAGGGGTAAACATGGCATCTGTTTACACCCGGGGTAAAGTTGAGCTTGGAGATGAGTGATTATTCTAATGGGTAACTGGGTTAGCTATTCGCTCTCTCAGCAGATCCGCTGGTCAGGTCAGGAAATTGGGTGAATCAAACCCTATCATTTATCCACCCCCCTAAATTTCTCTGCCCGCAGAGCCCACGGCTCAAGGAGCGTTCCCCCGAAGTGGCCTCTGCGCGGGCCGTTCCATGCCACTGGGGCATGGGGAAACCACATCTCCCCTTTTAATTTCATTTAAGGACCTGACTGGCGACTCTGCGTAGGAGAGGCATCAGCTGCTGAGCGGGAATGACACTTCGGGGTTCCTTCTTGGGGCGGCACTTCAATATCAGTGAGGGGACACATTGCGCCAAGCAGCAGACTGCTATGCCTAGCAGGACCACCCCCACGACCACCTTAAGTACCGTCTGAAGCCACCCCCATGGAATCCACGACCACATCCAGCTCCACAATGAGCTCCACCAGTCTCCCCATGCAGAGCCCTCTCTGATGCCCTGGACTATGGTGTGGAGGTTTGTGAGCTGATTCTGCACTCTGCGGGAATTATCAGTAAGGTTGAAACAACACATACCATGGAAAGATTCGCAACCCAAATGATGTAGCATTAAGAGGTAGTCTATAGCTGCCCTATTGTCAAGTATGGCATGGCGAAGCTCCGCCTGCTCCTGGTTGAGCAGCGCGATCGCCGAGGAGGTGTGGTTGATGGCTTTGGCTAATCCGCAAGCCAATCGACTAATCCTCCGAGCGTTGCCGACGGCTAAGGCTGGCACGCCGACTATGCTGACTGCCAGTGAGACATACTCGGCTGGACTCAAAACTCTAAAGCTGCTATCACATGAGCTGTCTAACTGGGTGGTACGAGTGTGCCTTATGGGTGCTGAAACATTGGAAACAATTGTGCTTGGGGTGATCATATCCTTAGTAGGGAGTAACAGTGTCAAATGACTTAGGCAACATGTGGAGTCTGATACATTTGCGGGAATGTAGTTAAAAGTATACTGATTACACGTAAAGAACCAACCAGATGGTAACGTAACATGGGCATACATTGAACCAAGTGTCTCTGGTTTATCACAAGTCCAGTTGCTGCTGCCGGTATCGAAGCAGCGGCGCTGAGTTCGGCCGACTGCAGCGCAGCCGACCATTCGAGCACAAGTAGAGTTTGGGCTGGCCGCCACTCGCGGAGTGTGAAGAGTGGCTGCGTCAGCCGGCAAAGTCATGGTGAACCGCAATCCCCCCCAGCGAGCGTAGGTTGCAAAACTCGCAGGGAGGTGCGGCCCAAAAATCCTCTTCAGCAGCCAGTCGCCATCCCTGGCATGTGCATCTAGAGTGTGGCACACTGGGATGAGACAGGTGCTCAGAATTGAGGCATAACCAATGTCCTGCTTCAGGCAAAAATCGGACTGGTTGACGAGACCCGCCAACCTTTCCCATTGGTTATAATGCATCCGGGCGGAAAGGTCTCCGTCTGGTATCAAGCTGCTGGCCCCAAGCGGGGCGGCCTGAACGCCTCCCCCACAAGTAGGGAGAGGGTCAGGATGATGACGGCTGCCATGGTGTTGGCGTGAATTCGGGCGAAGATGGCAGCCGTGAGGTTTCCCGGTGTCGGCTCCTTCTCCTCGCGTTGGAGGGCGTCCTCGGCCTCACTGCAAAGGGCCTTGATCATCCCCCAGGTGATCTTCGGCGCTGTCAGTGGCCATCTCCTCCGACGGGTCTTGTCGGTCAGGGTGAGGTCCTCCATCTCCGGGATCGGACTCGGATCGGCCTGGGTCCACGCCATGTGGTTCCAAGTGAGGCTTGACACACCGAGCTGGAATCCAAACGACACCTGTAGGAGACATAACTGCAGCATACCCTCACCCCCAGGTTATGAGCGGCGCCGGGCCCCTCCAGGAAGGGTCTGGTGGCACTCGGTATCGGACCATCGGTCGCGGGAGAGCTTCCGAACGGCGGAAGTGCTTCTCCTGCGGCGTGCAATCCGAAAAAACATTAAGGTGATTGTAGGTGAACAATACCTTATTCAGACAATGCTGTGCCTGAGCCTGTGACTTGGGGAGGGCTGGTGGCTCCCCCCTTTCTGTTTGTTTGTCAATATAGGACTCGAGCGTCCGATTCACCCGTTCCACAATCGCTTGCCCCTGCAGATTGTAAGGAACGCCAAAAGTATGCTGAATATCCCAAGTGGCCATGAAGGTGGCCAGCTGCCTAGAGCTGTAGGACGGGGCGTTATCGGTTTTAACGTGCCGAGGTTTGCCCATGGCTGCAATGCAGGAAAGGAGGTGCTGCTCCACGTGGGAAGCAGTCTCCCCTTTCTGCGCTGTTGCCCAAACGAACTGGGAAAAAGTGTCTATGCAAACGTGCATGTACTGCCATCTGCCAAACTGCGGAACATGCGTAACGTCCATTTGCCACACCTGATTGGCCTCCGTCCCTCGTGGGTTGACCCCCCACGAGGGCCCCCCGGTGCCCCTGCACAATGCTGGCAAGAGCGAACTATGCCCTGGGCCTGAGAAAGTGGCAAATTGAACTGTCTGGCAAGTGCTTTGGCATTTTGGTGAAAGAAAGCATGACTCTGGATTGGCGTAGTTGTTGTTGTTCAGTCGCACAGTCGATTCCGACCCTTTGCGACCCTATGGACCATCGTTCTCCAGGCGCCTCTGTCCTCCACCATCCCCCTCAGTCCTCCCAGTTCTGTGCCCATTGTGTCTACAATACCATCTATCCATCTCATCCTTGGCCTCCCCCTTCTTCTTTTGCCCTCCACCTTTCCCAACATCACGGCCTTCTCAAGTGAATCCTCCCTTCTCATTTGATGCCCAAAGTACTTTAGCCTCATCTTTACTATTTGACCTTCCAATGAGCAGTCAGTGTTGATTTCTTCTAAGATTGACCTATTTGTTCTCCTCGCTGTCCAAGGTACCCTCAGAACTCTCCTCCAACACCACATTTCAAAGGCATCTATTCTTCTGCGTTCAGCTTTCCTAATTGTCCAGCTTTCACATCCGTACATTACCACTGGGAATACCATTGCTTTGACTATTCTAATTTTTGTTTTCAAGGTGATGTCTCTGCTTTTCACTATGTTCCCCAGGTTTCTCATGGCTTGTCTCCCTAGAATCAGCTGCCTCTTTATTTCATGGCTGCAATCTCCATCTGCAGTGATCTTAGATCCTAAGAAAGTAAAATCTGTCACTGCTTCTACTTCTTCCCCGTCTATTTTCCAGGAACTGATCGGGCCTGTTGCCATTATCTTGGTTTTCTTGATATTGAGTCTCAGGCCAGCTTTTGCACTCTCTTCCTTCAAACCGATCAAGAGATTCTTTAGGTCTTCCTCACTTTCTGCCATTAGGGTGGTGTCGTCTGCATATCTCAGATTGTTGATGTTTCTCCCAGCAATTTTGATCCCATATTGTGATTCCTCCATCCCTGCATTGCGCATTATGTGCTCTGTGTATAAGTTGAATAAGCAGGGTGACAAAATGCAGCCTTGTCTTACTCCTTTTCCTATTCCAAACCACTCTGTCATTCCGTGTTCTGTCCTAACTGTTGCTTCTTGGTTCATGTACAGATTTCTCAGGAGGCATATGAGGTGCTCTGGTATTCCCATCTCTTTAATCACTTGCCACATCTTGTTGTGATCCACACAATCAAATGCCTTAGTGTAGTCAATAAAGCAAAAATAAACTTGTTTCTGGTATTCCTTTGTTTTCTCCATGATCCAACGTATGTTGGCAATGTGGTTTGGGGGTAAAAACACCCAAAACTGAACGTTGCTGAATTTCCTTTGCCGCCGTGTCCGCTCTGCTATTGCCCGCAGAAATCGGACCCGGGAGGTCCTGATGACTGCGAATGTGGGCAATATAGAGCGGCTCCGTGTGGTTCCGCAAATGAAATTGAGCAGTGAGAAACAGACTAAGCAAATTCTTGTCTATCGCGGGAGTAATGTATGCTCCCGGTAGACTGTGAAGCAAATTCCTAACGTACATGCTGTCCGTAATGATGTTTAAGCGTTCCTTGGCGAAGGTGCGCAAGGCAAGGTTCACCGCTGCCTACTCCGCCCGCTGTGTGGACTTTTGTGGGAGAGTTAACAGCGTGCGCCAAGCTTGGCCCTCCTGCCAGGTCAAGACACCGTATGTCCGACCACCATCCGTAAAAACTGTCCTGGCTCCCTGAAGTGGAACCAGCAAAAGCAACTCAAATAAGCTAACTGTCTGCGTCTGAAGTGAGACAAGTCTGGGGTCCTTTGGCAAGTGGTATGCCAAGCATTCGGTGAATCCTTCCAAAGCTATCGGAAGTGAGTCACCGAGCTGCATTAATTGCTGAACTTGTTCCTTGGTGAACGGGACTACGATTTTGGCCAAATCGTGCCCTGAAATGTCCCTAGCTCTTAACCGTCCACGGTAAACCACCGCGGAGATCAGTTCTTGGGGAGGAACGATGTTTCGTGAAGAGGTGTTCGGAAGGTACACCCACTCCACGATACTCGCCCCTCTCTCGGCATCTACGCCGAGCGCTCCAGTGAACATGGATCCTGACCGTACGATGTACAAATTGAAGATCAGAGCATATGGCCCTGGGGTGATCCTATCTACCCATCGCTGGCTGAGAGCTTGGTTGACCTTCTCGAGAGCCAAGCGTGTGTCTCGAGAAATCTTTATCCGGTCTGCTGGCTGCTTACCTAAAGTTAGCAGCGAGAAGAGTGGTTTCAAAAGATCCGTATCCAAATGAAAATATGGTCTGGCCCAATTGATGTTCCCTAAAACCTGCTGCAATTCTACCAGGGTGACTGAGTCCTGTAAATTGATTTGAGGCAAAACTGGTGCGGCGAAAGAGCGGAGAAGCCGATGACCCAAGTATGAGAAGGGCTCAGTTCTCTGCACTTTCTCTGGGGCAATGAGTAAACCTTTGTCCCCCAGGCTGGCCTGGAGGTCAGAAAATATTTCGCTGCCGAGTTGCGGCATTGCGACCAAGATGTCGTCCATGAAATGGCAAACTATGGCTTTAGGGTAAAGGCTTCGAAACTTTGCCAGTGCGTTGTGAACATAAATTTGGCTCAGGGTGGGCGAATTGAGCATGCCCTGTGGCAAAAATTTCCACGCGTAACGCTGCGTAGGCTCACTGTGGTTCACAACTGGCACCGTAAAGGCGAACCTTTCCCGGTCCCGGGGGTCTAAGGGAATTGTATAAAAGCAATCCTTGAGATCTACGACTAGGATCTCCCACCCCTCAGGAATCATGTTCGGATTCGGGATGCCGCATTGAAGCGGACCCATTGGCTGAATGCATTTATTGATCTCTCTGAGATCGTGGAGGAGTCGCCACTTCCCCGACTTCTTCTTAATCACAAAAATTGGCGAATTCCATGGACTCGTGGACTGCTCTATGTGTCCTGCGTCTAGCTGTTCTTTAACTAGCTGCTTAAGGGCGACTAATTTCTCCCCCACTACCGGCCATTGTTCTACCCAGACCGGCGTATTGGTGAGCCACTTAAGTGGCAACGCCATTACCCAAAGGTAAGCGTAGCACCGTACTGCTGTAAAATGTCTCGCCCCCAAAGGTTGATGTGCACGTCAGGAATGTGTGGCCGAATTACCGCCGTGCCGTCAGCCTTTGGAATCGTGACTCTCACCCACTCTCGGCTTCTGAACGCTTCCTGAATGCCGCCTACCCCCCACACATTGGAGACCAGCTCAATGGCCCACTCCCTTGGCCACTGGTCCCTGCTTATCACGCTCACATCTGCTCCGGTATCTAATAGGCCTGAGAATATTCTATTATTCAGAAATACCTCGATAACCGGGCGCTGTTTCCACTCAATGTTGGTCTCCACTGTCGCTAAGACCTGGTATCCTTGTACTGCCTCACTGGCGCTCGAGCGGTCCTCTGACCGGGACTCGGAGCTGTCACTGAGCCTTCCCTGGCTATCTGCTGGCGAGTGACAAGTAACCATGATCAGTTGTGCTAAGGTGTCTGCTTTGTGAATGGTCTGGGGCAGGTGCGTCCACAACTGAATCTGGAGAACGCCTGAAAAATTCGAGCCAACGACTCCTGGAATTATGAAAATTCCGCGTGCTCCAGCTACACTACGGGGCAAAACTAAACCTATGAAGCCCTTGGGCAGTGGACCCATGTACTGGGAGTCCACCAGATAGACTGTGCCTGGTAGGTCGCATGTAACGTCCGCCTGACAAGTCAAGTCTAACCCTGTACTACCCTTGGGGCTGGCCTGTGCCCTCGCGGTGCCTGGAGTGGGACTGGGATCTAGTCTAGCTCTGGTGAGCTGAGGGAAGCCTCTGTTTGGACCGGGGCCAGAGACATGCCCGTGTTCCAGTTTCCCGAATCCGGACAGTCTCGGGCCCAGTGGTAGCCTCTTTTACACTTCGGACACTGGGTTTTCGGAGCCTTGGGACGGCCGGACTTTTGTCCGCCTCCCTTGGATTGGCACTCCCTAGCGAAGTGACCGACCTTGCCACAATTGTGACACGCTCCTTGGGTCTTTCCCTTTGGTCTCTTACCCCCTTGCACCACTGCCGCTAGCAATCCCATCTTGTAGGATTCTGTGCCAACGTCGGCGCAAGCTCTAATCATGTCCGTGAGTGTCAAGTCGGGATGATTGCCTAGCGACTGCAAGATTTTACGGCAGTCTAGATTGGCATTGTCCTTGGCTAACTTCATCATGAGCTCTTGCTGGGCTTGCTCATTGTCAATCTGCCTGCTAATTGCTTCCTCCAGGCGATTGATGAAGTCCATATAGGGCTCTTGGGCTCCCTGCTTGATAGCGGTGTAATTTTTAGCCGCTTTGCCAGTTGCTGGGACTTTGAAAAATGCCCTGAAGGCGGCCTCGGCCGTCATCTGGAGAGTGGCAAGAGGCAAGTTGATTTGGGCATCGATGGGCTCGAAGGCACCTGAACCATATAACTGGTCAGGAAGTACTGCGCCTCCCATCCTGGCAGCCCTCGTCTGCGCCTCTAGGTGAAACTCGCTGTCCCAAATTAAATACTGGCTAGGGTTGAGCATCATCCGCATGACGGCTTTCCAGTCATGGGGAATCCACATGGTGTTCTCGCACACTTGCTGAAGCGTGCCCCTTGTAAAACGACTTTGGAGCCCTGTTTCTGAGATGGCTTTCCGTATGGCCATGAGAAGCTTATACGGAACTGGGGAATGAATTATCTGTTGGGCGCCTGTGAGCGCGTCTATTTCCATGCGGATGGGACATATCTGACTAAGCTCAGCTAGTTCTTCTGCTGGCAACTCCCCCTTCCTAATCTCCTCTTCAATTGTGCGCTGAAGGGGACTTTTGGTAACTCGGGAACTCGGAACTGTCAGAGAAGCGCCTGCGCTCCTCATTCCTTGCATTCCACCGGTGACGTCTGCAGCTGTCGCCGGGGGAAAGCTCCCTACGCTACCCTGCCTAAATTGGAGTGACGGATAGAGCGCCGTAGGCGCCGTTGGCTCGGCTGGCACTTATGGCAGATTTGGGGGTTCTTTGGCCTCTACCCGGACTGGCTCTATCTCTGCTAAGAGCTTCCTACACTTTCTCCATGTGCGAATTACGCCTCCTGGAGCTTTCGGGGGTTGCTGAATGCAGTCTCCTATCTGATCCCAGAGCTCGAGGGTTAACGTACCTACTTCTGGGTAAAGCAGGCAGTGTTCCCCTAGGTACACCAAAAGTCTCGCTAGCTCCCCGCTGTGAAAACGCAAATTAAATATCCTGGCCAGGATCTTGAACTCTCCCTCACGAGTTCTTTGGCTAGCGGATGGACGCTGTCGCTGAGGACAGGTCCCCATATTACCTGCGATTGGGTCCTCCGAAGTTTCCTCCTCGGGACGAGTCGACGCGTCTTTGGCAGGCAACAGGTTCTGGCGACGTCGCTTTCTGGGTAGAGCTCGGAGCGTGGACTGCGGCCACGGGCCCTCGGTGGCCACTGCGCTGTCAGGGATTCACAGCTGTCCCTGCGGAACGCGTTTTTCCGTAACCTGCAAGCCGCCGCGAAAGCCGGGAGCACGCTGTAGGATGCCTCTTTGGACTGCCTCACCGCAGGCCATCCCTCCGCTCGGCTGGCTGCCGGACGGAATGCCGCGCTGTCCTCCGGGACGATTCGGACACGGTTCAAGCGCAGAACCGGACCGTGTGATCGCTACTCTGAGGAAGACCGCTTGCTTACTCACGAGTAGATCACGTCGGGGTCACCAGATGTAGGAATCGGGGCCGCAGAGGGCCGGAGGTCCCGGAGGAGACTGATCAAGAAACGATACGAGGCAGTATGGAAGAGGATAAGATCAGTGGTTTATTGGGAAAAAGGCATCATCATATATAGGAGTAAAAGCGCAACGGTGGCAAAAACAGTCATCTGACAGAAATCACATCACCTGTTTGCTCGGGTTAATTGGGAATCTCTCAGAGGGAAGTTAGTTAACTTGGCCAAACACAGACTGGGGAAAACACTATTGTTTGGGGATTAGGCAGGGGTAAACATGGCATCTGTTTACACCCGGGGTAAAGTTGAGCTTGGAGATGAGTGATTATTCTAATGGGTAACTGGGTTAGCTATTCGCTCTCTCAGCAGATCCGCTGGTCAGGTCAGGAAATTGGGTGAATCAAACCCTATCATTTATCCACCCCCCTAAATTTCTCTGCCCGCAGAGCCCACGGCTCAAGGAGCGTTCCCCCGAAGTGGCCTCTGCGCGGGCCGTTCCATGCCACTGGGGCATGGGGAAACCACACATGTTCTTCAGTCTTACGTTTACCTGAAAAGATGTAAAGGACTGTTGGAAAGCATCATATTCTTACACTGTTTATAATTCAGTCAGAATGTGCAGAATGAAATAAATGTAGTGTCATTTTTATCTGAGTTATAATTCAAGTCACACTGAGGAAAATGAGTTACATTGTCTTGATTTGACTTGAGAGTATTAGGAGAAACCTGGTTTTTTATATATATAAAAGAGTGAAGCAGCAAAGTCTGTAAAGTGAGGACAAATGCTCCGCTCCTTGCAAAGCTTATGTAGAAGGCCAAATTGGTTGAATGCCCTTTCTTGTCATTTTCCACACAGTTATTTTTTCTCTCTTTAATGACAATGAACCACATATTTCCTTAACTCTCTGCTGATTTTTGGGGGTGAACAGGAAACTCTCGATGCTCACTGACAGGCATGTTCAAAATAATGAAGCCTATCTGATAAAGCAGAACACAAAGATTCACATTTGATTCCAAGTGAATGAAGAATAAACAAGCGATGACGGCTGATCCAGGAAGGCTGAAGAAATAAATGAATCCCTATGTAGAAACACAATTATTTGGTTGTTTGTTGTGTTCTCTAGCTTTCTCCCAAGGTGCTCTGAGTGGCATATTGAGCATAGGAGAACTAGATTCAAATCCCTATTGTGGGACAATACTATGTTCATAGTTTCATCCAGCTTCTATTGTGGGACTAGAATGAAATAACTCTTGGCCCTTCACAGCAAGTTTGAAAAACAATCAGGCATTTTCCATTATTGCCAGTTGTAAAAAAGCTACAATGTTACTTTTCTGTGAGGCTGGACAACCATTGTGTGCCTCTGTACCTGATATGTATAAACTGATGCCATGAGGTCTCATTCTTATGTCTGACAATGATGATCCACGAAAAGTAACATTAAAATATAGGAGTTCGTATTTAAGGTGCCACAATGTTTTTGTCTTTCTGTTGTTGTTTTGTTTTGTTTTGTTTTGTTTTGTTCACTCTCTAATATGCTTGCACAGACTAACATGGCTACTGCTTCAAAATTTTCAAATATAGTATGCATTTCAGGGACAGTTTTATTGAATATTTTTAGACTTGAGTATAACTGAAACCATGGATACTGAACTCAGGGATATGGAGAGAGACTTGCATACATATGCATATATATGTATATTAATGTAGGAAATAAACATTGCAACCACAAGGAAGTGAAATACAGAAAGTACTGATAAGAATACTCCTGGAGGTAGTACACAGTATACTATTTCTCACAGTGATTGGGACATATTCTTTTGTTCAACCATGTATAGCCAGCTCTAAATAGAAATGCCTACAGCTATCTTTCTAAGCATTATTTTGACAGGTTCAAGTTTTCGTGCTTTTAACAACTTGAGAACTCTTCTACCTTGTGATGTCCTCTGAGGCTGTGAGATACAAAGTTGTTGTTATTTGCCATCAAGTTGCCTCTGACCTATGGTGACCCTATGAATGAGAGATCTCCAAAATGTCCTGTCCTCAACAGACCTACTCAGCTCTTGAAAATGCAAGCCTTTCATGGAGTCAGCCCATCTCATGTTTAGTCTTTCTCTTTTCCTGCTACCTTTCATCTTTCCATTATTGTCTTTTGCCGGAGTTGCAGTGGCTCAGTGGTTAAGAAGCTTGCCTTGTTAGCTGGAAGGCCTGCAAGTTGGCAGTTTGAGACCCAGGTACTGCATGATGGATTGAGCACCCAACACTGTCCCAGCTCTTGGGGATATGAAATGAGCCTCATTTGGGCATCCCCTTGAGTGGAGTTTCTCCAGCAAAAAATCCTTTCAACCCAGAATAATTTCTGACATGAAATTATTATTATTATTATTATTATTATTATTATTATTATTATTATTATTATTATTATTATTATTATTATTATTATTATTATTATTATTATTATTATTATTATTATTATTATTATTATTATTAGTAGTAGTAGTAGTAGTAGTAGTAGTAGTAGTAGTAGTAGTAGTAGTAGTAGTAGTAGTAGTAGCAGCAGCAGCAGCAGCAGCAGCAGCAGCAGCAGCAGCAGCAGCAGCATTGTTGTAGTTGTTGTAGTTGTAGTTGTAGTAGTTGTTGTTGTTGTTGTTGTTGTTGCTGCTGCTGCTGCTGCTGCTGCTGCTGTCTTTTGCAGAGAATCTTGCTTTCTCATGATGTGTCCAAAGTAAGACAGCCTCAGCTTTGTAACTTTTGCCTCTAGAGACAGTTCAGGCTTGATTTGCTCTAGGACCCACTTATTCCTTTTTCTGGCAGTTCAGAGTACACACAAAGGTCTCCTCCAGTACCATATTTCAAATGAATCAATTTTTTTGTCAGCTTCCTTTATTGTCCAGCTTGCACATCCATACATGTTGATCAGGAACACAATAGTGTGAATCATCTTGGTCTTGGTCTCCAGTGACACTTCTTTACATTACCTTTTCTAAGTCTTGCATTGCTCCCTTCCAAGTCTTGGTTTCCTTCTTATTTCTTGGCTGCGGTCTCCACTTGGATTGATGATTGTTGGATCGGGGCCCGATGTGGGCCGGAGGGTCCCGGAGGAGACTGGTCAAGCAAGATACACGAGGCAAGATGGAGCAAAACTGTGTTTAATGATGATAATTCACAAGTTTATATCCTTGCCTAATCTGGCTGCGTGCATATGTTGCGCATAGCAATACAAAAGAAGCCCTAAGTCTGCACATCATGTTTACACAAGTTAATTGGGGAAGTCTTCACCAGGGGAAGTTTCTTATCTAACTTAATCAACTACTGGGGACGAGCATTGTTCCTCGTTATCAGGGGCAAACAACTTGCTGAAGTTTACTCTTAGACTTTGGGCATCTGAGGATGCAAGATTATCCATTACATGCCTATCGAGTTAACCATCTGTGATTTCTGGCTTTCCATTGTCCTAGCTGCCTGTCAGGTCAGCAATAGGTGAATCAAGCTATAACAATTATCCGCTCCCCAATTTCTGTCCCCTCGAAACCTTACAGCTCGAAGGAGTGATCTCCCAAACCGGGGTTCTGTCAGGGACAGCTGTGCCAATTGTGTGCGCGGATCCCACAGATGATTGAACATGGTATACAAAATCTTTCACTAGCTTGATTTCTCCACTGTCTACTTTAAAGTTGTATAATTCTCCTGTAATGATAATTTTTGTTTTCTTAATATTCAGCTGAAATCCTGCTTAGACCCTTTCTTCTTTCACTTTCATTAGAAGTTATTTTGAGTAATTGCTGCATTCTGACAGTAATGGTAATGGAGTTTTGATTTAAATAGATTTGAAAAGAAGCTCTTCAGTCATAAGAAATCATTAAGAAAAACCATGTTCACTAATGTTTGCTTGGCTGCATTTCACCTTTCTTCAGTGATAAAAAGAGGAGTGGCTGACAGAGTGTTCTCATTTAATTATCCTTCCAGTCACCTACTAGACACTCTCTCAGGCTCACTTAGCTGAAAGCAAGGTTGTCAACATCCTTGGTCTTCTGACCAAGTCTGTTTGATTAATTGCATTTATTTGTGGCATGAATTAAATACTTAGATCTGTCATATATGCTTAAGAAGGAGTCTTGAGGGGAATGATCTTTAAAATTGCAGTGATAGAGGATCATGTTTCTAACAGCATAAATGCTCTTTTGATTTTGCGGAAATAGTTTGATGTTAAGCCACAGGGAACATGTTTGCCCAATAAATTTATCCAAGTTTAAGCAGCAAAAGAATTCAATGTGAAAAGGATATTATTTTTGAAGGGAAAGGCAGTCCTCTGAGTCATCAATACCCTCTGCCACCCCAGCACTATGAGAACAGGATTTCACTGACTATCTAAGTGTTTGGCAGCAAAGCTGGAATACTGGATGAATTAGCTGGCTGCATGGAAACTTTCTCTGGAAGCAGCTGTGAATGATCTTGTGCCACTCTAAATCTGCATCAGGGCCCTGAAGAGGGCTTTGGGCAGAGCCTGAGACAGGGTAGATGAGACATGACTCTCTCCCAGGCTCAGCCAGGAGCCTGAAATGGGTTATTTCCTCTCCTGACTGCAGGCTTGCCATGTCCTTTCTGAGGTGCTGGCACTGGGGGCTTTAGCCCCTATTGTCTCTTCTCTGGGGGCTTGACCAACAGTTGAGAGAGAAGTCTGAGATATTTTTGGATTGCTATATTTGGACTTAGTGATATAGAATCTGAGAGGTTAAAAAAGAGCCTGAGAGCAATTAAGTATAAATTCAGAAGAAGTGGCCATGTTAGCCTGGCTCAGCATGTTGGCAAAAGAAAGAAAAAAGAAAGAAAAGTGGAGAGAAAGAGATCATAGCAATGAGAAAGTGAGGAAGTAGTGCGGTTTCCCCATGCCCCACAGGGCATGGAACGGCCCGCCAGAGGCCACCGCGGTGAGAGACGCTCCCAGCCCGTGGGCTCTGCGGCCGCCAAATTAAGGGGGGGTGAATAAAATATAGGGTTTGATTCACCCAATTACTGTGACCTGACCTGCGACTCGGCCAAGTAAGCAGATAGCTGACTCCTGTCAAACATTAAGTGCATAGTTCATCTCCCGGCTCGGGAAATCCCTGGCGCAAATAAGCCATGTTTGTCCCTGCCTAATCCCCAAGACAATGAGGTCCCCAAACCCATGTTTGCCCCAGATAATTAACTTCCCTTTGAAGAATTCCCCATTAACCCGTGTACGTGGGTGAGGTAATTTTCCTGTCAGGTGACAGCTTGCCACCGTTGCGCTTTTTTCCCTATAAATGATGTTGCCTTTTTCCAATAAAGTACTGATCTGATCTCGCTCCGTTTGCCTCGTGTCGTTACTTGATCAGTCCTCCTCCGGGCTCCTCCGGCCCCCAGTGGCCCTGATTCCTTCATCTGGTGACCCCGACGTGATTTACTCGTGAGTAAAGGGACCCTGGAGAGGTCTACTCGCGAGTAACGATCCACGCGGTCCGGTTCTGCGCTTGAACCGCGACCAAAACCAGCCCGGAGGACAGTGCGGCGCTCTGGTCGGCAGCCAGCCGGACAGAGAGACGGCCAGCGGCGAGGCATTCCAAAGAGGCATTCCTACAGCTTGCTCCCAGCTTTCGGGGAGGCTTGCGCAAAGGGAAAAACGCGTTCTGCTCAGGGCAGGCTGTGAGCCCCTGACAGCGCAGAGGCCGCCGAGGGCCCGTGGCAGAAGGTCCACGCTCCGAGGTCTACCCCAGACACCCGACGCCCGAACCTGTTGCCTGCAAAGACGCGTCGAACTTCGTCCCGAGGAGGAAACTTCAGAGGACCATCGCAGGTAATATGGGGACTTGTTCTCATGGACCAAGTCCGTCCGCTAGCCAAAGAACTCGGGAGCAAGAGTTCAGAATCCTGGCCAGGGTATTTCAGTTACGATTTCACAGCAGGGAACTAGCGAGACTTTTGGCGTACCTCAGGGAACACTGCCTACTTTACCCAGAAGTAGGTACGTTAACCCTGCAGCTCTGGGATCAGATAGGAGACTGCATTCAGCAGCCCCCCAAAGCTCCAGGAGGGATAGTTCGTACTTGGAGGAAGTGTAGGAAGCTCTTAGAACAGATCGAGCCAGTCCGGGTAGAGGCCAATGAACCCCCGTTAGGAAAGTCATCAGGCAGGCCAGTCGAGCCGACTGCGCCCACGGCGCTCTATCCGTCAATCAGCTATCAGCATAGTAGCGCAGGGAGCATTCCCGCGGTGACAGCTGCAGACGTCACCGAAGGAATGCAAGGAATGAGAAGCGCAGGCGCTTCTCTGACAGCTCCAAGCTCCCTAGTCGTGAAGAGTGCCCTTCAGCGCACAGCAGAGATAGAACTCAAAAAGGGGGAATTGTCAGCGGAAGAACTAGCTGAGCTTAGACAGATATGCCCAATCCGAATGGAGATGGACGCGCTCACAGGCGCTCAACAAATCGTCCATTCCCCAGTCCCGTACAAGCTTCTCATGGCTTTGCGGAAAGCAATCTCAGAGACAGGGCTCCAAAGCCGTTTTACCAGGGGCACGCTTCAGCAGGCGTGCGAGACCACCATGTGGATTCCCCATGACTGGAAAGCCGTCATGAGGATGATGCTGACCCCTAGCCAGTACATGATCTGGGACAGCGAGTATCGGCTCGAGGCTCAGGCCAGAGCCGCCAGGATGGGAGGCGCGGTAATTGCTGAACAGCTATATGGTTCAGGTGCCTTTGAGTCAATCAATGCTCAGATCAACCTGCCTCTCGCCACTCTCGAGATGTCAGCCGAGACAGCCTTTAGGGCTTACTTCAAGGTCCCAGCGACTGGCAAAGCGGCTAAAAATTACACCTCCATTAAGCAGGGAGCCCAGGAGCCCTACATGGACTTCATCAATCGCTTGGAAGAAGCAATCACCAGGCAGATTGATAATGAGCAAGCCCAGCAAGAGCTCATGATTAAGCTAGCCAAGGACAATGCCAACTTGGACTGCCGTAAGGTTTTGCAGTCGCTAGGCAATCGTCCTGACTTGACCTTAACGGACATGATCCGAGCATGCGCTGACGTTGGCACAGATTCCTACAAAATGGGTCTGCTAGCGGCAGCCGTGCAAGGGGGTAAAAGATCTCATCCTAATGGAAAGACCAAAGGGGCATGTCACACTTGTGGCAAGGTCGGCCACTTCGCTAGGGAGTGCCGATCCAAGGGAGGCGGACAAAAGTCCGGCCATTCTAAGGCTCCGAATACCCTCTGTCCGAAGTGCAAGAAAGGCTATCATTGGGCCAGGTTTTGTCCGAGTTCGGGAAACCGGAATCCGGGCACGTCTCTGGCCCCAGTCCAAACAGAGGCTTCCTTCACCCAGATCCAGAACTCCCCAGACCTAGACTAGATTCTAGGCACATCCCAGGCACTGCGAGGGCACAGGCCAGCCCCAAGGGCAGCACGGGGCTGGAACTGACTTGCCAGGCTGACGTTACATGCGACCTGCCAGGCACAGTCTATCTAGTCGACACCCAGTACATGGGACCCCTGCCCAGGGGCTTTATAGGTTTAGTTTTGCCCCGTAGTGTAGCTGGAGCACGCGGAATTTTCATAATTCCAGGAGTCATTGACTCGAATTTTTCAGGCATTCTCCAGGTCCAGCTTTGGACACACCTGCCCCAAACAATCCACAAGGGAGACACGTTAGCGCAACTGATCATGGTTCCTTGTCACTCGTCAGCAGGCAGCCAGGGAAGGCTCAGTGACAGCGCAAGTGAGGCAGTGCAAGGATACCAGGTCTTAGCGACAGTGGAGACCAACATTGAGTGGAAACAGCGCCCCGTTATCGAGGTATTTTTGAACAAAAGAGTGTTCTCAGGGTTACTCGATACCGGAGCGGATGTGTCAGTGATAAGCAGGAGCCAGTGGCCAAGAGAGTGGGCCATTGAGCCGGTCTCCGATGTGTGGGGGGTAGGAGGCGTCCAGGAAGCGTTCAGGAGCCGAGAGTGGGTGGAAGTCACAATCCCAAAGGCTGAGGGCACAGCGGTAATTCGGCCGCACATTCTTGACGTGCACGTCAATCTTTGGGGGCGAGACATTCTCCAGCAGTACGGTGCTACGCTTACCTTCGGGTAATGGCGTTGCCACTTAAATGGCTCACCGACACTCCGGTATGGGTAGAACAATGGCCGGTAGTGGGAGAGAAATTAGTTGCTCTCAAGCAGCTAGTTAAGGAACAGCTAGACGCAGGACACATAGAGCAGTCCACAAGCCCCTGGAATTCGCCAATTTTTGTGATTAAGAAGAAGTCGGGGAAGTGGCGACTCCTCCACGATCTCAGGGAGATCAATAAATGCATTCAGCCGATGGGTCCGCTTCAATGCGGCATCCCAAATCCTAATATGATTCCCGAGGGGTGGGAGATCCTAGTTGTAGATCTCAAGGATTGCTTTTATACAATCCCCCTAGACCCCAGGGACCGGGAAAGGTTCGCCTTTACAGTGCCGGTCGTGAACCACGGAGAGCCCACGCAGCGTTACGCGTGGAAATTTTTGCCACAGGGCATGCTCAATTCGCCCACCCTGTGTCAAATTTATGTTCACGGCGCACTGGCAAAATTCCGAAGCCTTTACCCTAAAGCTATTGTTTGTCACTTCATGGACGACATCTTAGTAGCGTTGCCGCAACTTGGCAGCGAAATGTTTTCCGACCTCCAGGCCAGCCTGGGGGACAAAGGCTTACTTATTGCCCCTGAGAAAGTGCAGAGAACTGAGCCCTTTTCATACTTGGGCCATCGGCTTCTCCGCTCTTTTGCAGCACCAGTCCTGCCTCAGATAAATTTACAAGACTCAGTCACCCTTGTAGAGTTGCAGCAAGTTTTGGGGAACATCAATTGGGCCAGACCGTATTTTCGTTTAGATACGGATCTTCTAAAACCGCTCTTCTCGCTGCTAACCTTAGGTAAGCAGCCGGCAGACCGGATAAAAATCTCTCGAGACGCGCGCTTGGCGCTCGAGAAGGTGAACCAAGTTCTCAGCCAGAGGTGGGTGGATAGGATCGCCCCGGGGCCATATGCCCCGATCCTGAATTTGTACATCATACGGTCAGGCTCCATGTTCACTGGGGCACTAGGAGTAGACTCAGAGAAGGGAGCGAGGATTGTGGAATGGGTCTACTTGCCTAATACATCTTCACGGAACATCGTTCCGCCCGCAAGAACTGGTCTCCGCGGTGGTCTACCGCGGCAGGCTGAGAGCTAGGGACATTTCAGGAAATGATTTGGCCAAAATTGTGGTTCCGTTTACCAAGGAACAAATTCATCAGTTGATGCAGCTGGGTGACTCGCTTCCGATAGCTTTGGAAGGTTTCACCGGCAGTTTAGCATATCATTTGCCCAAAGACCCCAGACTTGTCTCACTGCAAACAGGAACAGTCAGCTTGTTCGAATTGCTCTCGCTGGTCCCGCTTCAGGGGGCCAGAACAGTTTTCTCTGATGGCGGTCGCACCTATGGTGTTTTGACCTGGCAGGAGGGCGAAGCTTGGCACACACTGTTAACCCTTCCACAGAAGTCCGCTCAGCGGGCGGAGTTGGCGGCCGTGAACCTTGCCTTGCGCACCTTCGCCAAGGAACGTTTAAATATCATTACTGACAGTCTGTATGTAAGGAATTTGCTTCACAGTCTACCGGGAGCCTACATCACTCCCGCGATAGACAGAAATTTGCTTAGTCTGTTTCTCACCGCTCAATTTCATTTGCGAAACCGCACGGAGCCGCTCTATATCGCCCACATTCGAAGTCACCAAGACCTACCGGGTCCGATTTCCGCGGGCAATAGCAGAGCGGACGCGGCCGCAAAGGAAATTCAGCAGCGTTCAGTTTTGGGAGTTTTTACTACTCCAATCCAGAGTCATGCCTTTTTTCACCAAAACGCCAAGGCACTCGCCAGACAGTTCAATCTGCCACTTTCTCAAGCCCAAGGCATAGTTCGCTCTTGCCAGCATTGTGCAGGGGCACCGGGGGGGGCCCTCGTGGGGGGTCAACCCACGAGGGACAGAGGCTAATCAGGTGTGGCAGATGGATGTCACGCATGTGCCACAGTTTGGGAGGTGGCAATACATGCATGTCTGCATAGATACCTTTTCACAGTTCGTTTGGGCGACGGCGCAGAAGGGGGAAACTGCGACCCATGTGGAGCAGCACCTCCTTTCCTGCATAGCTGCCATGGGCAAACCACGGCACGTGAAAACAGACAACGCGCCATCTTACAGCTCTAGGCAGTTGGCCGCCTTCATGGCAACATGGGACATCAAGCATACTTTTGGAATCCCCTACAATCCGCAAGGGCAAGCGATTGTAGAGCGGGTCAATCGGACGCTAAAGTCCTATATTGACAAACAAACAGAAAGGGGGGAGCCACCAGCCCTCCCCAAGTCACAGGGAGAAGCACAGATGTGTCTCAACAAGGTATTGTTCACTTACAATCACCTTAATGTTTTTTCGGACTGCACGCCGCAGGAGAAGCATTTCCGCCGTTCGGAAGCTCTCCCGCGACCTATGGTCCGGTACCGAGTGCCACCAGACCCTTCTTGGAGGGGCCCGGTGCCGCTCATAACCTGGGGAAGAGGGTATGCTGCGGTTATGTCTCCTACAGGTGTCGTTTGGGTTCCAGCCCGGTGTGTCAAGCCCTACGTGGAACCGCATGGCGTGGAACCAGGCCGGCCCGAGTCCGATCCCGGAGATGGAGGACCTCACCCTGACCGAGAGGACCCGCCAGAGGAAACGGCCGCCGATGCCCAAGATCACCTGGGGGATGGTCAAGGCTCTTTGCAGTGACGCCCAGGACGCCGTTCAGCGCGAGGAGAAAGAGCCGACACCGGAGAACCTCACAGCTGCAGTTTTTGCCCTGATTCACGCCAACACAGCGGCGATCACCATCATCCTGGCCCTTTCCCTGCTCTTGGGGGGAGGCGTTCAGGCTACTCCGATCCAGGCCGACGGTTTGCCGCCTGGCGAAGATCTCTCCGCACGAATGCGGTACAACTTGTGGGAAAGGTTGGCGGGCCTCGTCAACCAGTCCGATTTTTGTCTACAGCAGGACATTGGTTCTGCATCTATCCTCAGCACCTGTCTCATCCCCGTGTGCCACACTCTGGACGCGCGCACCAAGGATGGCGACTGGTTGCTGAAGGCGTTCTTTGGCCCACACACTCCTACCACCTTCTCAGCATACGCACGCTGGGGGGGATTGCGACTTGTGTCAACCTTGCCGGCTGACGCCGCCACTCTTCATACCCCTCTTGTGGCGATCAGCCCGGACGCTGCTTGCACCCGAATGACCGGCTGCACCTCAGGCGGTCAGACTCGGCGCCGCTGCCTTGACCCCGGCAGCGGCAACTGGACTTGTAATAAACCAGAGACACTCACTTCGCTGTACGCTCACGTCACCCTACCTTCAGGGTGGTTTTTCACCTGCAACCAGTTCACATGGAACTATATTCCTGCGAATCTGTCGGACTCAATGTGTTGTATCAGTCGCCTGACACTGTTACTTCCTACTAAGGACATGATTGCCCCAAGCACAAATGTTTCTAATGTTCCACATGTTTCCAATGTTTCAAATGTCTCCCCACTCATACGGCACACACGCACAACCCAGTTAGACAGCTCTTGTGACAGCAGCTTCAGAGTAATGAGTCCCGCTGAGTATGTATCCCTAGCAGTCAGCCTTGTCGGCGTGCCAGGCTTGGCCGTCGGCAACGCACGGAGGATTGGCCGCTTGGCTTGCGGTTTGGCCAAAGCCATTAACCACACCTCCACAGCGATAGCGCTCCTCAATCAGGAGCAGGCAGAACTTCGCCATGCTGTTCTTGACAATCGAGCGGCTATCGACTACCTCCTCTTGCTGCACCACCTGGGTTGCGAATCCTTTCATGGAATGTGCTGCTTCAATCTTACTGACAACTCCCGTAAGATCCAAAGCCAGATCACGAACCTCCACACCATAGTCCAGGGTATTACTGAAGGCTCCGCGTGGGGAGCTTGGTGGGGTTCCCTGTGGAATTGGATGTGGTCGTGGATTCCCTGGGGGTGGCTGCAAACGGTGCTTAAGGTAGTGGTGGGGATAGCCATACTAGGCATCACGATTTGTTGTTTTGCTCAGTACATTCCCTCGCTGATCTCCAAGTGCCGCCCCAGAGAGAAACTCCGTGATGTCATACCCGCTCAACAGCTGATGCCGCTCTTGCGCAAGGTCGCCAGTCAGGTCCTTAAATAGAAAATAAAGGGGAGATGCGGTTTCCCCATGCCCCACAGGGCATGGAACGGCCCGCCAGAGGCCACCGCGGTGAGAGACGCTCCCAGCCCGTGGGCTCTGCGGCCGCCAAATTAAGGGGGGTGAATAAAATATAGGGTTTGATTCACCCAATTACCGTGACCTGACCTGCGACTCGGCCAAGTAAGCAGATAGCTGACTCCTGTCAAACATTAAGTGCATAGTTCATCTCCCGGCTCGGGAAATCCCTGGCGCAAATAAGCCATGTTTGTCCCTGCCTAATCCCCAAGACAATGAGGTCCCCAAACCCATGTTTGCCCCAGATAATTAACTTCCCTTTGAAGAATTCCCCATTAACCCGTGTACGTGGGTGAGGTAATTTTCCTGTCAGGTGACAGCTTGCCACCGTTGCGCTTTTTTCCCTATAAATGATGTTGCCTTTTTCCAATAAAGTACTGATCTGATCTCGCTCCGTTTGCCTCGTGTCGTTACTTGATCAGTCCTCCTCCGGGCTCCTCCGGCCCCCAGTGGCCCTGATTCCTTCAAAGTAGACTTTGATCCACACTGAAATAAAATTGTTAAGCATTTAAAGGCCTACAATATTTTTTTTCTTTTGCCAACATAGATATAGCTTCTGATTAATTCGGTAGTTACTCAGACTTAATTCCTTTTTCTATTAGAAATGTTTAAGTCTCTTGCAGTTATAATTTAGTAAGGAATCATATCATTCTTTTTGCATCAACATCAAACTTTTAGTCACTCTTCTAGCTGAGGGTACAAAACAGTAGAAGGGTAATTCATGTGCTGGCTTGCTGCGATGGGTCAGTCTGCATGAACGGTCTGATGTTAAAACTAAAAAAGGTATAACCAAGGACACTGAATAAGTATTTCATTTAATTCTATATCTTTTTATTTTAAATATATAACCAATCTTATGTGGTACAGAGAAAGAGCCTCCTCAAAGACTGTGTTATTTTGAACCACAATCAAGCATATCCCAGGCAAGTAATGAATTTTGGTTTTCAATGCATTCCTATGGGAAATTTGAGTTACAAATTTTTCATAACATGAATAATGCCTTGGAACGCATCCCATTTATAACTTGAGGTACCACTGTATTAGTTGATAATTAAAGTATGACTTGAGGATTCCTCTATCACAGATTAACACAGTCTTGACTCTATATTGCTCTTTATCTTGACCAGTGGTTGGCAAATTTGGCTCTCCAGCTGTTCTTGGACTTCAATTCCCAGAAGCCCTGATCAACAGGTGTACTGACTTGGGCTTCTGGGAATTGAGGTCCAAGAGCACATGGAGAGCCAAGTTTGCTGACCCCTCATCTAGACCATTTAAATACCTGTTTGCATTGCAATTTTATTTATTGCTTCTGTTTATGATTTATTACAGGATTTTTTTTAAAAAAAACTGTAAAATAATGTGGGCTCTGTATTTTAACAGCACAAATCTATACTTCCATTTAACCCCATAAGGACTGGATTCACGATTGATCCAGAAATTCTCTGGTGCATTCTTGGTGATGATGGCAGGAAAAAGTGGCACTGTTCAGCACAGGAGGGGGCTAGTAGCCATCTTATTTTCATGTGATGTCCCATTTTGGAAATATATTGGAGTCATTGTGGAAAACTAAAAGGATAGCTAGAACCACTCATTTGGAGAACTGAGGTAGAAATCCTGCCTCCAAAGGAAACCCGAACAGCTTCCTGAAGTTCATTATTGGGTACAAGATTGTTGCCTTAGCCAGAAAACATGTGCCATTAATCAATTCTGATTTATGTTGAACCTTCTCAGGGTTTTCTAGGTTGAGAATACACAGAAGTGGTTTACCATTCCCTTCATTTGGGGGTGCTCTGGGGCTTTACAGTTTGCCCATGGCTACCCAGGTTGGCTCTTCTCACAGGAGACAGAGTGGGGAACCAAACTCCCAACCTCAGCTAAACCATTGTGCTATCCAGAAAATGCAGACAAAAATAGTTCAACACATTTGTAATTACCTCTTGGTAAATGGTACTTCTTGGTAAATGGTTATCAGTGGGACTGCAGTGGCTCAAGTGGCTAAGATGCTGACTGGGAGGCAGAAGGTCAGCAGTTCAATCCCCAAATACTGCAGGATGGAATGAGCTCCCGTCTTTGTCCCAGCTCCTGCCAGCCTAGCAGTTTGAAAGCAAGAAATTGCAAGTAGATAAATAGGGACCACTTCAGTGGGAAGGTAACAGCATTCTGTGCACTCCCGGTGTCTAGTCATGCCTGCCACATGACCATGGAAATGTCTGCAGAAGCAAACAGCGTGGCTCTGTGACTATGAAACAGAGATGAGCACTGAACCTTAGAGTCAGATATGACTGGCTTTCGAGCAAGCAAAACCTTTACCTAAATAGTTATCAAAGTTATTAATTGTTTCATAATGTTAGTTGTTGAGAGCCACCTTGGAGAGAGGGGGGCGGGGAGAAATTCATCTGTTATTCAAAATATTTCACAACTCTTAAAACACATTTTATCAACTATGTGTTTGCATTACATTTAGGTTGTACATTTAACAAATATACATGCCACAGTGCAAAACTAGACACTGCCTTAAGACACCATTGTTGGTGCAGGTTTTATCAGCAAGGAGATCTGGGGATGTAAATTGATTTCAGTGCACACGGTAGGTACCCTTTGGGTGGGTTTGTTTAAGTGAATGAACTCCCGTATCTAGATACTGTATTATTTCATGGCAAATATGTCCCCCAAAATAAATAAAAAATCCTTTGAAAATTTCTAAAACTTCAGTTTATTTATATTGGTTGTTTCACCACCACACTACATGATCATGCAGGTTATAAAACCTGTGCGGAAAATGCCCCAAACTGTAAGGGGAAGCAAAGGCATTATTTATTCCCACTAGCCCTGAAACAAAAATATATTTTTAAATAAGTTTTTATTAATTTTTCAAAAAGAAGAAAAAATAAAAATAACAAAGCAGAAAAATCAGAATACAACACAAATACAAAATACAATACAGAAATATACAAAATCCAAGTTAAAATAGAGCTTATTTTACTCATAATATTGAACTAATCTCGTTTTTAACTCATTCATTATTCATCAAATATATACTACCTTTACTTTTTAAAATAAATCTTTTATAATAACCACATTAATTATTTATGTATATATTTCAATAAATTTATATATTTTATGCCCAACATTCTAATAATATGTAAAATAAGCACAAAACCAAAATAAATCACCAGTGATATTTACAATGCCCTGGAGATTGTGTTTTCCCATAGCTACCTCTTCATTTCCAAAAACTCAATTGATCTGGTAGATTGATCTACCATCTTTTCCTTCAATCTGTGTATATTCCAAAAATGACTTCCAAATGTTCTGAAATTTATTTTCCTTAACTATACCCTTTTTCTGGTTCAATTCCCAAGTAAGCTTGTCATTCAGTGCAATTCCCACATTCCTTTATACCAATCTTCCATTTTTATCAGAACATTGCTCTTCCAATTTCTTGCTATACATTGCCTTGCTGTTGTCAACATAATAGATAACTATTCTTTTTTTATTCAATCTACATCATTCAATAAGGCGGTACCCACACTCATCTTAAGGTCCACACCCATTATTTCTGCAATCACTTTCTCTATATTTACCCAAAAAATCCTTTATTACATCCCCACCACATATGTTCATACATCCCCAATGCATTCAAACATCTCCACTACATTTTTTTCTTGTTTTTGCATTATCCACCTGGTGCAAGTGTAGTGGTGTTAGGTACCACCTTCATAATAATTTATAATTGTGTTCTTTGACTCGAACATATAAGGTTCTCATAATTCTTCTCTTCCATCTATTTTCCCATCTTGATTCCATAATTTTAATATTTAGATCTTGTTCCCAAATTGTACTTAAACGTTCCTGTGGACTTTCTTCTTGATTCAACATCTTATATATCTTACTAACCAAACTCTTAATCCCAATTTAACCCAATTTTATACTGTAAACCATTTCCTCAAATTCTGTCCTGCCCCTATCTAAACTGGATTCCTTTAGATTAGATATTTCTTATTCCAGTTATTTACTGACGTAATTTGTAGTCAATTCAAATTCAATTGTTTCTTTTCTCTGTCTATTTTTGAAAAGCAGACACAGATGCCATCTTGTGGTTAAAGACAAGTATTTCAAGATCAAAATGAAAGCTGAAATATATTCTGCACTGAAGGGTTTATCTGAGTTCTGATATGGATAGCCAGTTTTTATATTCTTGAGGAACAATTCATTTTCCAATCAGTGATTGTGCATATATCACCACATTCATTGAGTCTCTCAAAGTTAATCAGGTTCTATGTATAACAGTTAATAGTAAGATATTCACTATTGCACAATATGGAACTCACGTGTTTTCTCTACTTGTGTGTGCTGCCACTCATATGAAGCCTCCTCCAAACCCTGAACTAAGTTTGTAACCAGCCCAGACACACAACCAGTGTTACATTTTACACTGCTGCTATAACACTCTCATGGCTAAGGGCTGACTTTACACTGCCCTTTTAAGAGTAAAAAAGTTTTGGTGAAACACATAAACCATGTGCCATTGAGCAGCAGTATATGGGGACATGATATCTTGTAACAGCTGTCTATAATTTAATAAGAAAGATTTGCAAACTGAAGAAATTTTTATTTAAAAACATACCAAGGAATAAAAGTATTCAATGAGCAGATTTAAAAAAATATAAGTACAGTGTTTCAAACTGTCAGTTACTTCACTCCACTATACTAAACCTTTACCTTACTTCCTCATAATTTTAAACATGTTCCTTTCCTTATATATGCAATAGCAGAGGACCTGGCATTGCCTGGGGGTACCCTACCCGGGCCAAGGAGAGACCCGGGCCCGCCCCAGCTGCCTTACCTTTTTGTCTGCTGTCATTGTGACCGCTTTCTCAGCTCTGCCACAAGGCGCCATCTCAGCCTGACTCTGGCCGCCACCACCGGCCTCCCCAGCAACTACAGTCAGTGGGTAGCCATCACAGCCTGGCCCTTCCATCCTCCCGTGGGTTGTATTAGGCGGAAGAGAGGCTCCATTTGAGCGGGTGGGCAGAGTACCCATTTGGGGGTGTGGAGGCCTGCAGAAGGTGGCAGCCTGGTCCCGTCCTCTGCTTACCCCTGGCTGTAGGTCCTCCCTTCCCCCCACGGCATGCCTCAGGAGTGCAGAGGAGCCAAGCCATGGTGGCTGCCCACCAACAGTAGTCGATAAGGTGGGGAGGCATAATGGCCATAATTGCCGCCATCCGTACTGGCGGCTAGGCTGTGCACCACCTGTAATGCTGGGCAGACTTTGGCACATGCGTGGAATTTCATGCATGCGCCACAGCCTGGAAAGCCAGGCATGGATTAGGCGCATGTGTGGCAAGGACCCTGAGGTGGTCTGCCAATTACCCACACGGGCCACCCCAGACATTGAAGGTAGGTGTACACGCAGTTTCCAGTGCAATCGGTGCAGGGGTGTCACTTTGTATTAGGGAACCCTGTGATGTCACGGAGCCCCAGATCTGGTCAGCTGGGAATTGGTTGAGCTTTGGCGATTACATCACAATCCGCCCGGTTGGCTTTTTCCCCTTGCTTTTTCTCCTGTCGGTGGGGGCATCCCCTTTGTTGATTGATTTAGGGGGTGTTCCCCTCCCCATGTGGCTTGTCACCCCCACAGTGACCATCTCTTCGGCCCAAGGTACATGTGTGCCGAGTTTCAGAGCAATTGGTGCTTGCGTGTGGATTTGTATAAGGAACATACAGCACCGGACCTTGATTTTAGTTATATAGCTACTGTTTTGACAATACTAGAAAATCCACACTTTTATGTACAACCTCTTCTTCAAACAGACTACACTCATTTTAATGTATAATCTCTAACTTACAGCAAAAAATGATAGCACTAAGTTCTCAGTTCTTACTGGCTCTCCCACTAACACATCCATATATAAACCCCCACATTGTATAATCTCTCTGATTGCGAAGTATAAAGAGCAACCAACTCATACCCCCAGAGGGGGCCTGGGAGGGGCGTGAAAACCCTCCTGAACTAACAGCCCACCCCACCCTGGGATGCCAATGTTATATATGTGTGTGACATTGTTGCCCAAAACTAGAATCCTAGCTAAGGCCCTGATATTCTGTCACATTTCTCAACTGTTATAGTTGCCATGCCTGGCACACTTGTGGCATACAACTGTTCATGAAATCCAGTCACTTACTATTCAAGCAAATATAAGCCTATACATAAAACACACTTACAGCACACAAAGAGTATAGGTACCTAGATACAGCACGAACTTTGCAACCAAAATCCAGAAGAGATACATAATATTAAATGTGAAATAGTTCTGTTTCTCAGAACTGGAAGAAAATTTCCCAGTAAAGCCTCGTGAAGACCCTTTCTTACCCTTTATTTAAAATCTGACTTGACCAGATTTTGGGGGGCACCAGTTCCCACAGAGGGCATGCTCAATAGACTAAAAACAAGAGACTGGAAGTAATATATTCAAAAGCTCTCTCTTGGTGGGGATCATGATTTTTTTCCTTTCCCTTCACCAAAGACTGACTCCTTTTGGAGAAAATGTACACACTTTTGTAGAATATTCTAATGCAGGGGTCCCCAGCCTTCTGGGAAATGGGGACCACATTAGACTCCCCAATTCATAAAGAGGGCCACTTCTTCAGTCAAAATGTAACAAAATTATTAGCCTATTGATTTAAATCAAAAGTAAACATTCAGAAACAAATGAAGAAATGTTGACTTGTTACTATTGAATCCTTTTATCTAGCTAAGGTGAAGTCTGCAGTGGCTCAAGTGGCTAAGATGCTGACTGGGAGGTGGAAGGTCAGCAGTTCGATTCCCGAATACGGCAGGACGGAATGAGCTCCCGTCTTTGAACCAGCTCTAGCCAACCTAGCAGTTTGAAAACAAGAAATTGCAAGTAGATAAATAGGGACCACTTCGGTGGGAAGGTAACAATGTTCTGTGTGCTCTGGTGTCTAGTCATGTCTGCCACATGATCACAAAAACATCTGCAGAAGCAGGCAGTGTGGCTCTTTGGCTTTGAAACAGAGATGAGCACTGAACACTAGAGTCAGATACGACTGGCTTTTGAACAAGGGAAACCTTTACCTTTACTATCTAGCTAAGGTAAAAGTCTCCCTTGCTCGAAAGCCAGTCATATCTGATTTTAGGATTCAGTGCTCATCTCTGTTTATAAAGAGCCAGTGCTGTCTGCGTCTGCAGATGTTTCCATGGACATATGGCAGGCATGACTAGACACTGAAGCTCATGGAATGCTGTTTACTTTCCCACCAAAGTGGTACCTATTTATCTACTTGCAATTTCTTGTTTTCGAACTGCTAGGTTGGCAGGAGCTGGGACAGAGATGGGAGCTCACTCCATCATGCAGCACTCAGGTCTCAAACTGCTGACTTGCTGACCTCCCAGTTGTCAAGTTCAGCATCTTAACCAAACTAAGCCACCACAGTAGTATTTTATCTATCTAACATGCTTATATAGTCAATGTGATTTTTGTGACTGTTTTGTGTTAGCCAAGGCATTAACGGCAGAGCCAACTTGCAACAGGCACTCTTAAAATGTCATGTAAAAGTTTATCTGAAAATTTTCACCTATGCTCGGATTTCACAATCTCAACTTGACAAAAGTTTGATCACGAAAGTATGAGGTGCCAAAGTCTGTGAACATGCCTCTAGTAAATGTCTTGATAAATTTATCAGGTAGATCAGAATACAAATATAACAAGCGATTTTCTATGTAAATGTCTCTGAGATGATCACTGGCTTGCAAATTAATTAGTTTCATCTGAAAATCAATTAGTTCAATCTGAAAAAAGTTACTTGCATCTTCTGGTACTACAGTGATACCTCATACAACATCCAAACTTGGTTCCACAAGTTTGGAATGTATACGGATTTAGACTTTGTATGGGGCTGCCCTTGACGACCATTCGGAGGCTACAGCTGGTCCAAAATGCGGCTGCCCGGATGGTGATGGGGTGTGGCCGTTATGCTCATGCTTCGCCACTGCTCCGGGAGCTGCACTGGTTGCCAGTATGTCTCCGGGTGCAATTCAAAGTGCTGGTTTTGACCTTTAAAGCCCTATATGGTAGTGGGCCAGGTTACCTAAGAGACCGCATCGCCCTGAGGACGTCTGTCCGTCCAACCAGAGCGGACCGGAGGGGCTCTCTAATTGTTCCATCAGCCAGAGGGGCTCGCCTCTCTGGCACAAGGAGGAGAGCCTTCTCCGTGTCTGCACCGGCCCTCTGGAACCTCCTGCCAACAGAATTACGTCTTCGGACGGAGTTGCTGCCTTTCAGAAGGGATCTTAAAACCTGGCTGGCAGGTCAAGTGTGGGGTGCGGGTGGAAGGGTAACCACCATGGGGTGGTTGGTGTAGAGGAACTCTTCTCCATGGTGCCTTTTCGATCCTGCAGCCCTTGCTTTTTAGGGGGTGGGTAGTCTTAACTTTTTTTACTGTTTTAACTGTTTTTAGGATTATTGTTGTATTTGTGAATATTGTCTGTAAACTCCTTGGGTTGCCCTGGGGTTACTTTTTATGTTGTTAGCCGCCCAGAGTCGGCCTTGTGTTGAGTGGGCGGGATATAAATTGAATAAATAAATAAATAAATAAATAAATGAGGCATGCAAAATCCTAGCCGCGATGCCTCATACAACGTCCAAATCCTTGCCACGATGCCTCGTACAACATCATTTCCATAGAGATACATTGTACTGTAACAGCACAGACTTCAGGGCAAAGTGAAGGAAACAGACAGGAAACTGACAGAACTTTAAGAAAACATTGTCTAAAGGCTAAAAAATTACAAAAACATGTCAAACAACCCTGATTGTCCAAGAACCTGAAGAATGCTGCAAAAATCCCAGGAATGCTTCTAAAAATTCTGAAGAAAAAATTCAAAACAATCCAAAATCGTGCTCAAAACCGCTCCTAAACACTCTTCGCCTCATGCAAAACCCACAAGAGCAATGCACGCATGTGTCCTGCCTTTTATACTGCCCAGGCACAATGCAACCTGGAAAAACCCCAATGCCTCATACAAAGTCGCAGCGTCTCTGTATGAGGCAACTTTTTTCAAGGAATTAGGCTTATGAATTATGTTGTATGAATCCGATGTTGTATGAAGCGGACTTTGTATGAGGTATTACTGTACTTCAAATAGATTCTGAAACATTTCTATTTCCTTTCCATGCTTATGGCAGTCACCAAATCTGTTCTGAATTTTATGCTGCTAAACCAGAAGATAATTATATTGAAGTTTCATACAAGTTACTTCAAGAGATATCAGGAACTCCAGAAAACTTTATTTGAAATGAAGCAGAAGCAAATTAAGAATGACAGGCAGAGAATAGAACACAGCACTCTCTATCAAGAATAGCATATTGACAAAATTGCATGATTGTTTGGAAAGGTATCCCCTAGTTCTATGGAGAAACCATCTGTGAAGTGTAGGAGTGGAATCTTCAGTGACTGTATTTGGTGGGAATTTGGCGGTTGAAATAAGAATGTTTCATCAACCTTACACTTGTAAAAGAGTACTCCTCAGACTTCAATGCTTCCTATACTAGCTAGATCTTTCAACTTCTACATGATTTGAATGTTGGTCTCCATGTATTCTGGAATTGCATTTTAAGATATGTATGTCAAATGATTTTGTTACAAATTTACTTGGTACTTTAACACTACAGATATAATTCTATTTCTATTTCTTTTAGAATAAGCACCATTGGAATGTACTTCTAAGTAGATAGTGCATGTTAGTACTGAAGCCATTAATTTAAATTATGTTAAGGATAATTATATCCACAGAGTTTTACTGTCTCACTGTGGTTTGGGTCTTCTGACTGTAACCCCTTTGGCCTGATACTTAATATGTATGGTTACAGTCCTGGGAAAAAGAGATACAGTAAAACCCCGACTTACATCTGCCTTGAGTTACATAAAATTCGACTTACATAATGATTTTGCGTTAAAACCATGTCCCAATTTACATGATTTCCTATGGGTTTGCTTTGAGTTACATGAAAATTCTTTTTCCTGTGGGTTTGCTTCGAGTTACATAAAAAAACGATTTATGCAGAAGCCTACGGAACGGACTTTTTCGTAAGTAGGGGTTTTACTGTGCCTTCATACAGGAGTGAGGGAACAATGGCTCAAGAGGAGTTCTGGACTTAAATTGAAGGAGAAGCTTTCATTCTAAGAAGGGGTAAAGATTTATGGTGGGCTGTTTACCAAACATTAAGATATCTAAAGCTTCCCTTATTCGTACTGTTTGACAAATGAAGAAACATTCAGAAATTTAAGAACGTACCTTCTTCAAATGGTAGTTAGCTTTAACATAAAGAAAGATTTAAAAAACCCAGTTATCAAACCAACTCACCCCCGCCCCAGTAAAGTAATCACTGTGCATCATCAGGCCCCAATGAGGTTTGTCTATCAACAAACTTTTCTCACAAATATTTTGTTTTCCCACTTGAATCGGAGATCTTCTACGAGATCGCTTCTGCCACTCTTGTAGAGATAGCGAGAGAGGAGCTGGAGCTTGTCAGCTGATCTTGGAAGATTCCGTTTCCAGAAGCACAGGAGCTCATAGATCTGTGCACTGAGATTATCAGGGCACTTCAGCCTAATAAACTGAAGAGTGCTTCGGTGGAGAGGCATACAGAGAGCAAGGGATGAGGCATTATCTTCCGACAGCTCTTGTGACAGCCAGTATAGCAAGTTGTCCCACAGGGTTTCTGTTAGTCAAAACATTAACTTATGAAGACAGTTTCTAAAACATTAAAAATGATCCCTGCATGGATTGGAAAGAAAGTTCTTTTGTTCAAAAAACAGATGTTAGGTTGGGATTACCTTTTCCATGGCCAATATTTATTTATAGGTCATATTTATACTGCCGCCCCCTCGCCTCAGCGACTCCGGGTGGCTAACAAATAGAACTATAAAACCTAAAAACTTGTACAATAAAAACCCAGATAAAACATTTTAAACATTGTCAACATTAGATACCCATCCACCCCAACCCCAAAGGAGAGGGGAATCTTTTTAGACAAGCCAGCAGGTGGGAGTCACCTTTCCATACCTGCCCCACCAGCCAGGTTTTAAGTTTTTTCCTAAAGGACATCAATTTTGTCTGCAACCGTAACTGTTGGTAGGAGGTTCTACAGGGCTGGGGCAGACATGGAGAAGGCCCTACTCCTTGTGCTAGAGAGATCGGCCCCTCTAGCTGATGGTACAATTAGAGAGCCTCTCCGGTCCTCTCTGGTTGGACAGACTGACATCCTTGGGGAGACACGGTCTCTTAGGTATCCTGGCCCACTACCATGTAGGGCTTTAAAGGTCAACACCAGCACCTTGAATTGCACCCGGAAGCAAACTGGTAACCAATGCAACTCCCGAAGCAGTGGCAAAGTGTGGTCATAACGCCTGCACCCCATCACCACCCAGGCAGCTGCACACTGGACCAGCTGCAGCCTCCGAATGGTCATCAAGGGCATCCTCATGTAGAGCGCATAACAGTAGGGACTTCTTTTTTTTTTTTTTTGCTTTACAATAGTTTTTTTTCTGGTGACATTTTTAAAATGTGTAGTTGTTATTTCTAGATATTTATAATATTATTCCATTTGTTTAAATATTTTAATTGTAAATATTTTTGTTATTATTATGTTGTACACCACGCAGAGTGGAAAAATATCCCAGATAGGTGGGATACAAAAGTAATAAATTAAATAATAAATAAATAAATGTCATAATAGTCATTGGCTATTCTTCAAATAAATATCACCCAAGGGGAGGGTTTGAGGTCCTCTCCTCTTGAGATCTTGGTCCAGATTCTCTCTCCATCTTCCAGTGACACCATTTTACACAATAAAACCAACCACACACTGTAGGTGCCAGGTCTATGACTACAGACATTTCTATTTCACCTCAGAGCCCTTGCTATGCTGCACATTTGCCAAGTTTAAATGAGAGTCAACCTTATTCTTAGGAAGAGAGAGAGAGAGAGAGAGAGCTGTATCATGAAATGGCCATGGTTGTTTAGTCATTTGCTACATTAGTCTTAGATTTTGACAGTCAGGGTAGGGGAAGAGATGATTATGAAATGTTATATCTCAAATACGAAGAATTTGCTCAGTGTTGGTTTCTATGTGCACCTCAACTAGGGTGAGTGCAATGCTACTCTCTACTCAGGCAGCACTTGGGATAGCACTGACTGATGAAGACACATAAAGCACTACAGAATGGAATGCATAAAGTGCCACTCTCCTATCTACTTCTTTTCTTCTGCAAAACATGTCCTTCACAAAACATTTGGGAAGCAACAATTGAGATTTGCCAACCAGAATAGGCTGGGTAACAGCCAAGTTGGTAGTGCACTGCTTTCACTTGCTTCTGTGAACTGAGTAGAATCTTGGAGTAAACATGTGCAGGATAACACTCTTTGCTGTGGGAAAAATCTTACCTGAGAAATCAGTTGAGATGCGTTTTGTGCTTTGTGGGCGCTTGAGAAGTTTCTCCTTCTATATGAGGGAAGATATTGAGGGGGGGAAATGATTACTGGGTGAATCAGAGGATTGAAAAATCAAGTAAATTGCAACCATGTTTTATTTTGGTAAAAACAATCAGTATAGCAATGCCAAGTACCAAATTGTTGTGTATGTAACAGTATTACTTTAAGAATGTATGAATGTAACCTGACAATGATTACAATGTAGCTCAGCTGTTAAAGGAACGTGAGCCAGCTGCCCATAGAGGGCAGCTGCGAGCGTTCAGCTCACATGGTTCAAATTCCCCCAATCACCGGCAGCTGCGGGAACCTTCCCACGCAAGGATTACCTGGAGAAGATGGGCGTGACTCAGAATGATGTCACGCAGGTAGCAGCCAATGAGCTACCGTGCAACCCTTTTCAAATGTATTGCTGCAGTATAAAATGAGCTGTACCTCCGCCATTACCACATGTTCATCCTGACCATCATGCAATAAAGCTGTGTTTTAGCCCTTACTGCGGCTCCTTCTTTGTCTTCCGTGCAAGATACTAAATTAGTGACGAGGATGGGATACATGGCGTATCCCAAGATCAAGCCTCACCAGTTCGACATCAGCGATCCCGAGCAATGGGAGCTGTATGAGTGCCAGCTTCAGACCACCATGGACGCTGCAGGCATCGACGACGAAGGGAAGGTGCGCTCGCATTTCCTAGCCCAGGTGGGGCCGGCCAAGCTGCACATCCTGATGAACCTGGTGGCTCCCCCAGAAAGTCGATGCGGTGCCCATTGACTGCGTCCTTGTGGTACTGAGGGAGCACTTCCAGCCGCCCGTCTCCATTTTTCTGGCCTGGGTCGCATTCCACAGGCGGGATCAGCACCCGAGGGAATCCGTATCCGCCTACGCAGCGGCCCTTAGGCTGGTGGCCGTCCACTGCCAATGGGAGGACCTGGACATAGCCCTCCAAGACCGCATGCTGTGTGGCCTGAGGGACGAGGAGGTCCAGAGGAAGTTGATGACCCGCGACCATCACCTCACGTTCAACGAGGTACTGCGAGAGGCCCAAGAGGCTGAGGTGGCGAGGAGCAGGGTCAGAGTTTTTAAGCTGCACCTGAGAGGGCCAAGTCACCCGTGCAAGCGGCCCGGCAGACCTCAGTGCAGGCAGCCTGGCGGGCCCCCCAACAGCCCACAGGCACCCCAGCAACCTCCGAGGAGTCATCCATGACTGCGGACTCCTGCTCCAGTGAGAACGATGACGTGCAGAGAGTAAACCAGCGAGGAAACCACCATTGCGATGGCTGCGGGGCATCTCACGACCGGACGAGGTGCCCATTCCAGAAGGCCGAGTGCCACAACTGCGGCCGGAAAGGCCACATCACCAGGGTCTGCAGGCGCGGGCGAACTGAGGACAAGGGCGCATTGAGATGCCCTCAAGCACACCAACGCAAGGCAGCCAGCATCAGAAAGGTCTCAGCCAACGACAATGCGGCAGGCATGAATCGCGTGGGCCTGGAGCACCGGCGTTCCTACGTAGAGGTACTGTTACAAGGGGTTCCGGTTAGGATGGAAATAGACTTGGGGTTGTCCTACTCCATCCTGTACCAGAAGGAGTTCATGCGCATTCCCCCAAATGCGCGGCCCAAGTTGCGGGCCATGAAGTGGTACTTACGGGATGTGCAGGGTTATGGGATCCCAGTGTTGGGGTGGGGAACTTCACGGTGAAGTTCAAAAGGTTCACAGAAAAACTGCCCTTAGTGGTTCTCAAGGGGGGAAACTGTTGCCTTTTGGGAACCCAGTGGTTTGCTCCCCTGGGGATTAAACTGTCCGGCATTAACGCCATAGAGACTGACCCAATTCGGGACGTGTGTGATGTGCACCCGGATGTTTTCAAGAAGGGGCTTGGGACTTACAAGGGGCCTCCGGTTTCTTTTGAGTTGGACCCAGAAATCCGGCCCATACGTCTCAAGCCAAGAAGAGTTTCCTTCACCCTCAAGGACAAGATTGAGGCAGAACTGGACAAATTGGTGGGGCAGGGGATTTTAGTTCCAGTTGATTCTGCGGAGTGGGAAACTCCGATTGTTACAGTGTTAAAATCCAATGGGGAGGTCAGGATTTGTGCCGACTACAAATGTACAATTAACAAGGCCATTCGGCCAAATGCATATCCGGTGCCAGTAGTTAGCCACTTACTGGCCATGTTGCATGGGGGGAGGTGTTTTGCCAAGCTAGACCTGGCACAGGCGTACCAGCAGCTCACGGTAACTCCAGCTGCTGCTGCTGCGCAAACCATCGTCACGCATAAGGGGGCATTCAAGGTAACGCGCCTACAATTCGGCATAAATTCGGCCCCCAGGATATTTCAGTCCCTCGTGGAATGCCTTTTAAAGAGGCTTCCAGGCGTGCTCCCATATTTTGACGATGTTTTGATAACAGCGGGGAGCGAATCGGAACTAGCGAGAAGACTAGACAAGGTCCTCTCCATATTCAAGAGAGCGGGACTGAGGTTGAGAAGGGACAAGTGCGTGTTTTTCGCAAGGGAGGTTGAGTTTCTTAGGTTCAAGATAACTCCGGAGGGCATCAAGCCATCTGAGTCCAAGGTTGTGGCTGTGCAAAACGCCCCTCGCCCCACCGCGAAACCGGAGCTGCAGTCATTTCTAGGGCTCCTGAATTTTTACCATTCCTTCTTGCCAAGGAAGGCATCCATTGCAGACCCCCTGCACGGGCTACTTAAGAAAGATGCGGTTTGGCGGTGGGGAGACAGGCAGGAGAAAGCATTCAAAGAGCTCAAGGCGCTCTTATCCTCGGATGCTGTTCTGACTCATTTCGACCCGAGGAAACCAGTAGTTTTGGTCTGATGCATCTCCAGTGGGGGTGGGGGTGGTGCTGTGCCACGTGTTAGAGAGCGGGCGGGAAGCCCCAGTTGCCTTCTATTCCAGGTCACTTTCAAAGGCAGAGCGCAATTACACGCAAACAGATAGAGAGGCCCTGGCCATAATCGCGGGAACAAAGAAGTTCCACGATTTCCTATATGGCCGCGAGTTCACGATTATGACTGATCACAAGCCCCTGTTGGGAATCTTCACTACAGGCAAGCCCACCCCACAAATCCTGTCCCCCAGGCTCCTGCATTGGGCAATTTTCCTCAATGCCTACCAGTATGAGCTGGTACATCGCCCAGGGAAGGAGATCTCTCATGCAGACGCGCTGTCCCGATCTCCCCTCCCTAGTTTAGGAGACCCCAAATGTGAGGTAGAGCAGGACCATAAAGTCCTGCTTATCGAGTCTCTCGACTCGCCCCCCATAGTTCCCGCAGACCTCGCCAAAGCCACGGCGGCCGACAAGATCCTGTCCCAAGTTAGTTCCTGGGTGAGAAAAGGGTGGCCCACAACTCCCCCCGAGGAAGAATTCAAATTATTTTTCAGGCACAGAGTAGAGCTTTCCCTTGAAAGGGGCTGCCTTCTCTGGGGCCAGTGGGTAGTTATCCCAGAGAAGTTACGAGCTAAGGTGCTGAGGCTACTGCATACCAGCCACCCAGGAATAGTGTGTTCCAAAGCACTGGCCAGAAGCTACTTCTGGTGGCCCCAGATAGATGTGGATATAGAGCATTTGGTGGGCACATGTGAGGGCTGCCAGAGCTCTCGGCCCGAGGAATCACGGCTGCCCCATAGGGAATGGGACGCGGCCCACGGGCCATGGTCCCGAGTACACGTCGACTTCGCTGGCCCCTTCTGTGGGTCCATGTTTCTGCTGATAGTAGACTCATACTCCAAGTGGTTGGAAGTCATTCCCATGTCCAACACCTCATCTGCCGCAACCGTTAAACAATTGCGCAAGGTGTTCAGTTGTTTCGGCCTGCCGGACGTCCTTGTGAGTGATAATGCCGGTACCTTCATGTCTGTGGAATTCAAGGCATTCATTGAAAGGAATGCCATCTGGCATATCACCTCTGCCCCGTTTCACTCCACCACAAACGGTCAGGTAGAGCGCCAAGTGCGCACTACAAAAGACGCACTGCGGTGCATGGGTCCCGGTGAGTTGGACCTCCAACTGTGTCAGTTCCTCATCTGTTATAGGGCAACTCCCCTAGCTTCAGGATTGTCGCCGGCTGAGCTCCTCATGCGGAGGAAGCCGGTAACACTTTTTGATCGGTTGGATCCGACCAGGGTGGAGGATGAGGGGAGAAATATAGGGTTAGGAAGCTCCAAAAGTTTTGCAGTAGGGGACCTGGTTCACTTCAGGAATTACGCAACCTCGGGACCAACGTGAGTTCCAGGAACGGTCATTGAGCAAACAGGGCCAGTGTCTTACAGGGTTGAGACTAGCACAGGTCTACTCTGGAGAAGGCACACTGACCAACTCAGAAGGCGAGTTATCAGTGAAAGGGAGTCAGCGTTAGGGTCCTCCCCCACCCGCGTAACCCAAGGGGGAGACACAGGGACGTCCTTGGGTACAAATGCATACCCTGGATTCTCTGACGAGGAGGAGGATACTTTGAAAGAGTGGAATGAGTTTGACTTTATGTTGCCGTACCAGGGGGGTGTCGCGGAGTGGTCCCCCACCCGTCCGAGCGAGAAGAGGGGTTTTAGTTCAGCCCCTGGTACCTCCAGTCCTCCCAGTCCTTTTGTTTTAGAGTTTACCCTATCACCAAGACCCCTGAACCAGGCAGCAGGGCAAGTTCGTCCTCTCCATCCCCAAGAACTCCGAGTCATGCAGCAGGGGGTAGCGCTAGTACGCCGGTTGCAGGCGCAAGAGACCGGGGCAAGACAACAAGGGTCTCCTCGTCAGTTCCGAGGTTCATGCTGGGGTGGTCCCCAGGCGCCACGAGCGACAGGCAGGGGTTCACATCCCAGCTACATGTTCCATTCCCCTCTCCAAGCGCAAGGCTGTCACAGAGTTCCCGTCAAACGACTAATGAGTCCCCCCTTTCCGTTGCAGAATGAGAGTCTGCAGAACTCGGAGCCCCTAGTTCCCCTGAGCTCAGTCAAGTAGTCGTATGCCCCAAGTGCACATGCGGGAAGCCACAATGGTTGAGGGACTTCGTCCCATCCTAGGGGGGAGGAGTGTTGTGTATGTAACATTATTACTTTAAGAATGTATGAATGTAACCTGACAATGATTACAATGTAGCTCAGCTGTTAAAGGAACGTGAGCCAGCTGCCCATAGAGTGCAGCTGCGAGCGTTCAGCTCACATGGTTCAAATTCCCCCAATCACCGGCAGCCGCGGGAACCTTCCTGCACAAGGATCACCTGGAGAAGATGGGCGTGACTCAGAATGACGTCACGCAGGTAGCAGCCAATGAGCTACCATGCAACCCTTTTCAAATGTATTGCTGCAGTATAAAATGAGCTGTACCTCCGCCATTACCACATGTTCATCCTGACCATCATGCGATAAAGCTGTGTTTTAGCCCTCACAGCGGCTCCTTCTTTGTCTTCCGTGCAAGACACTAAACAAATGAAGCAATGATTTTATTACATTTTAATCTTACCCTTTCCCTGAAATAGTTCTGTGCAGTATAACCTGATTACATGACATGTACACCTCATGTACATTTTCACAAAAAATGTATGAATTAAGTTAGCCAAAGTTTAGTGTCTTGCATGGAAGACAAAGAAGGAGCCACAGTGAGGGCTAAAACACAGCTTTATTGCATGATGGTCAGGATGAACATGTGGGAATGGCGGAGGTACAGCTCTTGAACTCTAGTCAGCCAGGGAATAATGAGGTTTATAGCACAAGCTTCCCAAAATAAAGAAGAGACCAAACCATGTGTTAACTCCTGCCCCACCTTACTGCTTCTAGCCTTCACCTGATGCTTGATATGCTCTCGCAGCATTCCCAAGTTTGGTTTTTGGGAAGAGGAATCATCCTTTGGGAAAGAGGTAGCAGGGATTAACCTAGTGTGTTTCTTTCTGCTGCCAGTTATCTTTGCCCTCTTCACTTGCAGTGGTAAGAGAAAACCAGTTCCTCTAACCAAGAGCTCAGCTCTTCTCTGTGAAGGAATATCTGCAACTTTCTGGAATTCCCTCTGGTCCTAATCCAACCCAGGAAGAAACAGCATGTTATGTGCAAGGAAATGGTAGCATGTAGGATTGTAAGAAGAACAAAATGAACTTTGCATTGTGCTGATGGTAGCATGTCTAAGAGATGCAAAATTCTTTACCCAAATCTGATTGAAGTAGCATTGCATGTGATAGGCTCTTCATGCAGTTACTTTCCATATTTTAATAGTATAAAAGTGAAATTGCTTTCTGTGCATGTCTGTGTTCAGATATATCTTTGACCTATGTGTTCTTTATCAGCACACATAGATTTACTCATCTCCATAATAGTAAATAGTAGATTTAAGGAGACATCAATGAAGAGATACATCTTAAGTTTCCCTAAACTTTTCTGGAAAACAAAGAGTTGAACAGTGCTTGCCCTTCTATTAGGCAGAGAAAGACAATAGCTTCAAGTAATATATGCTGTGTTCCTCCTCTATTCTTCTTCTGGTATTGGAAGACAGCTTGTCCTGTACCCTCTAAATTAACTTTCTGACTTCAGGTATTATGGAACATCCTATTTGTTGTGTATGTACAATGTCGCTTCATATGAATGTACAATGTTGCTTTAAGAAATGTATGAATGTAACCTGGCCACAATCACAATGTAACCCAGCTGTTAAAGGAACGCGAGCAAGCTGCCTATAGAGGGCAGCTGCGTGTGTTCAACTCACATGGTCATCATTCCTCAAATCACCTGCAGCCGCGGGAACTCCCCGCAACAACAAACTACTACCGAGCCACCACTGAAGATGGGCGTGACCCGGATGATGTCACGCCGGTAGCAGCCAATGAGCTACCGTGTAGCAAGACTCAAATGTATTGTACCACTGTATATATATAATGTGAGGTATCTCCGCCATTACCACATGTTCGTTCTGATCATCACCCAATAAACCTGTGTTAGTCCTCACTGCGACTCCTTCTATGTCTCCTGGAAAAGACACTAAATTGGCGACGAAGGTGGGATCGATGGCGAATCCCAAGGTCAAGGCGTACCAGTTCAATGTGAGCGAGCCCGAACAATGGGAGCTCTACGAGTGCCAGTTTCGGCACGCGATGGAAGCCGCGGGCGTCGATGATGACGCGAAGATGCGCTCCCACTTCCTGGCCCAAGTGGGGCCGGCCACGCTGCGGATCCTGATGACCCTGGTGGCCCCCCGGAAGGTAGACGAGGTCCCCATCGACCGTATCCTGGAGAGACTGGGTGAGCATTTCCAGCCGCCCGTCTCGATCTTCCCAGCACGGGTCACGTTTCACAGGCGAGACCAGCGACCGGGCGAATCCGTGTCCGCCTACGCGGCGGCCCTCAGGCTTGCGGCGGTCCACTGCCAGTGGGATGACCTGGACCAGGCACTCCGTGACTGCATGTTGTGTGGTCTGAGGGACGAGGAGCTGCAGAGGAGGCTGATGACCCGCGACCAACGCCTCACGTTCAACAAGGTACTGCGGGAGGCCCAAGCAGCCGAGGAGGCCAGGAGCAGGGTGAGACTGTTCAAGTCCCGAGGGGGCGCGTCCGAGAGGGCCAAGTCAACAGTACAGGCGGCCCAGCGGACACCAGCGAAGACGGCCTGGTGGCCCCCAAGCCGCCCGCCGGCACACCAACGTTGTCCGAGGAGTCGTCCACGATAGCGGACCCCTACTCCAGCAAGGACGACGACGTCCAGAGGACCAAGAAGCGTGGTGAGAAGCGGCAGTCCCGAGAATGGCAGGACCGCCGTTGCGACGGTTGTGGGGTGTCCCACAACCGCACGAGGTGCCCGTTTCGAAAGGCCGAGTGTCACAACTGCGGCCGAAAAGGGCACATCGCCCGAGTATGCAGGCGCGGGCGAGTCGAGGACAGGGGGAGTTCCAGCCATCCCCAGACGCACCAACGGAAGGCGGCCGGCACCAGGAAGGTCGCAGCCAGCTACAGTGAGGAAGGCGTGAACCGCGTGGGCCTGGAGCACCGGCGGTTTTTCGTAGAGGTACTGTTGCAAGGGGTCCCAGTGAGGATGGAGATAGACTCGGGGTCATCTTATTCCATCCTGTCCCAAAAAGAGTTCATGCGTATTCCCCCAGACAAGCGGCCCAAACTGCGGGCCATGAGGTCACACCTACGGGACGTGCAGGGAAATGGGATCCCAGTGTTGGGGGTGGGGAACTTCAAGGTGAAGTTCAAGAACTACTCCGAGAAACTGCCCCTAGTGGTCCTCAAGGGGGGGAGGTGCTGCCTTTTGGGAATGCAGTGGTTTGCTCCCCTGGGAATCGAACTATCCGGCATTAACGCCATCGAGACTGACCCAATGCGGGACATGTGCAACGCGCACCCGGACGTTTTCAAGAAGGGGCTCAGGAAGTACAAGGGGCCCCCGGTTTCCTTCGAGCTGGACCCAGAAATCCGGCTCATCCGCCTCAAACCAAGGAGGGTGCCCTTCGCCCTAAAGGACAAGATCGAGGTGGGGCAGGGGATTTTGGTTCCAGTTGACTCGGCGGAGTGGGAAACGCCGATTGTTACAGCCCTCAAGTCGAACGGGGAAGTCAGGATTTGTGCAGACTATAAATGGACCATTAACAAGGCCATTCGGCCAAATGCATATCCAGTGTCCGTGATCAGCCACTTGCTGGCCACGCTACATGGGGGGAAGTGTTTTGCCAAGTTAGATCTGGCTCAGGCGTACCAGCAGCTCTCTGTAACCCCGGCTGCTGCCGCCGCGCAAACAATAGTGACGCACAAGGGGGCGTTTAAGGTAACGCACCTTCAGTTTGGCGTGAATTCGGCCCCCGGAATTTCCCAGTCCCTCGTGGAACGCCTTTTAAAGGGGCTTCCAGGCGTCCTCCCATACTTCGACGACGTGTTGATAACGGCGGGGAGCGAATTAATTTAATTTAATTTAATTTAATTATCACATTTATATACCGCTCACTCGGCCAAAGCCAACTCAGGGCGGTTCACAATAAAAATTAAAAACACAAGTTAAAACAGTTAAAACAGTTAAAACTACCCACCCCCTAAAAACAAGGGCTGCAGGATCCAAAGGCACCATGGGGAAGAGTTCTTCTACACCAACCACCCAATGGCGGTTACCCTTCCACCTGCACCCCACACTTGACCCGCCAGCCAGGTTTTAAGATCTTTTCTGAAAGGCAGCAATTCCGTCCGGAGACGTAGCTCTGTTGGCAGGAGGTTCCAGAGGGCCGGTGCAGACACGGAGAAGGCTCTCCTCCTTGTGCCAGAGAGGCGAGCCCCTCTGGCTGATGGAACGATTAGAGAGCCCCTCCGGTCTGCTCTGGTTGGACGGACAGACGTCCTCAGGGCGATGCGGTCTCTTAGAGTTGGCAAAGAGGCTAGATGGGGTCCTTTCAGTGTTCGAGAGGGCAGGTCTTCGACTGCAGAGGGACAAATGCGTATTCTTCGTGAGGGAGGTTGAGTTTTTGGGTTTTAAGGTAACCCCGGACGGGATCAAACCCTCTGAGTCAAAGGTTGCAGCCGTAAAGAACACCCCTCGCCCCACCGCAAAGCCGGAGCTACAGTCATTTCTAGGGCTCCTAAATTTTTATCATACCTTCCTGCCTCGGAAGGCATCGGTCGCGGAGCCACTGCACGCGCTGCTCAAAAAGGACGCGGCTTGGCGGTGGGGGGACAGGCAGGAGAGAGCATTCAAGGAGCTTAAGTCACTCCTGTCTTCGGACGCTGTCCTGACCCATTTCGACCCGAAAAAACCAGTGGTTTTAGTCTGTGATGCGTCCCCAGTGGGGGTGGGGGCGGTCCTGTGCCACGTGTTAGAGAGCGGGAGGGAAGCCCCGGTAGCGTACTACTCAAGGTCCCTCTCAAAGGCCGAGCGCAATTACGCACAAACTGATAGGGAGGCCCTAGCCATCATCGCCAGAACGAAAAAGTTCCATGACTTTTTATACGGCCACGAGTTTACGGTAGTGACCGATCACAAACCACTTTTGGGGATCTTCACTACCGGCAAACCCACACCACAAATTCTATCCCCCAGAATGCTGCGTTGGGCCATTTTCCTCAACACCTAACAGTATGAGCTGGTCTATCGCCCAGGGAAGGAGATCTCCCATGCGGATGCGCTGTCCCGATCTCCCCTCCCAAGTGTAGGGGACCCCGCATGCGAGGTAGAGCAGGATCACCAAGTCCTACTGATCGAGTCCCTCGACTCGCCCCCCATTGTCCCGGCCGACCTTGCCAAGGCCATGGCGGCCGACAAGATGCTGGCCCAAGTTAGTTCCTGGGTTAGAAAGGGCTGGCCCACGGCTCCCCCCGATGAAGAGTTCAGGCCATTTTTTAGGCGCAGAGTAGAGCTGTCACTGGAAAGGGGCTGCTTACTCTGGGGCCAGTGGGTAGTTATCCCAGAAAAGCTGAGGGCCAAGGTACTGAGACTACTGCACACCAGTCACCCCGGGATCGTGCGCTCCAAGGCTCTGGCCAGGAGTTTCTTTTGGTGGCCCCAGATAGACAGGGACATAGAGCGTTTAGTGGGCACGTGTGAGAGCTGCCAGAGCTCTTGGCCCGAGGAGTCCTGGTTGCCCCATAGGGAATGGGATACGGCCCGCGGGCCATGGTCCCGGATCCATGTCGACTTCGCTGGCCCTTTCCGCGGGTCCATGTTCCTGCTGGTTGTCGACACCTACTCCAAGTGGTTGGAGGTAATCCCCATGAACAGTACCTCCTCCGCCGCAACCATCAAGCAGTTGCGCAAGCTTTTTGCCTGCTTCGGCCTGCCAGACATCCTTGTTAGCGATAACGCTAGTACCTTCACGTCGGCAGAATTCAAGACGTTCATTGAGTGAAACGCCATCAGGCACATTACCGCTGCCCCGTTTCACCCCGCCACAAACGGTCAGGTAGAGCGCCAAGTGCGCACTACAAAAGACGCACTGCGGCGCATGGGTCCCGGTGAGTTGAACCTTCATTTGTGCCAGTTCCTCATCTGCTACAGGACAACCCCCTTAGCTTCAGGATTTTCCCCAGCCGAACTCCTCATGAGGAGGCGTCCGGTAACACTTTTTGACCGGATGGATCTGTCCAGGGTGGAGGATGAAGGGAGAAACATAAACATAAGAGAGGGAACAGTTTGATGATGATTATGAGTTGCGGTACCAGGGGGGTGTAGCGGAGTGGTCCCCCACCCGTCCTAGCGAAAAGAGGGGTTTCAGTTCAGCCCCTGGTACCTCCAGTCCCCCCAGTCCTTTTGTGTTAGAGTATACCATAGCTCCAGCTCCCCGAAGACCAACACCCCCAAGGCAGGCATCGGGGGAGAGTCCACCCAACACAGTCCCCAGAACTCCCAGGCAGGGAACGGGGGGTGGCGAGACCACGAGGGTCTCTTCGTCGGTCCTGAGATTCATGCTGGGGGGACCCCTAGCTCCTCAAACGGTAGGCAGGAGTTCACTTCCCAACTGTTCATTCCATTCCCATCCCCCAATGCAAGGTTACCTCAGAGCCCACACCGAGCCACTAACGAGTCCCCCCTTTCTGTTGCAGGACAGGACTCCGCAGAGCCAGGCTCCCCTGTGTTAAGCCAAGCGGCCGCTCGCCCCAGGCGCACGTGCAGCAAGCCACAATGGTTGAGTGACTTCGTCCCATCCTAGGGGGGAGGGATGTTGTGTATGTACAATGTCGCTTCGTATGAATGTACAATGTTGCTTTAAGAAATGTATGAATGTAACCTGGCCACAATCACAATGTAACCCAGCTGTTAAAGGAACGCGAGCAAGCTGCCTATAGAGGGCAGCTGCGAGTGTTCAACTCACATGGTCATCATTCCTCAAATCACCTGCAGCCGCGGGAACTCCCCGCAACAACAAACTACTACCGAGCCACCACTGAAGATGGGCGTGACCCGGATGACGTCACGCCGGTAGCAGCCAATGAGCTACCGTGTAGCAAGACTCAAATGTATTGTACCACTGTATATAATGTGAGGTATCTCCGCCATTACCACATGTTCGTTCTGATCATCAACCAATAAACCTGTGTTAGTCCTCACTGCGACTCCTATGTCTCCTGGAAAAGACACTAAACTATTGTTGGTGTCGAAACAAGTGGTCAGTCTAGTTGGTATTTGCTCATCAAAAGAAGACTGGGTTCCATCTTACTTCAGGCAGCAAATACTCATAATTAAATACTATAAAGTTAATACTAGGTAAATAAACAACCAACCTTTGGTAAAGTGAGAACCAGTTTGCAGACAAGGACCTCATCCTGGAAGTCATCTGGTGAAAGAAGTTTCTCCAAGTTCTTGGCTATGGTTTCTTTGTTCACTTTGTAAAACAAAACAGTTCCTTTGTAATGTGGTAAACTGTAGTTGCCAAATTCATCTACCTCCTTGATTTTGAGGACCAGCCTTGATTTTCTTTGAGCATGAAAAGTAAGCTTGTAGGTTTTCCCTAAAGCATTTCCATCATCTGCACAGATACAATGGAAAAGGAGAGGGAGAAAGAAAACCCACATTAATGATACAGGATGATCAGGATGCAGTCTACTTTACAAATCTTTTTCAATGAATATTTTTACTAAGTTGCTCATTCCTTTGTAAATTTGGTTTAATATTTCCATAAACTTGCATTTTTAGTGTGTTCATGTTTGTTTTAATAAATGGTTTTGCATCCCACCAGCTGCCCCCATCAGAAAACTGGCAGAACCAGGGCCCCCGAAACAAATTTCATGTGTTACTTTGCTTGCACATACATTTTATTATGAGTTCCACCACTGCTTCCAAATCTGAGTTCCCACATTCTCTGGGGTTGAGTTGAGTTCACAAGTCCCTTGGGCACTCCACCCCCTCCTTATTCATGGATACAATTAGCATATCTGGGGTTCCCCCCAAATCAAGGTCTTGGGGAACTAGAGCGAGAAACAAGCCTCTAACAGGGATGTGCCATGTGCAATGAAGGTTTATAGAAACAGAGACAAGATGGCTGAGCTTCCTCTCTGCCTCCTCTCTCTCAACCTGTTCTTTTGTATCTATCCTCCAGGCCATACTAAGCTATCTCTACTCAGCAAGCTTGCTCCGGGTCTCACCCTCCTTATGACTTTCCACTCCCTATGAATAGGGCTCTAGCAGCCTGCAGGAGCCATGCACCTCACCATGCATCTCTCTTTTGTCACAATGGTAGACTGGGTATTTCATTCATTTGAAGCAAACATTAATGTAATAAATAAATAAATATCATGTAAATAAAGATTATAATGATGTTAGAGAAGGAGGATTATCTAATAGGTAAAGGTAAAGGTTTCCCTTGCTTGAAAGCCAGTCATATCCAACTCTAGGGTTCAGTGCTCATCTCTGTTTCAAAGCTGAACAGCCAGCGCCGTCTGCTTCTGCAGATGTTTCCGTGGTCATGTGGCAGGCATGACTAGACACTGGAGTGCACGGAATGCTGTTTACCTTCCCACCAAAGTGGGTCCTATTTATCTACTTGCAATTCCTTGCTTTTGAACTGCTAGGTTGGCAGGAGCTGGGACAAAAACAGGAACTCATTCCGTCCTGCAGTACTCAGGAATCGAACTGCTGACCTCCCGCCTTCCAGTCAGCGTCTTAGCCACTTGAGCCACTGCAGTCCCTATTATACAACTTATTAAAAATTCAAGAAGAAAGCTGTGGCATGCTGCACTTGTCTGCATGGCAGCTCTTCCACACACTCAGTTCACCTTTGACCTTGCTTTACATTCCAAATAAATGTATGTATGGGACTAGAGTGATATGAGTTGTCAGAAAAACTGTGGATATACCAGAGGTGAGGAAACTTATTTCGATATACAACGAAGTGAAATGCATATTGTAGAGGGAATGTGAAGGTGTAAATGAAACAATCTCTCCCCCCCCCTCTCATTTCAGCATGCTGACATTGTGAGTCAAATCAGCACCATCCATGTACTTAACAAAGGTGTCATGATACAGAATGCATTTATACAGCAGAAAATCAGTATACCTGAAGCAAAAATATTTCCACTAAATCTCAAATGAACCTGCTCCCCTTCTTTCATTTTGAATGGTTGAGAAGGCTCAGGAGGACCACAGTATCCCAGTTGATGCAGACTCTGAAGCTCCTGGTTCAGTTCCTTGGAAGGAAACAGTGAGATGACTATTGTGTAAGGATCTTCTTTTTTACGATACAATACTATTTTCACCATGGTGCTATGGATGGCCTCCTCCAGGTTCTGAATAAACTGAACAAGATACTTGTTGTCCATGGCAGAGGACAAACGAGTGACAATAAACCTGTATAGGGGAAAAATAAAGTTATATCTCTTTAAAGCAAGTAAAGAGCTCTGTATCCTAGAAATATACTTTGAAACGCTAAGGCCTATATCTAATTGTTACTCCTGACCAGAGCAGACCAATTGAATCAATTCAACTTTGCAAGCTAACACTAAGTGTCAATGATTCTAACAATCTATTCACTTGAGACTAATACTGTAATACTTCGGATAACAAATGCATTGGATAACCCTAAAATCAGACAACAATGTAAATTTTTGGAAAAAATTGCATTGTATAATGTTATTTTAGTGTTATCCAATGCATCTGTGTTTGGTCCTCTGGGAAGGGAACCGACCAAGCGCCTTACATCAGGGATTCTCAACTTGCAGCCTGTGGGCCTTATCCGTGTGCCCCCGCATCCGTGTGCCCCCTACCTGCACCACACCAGGAAGTTCCATGTGGTGGAGGAAGGGCAAAATGGCCATCCAGCCCCCAAAGCTGCCTGAGGGAGTGCGACCTGGCTCCCAGCTTTAAAAGGTTGAGAACTCCTGACTTCCATGATCAGCGTTTCTCAGTCTTGTAAAGCAACTGGATACAGATGATAGTCTGACTATCTCAGTCTGATGATATGATATTGGTTTACTCGAGATTTCATCAATGTATAAAAAGAACAATCTGTTTGCAAACATGCTAATTCTGATGATCATAACATTTTGGACTTTGGAGATATTTCTGGTAGACAAAGATTGTACCATCTGTGGTTCCATGGCATAATTCCATGTGGCTCTTGGCCAAAGGGGACAGAGGGAGGGACAACCTTTCATTTTAAGCTTTGGCTTGATTTGCTGCTGGCCTTGACATAGCCCTTAACAGGAAAAAAATGATTTCACTCAGGACCAAAGTACTGTACTAGTTATAGAGAGCACATCATTGCCAAATGAAATCATACTAATAGTCAAGATATGTAGCAGACCTTCTTAACTGACAAATCACATTTTCAAATGAAGCCCTTATTTACGTCATGAATATAATTATAATTCTCACACACATGCACAAATTAGAAAACAAGCTCTTCAGAGGACTATGAGAGGCTCCTGCTATGGCCTCCCATATGCTTTTGACATCAAAAGAAGTCACTCTTCTAATTACATGATCTCTGAAACCCATCAAATTCAGCTATATTAAGAAGAGAGAACTTCTGGATCAAAATAACTAATATAGTTACCACACTATGGAGTATAATACAATATTCCCTTTTCTTTTAACTACCCAAATTTGCTGAGGGTCAGCTGAGCTGAACCTGGTCCAGCTAATGTTATGCTAAATTCAAACTTATCCTAGTGTATAGATATTAAAATTTAACTTATGACCGCTGTCATCTTGGCTTAGGTTTTCTTTTTGTAGGTCATCTTTGACACTGACCTTAAGATGATCAGCTCTGCTGGTAGAAATGGTTCCTGCCTATTTCTGAACCAGGATTACACTGTTACTGTAGAAGTGAACAAAATTTCTAACCAGCCTTTGATTTTTATTTTAAATAAAATCTCTTGCACATGCCACATGATTTATTCTACCCTGAGTGTTCTTCAGACTAGGTGCCAGGTCATGCTCTCTCAGTCACCTTTGAGGGCTGGACATCCAGTTTGCCCTGCCTGCATGATGAGGTGGCCATTTTGTCCCAACAGCTTCAAAGGGGTGGCCATTTTGTTTCTTGAATGCCCTTAGAGGGGATGGGGACAACATAAAATGGTGCCATGGGCCAGATTTGATCCATGGGCCTTAGGTTGGGAACCTTTGATCTAGATAATGACACAGTAGTCAATAGATAAACATTTTCTTTGTCACACTGGTGGGAACATAAACATTTACCTTAAAGTATCTCAAACTATTAGCCTACCTAGATTGGTAGCATCTCATTAAGCTGGAGCCATTAGGCCAGGGGTGCCCAAACTTTTCAGGCCATGTTCTGGTAACATGGTTGAGCATGCTGGTCACATAGTTCCTCCCACTGGAAGCAGAAGTAAAATGTGCATGCACATAACACTGCTGTAAAATACCTGTAGTTGTCGTAAAGTGTTTACAACAGCCACACGTCATTTATGGCAGTGTTATGTGCATGCACAGGCATGTTATGAGCATGCACATTTTACTTCCACTTCCAGGAATGGTGAGGGTGGCATGGGCTAGATGGAATGGCACCGGTGGACAGATCTGGCCCATGGGCTAAAGTTTGGGCACCCCTGCATTAGGCAGCTCCCAACCCCATATGGAGATAGCAGAGGTTGAATCTCTATGGAAAGCATGTACCTTGCCACTGAGTTATATCCTCCTGTTTTGCTTTACATCAAAAAGTTGATAGTGATATATAAACTAGAGGTGAAATGATAGATAGATGATAAACAGAGACAGATACCAACCATTAATTTTGATTATACTGTATCTCAAAGGGACTTCAATATTGTACAATATTGTATTGTATATTAAACAACATCATTGCAACAGAAAGGGTTAAAATGGAACAAAAATGGACTCATGACTACTGCTCGAATAGCAGGTGGCAGCTGTGGCCAGGAGGGCTTTTGCCCAACTTCAGGTGATTCGCCAGTTGCACCTGCTTCTTGACCGGGACTCTTTGCTCATGGTCACACATGCTCTGGTCACCTCTAGACTAGATTACTGTAATGTGCTCTACATGGGGCAGCCCTTGTTGACCATTCGGAGGCTGCAGTTGTCCAGAACGCGATTGCCCGGGTGGTGATGGGGTGCGGGCATTATGCTCACACCTCAACCCTGCTACGGGAGCTGCACTGGTTACCAATTTGCCTCCGGATGCAATTAAAGGTGGTGGTTATTACCTTTAAAGCCCTAAATGGTAGTGGGCCAGGATACCTAAGAGACCGCGTTGCCCCAAGAAAATCTGTCTGTCCAACCAGAGCGGATCAGAGGGGCTCTCTACTTGTACCATTGGCTAGAGGAGCTCATCTCTCTAGCGCAAGAAGGAGGGCCTTTTCCGTGTCCACACCAGCCCTATAGCACCTCCTGCCAGTGGAAATGTGGCTGCAGACAGAATTGCTGCCCTTTAGGAAAGAACTGAAAACCTGGCTGGAGGGGCAGGAGTGGGGAGCCAATGGAGGGGTGACCACGCCTGCTGGCTGTTTAAACAATTGAGACTCTGTCTCTCTTTTTATGTGTGTGGGTGGGGTGGGTAAATTATCTGGAATTTTTTAAATGGGGTTTTACGTATTTTTAGTGGGTTTTAACATTGTCTATTTCTGTATGCCGACCAGAGTCGTTGTCGAGTTGGGCGGCAATAGAAGTACGCATCAATAAATAAATAAACAAAAAGAGAATTAAAGTTGAGCAGATGGGTGTGCTTTTTCTTTCCCCCCTTTTACTGTTGCATCTGAAGCAGAATTAATTGATCTTATCTTGCCGGTGGTAAAATAGTTTTGTAACTCTGTTATGTATGTATGTATGCATGTTCATTATACTGTAAAGGCAAGTATGTAACCACTCCAGATACAAACGATACCAGCTGTAAAAGAACGCGAGCAGACAGCCCATAGAGGGCAGCTGCGAGCGTTCAGCCTCACATGGTTCACATTGCTCAATCACGGACAGCCGCGGGAAAACCTTCCCCGCATTCAGCAGCAGAAGAAAGAGGCGTGCCTGGGCGAGGCCACGCCGGTAGCAGCCAATCAGCTACCGTGCTACAAGATTCAAATGTAGAGAGCTACTGTATATATTGAGATGTATCACCGCCATTACCTCATGCTTCACTGGAACCTCATGCAATAAACCTGAGTTAAACCAACCCTTCGCTTGTCCGGTTGTCTTTGGTCCCATACACTAAATTGGCGACGAAGGTGGGATCATGGCTGCCCACGGGACCAAGACATGCGCCGGCTACGTGATCAAGAAGCCGGGAGACTTGGAGCTGTTTGAAATAGACTTCAACGCAGCGCTGGTGGAGCTCGAAGTCTCAGATGAGGCCAAAAAGAGGGCCATTTTCGTCCGCATGCTCGGACACGAGACCAAGAGGACCTTGGTGGACCTGATCGCGCCAAGGAAGGTGAGCGACCTCAAAGCCACAGAGCTCCTGGCGGCGTTGCGCGCCCATCTCCGGCCAGCAATAGCGATGTTCCCCGCTCGGAGCGCGTTCTGGAGGCGAGTCCAGGCACCTGGGGAATCGGTCGATGAGTTCGCCGCGGCCCTGCGGTTGGCCGCCGGCCCATGCAAGTGGGAGCTCCCCGAAATCACCCTCCGGGACTGCCTGCTCTGCGGTCTGAGGGACACAGAGACTCAGCGCGCGCTGATGAAAAGGGAGCCGCCTCCCTCGTGGCAACAAGTCCTCGACACGGCACAGGCCGCGGAGGCCACTTCTGCCGGGGTGCACGAGCTCCAGGACTGGCGCCCGAAGACCGCCAAGGCGGAGAGCTTGGTGCGCGCGGCCCGGCGAGTTTCGAACTCGTCTGCGGAGAGCGGCGACGACGAGGACGTCCGGAGGGTCCAGAGAGAGGGCCGGCGCTGCGACGGCTGCGGCGCCGCCCACGCCCGCGCCAAATGCCCATTCCGCAAGGCCGAGTGCCACAACTGCGGCCGGCGCGGGCACATCGCCAAGGTCTGCCGGAAACGGCGCGAGGTCACCAGGAGTTCTCCAGACTGCTCGGCGAGGCAGGACCGCACCACGAGGCAGGACCGCACCACGAGGCCAAAGGACGGCACCCGGACCACGAGGACGCGGGACGAAGTAGGGCGCATCTCCGACAACAGCGAGGACGACGCGCCGGTTTGCAGCGTTTCCACGGAGCACCCCCGTTACTTCGTTGAGGTAGTAATCCAAGGGGCCCCTGTTAGAATGGAGGTGGACTCGGGTTCTTCATACTCCATTATTTCCCAGGGGGAGTTTATGAAAATCCCCCCCCACATGCGGCCCAAGCTCAAGGCGTTGAGGGCCACACTGAAGGACGTGCAAGGGAACCGCATCCCAGTGTTGGGGGTTGGGAAGTTCCGGGTTCAGTTTAAAAAGCACACCGCAACGCTTCCCCTAGTCGTCCTCAAGGGAGGTAAATGCAGCCTCCTCGGGACTCAATGGTTCCAGCCCCTGGGATTGTTCATTGGGGGGGTTCACGCTGTGAAAGCACACGCCGCCGGGACTGATCCAATACAGAGCGTGTGCGATGCGCACCCCGAGGTTTTTAAAAAGGGGCTCGGGAAATTCAAGGGCCCCCCAGTGACTTTCGACCTGGACCCTGCAGTACGCCCAATCAGACTTAAACCGCGCAGAGTGCCTTTCGCACTAAAGGACAAAATAGAGGTGGAGTTGGACAAGTTGGTGGGCCAGGGGATTCTTGTTCCTGTTGATTCTGCGGAGTGGGAAACTCCGATTGTAACAGCGCTCAAGGCCAACGGGGAGGTCCGCATATGCGCTGATTACAAGTGCACCATCAATAAGGCGATCCGCCCTAATGCGTATCCGGTGCCGGTAGTCAGCCACTTGTTGGCCAGGTTACACGGGGGGAGGTGTTTCGCTAAACTTGACCTGGCCCAAGCCTACCAGCAACTCCCAGTGACCCCCGCCGCAGCTGCTGCGCAGACCATAGTCACCCACAAAGGGGCGTTCCAGGTATCGCGCCTCCAATTCGGCGTGAATTCGGCGCCCGGGATCTTCCAGTCACTTGTGGAACGCCTCCTGAAGGGGTTAGAGGGGGTGTTGCCCTATTTTGATGACGTATTGATTACAGGGGGGAGCCGGGCCGAGTTAGCAACAAGGTTGGGAAAGGTCCTGACTATATTCGAAAAGGCGGGGTTGCGGTTGCGAAAAGACAAATGCGTCTTCTTCGCTACAGAAGTTGAGTTCCTAGGGTTCCGTGTCACGCCCGAGGGAATAAGGCCAGCACAATCCAAGGTAGCCGCCATCAAGAAGGCCCCTCGCCCCACCTCCAAGCCCGAGTTGCAGTCGTTCCTCGGACTGCTCAATTTCTACCACTCCTTCCTCCCGCGGAAGGCAGCAGTGGCAGAACCGCTGCACAAATTGTTAAAAAAGGACGAGGCATGGAAGTGGGGCGACGACCAGGAGAAGGCTTTCAATGACCTGAAGCGACTCCTGGCATCAGATGCCGTACTGACCCACTTCAATCCCAAACGCCCAGTGGTCCTGATTTGCGATGCATCCCCGGTGGGGGTGGGGGCGGTGTTATGCCATGTGCTGGAGAACGGTAGGGAGGCCCCGATAGCGTTCTACTCTAGGTCTTTGTCCCAAGCGGAGAGAAACTATGCCCAGACAGACAGGGAAGCACTAGCAATAATTGCGGGGACCAAGAAATTTCATGATTTTGTGTACGGCCGCCCCTTCACCATAGTGACTGACCATAAGCCTTTGTTAGGCATCTTCACCGCAGATAAGCCCACACCCCAGATCCTGTCCCCGAGAATGCTCAGGTGGGCCATCTTTCTCAACGCGTATCAGCACGCGTTGGTATACCGGCCCGGGAAGGAGATCAGCCATGCCGACGCCCTGTCGAGGTCCCCCATTCCCCGGGATGGCTGCCACATGGGCGGAGTAGAGAGGGACCATCAGGTCTTAATGATAGAGGTTCTAGACTCCCCTCCAGTAGTACCGGCCGACATCGCCCAAGCGACAGGCAAGGACAAGACGCTGGCCACAGTTTGCTCCTGGGTACAGAAAGGGTGGCCCGTGTCTTCCCCAGCAGCGGAATTCGACACATTTTTCAAAAAGAAACTAGAGTTGTCCCTAGAGAGGGGTTGCCTTTTGTGGGGACAGCGGGTAGTGATCCCCACGCCTCTCCGGCCGAGGGTGCTTAAACTGCTGCACGTCAGCCACCCGGGGATCGTCCGCTCAAAGGCGCTGGCCCGCAGTTACTTTTGGTGGCCCCAGCTAGACGCCGACATTGAACACATGGTCGGCACTTGCGAAGCGTGCCAAAGCTCAAGGCCAGAAGAGGCTCGCTCGCCACCTAGGGAGTGGGACACGGCTAGGGGGCCCTGGTCCCGGATACATGTAGACTTTGCTGGCCCGTTCAGGGGAACGCTTTTCCTCCTCGTGGTGGACGCGTTCTCCAAGTGGTTGGAGGTCATTCCAGTCTCGAGCACCTCCTCGGCCACAACAATTAAACAGTTAAGGAGGGTCTTTTCCACGTTCGGTTTACCCGACACCCTCGTCAGCGATAACGCCAGCTGTTTCACGTCCGCCGAGTTCGGGGCATTCTTGGAGCGCAACGCCATTCGGCACGTCACCTCTGCCCCCTTTCACCCGGCCACCAACGGCCAAGTAGAGCGCCTCGTGCGCACCACGAAAGACGCGCTACTGCGCATGGGGCCCGGAGACCTCGACCTGAAATTGTGCCAATTCCTGCTAAGATACAGGGTCACCCCACTAGCGTCAGGGTACTCCCCCGCGGAGCTGTTGATGCGCAGGAAGCTGGCCACGGGAATCTCCAAGCTAGACCCCACGAGAGTAGAGGACAAGGGGCGGAACATAGGGGTGGTACCCGCAAAGAGTTTCAGCGTAGGCGCCCCGGTGCATTGCAGGAACTACGCCAGCGCGGGGCCAGCCTGGGTGCCGGGCACCGTAGTAGAACAAACCGGCCCCGTCTCATACCGCGTAGAGACCAGTACAGGCTTCCTGTGGAGGCGGCACGTGGACCAACTCAGGCGCAGGGTCCCCGGAGAGCAGGACGAAGACGAGAATAGTATCGAGTCAGCGTTAGGGTACTCCCCCACCCGCTTAACCCAAGGGGGAGGAAAAGGGGAGCATGGGTCCCCACCAAGGGGGGAGGAAAGGGAATCGATCCACAGAAATCTTTTGCGGGAGTCCCCGAAAAAATGGAAAAGCCCCGACCACACACATACCCCGCGGGAGTTTCCCCGAGACACAGATGCCCATAGAAGCTTAGACGTTGATTTACAGTACCAGGGGGAGTTAGCGGAGTGGTCCCCCACCCGTCCTAGCGAAAAGAGGGGTTTCAGTTCAGCCCCTGGTACCTACAGTCCCAGTAGCCCCTGTGAGTCAGAATGCGATATAGCGCCATTTCCCCGGAGACCGACACCCCCAAGACGGGAGGCGTCAGCGAGTCCGCCCACCACAGTCTCAAGGTCCCCCGAGCAGGAATCAGAAGGTAGCCGAACCACAAGGGCGACCTCATCGGTTCCGCGGTTCACAATAGGAGGGTCCCCAGGGTCAGAGAGCAACAGGCAGGGGTTCACCTCCCAACTATTCATTCCCTTCCCATCTCCGGGCGCGAGGCAGGCACGGACGCCCCACAGAGCCACTAACGAATCCCCGTTTCCTGTTGCAGGACAAGCACCCGCGGAGTCAGGGATCACAGGCTCTCCAGTACTAGGTCAGACGCAAGCGCGTCCCAAGCGCACGTGCGGCAAGCCACAATGGTTGCGGGACTTCGTCCCATCCTAGGGGGGAGGGATGTTATGTATGTATGTATGCATGTTCATTATACTGTAAAGGCAAGTATGTAACCACTCCAGATACAAACGATACCAGCTGTAAAAGAACGCGAGCAGACAGCCCATAGAGGGCAGCTGCGAGCGTTCAGCCTCACATGGTTCACATTGCTCAATCACGGACAGCCGCGGGAAAACCTTCCCCGCATTCAGCAGCAGAAGAAAGAGGCGTGCCTGGGCGAGGCCACGCCGGTAGCAGCCAATCAGCTACCGTGCTACAAGATTCAAATGTAGAGAGCTACTGTATATATTGAGATGTATCACCGCCATTACCTCATGCTTCACTGGAACCTCATGCAATAAACCTGAGTTAAACCAACCCTTCGCTTGTCCGGTTGTCTTTGGTCCCATACACTAAAAACTCACAAGTTTCAGTCTAGACATCACAAACACTGCATTTATTGAACATTTTTCTGCTTTGCATAATGACTCAGTAATTTCATATTCCACTGACCACTTTGTCTCACCTGTCCAATGGCTCGTCTAATTCAAATGACACAAGGCCATTCCGTGCATTTCGCACAGTGATGTTATCCAGCAGAGACCATTCCTCTTCTTTGCTTTTGTATCCCAGTAATGTCAAGGATTCATTGAAATTCTCCTCATGTTTTCTTGGGGAGGCACTCATTGCTCTGGAGAACCAAGACACAATCGAGACTTACAATCAGCAACACCAGCTTTTGGGAAATTAAACATGCAGGTAGAGCACTGAGAATTTCATTTGGTTAAACACTTTAAATTGTTCTTGGCTCTGATGACTATGTTGAACCATATGAAAGTAAAACATTTTCTTTGTAGATTCTCAGATTTCTTACTAGGTCTCCTTAATTGAGACTAAGGACTTGTCACAGAGATTGGAAATACAATGTCTTACAAATGTTCTCAACCTGCAGCCCATGGCACCATTTCATGTATCCCCCATTGCCTCCACCACACCAGGAACAGCCATGCAGTGGAGAAAGGGCAAAATGGCCATCTGGCCCCCGAAGCTGTCTGAGAGAGCTTGACCTGGCCCCTGGTTTTAAAATGTTGAGAACTTCTGCATTACAGGGTAGAGGGAGAGAATACATGTGCACACCAAAGGGAGGCAACTTCAAAAGCATGGGGAATCAAACAAGCATGCCCCCACCAATGACAATGGGTTGCTGCCACCACTATTGCTAACACAAAAATCCCAGCAATTATTCTGGAAAACATAGGGACAGACCTGACGTCTCAGCAGAATTAGTAGGAACTGTAAAAGGTAAAGGTAAAGGTCACCCTTGCTTGAAAGCCAGGTGTATCTGACTCTAGGGTTCAGTGCTCATCTCTAATTCAAAGCCAAAGAGCCAGCACTGCAGACGTTTCCATGGTCATGTGGCAGGCATGACTAGACACCGGAGCACATGGAATGCTGTTCACCTTCCTACCGAAGAGGTCCCTATTTAACTACTTGCAATTTCTTGCTTTCTAACTGCTAGGTTGGCAGGAGCTGGGACAAAGACGGGAACTCATTCTGTCCTGCAGTATTTGGGTAGTGAACTGCTGACCTGAGATGGTAGCAAAAATATGCCAGGGGGTGGGATCTAAGAGTTGCATGCTGCCAGTTAATTGTTCACCCTGATGTGCATACTGGGTTGGGCATAAAACGTTACATGTCAGAATGAGTGTCTGCAAACAATTCTGGGAATAGAAGAGACACTTAATTTTCAAGCAGACAGTAATTAATAATTTATTTCTCACCGAAAATGATGCAGGGCTGTAACCCTGTGTAAAGATGCACTGTTCGCTCTCACATGATCTGCCTCATCACCCTCTGCCTTCTTTTCCTGATTTGGAGGACATGGCAGAATAACTGTGACCGATTTGTTGAAAGGCTTAGATGTTGGATGTTCCACATACATCAGAGGGCTTGTCGATGCTACTGACTGATATATGTTATCCTGCTTTGTTTTTAGGAGAGAAATTGTGGACGGCTCAACGGGTTGCACCTGTGTATAATTATTATTGTTATTGCCAGGGTTGTCATTGTCACTCTCTGTTATTCAGCCCAAACAATCAGATCTGGTATCAATCTGTTGTCAACGTCAGTCAGTTGTCAGTGACTCAAGTCTTCAAGGTGGTCTTATTTATAAAAACATCCTGGCTGCTACAAGCTGGACCCATCATTCATCTGGGGATGAAACTTGGGTGGCAAGGGTTGCCACCCCACATTTAAATTCCCCCACAAGGACTGAAACAAATAATTGCTCTACAACATCATTATGAAGGAATTACAACAGAGACAAGAGCACTTGAGTGATTTTTTGCTTGCCAAACACAAGGAAACAAGGAGACATTACTGTGGAGCTTACAGTGAGGTCCGAGTAGGGGGTGAGTGTGCAACCAAACACTGTGCTGATCCTGCAATCACTGAGCATAGGTGTTTTAAAGAAGGCACCCCCTACCCTTCAAAATCTTGTCACTTGAAGCCAACAGCCAGGTGCTTTTGAATGACCACTTTCGGAAGAAAAAGAAAGAGGTGGAGCTGCAGCTCTTTACTCTATAAGACGTCTGCTTCACATTATTTCACACTATTCATCCATTCCCTTCTTTGGCCTTTTTACATGAAATGAGGCCAAATAAGATCTCAGAGAGTGAGATTTGGTCAATGTCTACCAGCTACAGCCTTTTAGCTAGTAGTCAGCTACGGTATAGTGACAGTGGCCTGATCTTTGAAAAGTTACTTTTTTGGACCTCAACTCCCAAACATCACCAGCCTCCAGGGCCAGTACCTGTGCTGGCCTCTGCTTCCTGATATCAATAATTCTTTGAGATGGAGCAAACAGTTTAAAATTTATTAGTGTTGTATTGTTACCACAGGGTCTGCTTCCTAAGGTGCAAAAATAATTTGTTTCGTATGAGTACCATACAACTGCTTACTGCATACATTCTCCCAGTTGTCTCAGGTAATATGAACCATTAATTTGTGATAGGAACTATAACTTGTTGTTCTATGTCTGACAGCAAAATGTCTTCATCTGGACTACATTTATGAATTTGAGATATGAGAACAATATCAGCTTGGTTTGTGTTGAAGACATGTCAATGGTATTTGTGCTAAGATGACCATTTCACATATACACATCCATACCTTGTATGGGAGGCATTGAGTGATTAACATGCATATGAATACTTGCTCTAAGTGATATATTAGTTCAGGTTTTGCTTTTCAGCTAATTCCCTAACTGTACACAAGACTCTGCTACCAAAACAGCATACTTAAATATGTATTTTTCCAGCGAAGAATCTCCTACAGTTTCCAATAATTATGATGAATAATTACATTTGAAGCATACCTTTAGGTGCATTGTTACTCGTGAGTTGAAAGTTGATGGTGGATAGCAAAATGAAATTCTGCAATCCATGCTTAATTTCCGCAAAATACCTTTCTTTGGAATGATGAATGTTTCCTTCTTTAAACATGAAACTACAGAAAAAATACCGAGCTGGCATGTTTTTACCTCTGCAAAAGTCCCCTGCATGAAAGAAAATAATGAAAGATGCTATACTTAAGAACAGATTATGAATTCTAATCTGGCAAACTAGCCTAGATCAGAGACATAAGAAGAAATTTAATGTGAACATTACAATCACTCAGATAGTCTGTTTTGTATAGTAGTACCCTGTATAATGAAAAAGCTCCGTTCCATGGAGCTCTTCGTTATACAATTTTTTTAGTTATGTGAATCATAGTGGTGATACCCCGCATAACAATTTTTTTTTATTAATGTGGGGTATCGCCAATAGCACCAAAACTCTTTGTTATATGATTTTTTTATTATATGAAGTGTTCGTTATACGGGGTACCACTGTATACTGGATTTTGAGGAGCATTTTCTCATAGCTACTCAACAGGTTGCAGCATATGCATGTACTGCTTCTTATAGAATCACTAGCATATTTTGCCTGGGCAGTTATAGTTTGTGTTTTTAGGTTTGGGGTGATTTTAGGGGTTTGTTTTTTGTTAGAAGAGATGAATTACTGGAATAATTCTTTAATGTTGGGGAAGTTTGAGGGTAAAGGATGTAGGGGTTGGTACCAAGGTGTTATTATTATCCCATCATGCTTTGTGTTTGTTTTTTATACTAACATAGAGATGGGCAGGACCAGAAATTAACAAACATAGTCATTACTTGTTTTGAATCTCTGACACAAAAGTATTATAGTAAGCTAAATATTTATTTCCTCCAAAAGTAACTGCTTTCCACTCTGTATATATGCTGAGCTCTATATGTGGGTGGTGATTTAGTTCAGTCCAAACAGAAGCCTTGTAAGTAAAGACCTTTTCCTTCTGTTAAAGTTGTGCCTGGATATTTATTTGTTCAATAACTGAACTAAGAGCAAAAAAAAAGGGGAATTGATGAGGGCTTGCATTTCAAAGTATTCAGCCTTAACTTTTGGGTACATGCTAGCTGTATCACCCTGTAAAGATTATTCAACACAAGGAAGGAGCTGCAGAACCTCATGCCAGATCAGGGTCCAAGACTGGTATTGGCATATAAAATCCTAGGCTAGAGATGTAGCATCTTGTAGGATCAATCTGCACTTGTCCCTGCCTCACATCACAACTGGGTCTGCAACATTTCACTCTGATTTGCCAGAATTTAGAGTGACCCAGTATCAGGTTTATTAGTGCACAGTTCAATTTCTCAGTGTTTCTGCAGCCACTGTGAGAAAGCCTGAGCAGAGCAGCTAAAGAAACAAGGGCTCCAGCAGATGTAATTTTTCTCAGAAATCATCCAAGACTGGAGCGACTTTTGGCCTGCATGATGGCCACAAAGGAAAAAACAACACACCCCATATAATTGAAACTGCACATGTTCTTTCATTCATAGTCATGTTAACAAGGTGTGAAAAGAAGCAAAAGTAAATTGATTTCTTCTTATTCGAGATGTTTTGGTTTTTAACTTGTAAGATAGGTATGTAGAAGAATTTTGTGTGTGCCATTCAATAGAATCACTTTCCACTTTTCTTTCTATGTAATGATTTAATAAATGTATCCATTAATAAAGGGAAGTGTTGTTGTAGGTCAGTGTGGTACAAGATTTAATGTTTGAGGGCAGTTTCAAAATAATACATCTATTGATTGACTGAAGATGAGAGGCTATTCTACACATTATAATAGCTATAAAGGAACCAGAATAAATAGCATGTATGTCGTATCCCTTCCATGCTGCTATTGCAATGTGTAGTCTGATTTATCATGTAGCATTCTTGATCTAGACCACCAGTAATAATGAGATGAAAACTTTCCATTGATCTGAAAGATCTAGGTCAGGTATGGGAAAAATGTCTAATACTTGCAAATTTCATCCAGAAAACTACAGCCCTCTCTTGGTTTCCAAGTATAGACAACAGACGACATAAATCAGGGTTTCCCAACTTATGGCCCATGGGTACACTACTTCATATGGCCCACTGCCGTGTCCACCACATCCTGAAGTGGAAGCGGATGCATTTATGTCAGCCATAAAACGTGCCCGTGCATGAGTAAACACACCTGCGGCTACCATAAACATGGAAGTGGGCGCATTTACAACAGCCATATATGTGCCTGCTTCCACTTCTGGTGGACATGGCCCAGCCTGCTCAGCTGTCTAGAGGTCGTGGTCAGGCCCGCAGCATAAAAAGTTTAGCCACCCTGGCATAAATACTCAAATCAAACTAGGGAAGTGGATCTTTTCCTGTTCATGCAGTTTCTGAACGGTTTGAGCCTAATAAGGCTATTTTCTAGCATTCCAAATCAAAGTTTGGATCAGATTTCTTGGATCACCCATTAAGGAATATACTGACCTTGCGGTTTCCTTGGTGTCCTTCCAAAGAAATGGGAGTTAGATATCTTGATTGACAGTTTGTGTCAGTTACTTTCACCATAATGTCTCTATACATTCCTCTATAGCGTGAAGTAAATGGGATTGCAATGATGATTGGAGAAATAATCAGCTTGTCATTCTGTAAGCATTCAGCACTGACAATGCTGCTAACCAGTTCCTCAGAATCATCCACTACCAATGAACTTAATTCATTGACAACCTTGATTATTAGATTTTCTAGAATACTGCAAGGAGCTGTAACACAACAGGCTATTTCAGGCTCACTCAGACCATTTGGTTCCACGAGAAATCTGCAGACAAAATACAACATTGTCCATAGTTACAATAAACAGCAGAGGAGATGTTCGGCTGGTTAAACATAAGGGCTGATCTGCAAGTCAGAAAGCTTCTGAATCTCACCTGTGGCATAGTCTTACTGGGTGGCCTTAGCAAGCCATTCTTTCTTGACCTTAGCTCTGCTCCCCACTCTCTTCTACAATATGCAGAATAATAACATTAATTCAACACAGTTGTGAGAAAGATTATGGCTAGACTGCACATGGGAAGAGTCTCTGTTTATTTAAAACAAGCCTGTATAAAGCTACATTTAGGCTACTAATTTGGGAATTAGTCAATGAAAGACAAGCACAGATAGCTGTGAAAGATCTGTGTGCTTAGATAGATAATTTTAGAAGAAGAGATCAGACACACCTTAATATGCAATATGGGTTTTTGTCTTTCATAACACAACCAGTTTCACATATAATAACATTTTGCTAGAGCTTGGCAAAAAATCTTCTGTTATGCACTGACTCTACAATCTCAAACACCAAGATGGGTGTAATTTTTTGTTTCATTTATTTTAATTGTAGTCGATGCATCATTGGATTTTGGCATATATTCAGAGAAATTATAGAGGCAGCCCATGATCTGATAGGGGATTCATACTAACACTGATGGGATGAGCCACAACTACTTTGGTCCATCATTTGCCATTCACTTAGAAGTATAAAAGAGCATCGACTGGTTGTTCTAAGAAACTGACTTATGTACATACAATGTGTACTGGTAACTCTCTTCTTTCAAAGGCAATAAACTTTTATTGGTCAACTACACTTTGTGTTTTGTCTTTCAGCCTTCAGCTAACACTGGGCTGAAGGGCTTTCCTTCTCCAATGCATTCATTGTGTAAAACTGAATCTAATTGTTACTGTTACTCATCCTACAACAGAAGGACAGAAAAACAAAGTCCTTCTTTGTATCTTCATGCTACAAAGAGGCTTTAGGAAGACTATTTATTCTTACTCTTTTTGTATCCAGTCCTTTTCATTATCTTCTTCCTTCTGCTTTTCAGGGGACTGATCAGTGCAATTGGTGTTATCTTCTGACATAGTGGAATATTCTTGGTCATGTTGTGTGATTCCACTACTTTTTTCCTGACTCAGATTATTGTACTTCTCAGGTTTTTCTATCAGTCTGTGATTGTCATTCTCTGTTTGATCCCAAATTTCCTTTATTTCTCTCTGCTGTTCTTCTTGAGGAGGTATTTGTGGATAGTTTACTGTACTGTCTTCTAGCTCCCTGGATACAATTACATTGTCCCCATTGTTTTGTGAAATATCTTCCAAACCAATGTATTTTGAAGATTTTATTGAATGACCATCTTTTCCATTGTCCTTATTTGGCCCTCTACCCAATTCAACTGGTATCCTAGTTTTCACAAGCACTGGCAATCTCTGTTCTTTAGTAGATATTGTTTTATGTAAAGATACAATAGTTTCAATCTCCACCACTTTGTCTTCCATCAGCGGTGGACTTTTCTCTTCTTCATTAACAGATGAAGGTTTGTAGAGTGGCTGACTATCAAGGACCTGTAACTGCATCATCCCATTTACCTCCTCTTTGATAGCATCAGAGGTCCCAAATACACATGGGGCACACTCAACCGTATCCATTTTTCTACAGCTCATTTCAAGCAGCCTATTTTGTGAGTCTCCAAGGTATCCAACAGAATCTAGTATGTGCTTCATTAATTCCAGAAGCCAGTCTCCAAAGCTGTTCTCCTCTGAAGAAGCAAACAAAGACAAGTTTCATGTATAATACTTTTTTTGTGTGTTTGATTGAAAAAGCAATGTTTGCTCATTTAGATTATTGCTGTACAATAAATTTGTGCTGCCAGAGCAAATCAACATTCTATAAGGCAAGTGTAAACCTGGGAACAGTTGGAAAAAAAATAACTTTTTAACTGGGCTTCAGATGAACACCAAATTTGCCTCAGTTATAGCAGTCGGATGGCTTTTCCCCTGTGACAATGTTGGGGAGGCTTGGGCAAAGAGTTTAAGATAACTCTAATCCTGCTTTTCTTGAGAGAGAATGGTAGGCCCCACTCATTATTTTTATTGGTCAAGAATCCAGGCTTCCAGGGCTAAAATGTTCATCCTTTTTTTAAAAAAAAACTTTCAAAATGGGAAAATAGCCACTTTGTTATAAGACTGAGAATGTGTGATTACAGGCTTGCCAATGTGGAGTCATGCAAAATGAAGCATTGAATAAATCTATGGGTAGGGAAAGGGAGATACTGTATTTGAAATGCTGGAGGGCAGTTAAAAGGTACAGAAACAGAGTCAAAATATTTATCCCCCAGATAATATACTGGAGACAATTTTGACTACTGCCATTGATCTTAGCAACATTTAGACTGGCTTTTGTTATATAAAGTTTGACAACTTTTTTACTGCTGGCAATGTGGGCACAATATTGTGCAGCAATATCAGGCCACTTTGCAGGTGCACCCCCCAAAGAAAGACTTAGACACCTGTTGTGTTCTAATGGTTTTACCTTCCACAATGTATCTGAACCAATGTAACCTTGCCTATAGCAACAATGTAACCTTCAGCTGCATCATATGAACCCTGTAAGAGGACGCGAGCTAATGACCACCAGCTGGCAGCAGCGAGCGTCCAAGCTCCCTTGGTCCAAACTCATCAAAGGCAACAGCGCGGGAAGTTTTCCCGCCATCACCTACACCTGGACAAGAAGGGCGTGACCCGCAATGACGTCACGCAGACAGTAGCCAATGGGCTACCATGGAACCACGTTCAAATGTATTACTACTGTATATAAAGAGCTATCGATCCGCCATTACCTCATGTTCCCTCTGTCCACGATGCAATAAACCTGAGTTAACCCAGCCCGAGGCTGTGTCCTGTGTCTTGGTTTGCATACTCCAAATTGGCGACGAAGGTGGGATGATGGATCCCCACGGAACAGCCAGGGCACAGAGCGGGTTCAACATCACCAAACCGCAAGACTGGGAGCTGCTTGAGATGGACTTCCAGGCGGCACTGGTGGAACTCAAAGTCAAAGGAGACGACGAGGAGAGGAAGAGGGCCATCCTCACCAGAATGCTCGGGATGGAAACCAAGCGGACGCTGGTGGGCATCATCGCTCCGAAGAAGGTGAGCGAATTTAAGGCGGACGACATCATGAAGCTGCTGCGAGAGCGCTTCCGTCCCTCGAGGGCAATGTTTCCCGCTCGGAGCGCGTTTTGGAGGCGAGTCCAAGCGCCGGACGAGTCGGTTGAGGCATTCGTGGCCGCCATGAGGATAGCCGCCGCCCCCTGTAAATGGGGCGACATCCTAGAGATGGCCCTCAGGGACGGCGTGCTGTGTGGCCTGAAAGACAAGGAGCTGCAGCGCAGCTTGATGAACAAGGAGCCGCCACCCACGCTGGCAGAGGTCGTAGAGGCCGCGGAAGCCGCAGAGTCCACGAATGCTGGAGTGGACGAGATGCACCAGTGGCGTGAGTGGCGTCCTAGAGCCGGCAAGGCGGAAAATTCGGTGCACGGGAAGTCCGGACAGTCGGTGCACGCAACTCGACGGGCCTCAAAGTCGTCTACGGAAGGCAGCGACGGCGAGGAGGTCCAGAAGGTCCGAAAGGGTGGTCGACGCTGCGAGGGTTGCGGAGCGGCCCATGAGCGCGCGAGATGCCCGTTCAGGAAGGCCGAGTGTTACACCTGCGGCCGTCGGGGGCACATCGCCAAGGCATGCAGAAAACGGAAGGAGGGCCGGAGGCAGTCACAAGACCGTTCGGCCAGACCGGACCGTCCAGCGAGGCCCAAAGATGGCGCCCAGACCACGAGGAAGCAGGATGGCGTGGGCCGCGTCTCGGACGACAGCGAGGACGACGCCCCAGTGTTCAGCGTGTCCGCGGGACAGTCCCATTACTTCGTTGAGGTATTAGTACAAGGGGCCCCTATTAGGATGGAAATTGACTCGGGGTCCTCCTATTCTATAATTCCCCAGAAAGAGTTCTTGAAAATCGACCCCCACGTGCGGCCCAAACTTAAAACGTTGAGGTCCACGCTACGAGACGTACAGGGGAACAGCATTCCGGTGTTGGGGGTCGGGAAATTTCGGGTCAATTTTAAGAGACATTCTGCGGAACTGCCCCTAGTTGTCCTTAAGGGGGGAAGTTGTAGCCTCCTAGGGACACAGTGGTTTCAGCCCTTAGGTTTGTTCATAGGGGGAGTGCATACAGTGGGGGTGGACCCAATACAAGCGGTTTGCGATGCGCATCCCGCCGTTTTTAAGAAAGGACTCGGAAAGTTCAAGGGACCCCCTGTAGCCTTCGACCTAGACCCGGAGGTCCGCCCGATAAGACTCAAACCGCGCAGGGTGCCGTTCGCACTCAAGGACAAGATAGAGGCGGAACTGGACAAACTGGTGGGCCAGGGGATTCTTATTCCTGTTGATTCCGCGGAGTGGGAAACTCCAATTGTAACGGCTCTAAAGGCTAACGGGGAGGTGCGCATTTGCGCTGATTATAAGTGTACAATTAACAAGGCGATCCGCCCTAATGCATACCCGGTGCCGGTGATCAGCCACCTTTTGGCCAGGCTGAATGGGGGAAAGTGTTTCGCTAAACTCGATTTGGCACAAGCCTATCAGCCACTTCCTGTGACCCCCGCCACGGCCGCGGCACAAACGATAGTTACACATAAAGGGGCGTTCCAGGTGTCGCGTTTACAGTTCGGCGTGAACTCGGCACCCGGCCTTTTTCAGTCGCTTGTGGAACGCCTCCTGAAGGGACTGGAGGGGGTGTTGCCTTATTTTGATGACGTGTTGATAACAGGGGGGAGTGAGGCTGAACTGGCAAAGAGATTGGACAAAGTACTAACCGTGTTCGAGAAAGCGGGGCTGAGACTGAGGAAGGACAAATGTGTTTTTTTCGAAACTGAGGTCGAGTTTTTAGGGTTCCGGATCACGCCCGAGGGGATTAAGCCGTCTAAATCCAAAGTAGCAGCCATAAAAAAGGCCCCTCGCCCCACGTCCAAAACCGAGCTACAGTCTTTCCTGGGGCTCCTCAATTTTTACCATACATTCCTCCCGCGGAAGGCGTCCGTGGCCGAACCGCTCCATCGGTTACTTAAAAAGGAGGAGACATGGATGTGGGGTGACGAGCACGAGAGGGCGTTCAAAGAGCTAAAGCAACTCCTAACATCTGAGGCAATCCTGATGCACTTCGACCCCGAACGGCCAGTGGTCCTAGTCTGTGATGCATCCCCGGTGGGGGCGGGGGCGGTGCTTTGCCACGTGTTGGATGACGGAAGGGAGGCCCCGGTAGCGTTTTATTCAAGGTCCCTGTCCCAAGCGGAGCGCAATTACGCACAAACCGACAGGGAGGCATTAGCAATAGTAGCGGGAACCAAAAAATTTCACGATTTTTTGTATGGCCGCCCGTTCAAAATCGTGACTGATCACAAGCCACTGTTAGGGATTTTCACGGCAAGCAAGCCCACGCCGCAGATCCTGTCCCCGAGAATGCTGCGTTGGGCTATTTTTCTCAACGCATACCAACAGGAGTTGGAGTACCGGCCCGGAAAGGAGATCAGCCATGCTGATGCACTTTCGAGATCTCCTTTGCCCTTGTCGGACGACCAAAAGGCGAGAGTAGAAAGAGACCGCCAGGTGTTGCTAATTGAGGTCTTAGACGCACCCCCAATAGTACCAGCCGACATTGCTAGGGCGACAGGCAAGGACAGAACGCTGGAGAAAGTTAGTTCATGGGTACAGAAGGGGTGGCCGGCATCGTCCCCGAGTACAGAATTCGACCCATTTTTTCGGAAAAAGCTAGAGTTGTCCCTAGAGAGGGGGTGCCTTTTGTGGGGCCAACGGGTGGTGGTCCCTACGCCCCTGCGGCCGAGGGTGCTCGAACTGCTGCACGTCAGCCACCCGGGCATAGTTCGTTCAAAGGCGCTGGCCCGGAGTTACTTCTGGTGGCCACAGCTGGACGCGGACATTGAGCACATGGTCGGCACTTGTGAGGCATGCCAGGGATCCCGACCAGAGGCGGCCCGTCTTCCGCATAGGGAATGGGACACAGCAAGGGGGCCATGGTCCAGAGTGCACGTAGATTTCGCTGGCCCATTCCGAGGAACCATGTTTCTCCTGGTGGTGGATGCGTTCTCCAAGTGGCTGGAGGTTATCCCAGTAAAGAGCACGTCCTCCGCCACGACAATTAGCCAGCTAAGGAAAGTCTTTTCCACGTTCGGTTTACCCGACATTTTAGTCAGCGATAACGCTAGTTGTTTCACCTCCGCTGAGTTCGGGGCATTCATGGAGGCAAACGCCATTCGGCATGTCACATCCGCGCCGTTTCACCCGGCCACGAATGGCCAAGTGGAACGGCTGGTGCGTACAACAAAGGAGGCGCTGCGGCGCATGGGCCCGGGGGACCTGAATCACCAAGTATGCCAGTTCCTCTTAGCGTATAGGGTGACCCCCTTAGCGTCAGGCTACTCGCCGGCAGAGCTCTTGATGCGGCGAAAACTGACCACGATCCTGTCCAGGCTAGACCCGACAAGACTCGAGGATAAAGGGAAAAACATAGGGTTGGCAGTCTCGAAAGGTTTCGCCGCCGGCGACCCTGTTCACTGCAGGAACTATTCCAGCGCAGGGCCAGCCTGGGTACCAGGGACGGTTGTAGAACAGACGGGGCCAGTGTCGTACCGGGTCGAGACTAACACCGGCCTCCTCTGGAGGAGGCACGCAGACCAACTGAGGCACCGAGTGAGTAGGCCAGTCAGTGGAGCTCAGCAACAGGATTCAGCGTTAGGGTTCTCCCCCACCCGCTTAACCCAAGGGGGAGACAGCAGCAGACAACAGTCCCAAGCAAGGGGGGAAGGCAGAAGCAGCGGCCCCGACTCATACCCTTTTGATACACCAGTCCTATCAGAGGCCGGGGAAGGGGGAGAGGAGTTCGCGACCGCTGCCCCCGACTGTAATTTTGATTTTGATTTTGCGAGCCGGGGGGGTTTTCAGGAGTGTTCCCCCACCCATCCAAGCGAGAAGAGGGGTTTTTCGTTAGCCCCCAGTGCCCCCGGTTCCTCCCTAAGAAAGAGCACACCTCCCAACAACGCCGCGGAGCCGCGGCAAGTCACTAACGAGTCTTCCTCTCCAATTACAGGACAGGAAATCAGGGGACAAAGAGAAGGTAGCAAACCCGGGGAAAGGCAGCCCGCACCGAGACCCCAGCGTGTTCGAAATAAGCCATCTTGGCTGAGAGACTTTGTCTCCTAGGGGGGGGGGAGTGTGTGTAAGTGTGGGCTCGAGACTTTGTCTCGTCCTAGGGGGGAGGGGTGTTGTGTTCTAATGGTTTTACCTTCCACAATGTATCTGAACCAATGTAACCTTGCCTATAGCAACAATGTAACCTTCAGCTGCATCATATGAACCCTGTAAGAGGACGCGAGCTAATGACCACCAGCTGGCAGCAGCGAGCGTCCAAGCTCCCTTGGTCCAAACTCATCAAAGGCAACAGCGCGGGAAGTTTTCCCGCCATCACCTACACCTGGACAAGAAGGGCGTGACCCGCAATGACGTCACGCAGACAGTAGCCAATGGGCTACCATGGAACCACGTTCAAATGTATTACTACTGTATATAAAGAGCTATCGATCCGCCATTACCTCATGTTCCCTCTGTCCACGATGCAATAAACCTGAGTTAACCCAGCCCGAGGCTGTGTCCTGTGTCTTGGTTTGCATACTCCAAAACACCGGTATTGGATTAAAGGCATCGGGCCGCTTTTATTGAATAATGCCCTAGTCCGAATTTTCACTTTCAATTGGTGTAATCATCCAATTGTAATTCTTTAAGGCAAGCAGGTCACAATAACACTGGTAAGGCTCCTCCCAAAATGCCAATGGAAATTGGCTACATGTATATATTTGTATCAATTTGTTTGTTGACACAAACAAATTGTTGGCCGGAGTCAATATACTATCTACTGACCCCACCCTATGATGTGTAAACATTCAATATCAAGGTGATGCAGGCTGTGAAGACCCTGACATCACCCCTTGCATGGTTTGCCCTTGACCGGCCAATCCTATTTCCCCTGTACCTATCTACGTGTTGGCCAGTCAATTGTGAACCTGCCGGATACCTATGGGTCATAAATCTTTACCTTACCAGTGCTACCCGCCAAAAGTGACCAAAGTCAACTTACCCCGTATCGCAAACACTAGCGACAGTGTGGGATGGGTGAAAAAGCCAAGAACCAAAGAGCCAATTGTTGGTTCAAGCAAAAATTCCCACCCGGCCCCAAAGCGACCAGAAAATCACACTGTCCACTAGGGAGGGGGTGGAGGGAAAAACTTCTCTGCTCCGTCGCTTCCAAAATGGCAGCGCAGCTGCCTCGTGGCCACCCCTTTTAAAGAGGGTGGCCATGCCCCCTAACTCACCCGGATGTCTGAGTCCGGGCGGGGCTCCCCTGCAAAGAGCGTGGTGGCCATTTTGGTGCTGCGCTTGCATTTGAATTGTGGATAGAAAAGCAGAACATCCCACATTCATAGGATTATATATATATATATATATAAAGAAATAATATAATACATGAATGGGCAACATCTGAAGAGCCATCTAGTCCCTGGCCTCATGCAGTGTTTATCAGAGCTAATTTTAGAAGCAATTACTCACATACCTCACTTAAAAAACAGACAAACTCATTTTCTTTATGTACTTTATAGCTGGTCAGAGGATAAATTTCTTTAGGCCTCTGTACTCATTTCTTCCTAATTAACATAGCAGTTGTATACATTTAAGGCATTGTGCTCCCTTTTGACTTTTTAAGTGTCCCTTGCTGTGTCCCACTCCCTATGCGGGAGACGGGCCGCCTCAGGTCGGGATCCCTGGCAAGCCTCGCAAGTGCCGACCATGTGCTCAATGTCCGCGTCCAGCTGTGGCCACCAGAAGTAACTCCGGGCCAGCGCCTTTGAACGAACTATGCCCGGGTGGCTGACGTGCAGCAGTTCGAGCACCCTCGTCCGCAGGGGCGTAGGGACCACCACCCGTTGGCCCCACAGAAGGCACCCCCTCTCTAGGGACAACTCTAGCTTTTTCCTAAAGAATGGGTCGAACTCTGTACTCGGGGACGAAGCCGGCCACCCCTTCTGTACCCATGAACTAACTTTCTCCAGCGTCCTGTCCTTGCCTGTCGCCCTAGCAATGTCGGCTGGTACTATTGGGGGTGCGTCTAAAACCTCAATTAGCAACACCTGGCGGTCTCTTTCTGCTCTCGCCATTTGGTCGTCCGACAAGGGCAAAGGGGATCTCGAAAGCGCATCAGCATGGCTGATCTCCTTTCCGGGCCGGTACTCCAACTCATGTTGGTACGCGTTGAGGAAAATAGCCCATCGCAGCATTCTCGGGGACAGGATCTGCGGCGTGGGCTTGCTCGCCGTGAAAATCCCTAGCAGTGGCTTGTGATCGGTCACGATTTTGAACGGGCGGCCATACAAAAAATCGTGAAATTTTTTGGTCCCCGCTACTATTGCTAACGCCTCCCTGTCGGTTTGTGCGTAATTTCGCTCCGCTTGGGACAGGGACCTTGAGTAAAACGCTACCGGGGCCTCCCTTCCGTCCTCCAACACGTGGCAAAGCACCGCCCCCACCCCCACCGGGGATGCATCACAAACTAGGACCACTGGCCGTTTGGGGTCGAAGTGCGTCAGGATTGCCTCAGATGTTAGGAGTTGCTTTAGCTCTTTGAACGCCCTCTCGTGCTCGTCACCCCACATCCATGTCTCCTCCTTTTTAAGTAACCGATGGAGCGGTTCGGCCACGGACGCCTTCCGCGGGAGGAATGTATGGTAAAAATTGAGGAGCCCCAGGAAGGACTGTAGCTCGGTTTTGGATGTGGGGCGAGGGGCCTTTTTAATGGCTGCTACTTTGGATTTAGACGGTTTAATCCCCTCGGGTGTGATCCGGAACCCTAAAAACTCGACCTCGGTTTCGAAAAAGACACATTTGTCCTTCCTCAATCTCAGCCCCGCTTTCTCGAACACGGTCAATACTTTGTCCAACCTCTTTGCCAGTTCAGCCTCACTCCCCCCTGTTATCAACACGTCATCAAAATAAGGCAACACCCCCTCCAGTCCCTTCAGGAGGCGTTCCACAAGCGACTGAAAAAGGCCGGGTGCCGAGTTCACGCCGAACTGTAGCCGCGACACCTGGAACGCTCCTTTATGTGTAACTATCGTTTGTGCCGCGGCCGTGGCGGGGGTCACAGGAAGTTGCTGATAGGCTTGTGCCAAATCGAGTTTGGCGAAACATTTTCCCCCATTCAGCCTGGCCAAAAGGTGGCTGATCACTGGCACCGGGTATGCATTAGGGCGGATCGCCTTGTTAATTGTACACTTATAATCAGCGCAAATGCGCACCTCCCCGTTAGCCTTTAGAGCCGTTACAATTGGAGTTTCCCACTCCGCGGAATCAACAGGAATAAGAATCCCCTGGCCCACCAGTTTGTCCAGTTCCGCCTCTATCTTGTCCTTGAGTGCGAACGGCACCCTGCGCGGTTTGAGTCTTATCGGGCGGACCTCCGGGTCTATGTCGAAAGCTACAGGGGGTCCCTTGAACTTTCCGAGTCCTTTCTTAAAAACGGCGGGATGCGCATCGCAAACCGCTTGTATTGGGTCCCCCCCCACGGTATGCACTCCCCCTATGAACAAACCTAAGGGCTGAAACCACTGTGTCCCTAGGAGGCTACAGCTTCCCCCCTTGAGGACAACTAGGGGCAGTTCCGCAGAATGTCTCTTAAAATTGACCCGAAATTTCCCGACCCCCAACACCGGAATGCTGTTCCCCTGTACGTCTCGTAGCATGGACCTCAACGCTTTAAGTTTGGGCCGCACGTGGGGGTCGATTTTCAAAAACTCTTTCTGGGGAATTATAGAATAGGAGGACCCCGAGTCAATTTCCATCTTAATAGGGGCCCCTTGTACTAATACCTCAACGAAGTAATGGGACTGTCCCGCGGACACGCTGAACACTGGGGCGTCGTCCTCGCTGTCGTCCGAGACGCGGCCCACGCCATCCTGCTTCCTCGTGGTCTGGGCGCCATCTTTGGGCCTCGCTGGACGGTCCGGTCTGGCCGCACGGTCTTGTGACTGCCTCCGGCCCTCCTTCCGTTTTCTGCATGCCTTGGCGATGTGCCCCCGACGGCCGCAGGTGTAACACTCGGCCTTCCTGAACGGGCATCTCGCGCGCTCATGGGCCGCTCCGCAACCCTCGCAGCGTCGACCACCCTTTCGGACCTTCTGGACCTCCTCGCCGTCGCTGCCTTCCGTAGACGACTTTGAGGCCCGTCGAGTTGCGTGCACCGACTGTCCGGACTTCCCGTGCACCGAATTTTCCGCCTTGCCGGCTCTAGGCCGCCACTCACGCCACTGGTGCATCTCGTCCACTCCAGCATTCGTGGACTCTGCGGCTTCCGCGGCCTCTACGACCTCTGCCAGCGTGGGTGGCGGTTCCTTATTCATCAAGCTGCGCTGTACCTCCTTGTCTTTCAGGCCACACAACACGCCGTCCCTGAGGGCCATCTCCAGGATGTCGCCCCATTTACAGGGGGCGGCGGCTATCCTCATGGCGGCCACGAATGCCTCAACCGACTCATCCGGCGCTTGGACTCGCCTCCAAAACGCGCTCCGAGCGGGAAACATTGCCCTCGAGGGGCAGAACCGCTCTCGCAGCAGCTTCATGATGTCGCCCGCCTTAAATTCGCTCACCTTCTTCGGAGCGATTATGCCCACCAGCGTCCGCTTGGTTTCCATCCCGAGCATTCTGGTGAGGATGGCCCTCTTCCTCTCCTCGTCGTCTCCTTTGACTCTGAGTTCCACCAGTGCCGCCTGGAAGTCCATCTCTAGCAGCTCCCAGTCTTGCGGTTTGGTGATGTTGAACCCGCTCTGTGCCCTGGCTGTTCCGTGGGGATCCATCATCCCACCTTCGTCGCCAATTTGGTGTATGCAAACCAAGACACAGGACACAGCCTCGGGCTGGGTTAACTCAGGTTTATTGCATCGTGGACAGAGGGAACATGAGGTAATGGCGGATCGATAGCTCTTTATATACAGTGGTAATACATTTGAACGTGGTGCCATGGTAGCCCATTGGCTACTGTCTGCGTGACGTCATTGCGGGTCACGCCCTTCTTGTCCAGGTGTAGATGGTGGCGGGAAAACTTCCCGCGCTGTTGCCTTTGATGAGTTCGGACCAAGAGAGCTTGGACGCTCGCTGCTGCCAGCTGGTGGTCATTAGCTCGCGTCCTATTACAGGGTTTATATGATACAGCTGAAGGTTACATTGTTGCTATAGGCAAGGTTACATTGGCTCAGATACATTGTAATCCATGTGTAAGATAAAACCATCAGAACACAACACCCTCTATGTCTTCTTTTCCCATTACCATCATCCAACCCCAAACTTTTCTTTTAAAAAGTCAATTTGTAAATGTTCTATTGCCTTCTACATTATTCAATTTTCTTACTGGTTGAAGTAATATTCTACACATTGAAAGACAAATGTTGTGATACGAAATTTGAAAATTAAGAAATGGTATAGTTAATAAAAAACATCTTTCTTGTGAATATCTTGTAGTCCTTTCAGAATTTCTTCACACACTCCTGAGAAGTTACAAGCCCATTTTAAGGGACATTAATTAACAAGTCTGTTCTAATGTGAGAAACTCTGCCTGTACAGTCCAAGTACTTCTACTCAGCTTCACTTGCATACATTTTTTAAATTTGCTCTCAGCAGAGCTGAGACTATTTGATCTTTGAACTGTTATTGGACTTTGATTCTCATCAGTTTTAGTCAGCACAGATAATAGTATGAGATCATGAAAGTTAGTCTAATAATGGAATTAAATCAACACATGGAACTTTGTCTAACCACTTGATCTTATATATAATTTTTGGTTTGGAATTATGCCTTACATACTTAGATTGTACTTTATTCTTGTATATAAGTGGTTATATGTAGGGTTGCACCCTAACTTCATGAAGACATCTTCTTAAATGAGGCTCCATACAACCATTCTAATTTAGTAATTTTAGATCCCCTCTACAAAGTATTTTTAAAAATGTTAAAGATATCATTGCAGACTATACAAAGCAAAGTACTTTCTCTTCCTCACAATTTGAACCCCGCCCCTCTCAGCACATGGCCGACTCTGGGCGGCATTACAACATAATCAAAAACACAATATACAGTCAAAATATAAACAAAACCAACAGTAAGTACAATACAGGTAATACAAATAAATTACACTAGAATTCTCTACAAAATGGCAATTTCTACAATGTTAACAATACAACATTACCGTGTTTAATACAGACCCAAACATAAACACGATCCCTCAACTACTAATGTCCCCAAAACATAACCCCATAGCTCATACGTCCCTAACAAAGCCAAAGAAGAGGACGATCCAGTCCCAAACAAATAGTAAAGATACAATGTAAACCCAGAAACACAAATAAATTACAGGTACAATAGAAATTTCCACAAAGTGGCAATTCTCAGTTACAAAATACAATAATACAAAAACACAATATAGGCAATATAAAGTGTGACTGCACTACAGCCACACTAACAACATCAACTGTCACACACACTCAATCCAACCCCCCAGCAGATAAAAATACAAAAATGAAAGTTCTAGTGCCTCACACAGCCTTTTTAAAGTCCTGGCTGGAGGCGAGGGATGAAAGGTGGGCCTGAGGTGCAGTGGTGGCGATGTTCGGCATCTTCACTGCGGGCCCCGCCTGCCAAAAACTGCTGAGGCGGCAGCGGCAGCAGCAGCAGCTCTGGCGCCTCCAGCGCCTTTTAAACTCCCCGCCCGATGGCCAAGGGGAGGGGTGCAGGGCGCAGCTGTTTCTCCTCCCGGAGCCGGTGGCAAGGGCTCTGGGAGTGGCTCAGGCAGCAGTCCCAGTTTGGTGGCAGCAGCAGCAGCAGCTCTGGTGCCTCCAGCGCCTTTTAAACTCCCCGCCCGATGGCCAAGGGGAGGGGCGCTGGGTGCAGCTGTTTCTCCTCCCGGAGCCGGTTGCAAGGGCTCTGGGAGTGGCTCAGGCAGCAGTCCCAGTTTGGCGGCACCAGCAGCAGCTCTGGCGCCTCCAGCGCCTTTTAAACTCCCCGCCCGATGGCCAAGGGGAGGGGCACTGGGCGCAGCTGTTTATCCTTCCGGAGCCGGTGGCAAGGGCTCTGGGAGTGGCTCAGGCAGCAGATAGTTCACCTTGCAGTAATTTCATAATTGTCTATCTATGTATTTCTAATGTATATAACCATATGCTGTATGTATATATATATATATATATATATATATATATATATATATATATATATATATATATATATATATATATATATATATATATATATATATATATATATATATATATATATATATATATATATATATATATATATATATATATATATATATATATATATATATATATATATATATATATATATATATATATATATATATGTAAGAATACAATTTATTCATGTATTTTGAAGAAAATGGTATGACAACATCAGGATGCAGTCTACTTTACAAATCTTTTTCAATGAATATTCTCATATATATCTATATCTCTCTATATCTCTATCTATCTGTGTGTGTGTGTGTGTGTGTGTGTGTGTGTGTGTGTGAGAGAGAGAGAGAGAGAGAGAGAGAGAATAATAATAATAATAATAATAGTTATTATTATTATAACAAAAATACAAAAAAGTTAATAAAAATTAATCATTTGATTACATCCACTCTCTTAACCATTCTACTTGTGTGTGTGTGTGTGTGTGTGAGAGAGAGAGAGAGAGAGAGAGAGAGAGATTGGATGTAATAAAATGATTAATTTGTATTAACTTTTTTGTATTTTTGTTATCATCATTATTTTTTCTCTTATATATATATATTTCTCTCTCTTTCTCTTCACACACACACACACACACACACACACACACACACACACACACACACACACACACACACACACACATTAATACTTTATTCTAATTATTCTCTTTAATATGGTATTCCGATTTTCTCATAATACAAATACATAAAACACCCTGGTGCACTAACCTTATGTCCTTGAACCTACCAGTTGTCTTCCATCACCTCATTTATTCTGCAAAAAACTCATTACAGGCTTGTCTCCTTTATTTTTTCCCAATGTGTACTGCAGAAATGGCCTCCAAATGGCCCAAGCTCTATTTTGTTTTAAAATCCCATTTTTTATATTTAAATCCCATGTAAGTTTTTCATTAAGTGCCATATCCCAGACATCAGTATACATACCATTTACTCAAATCTAAATTCAAAGCACCTTTCAAAATTCTGGCAACCTGTTGTCTTGCTAATGTTAAAAATAGCTAAAAATGCCTGTTTACTTTCATCTAAATTCAAATCTAAATTCAAACAGGTCTGTCAATAATACAATTTTCCCATTCAACTTTAAATTAATTTAGCTATTTCTTGTTCAATTTTGTGCCAAAAATTGAAAACAATTTTACAGTCCCACCACATATGTTTATGGTCAGTGGTGGGCATCAGCAGGTTTGCACCAGTTCACCAGAACCAGTAGCAGAAATTCTAGCTGGCCCCGCCCACCCAAGTTTTGAAATAATGTAGTCCTAATTTGCGTGCAACACAGGGCCTTCCCCCTGGCCACGCCCACCATACCACATCCACAGTGTGGTAGTAATTTTTTTTGGAGCCCACTACTCTTTATGGTGCTGCTGATTCTGGTAACCCAATATTTAAATACAGTGGTAGACCACATTCCCATCTCTTATCTCACTTCTCTTGATAAGCACTTTAGACATAGAGAAGCAGGGAGAGTAGGAATCTTTGCTGAGTAATATCTTCTTTGAAAAGGAGACTGACTACTTATAGTAACCCCAAAAAAGAACAAATGCAAAATCAAGCATGGTCAAGAAAGTAAAGAACATCCTTTTGCTTCTTATGTAAAAAAACCTTTCCATTAATCATGACAATTAAATGGAACTGCAGTGATGCTAAGGGCATCAGATGCTAAGGGCATCATAACAGAAGCTAGCCAGCATTTTGTCTTCTGTTATTTCTTTAGAGCCATCTGCTGGTCATTGTGAGAATTGTGGGTGAAATCTGTGTTGCCAAGATTTTTTTTTTTTTTTGAAAATGAGAACACGTAAATAAAGACTTAAAGCTATGGGAGGATCATTTGGTTGGTTTAAAAAAAATCATGCTGTTCTTTCCACTCCATCAAACTGCATAATATTCAAAGCTTGCCAAAACATTTTAGCATCCAAGGCAAAAAAGTGAAATATAATATAGTACAATACAATGCAATATAATCCTACAGATACTTCTTATCTGAACAATTACCAATCAATCCTTTGTGAAGTCAAAACTCTGTTGACTGAGACAAGGCTACTTCATTCTGTCTAATGTTAATTCTGACCCAATGACCCTTAGTGCACCAATAACCCTTAATATCACTGGAGTTCAAAACTTCCTAAATAATAAGACAGTGTAATGGGCAATTGTGTGTTTATAAAAACCACAAATGTCTGTAAAATTTATATTGCACTTTATTGTCTTCCATGGTTCAGATTTTTATAGATTCTTAAATGAGCAAACCGTGCATGACACAAGGCTCAAAGCATTTGTCATAACAAATAGTTCCTACATTTTATCTTAACAAATTCACATTAAAACAGGACCATAGGCCCAAATGTGGTTGGAATCCTTATAAATATATTAAACACTGGAATTTGCCTGCTTTAGGCTACCACACACTGAGTTAATGTTTGAAGGGACTGTCCACCACAAATTTGAGATGTTTTTCCCCAATTGGTTACCAGCAATTCAGCTCCCAGAATTGTTCGTGTGAAATTAAGGGGGTTTTTTTGTCCCAAAATCTATTATACACTTATCTCCCATTAATTCATTTTATCTTCCACTGATCAGTTTCAAAGGGGCAACAGTCCACATTTTGCAATCTTGAATAGTTTTCATTAAGTAGCAATATCACTACTCATCTCTAATCCCGTATCCTTTAAAAACAATATAAATAACACAAATCCCAGTGAAGTTAGTTGGTTAAACCTACTGCTTATGTCCCTTCATTCAGAACGCCATCCATAGGGCTAAATCCAATTGTCATTGTCAACTGGAGTAGACACATTGAATCAATGGGAATTTGGTAAACCAACATTTATATAAATTTCACTGATTTAGTAGTCCATCCATAGGGCTAAATCCAATTGTCATTGTCAACTGGAGTAGACACATTGAATCAATGGGAATTTGGTAAACCAACATTTATATAAGTTTCACTGATTTAGTAGGTCTCTTCAAGATAGGACTAACAGCTGGAATTTGGCCATTTAGTTTTTTTCTTTGCTTACTGTTCTATCCATAAAACATCTTTTCTTTTATCCCAGCTGCAAAGTCATTGGCTAGGACTTTGCCCAAGTAACTTATGATGCTTATCTCATCATTCAGATCAAAGTTATCTATGCACTTGTTGATGATCAAAGATAATCCCAAAACAATAAAGGTAGGGCAAGGACTCTTATTTGAATTTTATGCCACTAAGTAAGTTTCTTAACCTTTCTACACATGATATAAAGGGGAAAACATTAATGGCAGTATTTTACTCGATGGGATCCCTACAGCATTCATATTAACAGTAAGCACCATAGACCTGGATGACCTACAAAACAGCTTCTGTTAATGCTTTCAGCTGATTAGAGGCTAAAAAGTTCTTTTATCCATTGCTTTTCAGAGCTGATTGGTAGATGAGGAATGATTTTTCTTTTACACCATGGAAGATATTAGCTACCATGTCAGCACAGAAGAATAGATGCCTTTGAAATGTGGTGCTGGAGGAGAGTTTTGAGAGTACCCTGGACAGCAAGGAGAACAAATAGGTCAACCTTAGAAAAAAAATCAATGGGGGTGTGGCTAAGATGCCGATGTATTAATACACTTTCCTCGGAGTTCGCACTTCTCAATGAGAAAAACAATGAGAAAATAAACATAGAGAAATACAAATTTTCAAAGATTGGCAAGAAGAAAGTTTATAGACCTCATAACTGAAAAGGCTTGATCCGGAAGGTCGGAGTTCAGGAGCGTTTTGGCTGGGAGGCTAGTGGCGCAAGCGGTGGCCTCACCAGCTGAGTCGCCGCGAACGGGACTGCCAAGAGATCGGGAGAAACAATGAAAATGTGAGTTGTTGAAAATAAAGACACGAATTTGGAAGTGGTGGCTGGCGCAGCTGAGAGGGTGAGAAAGAGAGTGAAAACGAAGGAAAAGCAAGTGTGTAAAGGAGCAAGGAGGAGTTAAGAGGGAGAGCGGAAGAGAGAAAGTTTGTGAAAGGAGATTAATGGTGGCGGTGAAGGAAATCGAAAGTTAGAGTGACTGAAGACGGGAAGGAAACAACTGGAGACGGTTTCTGGAGCGATTTTTTGGAGTGTTGTGGAGAGTCTGAAAGGAAAGGAGAGAAGGAGAGGAGAAAGATAAAGAAGGAGAAGTGAAGGAACGGAGAGGGTTGCTGAAGGACGGGAGGTGTAAGAACAGAAGTACGGAGGTTGGAGTGCTCGGAGGAGAAGGGAGGTGGGGCCACCTTGGAAGCCGCAGCCGAGGCTGGGGACGAATGGTGCAGTTGTAATTTTATTTTGTGGACCAAGCAGTTAAGTACCGAGTAACATAAACTCTTTAAATACCTTGGATTTCCCTCCTTCCTTTGCAGAACAATTTTTTTCCTTTTTCTTTTGTAATTACTTTTTCAGACCCCTTGGACTCTTTGTCCCTTTATGTTCTTTTTTTCTCTTTCTTTTCTGCTTATTTGGGGTACCTGACTCTCCTTTCCCTGTTACTTTTGTTCTTCTTGGTTTTTTGGTTTCAATTTGTTTTGCCTTCCTCCATCAAGATTTTGGACATACAGTTACTGGTTTTTGCAATTGTTTTTGGGCCTTCTTTTCCCTGTTTTTTGACGCATTGTTATTGTTTTGGTTAATACATGAAAATCTTCAATCAAGTTTTGGGCTTTTGAAATTATCAACCCTTTTTTCCATTGGATAACAGTAAAGCAGCAAAGCAGCAACGCAGTTTAGGCACATTTTTTCTTGGATTACAATCTTATTAATGGTTTGCTATACAGAAGCTGATCTGCTCTTTCTGGGCATAAAGTAAAGGGACTAATATAGGGGCTGAAAGCCTGAACTAATTGACATTAAAAACTGATTGAGAATCTGGATTTGGTGGAAATCAAGTAAGTGGACATTTGGATTACAAATTGAGTGGGATTTGAAGATTTGGCACACAGGACTTGAGGTTGGGCATAATTTTTGCTGAAGATGTCAATGCAGATTGGATTACAAAGTTACTAAAAACTTGGTTATAAGATATCAACCCACAATTAAGGCTCCGAACATAAGTGAATTGGGAAAGGCCAAGAGCTGGAATTGGAAGATAATAAAAGTTTGATTATATTGAAAGAATTGGTTGAAATTACAATAGATAAATTTGTGAAGGGAAAGGCGACAAAGGAAGAGGAGGTGGTGAAGCCTAAGAGGAAGGAGAAGGAGAAAAATGAAACTGAGGATACTCCCCAATCATCTATATCATCGGAATCAGTATTATTGGACCAAACACAATTAATGGTTGAGATGGGTAAATTGTTTAAGAGATTAGATAAGATGGAGGATGCAAATGTGAAGGGTTTTCGGGAAATGAAGGAACTAAGAGGGAAAGACAAAAATAAAATTATGGTGAAACAAGATAAAATGTACACAATGTTTCAGGATTTTGCCCACAAAGTTGATTTTACTTTTCAGAAGTTGGAAACAAGTGTTAATTTGATGCAAAAGGATGTGAAATTGATGCAGGCTGAAGTGAAGGGGTTGCAAGAGGAAGATAAGGAAATCAAAATAAAGGTAGAAGGACAAGGGAAAAGGATAGACATGGTGGAAGAGATGATGAGGAAACAGAATATTGTGATATGCAATTTACCGGAGAAAACGCCAGACCATTTGAAAGACAGAATAATTGATTGGCTGAATAATTTGAAAATGGGGAAAGATTATGTCAATGAAGACATTGCAAGTGTTTATAGACTGGGATCGAGAAGAGGGAGGAGTGTTCAAAGGAATGTCTTGGTTAAATTTGCAAATTGGGGTGATAAATTAAAGGTGATGGCTTTTTTAAAACAAGCTGGGTCTGGAGCTTTAAAAATTGATGGAAATGATGTGGAAGTATACAACGATATTGCTGTGGATTAATGTGTTTGGCATTATAAAATGAAGCCTGTGACCAAGTTGTTGATTGCACGTGGGATAAAATACAATTGGAGGTTCCCACAGCAATTAAGATTTTTCTACGACAAAAACTACATACAATTGATGCTGACACTGATGCACTATATTATCTTAGTACAATTGAAATGATAGACTTGTCTTCAAGAGAGGGATTGGCAATAAGAAAGGACTTGTTGGAATCAGGAGGCATAAGAAGAGAATATGGAGGTCAGGAGCAGGAGGGGGCAACAGGGAGGAGGGGTTCAAAATTGATAATGTGGCAAAGGAAGGCTGAAGTATAAGGATGGAGGAATTTAAGGAGAAGCTGAGTGGTGTCAGGGAGGTCTTGGGATTGTATGTATAAAAGTGTTAAAAAAAGGAATTGTATTAATGAGAGTGTGCAGTTTGAGGCTTGCAGTTACATCTTCCATGTTTCCCCCTCCTCTCTTTGGTTGGCAAAGGCAGATTTTTCTTTAATATTGTAAAGGAAAAGGTGGGGAGGGTAGAGTAGAATGTTTGTTGTGTTAGTTTTAGTTTTAACTATGGGAATAGAGGTTGCACATTTATTGGAGAGATCGGAGATGACAAAAGGTCAATTTTTGGTAAATTATGAGGAGTATTAAAGTAATATCCTGGAATGTGAAAGGTACAGGATCTCAAGTTAAGAGGAAAAGAATAGAATTAGCTTTAAGAAAGGACAGGCCAGATGTACTCTTTTTGCAGGAGACCCATCAAAAATCTCAAGATGTGAATAAGATCTTTTTGAAAGGGATGCAATACTATGAGAAATCAGTTGGTACCTCAAAGGCTACTTTAATTTCGACTAGGTTGGGCTTTGAGATGACATGTAGTATCTCCGACCCTGAGGGAAGATTCTTGATAGTAAAAGGGAAGATTGACAATGAGGAAATGGCTTTTGTGAATATATATGCCCCAAATGATCATCAAGAGGACTTTTTGGAGAAAATGTATAAAATATTGGTAAAAGAAAAAACAACAAGAATGATAGTACCTGGGAACTTTAATCTAATTAGGTCAAATTTAGATTGTACAAATATTTTAAGAAGTGGAAAAGGGGGCATGGCTAAGATGCCAATGGAGTAACATCAGAATAGTTAGCTTGCGCTGACAAAGAGGTTATGAAAGAGATTTATTACTTTTAAAACCATCTCAAACATTGAAAAAAAGAGGACTGTGCCATCCTGAATTAACGAAGAATTTTCTGAGGATTTGAAGCCTGTGGAGTGGCAGCGCTGGGTGAGATAAGTGGTGGTGGTGGGGGCCGAGGGCTGAGCCGGATGCACCGAGGGTCGAGCCCGATGCGCCGCGGATGGGTGAATTTTCCTTGAGAAAGAGAGTTTTTAAAAGAGAATAAAGGGGGACAGGCAAAGTCGCGGCAGTCACGGGATCTCTGAAGCGAAAGAGCGGGGAGAATCCACGTTGGAAAGGCAAGTGAAGAGAGCGTATGTGTCTGTAAAGTTGTGAGAAGGCAGGATAAGGCTCTGTAATGGCGGTGAAATGGAAAGTGAAAGTTAACTGAAGACAAAGAAGGGGACGGGGAAGAAGGCTTCCGTGAGCTGGAAAGCAAGACTGGGATATTAGAGAATTAAGAAGCTTGGAGAGGAGAGAAAGGGGCAGAAAGGACTTGAAGGATTAAATCTGAAAAATACCGGTCAGAGCTGCAGAGAACGGGTGGAGCAGAAGAAAGAGGGAGAGTGGTTGGTTTCGACCTCGGTGATTTCAAGATCCTGCGCCATTCGGAGGGGTGCTTTGGATCTCCTGGTTACTTTAAAGGTTTGGAGCCCCTATCTTCGATTTGCTTTGGGCTAGGGATATTTTATGGCCCATTTTTTAATACATTTTTTATTTATTTTCAAAAGAAAAAACAAACATACAAAAAAAAAGAACAATACATCATGACAATAATACATATAACTCATAAAAAATAGCACATACATGATAGTTGAGCTGATTATTTGTCATGGTGCACACACGATTAAATGTCCACATTGTAAGTTAGTACTGTAACCATAACCTTCATGAAAGCTATCAATATTACAATTATTTGTTAACAACCATCAAACTCCTTCTTTTCAAATTACAAATCACCCAGTGAATATTTACATTGCCCCGGAGAGTTTAGTGTCTGTATCATCTCCAAAAACCACTTTGAGATGGTACAGGTCGAAAACTATCCCTACCCATAAGAGAGTGATCAACAAACGGCTTCCAAATACTCCAAAATCTATTTTCCTTCAATTTATCCCTTTTTACTTTTATCTCCCATGTTAGTTTGTCATTCAATGCTAAATTCCACATTTCCTTATACCACTCTCCCATCTGTATAGTTACATCATTTTTCCAATTCCTAGCGATGCATTGTCTACCAGTAGTTAACATTATTTCTAATAGCTCTTTTTCCGCCTTGTTCAGACACATACCTTCCACATCTGTTAGCAAAATGGTACCTGACACCAGCTTATTTTTCTTTCCCATTATTTCCCCTATCTCTCCTTCTATTCTCCAAAATTCATTTATCATTTTACAACTCCACCACATATGCTCATAAGTTCCAACAGTTTCTTTACATCTCCAACATAAATTATCCCTTTTATTGTCAATCTGATGCAACCTCAGTGGTGTCAAGTACCATTGCCACATTTTATAGTTATGTTCCTTAATTCTTACTGACATTGTTCTCATTATCCTCTTTTTCCACTTATTTCCCCATTTATCATTTCCTAGCTTTATATTCAAGTCCTGTTCCCACTTCAATATCAAATCTTCCTGTGGATCACTACCCTTGTTTATAAGAGTATAAAGTTTACTTACTAGACCCTTGACACTTTTCTCACCTTTTCTAATCTTTAAAACCAATTCTTCAAATTCGGTCTTTTCTCTATCTATACCTAGTTCTCTTTTATATTTTTTATTCCAATTATCAACCTTCAGTATCTGAAACCAATCCAATTTTAACTGTTCAAATAATTTTTTCTTCTTAATTTCATCTTCGCAAACCCTTAGCCATTCCTTCACCAGGAAAACTTCATTTTTAACCAATATTTCCTTTTTTTTGTCTATTTTTATCGGAAAACACACCATATCTGCCAATTCCAAAATTGGAGAGAGATCTGGGATCAAATCTTTCTTTAATCTTTTCCACACCCTCATGAGTCCCCTCATCATAGTGTTACTTGTATTTATCATTTTAACCTTAACCCCCCCAAAAAATCATTTTACCAATATTCTTATAATCTTTCATCTCCATTTCCTCCCAAATTACTTTTTCTCTTGCCAAGATCTTCACAACATTCTTAATTTGAAATGCTCGATAATACGCTAACAAATTTGGCATTCCCAAACCCCCTTCTTTCTGAGGCAGATACCAGAGTTTCTTTGAAAGTCTAGATTTTTTACCTCCATTACAAAAATTATTGAACATCTTTTGGAACTCATTAATCTCCTTTTCCTTCAATTGGATTGCAAGTGCATCAAATAGAAAATTAATCCTCGGCAACAACATCATTTTGCAAATTGCAATCCTCCCAAACTAAGACAACTTCAACTTCTGAAAACTTTGTATTTTATTCTTAAATTCTGCTTTCAAGCTGTCATAGTTCAATCTTTTAAGTTCTTCCAATCTGTTTGAAATAATTATCCCCAAATATTTCAACTTTTCTTTAATTTGTATATTAGATAACCCCACCATCTTTTCCCTCTCTTCTTCCCCCATATTGCACAACATCATTTCTGATTTATCCCAATTTATCATCAATCCAGTTATAGCCTCAAACTCCTCTATTTGTTCTTTAATCCTATCCATTACCGCCTCTGGGTGTTTCACCATTAACAACGTATCATCTGCATACATACTCACTTTATTACCCAATATCCCTTCTATACTTGAATCCTCCCTTATATTTTTAGCTAGAATTTCCATTGCCATAATAAACAAGATAGGAGATAGTGGACAACCTTGCCTAGTGCCTGCCTCAAGCTTTACATCATCCGTAACATCTTCATTTACTCTGATCCTAGCACTCCCTTTTTGATATAATAGGTCAATTACCCTTCTAAATCTATCCCCAAATCCATAATTTCTAACTATTTCCTTGATCGAAGACCATTGTAATGAATCAAATGCCTTAAAAATATCTAAAGATAATAAACCCACCTTTTCCTTCGTCTGATTAACATTATCAATTAAATCTAACACCTTCCTAGTCAAATCAGCCATATGCCTTCCTTTTAAAAAACCAACTTGATCAACATTTATATATTCCCCCATAAATCTATTTAGCCGATTAGCCAGTATTGCTGTGAAGATCTTGGCATCCTGATTTATAAGAGAAATTGGTCTATATGATTCCACCTTTTCCAGATTCTTTCCCGATTTTGGCAGCAGAACGATTATAGTCCTATATCATGAAGTTGGAATTTGTCCACTGTCTAAAATATAGTTATATAACATCACTAACTTTGGAACCCCAACATCTTTAAATTCCTTATAGAACTCTGTCGATAATCCGTCATCTCCCGGGGCTTTCCCCAGCTTCAGGCCACTAATTACCTCTTTTACCTCTTTATCAGTAACCTGTCCCTCCATTTTTCCCTGGTGTTCCTGTTTTATTCCATTCCCTAACTGCCTCTCCAATATCCCTTTAAGCTTTCCAACGTCTATCTCTTTTTTTGTGTATAATGCTTGATAGAATTCCTTCACAATTTTACATTTATTGCTAATCTTATTACACCTTATCCTTTGTTTGTTAACCAACACCCCAATTTCTCTTTTTTCCTTTTTAGCTTTGGCCACTCTTGCTAATAATCTTGAGTTTTTATTGCTAAATTCAAAATACTCTCTATTTAGATATATCAAACCTCTTTTAACTTTATCTATATCCTTACCCATTAATTCTGCCTTAAATCTTTGTAATTTAGCGAAAAATGTTTTATCCTTTTTTGAGTGATCTTCCTGTAATTGTTTTATTTCTTTTTCTTTTTCCACCTGATCTGCCTTATATCTTCTGTACTTTATACTCGCCAACTTTATACTTTTCCCGCTAAAAACCGACTTCATGGCATCCCAAACCACATTAAAGTTTACCTCTTCATTATCGTTCCACTGCCAGCTTTCCATCCAACTTTCCATAATTTGTTCTTTACATTTTTGGTCTTTTAATAAATTGAGATCATACTTCCAACTTCTTCCTCTCCGATTATCCTTTTGTAATCTCAATTCCAAAAGTACTTTAGCATGATCTGATTCCTTGAAAATACCTACTTCCATTCCCTCAATATTTTTAATCAAATTTTCCGTTAACAAAACATAATCTATTCTAGAATAGGACCCATGAACATGTGAAAAATAAGAATATGCTCTTTCTGAACCCTTGATCTCTCTCCAAGAATCCTTCAATCCCATCGCAATCATCCATTTATCTAAAACCTTCCCTTTCAGTCCAGTTCCACACCTTGCTAAATTCATACAGTCTAAATTTGACCTTATCAAATTAAAATCTCCAGCCACAATCATTTTTGCAACGTTTTCTAGCTCCACAACTTTTCGAACTTTTTCTAAAAATTCCGCTTGGTGTTCGTTTGGAGCATAAATATTCACCAACATTATTTCCTCATCGTCTATTTTTCCTCTTACGATCAGGTATCTACCTTTCTGGTCGGCAACGCTTTTTGTTATCTCAAATCCTAATCTTTTAGAAATCATAATTGCCACTCCTCTTGCTTTTGAAGTACCAAACGCCATCTCATAATGTTGTATCCATCCCAAGAAAAGTTTGTTTGTATCTTTTGACTTTTGATGCATTTCCTGTAAAAACACTATATCAGGTCTATCTTTCTTCAGAGCCAAGTCCAACCTCCTCCTCTTAAGAACAGAGCCTGTACCTTTTACATTCCAGGTTAATACTTTAATATTTCCCATAATCTTTTACTATTACTTCCTTTCTAACTTCTAAACTCTCCATTGGGCATGCCACCACCAACCCCTTACCACAAAAACACACATTTAAACACAAAACACACAATATCTCTCTCCCCACTTTCTCTGGAAAAAAAAGACACCTTCGATGACCAAAGAGGGGAGAGGGGGGACATGGAAGATGTACGAACAGATTAGTGCTTCGCGCCACCCACCTTTATATAGTACTTAAGTGATATATATATATATAAAAAGAGATTTTTCATCTTAATCTATTGCTCAATGCTCCTTACTTGCCTCCTCCTCCACCATGATCAATGACAACTCCTCTTCTTCTCTTCCCTGCGGGGTTCCACCTCTAGCACCACCAGCATCTGCCCCCTCATACTCCCTTCTTATAGCCCCCGATTCCAACAAATCTTTCCTAAGAGTTAACCACTCTTCCGAACCCGCTTTAACAAGCTCCAGCAAACTCAAATATTCCAATGGGTCAGTCCCCTCATCAATAACCTGCATTCTTTTCTCATAAAAGAAATGCAATTGCTGTGGAAACCTCCAATTGTACCTTACGCCTTTACTCATCAACAATTTAGTTACCGGTCTCATCTTGTATCTCCAAATTCTTTCCTTCATTGAAATATCATTATATACTTCCACATCAGAACCATCAATTTTCAGGGCGCTAGAACCAGCTTGTTTCAAGAAAGCCATTACTCTAAGTTTGTCTCCCCAATTTGCAAATTTTACCAAAACATTTCTTTGAGCCACCTTCCCTCTTCTTGGACCCACCCTGTATGCACTTACAATGTCCTCCTGTACAAATTCCTTTCCCATGCTCAAATTATTTAACCACTGAACCACTCTTTCTCTTAGCTGGTCTGGCGTCCTTTCAAACACCTGACGGATCACAATGTTCTGCTTTCTCATCATATCTTCCACAGCATCAATCCTTTTCTCATGTTCATCCATTTTCAGCTTATTCTCCCTCACCGCCTCCTGAGACCCTTTTATTTCCTTTTTCATGACATTCACCTCATTTTTAACCAATTTCACATTTCCTTCTATTTTTTGCAAACTTAATTCCTCTTTTTTTGTAAAATCCATAACAGATGTTACCACCTTATCCTGTTTTTTCATCATTTCATTTCTATCTTTCACCCTTGAATCCTCATTTTTCTCCATCTTCTGAAACAATTTACCAATTTCCACCATAATTTGAGTATGATCATAGGGTTCGGGTGGTGGTGATGATGACTGAGGGACCTCTTCCGTTGGTGCTTTTTCTTTCCTCTTAGATTTCACCACTGGCTCCTCCTCCTTTGCTTTTCCTCTTGTACCCTTATCCATAGTAGCGACCCCTAAAAAGTTTTAATGCTGCAGCGTATTGTAAGATCGTTACACACTCCACTTAAACCTGATCCGATGCAGCCAAAACTGACAACAGTTCCATTAATTCTGTTGAAGCTTGGAGAAAAGAAGAGGTCCAGCAAAGAATTTAATTATTGTAATCAATAAAGGAGCAGGAACCAAAAACAACCCAAACAAAAAATATTGTAATCCACAGGAAGCCCGTTCCCAGAAATAGTCAGCCCATTGTAATCCACAGGAAGCCCGTTCCCAGAAATAGTCAGCCCAGGTATCAACACTCCCAACCACAAAGACAGGAACTCCAAGGAGACAGACACCCAAATATATCTACTTGTGTCAAGACCGCAGGGAAGGAAGATGGCCCATTTTTGTGGAATACTAGAATTTGGCTGTGCATTTTGGAAGGTGGAGCCATTACTTTGAACTCTGTTGATGTTTGCTATTTGGATTACAAAACAAAGTGGTGGTTTCATCGAGAAAGTTATAGCTTCCCTCCTCTCCTAGTACGTGGACATGCTGTTGCTGTTCTTGTTGGGAACAAGGGCTTATTAAAGTGGTATTTGACTGTATTGGAACACAGGAACAGCCTTAAGGAGAAGGATTGCTTCGAGACAAAAGGGTTGAGGTTTTGAAGCTCTTGTTTGATATCATCACGGAGGGCTGTGCTGTGCTCTGAAGCATTTTATTCCTCCCATCCCTTTGGATATATAGACTAAAATTGGGTTGCTGGACGTTGTTTCACAAGTGGATTACAAAACTGAGGAACAGTAATTGATATTGATTGGATTATAACACGATTGGCCCCTCCTTTTGGATTTATTCCTTGGGTTGGAAAAGCTGGAATTTACCTGGGAAAAGAAACCGGTGGGCAGAAAAACGGTGCATCTTTTGAGTGCACTGTTTGAAAACCTATCAGAAGAAATGGATAAGAGAAAGGAGGAGGTGGTGGTTAGGCTGAAAAAGTTGGATTCAAGAAAGGAAGAGAAGAAGCATGAAAAGAAAGAGAAGTCCACACATACGGAGTTAACAGCAACAGAAGTGACAGAAGCTGATTCATTTGACCAATTGCAAATAATGGTGGAGTTGGGGAAACTGATGAAAAAATAGATAAAATGGAGGAGGCAAATGTAAAGGGGTTCCGTGAAAGGAAGGAAGTGAGGGGGAAAGATAAGGAAAAATTAATGGGGTGTCATAAAAAGCTTGTTTCACAGTTAACTGAGTTAATTATAAAGGTGGATGCTAACTATCAGAGGATGGATAAAGTTTTGAATGTGGTGCAAAATGATATGAAATTGTTGCAAGATGACATGAGAGGGCTTCATGAGGAACAAAAAGAGGTTAAATTAAAAATTGAGATTCAGGGGGGAAGTTAGATATGGTTGAAGAGGTGATGAGAAAACAGAACGTAGTCATATGCAATTTGGTGGAGAAAATGCCAGATAAGCTGAAAGAAAGAATAGTGGATTGGCTAAATAGTTTGAACATGGGGATAAATTTTGTAAATGAAGATATTGTCAGTTGTTTCAGACTGAGGGCTAGAAGGGGGGAAAGGACATAGAAATGTATTAGTAAAATTTGCAAATTGGACGGAGAAATTAAAGGTGATGGCTTTTATAAAACAGGCTGGATCTGGCGTTTTAAACATTGATGGATGTGAGATTGAGGTATATAACGACATATCTGTTGAATAATGAGTGTGGAGGTTTAAGATGAAACCGGTGACAAAAATCCTCAGGGAGCGATCTATCGATTATCATTGGAAGTTTCCCAAACAACTCAGATTTTTTTATGAAAAAAATGCATGTTCTGGAGGATGAAATGGATTATTTAGATTATTTGTGTCGGATTGGTCTGGTCAAAATGTCATCTCGAGAATGGAGGGGATTAAGAAAAGCGTTGGTGGAATCGGGGGGATTGCGGAGAGATTACGTAGGTGAATCGGAGAGGGGGGCAACAGGAGGAGCAGAGGTGGAAGTGGAGGTGCAGGTGGTTGCAGAGGATGGGTGAGATGGGCTAATTTGAAATAGAGTCTGTTTAGTAAAAGTAATAATTTTATAATATTAGTAGACACAGCGCTGGAGCTATAGATAATATGCATTCTTTTACACGTTCCCTCCTCCCCCCTTTGATAGTCAAGGGCCACTTTTTGAAAGAAGGGTGGGGAGGGTAGATATGATTGTTTTTTTGTGTGGGTAGTTTAGATGTTAAATATAATTTTCTTTTTTGTCATAGTCCGATAGTTAATGTACATGTGGTGGAGGAAAAGGCACAAATAGGAGTCCACGATTGTCAGAAAGAAAGGGGATCAAGACTTAGGTCTGAAGAACATTAAAGTATTGACCTGGAATGTGAAAGGTACTGGCTGTCAAGTTAAGAGGAGGCGGTTAGAATCTGCCCTGAGGAAGGATAGACCAGATATAGTCTTTCTTCAGGAAAATCAGAAGACACTAATAGGCTTTTTTTGGGATGGATGCAGGTATATGAAAAATCATACGGAACATCAAAAGCGAGGGGTGTGGCAGTTCTGATTTCGAGGAGACTTGGCTTTGAGATGATAAAAAGTATTTCAGACCCAGAAGGTAGATACGTGATTATAATAGGGAAAATAGATGACGAAGAGATAACGTTAGTAAACATATATGTCCCAAACGATCATCAGCAAACATTTTTAAACAAAGTATATGGTATTTTAGAAAAATAGAGAACATCAAAAATGATAGTTGCTGGAGATTTTAATTTAATACAGGCACCAGAGGACTGTACAAATTTATCAAGAGCTGGGAGAGTAGCCGGCATGAAGATTTTAGATAAATGGATGAAGACATTAGGTCTGAAGGATAGCTGGAGGGAGATTAAGAGATCAGAGAGGGCATACACATATTTTTCACAGGTCCATAATACATACTCTAGAATAGATTACATTTTTGTTTCGGAAAATTTGATTAAAGATTTAGAAGATGCAGAGATTGGGATATTTAAAGAATCGGACCATGCAAAATTCTGGGTGGAACTAAAAATTGATAGGGGGAAAAATATTGGAGAAATTGGAGATACGATGAAAAACTGTTTCACGATCAAAAGTGTAAAGAACAAATAATTGAAAAGTGGAATGAGTGTTGGGATTGGAACGATACAGGTGAGGTTGATTATCATGTAGTTTGGGATGCCATGAAGTCGGTTTTTAGAGGGGAATGTATCAAATTGGCCTCAATTAAGAACAAGCATTTTAGAGATAAGCAATATAAAATGGAGAATGAGATCAAACGTTTACTAGAAGAGCACGCAAAGACTAAAAGAAAAGAGGTCTTTGAGAAAATGCAAAGATTAAAGAACGAATTGGTAGGGAAAGATATACAAAAAGTGAAAAAAGATCTGGTGTATTTGAAGAGAGAATATTTTGAATATAGTAATAGAAATTCGAAGCTGTTGGCAAGAGATGCTAAAGCAAAAAGGAACAAAAGAGAGATGGGGATTTTGGTTGATGTAAGTGGTAGGAGGTGCAATAAGACTAAGGATAAGATCAGGATAGTAAAAGATTTCTATCAGGAATTCTATACTAAAAGGGAGGTTAATATAGAAAAGTTGAGAGAACAACTGATGAAGCGAACGCAAAAACAGATAAGCTTAGAGCATAAAAATAGAATGGAAGAAAAAATTACGGAAAAAGAGGTAAAAGATATAATAGCCAATTTGAGGACAGGCAAATCACCTGGGGATGACGGTTTGACAGCGGAATTCTATAAGGAGTTTAAAGAGTGTGTGGTGCCAAGAATGATGAAGTTGTTTAATTTTATAATAGATGGGGGGAAGTTACCAACTTCATGGTATAGAACTATAATTGTGTTCTTGCCGAAACCTGGAAAGGATCCAGAAAAGGTGGAATCTTATAGGCCAATCTCTCTGATAAATCAGGATGCCAAGATTGTCACAGCGATAGTTGCAAACAGATTTAATAGCTTTATGACAAATTACATAAATAAGGACCAAGCTGGATTTTTGAAAGGAAGGCACATGACGGACTTGACTAGGAGGGTCTTGGACATATTAGACACAGTAGGATCTACCAAACAGAAAGTTGGAATATTATCACTAGATTTCATTTCATTTCAAGTTTAATTTCTATACCGCTTTACTCACCCAGCGGGCAACTCAAAGCGGTGTACATAGTAACAATAAGATAGTACAATAATACAGGTAAACATAACACAATAAATCAACAATACAATAATAAAGCAATAATGTCATCAAATTACAAGATTACAAGTCAGGAAAAACATAATATAAGTAAAGGGGGAAAAGCAAATAAGTTACACTAGAACTCTCCACAATATGGCAATTTCTACAATGTTAAAGATACAAAATTACAAAGTCTAATACTGATCCTGACACAATACAATTTATCATTTAATGCCAACTAGTACCCTCGGCTACTACAAGTCTAAGACGGAGCCCCTAAAAATGTCTCATCTGAAAAGAAAGGGGGTGTCCCACCACATGGCAGCTGTACTCAGGGAACAGCTGTGCTCCCACCCACCCCTGACCAAGGCGAGTCAGGGTGGGGAGCCGGCGGTGTTGCGGCGGCTCGGCGACGGTGGCGGCTCTTCTAGCCCCGCGGCAGGAACTTGGGGCAGCTGCAGCATGCTCCCACCCACTCCTGACCAAGACAAGTCAGGGTGGGGAGCCGGCGGTGTTGCGGCAGCTCGGCGGCGGTGGCGGCTCTTCTAGCCCCACAGCGGGAACTCGGGGCAGCTGCGGCATGCTCCCACCCGCCCCTGACCAAGGCAAGTCAGGGTGGGGAGCCGGCGGTGTTGTGGCGGCTCGGTGGCGGTGGCGGCTCTTCTAGCCCCGCGGCAGGAACTCAAGGCAGCTGCAGCATGCTCCCACCCACTCCTGACCAAGGCAAGTCAGGGTGGGGAGCCGGCGGTGTTGCGGCGGCTTGGCGGCGGTGGCGGCTCTTCTAGCCCCGCGGCAAGAACTCGGGGCAGCTGCAGCTCCCACCCACCCCTGACCAAGGCGAGTTAAAGCTTTTGATTCATTACAATGGGTGACAATTAAGGAGATTATTAGATCTTACGGATTTGGGGACAGATTTTGTAATTTAATTGGACAATTATACCAATTTGGATTCGCTAAAATCAAGGTAAATGATGAATGTACAGAAGAAATTAGATTGGAGGCAGGGACAAGACAGGGGTGCCCATTGTCTCCAATATTATTCATTATGGCAATGGAACTGTTAGCAGATGCTATAAGAGGGGACAACACGATAAAAGGGGTTTTAGATAATAAGATAAGTCTCTATGCTGATGATACTTTAGTAGTTATGAAACATAACTGGAAAAAATAAAGGAGCATTTAATGGATTTTGAGGACATAACAGGACTGAGAATAAATTGGGATAAATCTGAAATGATGTTTTGTAATGTAGATAAAGAGGAACAGGAGAGAGTAAGAGATAAGTATAAGTTACAGGTTAAAAAAGCTTTGAGATATTTAGGTGTAAATATTTCAAACAATTTGGAAGAACTTAAACAATTGAACTATGAGATACAAAAAAAGGAAATTAAAGAGAAAATAGAGCAATTTAAAAGGATTAAGCTATCCTGGTTTGGCAGGATAGCGTTAAGTAAAATGCTGCTGCTGCCAAAAATTAACTTTTTATTTGATGCGTTGCCCATACAAATGAAAGATAAAGAGATTAAAGATTTTCAAAATATAATAAATAATTATTGTAATGGGGGGGGGGGAAACCTCGAATAGCAAAGAGTTTTTGGTATTTATCGCAAAAGGAGGGAGGACTGGGGATACCAAATTTGAGAAATTATTATAGAGCTTTTCAAATTAAGAATATTATGAAAATTTTAGCAAGAGAAAGGGTAATATGGGTAGATTTGGAAATGAAGGAAATTGATTATGTGGGTAGAGGAGTATTTTTGGACAGTAGCAATAGAAAAATAGTAGTTAAAAACAAGATGTTGAAGACAATGCTGGGGGTATGGAAAAAAATTAAAAAGGAACTAAGTCCTGATGTGTCCCCAATAATCAAAATTAAGGATCTTAAAAGTTTTCCAATAAAATTAGATAAAAGTGGGAAAGAAGTATTATTAAGAAACAATGTTTCCCTGTTGAAAGACTGGATAAGAGAGTGTAAGGATGGAGGGAGAAAAGCAGAAATATATAAGCAGTTAAATTTGAATTGGTTTCAGATAGCATTGATTGACAAATGGAATGAAAAATATAAGGAGCAATTAAGCTTAAAGAGAGAAAAAACTGAATTCAAAGAATTGTTAATAAAGATAAGAAAAGTAGATATGGGGTTAAAGGACATGGTTAGCAAAATATATAAAATATTAAATAAAGAAGGCAACCCGCAAGAAACGTTGAAAACATGTTGGGAACGAGATTTGAATATAAAGATACCTGAAAAAAGTTGGAAAAACAAATGGAGAAAGAGGTATATGAAAACAATGTCTGTTAGAATAAAGGAGCACAATTACAAGATGTTATGGAAATGGTATTTGACACCAGAGAAGCTATTTCAAATGGAAAATACCAAAAGTAAAAATTGTTGGAGATGTAAAAGCACCCTGGGAACATATGAACATATGTGGTGGGAATGTAAAGTGGTAAATGAGTTCTGGGGAAAAATTGAGAAGGAAATATGTGAAATTATGGGGACAAAATGTACGTTAGATATAAGAATGGTGTTACTAACAGACGTTGATAAAGTAAACTTGAATGAGGATAAAAAGGAACTAATGTCTCTAATGGTGATAATTGGTAGAATGTGTATTGCAAGAAATTGGAAATCAGATGGAGCATTGAGGATAGAAGAGTGGTATAAAGAGATGTGGGATTTTGCATTGAATGATAAATTAACATGGGAAATTAATAAATATAAAAGGGAGAGTTAAGGAAAATAGATTTTGGAAAATTTGGCGACTGTTTGTGGATCATTCATTGAAGGGAGAGCATGGGGACAGTCGGGTACCGGAACAAATTTATTTTTGGAAATAACAAGATAAAATGAAAAAATGTGACATCCCGCAGACTCATTTATAGGTATAGGCACACAGGGTGTTTTTTGTAATTGTATCATGTTTAAGGAATTCTTTTTTTCTTTTGTAATCTATTTTGATTTTTTAAAAAATAAAGATATAATACATCATAGTGGATTTGATTATCACAGCACTGATGAGAATGTCCATGGAGATGGAAAATCAGGAAGAAGATTGGCTGTGATAATTAAAGTGATTGAAGTTCATAATAAAGTGTTGAATTATATGCTAACCGGAAGTAGTTATATTGAAAGAGCATAATCTTTGTGATTTAGTGAGTTAGTGATTAATTTAAATGTATGTTGTTTATTAAGTTGTTTCTTATTGTCTATGAATTTTGTATTATTATTCTTTTTTAAAAAATTAATAAATATTATTTTTTTAAAAAAGAAGTGGAAAAGGGGTTAAAAAACAAATTTTGGATAAATGGATGGAAGATATAGGATTGAAGGACACGTGGAGAGAGCTAAAGGAATCGGAAAGGGTTTATACTTATTTTTCGCACGGTCATAACTCATACTCTTGAATAGATTACATATTCGTAACAGAAAATTTGATTGGAAAGGTAGATGAGGTAGAAGTGGGAATATTCAAAGAATCGGATCATGTGAAAGTGTTGTTAGAAGTGGGGATTGAAAATATAAGAAAAACAAGGAGGAATTGGAGATACGACCCTAAATTATATAAAGACCATAAATGTAACGAACAAATATCTGAGAATTGGAAGGAAAGTTGGCAATGGAATGATACGGAGGAGGTGAGTTTTAATGTAGTTTGGGATACCATGAAGTCGGTATTTAGAGGGGAGAGTATAAAGTTGGCTAGTTTTAGAAATAAGCAATTAAAAGTGGAACAAGAGAAAATTGAGAAGGAAATAAAACAGCTTCAAGAAAACATACAAGGACCAAGGATAAGAAGGTTTTTGATAATATACAAAGCTTGAAGACTGAACTGATAGGAAAGGACATAGAAAAAGTAAAACGAGACTTGGTGTATTTAAAAAGAGAATATTTTGAATTTAGCAATAAAAATTCAAAATTGTTAGCAAGGGCCTCAAAAGAAAAGAGAGAAAAAAGATAAATTGGAACTTTGGTCAATAAGGACGGAATAAGATGTAATAAGATTGGAGATAAATGTAAAATTGTTAAAGATTTCTACCAGGAATTATATGCAAAAAAGAACATAGATATTCCAAAATTGAAAAAACAATTGGAGAAACAAATAAATAATAAAATATCGCAGAAACATAGGAACAGGATGGAAGAACAAATAACAGAAAAGGAAATAAAAGAGGTTATAGCTAGCTTAAAAACAGATAAAGCACCTGGAGAGGACGGATTACCAGCCGAGTTTTACAAGGAGTTTAAAGATATAGTGGTTCCAAAACTGAATAAGTTATATAACTATATATTGGAAGGAGGACAAATCCCGACTTCATGGTATAGGACTATAATTATTCTGTTGCCAAAGCCAGGAAAAGATCTAGAAAAAATTGAATCATACAGACCAATTTCATTAATAAACCAAGATCTTCACAGCGATACTAGCTAATAAGTTGAATAGTTTTATGGGCACTTATATAAATGAGGACCAGGTGGGACTTTTGAAGGGTAGAAATATGTCAGATTTGATAAGAAGAGTTTTAAATTTAATTGATAAGGTAGGACAAACAAAAGAGAAAGTCGGACTATTATCTTTGGATATCTTCAAGGCATTTGATTCATTACAATGGGTAACAATTAACGAGATAATTAAATGTTATGGATTTGGTGATAAATTTAAGAAGATAATTGGACAATTATATCAGCAAGTGAAATGCAGTAGTAAGGGTAAATGATGTAGTTACAAAGGAGGTAAAGCTAGAAGCAGGTAAAAGGCAGGGTTGTCCTTTGTCTCAAATCTTATTTATTTTGGCAATGGAGATGTTGGCGAAGGAGGTAAGGGAAGACAAGGAGATAGAAGGGGTTCTAGGTAACAAGATAAGTTTATATGCTGATGATACTGTAATAACAGTTAAACAACCTGGAAAGGCATTGGATAGAATAAAACTGCAGCTGAAAATTTTTGAGGATATAATGGGTTTGAGAATAAACTGAGATAAATCTGAAATGATACTGTGTAATATGGGTAAAGAAGAACAGAAAAGGATAAAGGAAAAATGTAATTTACAAATTAAGGATGATTTGAAATATTTGGGGATTAATATCTCGAATAAATTCGATGAATTTAAGAAATTGAATTACGTAAAGTTGAAAAAGGAAATTAAAGGTAGAATACAACAATTGCAAAAATTGAAACTGTCATGGTTTGTAAGAATTGCAATATGTAAAATGATGTTGTTACCAAGAATTAATTTTTTATTTGATGCTCTTCCAATCCAATTGAACGATAAAGAAATTAAGGAGTTTCAAAAATTGATTAACAATTTTTGTAATGGGGGGAAAAGGCCCCGATTGGTTAATTTTTTTTGGTATTTATCCCAGAAGGAAGGGGGATTAGGAATGCCAAACTTGGTGGCATATTATCGAGCTTTCCAAATTAAAAACGTTGTGAGGATCCTTGTGGGAATGCATCTGTTTTCTGTCTGGCTGTCTCTGACACATTGTGTAAACAAAGACCTCTTTGCTTACTGAGAGACAACGCTTGCTTTTGGGCATGCGTAGAAGAGTGAAAAAGAATTCTCCTTTCTTCTCCTTATTTGGGCTCTGACACTTCTGATTGGTTGTGTGCCTTAAGTTTTGTTTCTGTTAAGTTTCGTTTCTGAGATACTCTGCTTGAATAAAGAGAAGCCATTAGTATCCTTTGTTCAGCCAAAAGACCAGTGTGTGTTTGCTTTTCTCTCTATCTCTGTTTCCTACTTACTCCGTCTAATGAAGCTGGACTCCGTTAGACCTTTTAACTCTCTTAAAAGATCTGGGACTATAAACTGCTGCTAATGAGGCTGAATGATTATCTTTACATGAATCAAATTCCTACAAGTGGTGCCCCGTGTGAGGCTTTGAACTACAATGAGAGAGCCTTCTTTGAACTCTGCTTCAGCAATTAGTACCTCATAATTGGCGACCAGGGACAAGGTCTTCACTCGCTTCGACCAGAGGAAAGGTCATAAATCAAGCGCTTGAGAATTACAACTAGGTGAGTGGAAAAGTGGAAAACACAATTTAATTATGGGGTGCATATTGACTTCGCAAATGCATGAACTTTGTAAAGATATCTCAGATCTTTTGCATATGAATGGACGAAAGGCTGATGAGAAGGAAATACAAAAGCTAGTCAAAGCTATAGAAAAAATCTGTCATTGGGTTAAATTTGATGAATGTTTGGACTTAAAACAGTGGAAACAGATTGGGAGAGAAATGCAGAAGCATAATGGTATTTCTGTATCAGTGCTATTTACATGGGAGGAAGTCAGAGACTGCCTTCAAAGACTCACTCCAAAGAATATTCTGTTGTCTCAGGGGCTTGCTGGCCCCCTCCCAAAGCTTTTGCCACCAGACAAGGGAGGGGCTATGGCAACTGCCCCTCCATCATATGAGAAACAACAGCCCCCTGATGGGGGTGGAGGTGGAAATGGAGATGGGACATTATATCCTGCCTTGCAGCAATCAAGCACTTTTAGCCCTACAAAGACCTGTTCTCTGCTGCAATACTGCCTGCCGAGTCTAAAAAACAACTAGTGCCAGCTGATGGGGAACAAATGGTGGGGACCTCATCACAGATTGAAGCTGTTAATGCATGCAGAGTGGCAGGAAGCAAGGAGTGTGTTTCAAAGAGCAGCATAGGAGATCTCAGCCACCCCCGTGAAGCAACCCTCATCACAAAAGCAGGAGAAGCTGAGTAGTAAACTTGATACCTCACATTTGGGCAGGAAGATCCTACAGAAGTGGAAGGATGGCCCAAAGGAGGAATGCACAAAACCCAAGACCAGAAAGGGGTGCAAGTACAAACTAACAGATGCAGTTTGTCATAAGGTTGAGAATCAGATGCTGCAAATGAAAGAAATCCAGAGGAAGAGGGGGGTGAATCCTGCCTGTATGGACAGCAGGCTGTTGCAAAAATACAAGGAGGGAGAAGACATACAGTTTTTGGCTGATTTTGAACTGCCCAACCCTCAAACAAAGAGATCCAGAGTGAGCTGTTCCAAATTTCAAGCATCAGGATTGCAGGGAAAGCAACTTGGACTTCCCTGTGATTTTCTTCTGTGTGAAATTACTTGCAACTTCTGGAGAATTTGTTCTTTGTGCCTTCACACCTCATCGGCCTGCCTTAATGCAGATGGGTGTGGCTGGAGAATAAAGGAATGTGTGTTTGCCAGAAAAGCTGAAAAGGGGGGTTGTGTGGGATTGTCTTGTGAAGTCAGTGAGACTTAATTTATGGCTTAATTTCAACTTGCCATGCCAAGAACTGTGCTGGAGAGAAGATAGTGTTTGTTTAAGTGTTTAAGAAGAAAGCTTAATCAACATTTGGACTTTTAATTTGGACATTTTAATTGGACTAAAAGGAAAAAAGTTTGTGTGGACTGTAAAGAAGAATTGGCTTTGTTTGCATTTTAAAACCTGAAAACCTTTTTTAAGCAACCTGCTCATGCTATGAGTGTGAAATGCTCTAATGAGATTTGTACTGTATTTGAGTTACCATGCTATGCTGATTTTAAGTTATTGAATGCTTCTTTCATTTACACCAGTGGGAGAAGAAAAAATTTAATGCCTTACTCATGTACTTGGGGAGTGATAAATGCTTTCTAGAATGCAACAGAAACCTCCTTCATGTAAGGAAGAAGAGAACTGTTCATGTTTTGTTCATGCTTAAATGTTTGCTTATTCTCTTGCAGGAGAAAGACCTGTCTTTGCTTATGTTATGTTTTGCATTATGAAACTGCATATCTCAAGGTACCTCCAGAAGTACATGGAAGAGTTTTCAGTACCATACACATGTAAATGGGTTTGTGATATTGCATTTGTGTTATATGTCACTCATGTTTCATATCTAGTTACATGGTACTAGTAATAACAGGGCATGCTCCTGTTTCTTAGGGGAGTGTCTTCCTAAGCCATTGGTCATTTATTGGCAACAAGGGAATCCTGAGTGGAAGGATTCCTGCTCGAGCGATCCGCCCATGGAGAGAGAAGAAGATTACTCAGCTCCAGGATGGTGGTTCACCAGTAAACTAAATGTGCTGACATTTGTTCTTTTCTTTCTTACTGTGTTTCCAGCTGTAAGAACAATGACTCATGGGGGCAACCCCAACTTCTGGCTTCGTCATGCTAACTATATGTTTGAGGTTCATGGTAAGAATGCAACGTTATAGTATGAGCATCCACTGGCAGTGTCTCAAATGGCCTTTCTTCCGGCATTGTTCAACACGCCTGAGTTGGTTATTGGACATTTGCAACATGTTGATAGGTCTACGCTCTTCTCTAATCCTCCAGAACAATTTAACAACACCCGCTGGCGAAGCATGACATTCAAGAAATACACTAAAGGACTTTGTTTCTGCTGTCATAGTTCTGGAGTCTGGAATAGTAAATGGAAGCACTGGACTCAAGCACAAAGGGTTTTGAGGAATATAGGCAATTATACGGGTTGTGATGATTATTTTTGGTTATGGGGTAGTTATAACAGTTCTTATAAGCTTAATTATACCTTGTTTAACACTACTATTGAAGATATATATGATGTGTTTCCTATGTTTACTCCTGATTATTCTGCTATAGATAGTGGTTCAATTTGCAATGGATGGCAAATCAAGGATCCTAACATGTGGTTCTTTTTTAATGGAGTTGCCACGAATTTCCATCCAGGACAATATCAATCTGCAGCATTGGGTTATTTTACCTTACCCGTACAAGTGCAAATGCTGCTTCGGGCAGATGCATGGCACCGGAGAGCTGCTGCCGGCCCGATGGGTTCTGGTTGCAATGATGAAGTGATAATCGATGTTCAGCTTTCTGATGGTAGCTCCTGGGGGAGAGCTATAGGGAGTGCTATCACTGGAGCACTCACCTTGGGATCATACCCAGGTGTCATTTCCCAGGAGAATAGAAGGTCCATTTTGGGACTCACCTGTAGGCTGGAGAAATCAATCAATGCCACAGGGATTCAAATGGAAATCACTGAGCTTCATCAAGACCAAATGCAGGACAGACTGGCCATAGATTACCTGTTAGCAAAATCCGGAGGATTTTGTAAACTGGTCGGGAACCAGGGATGTCGGGTAAAATTCCAGGATCTGAATAATACTATTGAGACAGAACTTCAGAATTTACAGGAGAGCATTACTAACAATGTACGCACTGATGTTAATCTCTTTGATTGGGTGACTTCTTGGTTGCCTGATTTATCTGTCCTTAGACTAGTTTTCTTTTATGGGTTCATTATTATTATCTGCCTTATATCTTTGTGTTTTTGCATTAATTGTATTCCTAACCTTATTTCTATGTGTAACGCATGTCCACTGCGTAGAAGGGAGACATCGAGTTTTGCACGACGACAATTGTACTCAATGAGGTATCATCCTCCGGAACAAGGTACCAGGAGTCAAGAGGGGTACGATGTCCAGGAGGACAGTGATGATGTATATGGAGGAGTAGTTATGGAGTATGATGACATGCAGGGGTATGATTAGCCGTCCCTCTCTCAAATTTAAATGAAAAAGGAGGACATGTGGGAATGCATCTGTTTTCTGTCTGGCTGTCTCTGACACATTGTGTAAACAAGGACCTCTTTGCTTACTGAGAGACAACGCTTGCTTTTGGGCATGCGTAGAAGAGTGAAAAAGAATTCTCCTTTCTTCTCCTTATTTGGGCTCTGACACTTCTGATTGGCTGTGTGCCTTAAGTTTTGTTTCTGTTAAGTTTCGTTTCTGAGATACTCTGCTTGAATAAAGAGAAGCCATTAGTATCCTTTGTTCAGCCAAAAGACCAGTGTGTGTTTGCTTTTCTCTCTATCTCTGTTTCCTACTTACTCTGTCTAATGAAGCTGGACTCCGTTAGACCTTTTAACTCTCTTAAAAGATCTGTGACTATAAACTGCTGCTAATGAGGCTGAATGATTATCTTTACATGAATCAAATTCCTACAGATCCTGGCTAATGAAAAGGCAATTTGGGAAGAATTAGAAATGAAAGATTTTAAACATATTGGAAAAGTGGTCTTTTTAGAAGGCAATATGAGTAAAATGGTCACTAAAAATAGAATAATGAAGACAACTTTGGGGGTATGGAAAAAAGTAAAAAGGGACTTGGTACCGGAATTTCCCCTATTATAGAGTTGGAGGATATAGCAAATTTTCCAATAAAAATTGATAAAAGGGTCAAAGAAGTACTTGATAAGAATGAGGTATTCCTGCTGAGAGACTGGATACGGGCCTGTAAAGATAGAGAGAGGAAAATAAATTTGTATGGACAGTTGAAACTAAATTGGTTTCAGACAGGGATGGTTAATAGCTGGAATAGTAAATATTTGAATGAAGTTGGTTTAGAAAGAGACAGGACTGAGTTTGAAGAACTGATTTGGAAAATAAAAAGGGGACAAAGTGGTATAAAGGGACTGGTTGGTAAAATATATAGAATGATAAATAAGGTAGGTAATCCACAAGAAGAACTAAGATTAAGCTGGGAACAAGATTTGAATATAAAAATACAAGAACAGAATTGGAAAAATAAATGGAGGAAAAGAATTATGAGAACTATGTCGGTTAGAGTTAAGGAACATAAGTATAAAATGCTGTGGAAATGGTATTTGACTCCAATGAGGTTATTACATCAGATAGATAAGAAAAAAGATAAAATGTGTTGGCGTTGTAAGAAGGAAATGGGAACTTATGAACACATGTGGTGGAGATGTACTGTGGTAAAAAGTTTTTGGAAGAAAATTGAATACAAGATAACTGAAATTATGGGGGAGAAAATTAAATTGGGTCTTAGCACGATTATGTTGACAGAAGTGGAAAATATAAACCTGAGTAAGAATAAAAAGGAGTTATTGGAAATAATGTTGTCAACGGGAAGATAGTGTATCGCTAGAAAATGGAAAAATGAGGTAAATTTGAATATTGAGGAGTGATATAAGGAAATGTGGGGCTTAGCATTGAATGATAAGTTGACATGGGAAATAAATTTTAAAAAGGGATTTGTTAAAGAGAATAGATTCTGGAAGGTTTGGCAAGCTTTTGTGGATTACTCATTGAGGGGGAATGATTTGCAAAGACCTGTACCTGATCACAAGATTTTTTGGGGAAAATCTCAATGAATATCTCCGAGCTCTCCAGTCCATTGTAAATAACACTGGGTGATTAGTATTTTATTTTTATTTTATCTTGTTGTTGTTCTTTGTTTTGTCTTTATATTAGAAAACATTATTGGAAAATGAGGCATAGAAACCATACCTTATTGGTTTGATTTGAAATAGTATATATTATAAACAATGTGGTTTCGATTTGTTGATGTTGAATTTTACATATATATGTAATTCTAATTTTATATATGTAAGTTTCTTTATATTTGTAATTTTGATGTTCTTTTATTGTTTGTATTATTTTTGAAAATTTAATAAAACTTATTAATAAAAAAAAGAAAAAATCAACCCTGACTGCTCCTTGGAAGGTGAAATAGTGAAGATGAAGCTAAAGTACTTTGGACATCAAATGAGGACATCACTTGAGAAAGACTTGGTGCTGGGAAAGGTGGAGGACAAAAGAAGAAGGGGGCAGTAGAAAATGAGATGGCTAGATGGTATTGTTGATGTAATGGGAACAGAGCTGAGTGGGTTGAGGAGGATGGTAGAAGACAGAGGTGCCTGGCGGGCAATGGTCCATGGGGTCACAAAGGGACGGAGTTTACTGTGTGACTGAACAACAACAACAGCAGAATGAATGGCAGGATGGCAGGATCTGCATTCAAATCTGAGAATCCGAATTTGCCTTAGTTTCAAAGTGTTGATTAAATAAAATATTATTGAAATTATTTGATACATTATTCAACTTACCTTGAATTTAGGTTTTAGCTGCCCCACAATTATTTTAGAAGCTATTTCCCTCTATTAATTTTGGTCCCGCACATCCTTCAAAATTTACAGGCAGTGGCTTCCCTGAGTTTGCAGTTTGTTTAGTTTAAATCAGGGCGGCCAAACTTTTTGGGCCATGGGCTGGTCTCATGGTTCAATGGGCCGTTCATGTGGTTCAGCAGGCCATTTATGTAGTTCCTCCCACTGTAAGCGGAAGTAAAATGTTCCTTGCAATCTGTTTTGCAACAGGATAAGATCAACTTTTAGCTGCCATTTTCTCTGCTTAAACCAGGGGTGTCTAAACTGCAGCCCATGGGCTGGATCCAGATCCTGATGCCAATTCATCCAGCCCATGCCACCCTCATCGCTCCTGGAAGCAGAAGTAAATCACACCAGTATTTCTACCAACATATCTGTATAACAAATTGTGGGGACTGCGGTCGTCGCTCCTGGAAGTGAAAGTAAAATGTGTTTTACTTCCACTTCCGGGAGCGATGAGGGCGGCACAGGCCAGATGAATTAGTGTCAGGGGCCAGATCCAGCCCACGGGCCATAGTTTGGGCACCCCTGGTTTAAATGATGTCAATGTCTTTTGTCTGTGGGGTTTTGGGAGGTGGCGGAAGGCTTTACAAACAATAGCAATGAAAGATTTGAGAAACAGGTCATATTAATTCTACAAATACAAACATACACTGAAGCATTGAGAATTAGAATGTGTGTATTTAAAGGAGAAATAGAGAATATAATCCTATTTTACAAATCTATCATTATTACTTGCCTGGACTTGAAACCCATTGGCAGCCTTTTCCATGAAGCATCATAAGTAGGTTGCTGGTATTCTGAAGAGTATTAGTTGTCTGTTCTAATTGTTGCTTCAGGGCTTTCACAAGGTGGAAAAGGAGAGGAATTATTTTTGGAATATACTTTGTAATTTCCTCATTCTCTTCATTGTTGAGAAAAGTATTTTCTAATGTAAGGTTATGTTTCCAGATCTGTTCCAAGACTTCTGCTGGGTGAACAGTAATAGCTTCCACAGCTTCCATTTCAGGTTAATTATCTTTTATCTTTTACCTAAAGAACAGTTTCCCCCCTTCTTCTTCTTCTTCTTGACAAGTCTGAAAAATACTGCTTGAGAAATATAATATGCTGCTCCTTTTGAAAAATAACTGCTTGACGATGAAACACAGAGTTGCTGTTGACACTGAAAAAGTTTCTAGGTGACAAACAGGTGTGGCCTTCTTGGAATGGATAGTTTTGAAGTACAATAAATGCTTGAACCAAAATTACATAAGAAAAATAATGGTGATGATACAAAACACTTTAAATTCTTTAATTTAATTTAATAGTTCAACTTATTCTCCACCCACTCAGGCAAGCCTGACTCAGGGTGGCTTACAAAATTTAAAACCCCATACAATAAAAATAATTAAAATCCCTACCCCCAATTAAAAACACACCCACATCATGCAGGAGAGAGAGGGTGCATCTTATGATACATCTTATAGTAAAAGCCATCTTATGTTAAAAGCCAGTGGGCAGGAGCCACATTACCCTCAGGGCCCCATACCTGCCTTGCCAGCCAGGTCTTAAGTCCTTTCCTAAATGGCAGCAACTCCATCTGTAACCGTAGCTCAACTGGCAGAAGGTTCCAAAGGGCTGGTGCGGACACGGAAAAGGCCCTTTTTCTTGTTCCAGAGGTGAGCTGCCCTAGGTGATGGAACAACTAGGGAGCCCCTCCGCTCTGCTCTGGTTGGATGGACAGATATTCTTAGGGCGATGCAGTCTCTTAGGTATCCTGGCCCACTACCATATAGGGCTTTAAAGGTCATAACCAGCACCTTGAATTGCACTCAGAGGCAAACTGGTAACCAGTGCAGCACCCAGAGCAGGGGCGAGGCATGGGCATAATGCCCACACCCCATCACTACCTGGGCCACTGCATTCTGGACCACCTGCAGCCTCCAAATAGTCATCAAGGGCAGCCCCATGTAGAGCGCATTGCAGTAGTCTAGTCTGGAGGTGACCAGAGCATGTGTGACTGTAAGCAAGGAGTCCCTATCTAGGAGCAGGCGCGACTGGCGTATCACAAGGAGTGTGATAAACCTTAATTGCATTATATAAATCTGTTAAGTTAGAAATCTTTTTTATCTTCTGCTCCTCCATCCAGGATTCTCCAAAAGGTTAGAAAAATTACATTTGAAGATTACAGCTCCCAGACATCTCAACCAAACTAGGCACAAACTATCCTGGTAAAGTGGCTCTTGGACTTACATTCCAAAAAGTAATGTTTTAAAGTTCTGCTTCTTTTTGAGTTTATTTCTTCTATGGGCATGGTGCTCTAGTTCATTTACCAAGCTCAGGAGATAAAATGGGCCTAATGATTCCTTGCTCTGGTGAACTTAGTAGACAGTGGGAACAATCTGATCTCCCACCCTAACTTTATTTAACCTCCTTTATTAGGGTATTGAACTTAATGATCTGGTGTCTTTCCTGTGGGAATTTATCTGGTTTCTGTCTGCCTGCTTTCTACACATTTTGTAAACAAAGGTCCCTTTGTTTACATGAGAGACAACGCTTGATTTTGGGCATGCGCAGAAAGTGAGAAAAATGCTTAATCATCCTCCTTATATGGGTCTGACATTCTGATTGGTTGTGTGTGCCTTACTCTTGTTTTGATATACTCTGTTGAATAAAGAGACACCATGATTCCTTTGTTCAGCCCCAAGACTGCAGTCGTGTGTATGTTTTCTCTCTATTTCTCTGTCTCTTCCTTACTCTGCCTAATGGAGCTGGGCTCCGTTAGAATTCTTAACTCTTCCTTTGTTTATTTGGGGCTGTAAACTACTCTGCCTGAGACTGATTATATCTTTACATGGATCAGATCACGACACTTTCCAAGCCCTACAGTTCTTTGATCCAATGAAGCTGTAAGCAAAGCACTTTCTCAACATCATGCCATAACAGCACCATCCCCTCACTACTATCAGGATTAGGCTGGCTGCAAGAGATCAAGGAAAGCAGGGCAGCCAAAATCTATAGCATCATAGGTATACCCTGTAAGTACCATGTTTCAATGGGGGCTAGAAATGAATTAAGGTATCTTAAATCGCTGATCCAGGACTTTTTCCTACAAGATCCACTCTTTCCTAGCAAGTAAAAGACTTAAAGCAGGAGTTCTCAACTTTTTAAAGCCAGAGGCCAGGTCACACTCCCTCAGACAGCTTCGGGGGGGGGGGCAGATGACCATTTTGCCCTTTCTCTACCACATGGCACTTCCTGGTGGGGTGGAGGCAGTGGAGGGCCACATGAAATAGTGCAATGGGCCGCCTCCAACCTGTGGGCCACAGGTTGAGAATCCCTGACTTAAAGGGAAACCAAGAGGTCTTATTTAACATGATTCTGCTATCCTTGCACAACGGACAGCCAAGGAGATGCCAAGGTTGCTGTGAGCCTGGACACATGTGGTTTAAGAGATCCTGGATGGCACTGTCTTTGAATGTCTTAGTAGGCTAGATAAAGGAAAGGATCTGGACCAGATTTTTCCTTCAGTGGCTACTCTGCTTCAGACCCTGGCAGGGGTTTGCAGGGCACCATGGGAAGGCACTGGACAGGGAGTGGTGGGGGCACCTATTTGTGGGGGTTGGGGGAAATCCTATACATTGCTATCAGCATCCCAGGGTGCCAGAGGCAAGGGTGGGGTGGGACAAAGCCCAATTGCCTGATACTGTATATTGGCACATGCCTGAACCCTGGTGGTCTTGTGAGACATCAAAAACAAAGACAGAAGAAGGTGCCCTCACAACAGCAACATCCACTCTGAAGGAAAAGGAAGCAGAAGTGGAGGCAGTGTCTCCACATCTCCCCACCCAGCCATCCAAAAATATAAATTCTCCAAAAATGAAGGAGGTTAGATGATAAGTGCTCCCATCTATTTGAGAAGCCCTCAAAGGAGGAGGAGAATGCCAAATTAGCATAGATTATTTTTCAATGTCACCTTTCCTACAGTGCCTTTGAGACCTCTTGGATTCCAGCATTAAATTTAGTTTAGATATCAGCCACTGTATATTGCAGAGCCAGTGGTGATTGGTGATCATTGCTGATTCCACCTCCTCTTCTTTTTCCATTACATTATTCTTCTTAGGGAAAATATGGTAGCTAGACAGAGAGGAGAATCCCTGCTCTGGAGTCTATGGAGCGCTCCAGAGTAGCAAGAGCCTTGACAGGACAGGACAGTGCAGGAAGAAGCAAATTTGCCTCTTGCATTTGCCACCATTCAAGGTTTCTATCTCACTCAGACTCTTGATCGTGCCTGATTTGAACAGTATACACAAAATGTTAACTGTCAACTGAAAAAAGGGGTGTAATAAAGGCAGATGTAAATACACTTGCTGAAGGCCTGTTTGGCTCACTTGAATCCCAAACTATTAGTTGGTGAGGATATACAGCAGTGGTGGGGAACCTATGACACGCAGACCCCTTTCTGTCGGCACTAACACCGTCAGCCCAGCACATAATTCACTCTGCCCCTCTGTCCAGCAGCCCAATGGGAGTGCTTTCTCCTTCCCCCCAGCACAGAATTGGCCCCACCCCTCGGCATTCAGTCTCTAAAACGTTCACCATCACTAATATACAGCAACATCTTGCTGTTGGTGCTTCTTCTATAACTTATAATACATGGTGACACAAAGTGTATTTTCAGAGGGGTATCTATAATAAGGCTTTTGTAGCAAAAACAATGAAGAGTCTTTCTGGCACCTTAAGACTAACACATTTTATCTGCTACTGTATAAGCTTTGTGGACAATATCTGAAGAAATAGACTACAGACCACAAAAGCTTGTGCCAAATAAAATTTGTTAGCCTTTAACATCATATGCACTTTTTAGGGGATGCTTTATTTACATTTATCTTGCCAATATGTAGGACTGATGTGCAGATGCAAACTACTATGTATAAAGCAGATGAAGTCTGAAAATGTGGAGACAAGGCTCAAACAGTTACTACTACATAATTCTGTTTCCTTTTCCAGCAGGTAAAATTTTCAAATCAACAAAATGTTAAAGAAAGCACTTTGCAGTACCATTTCAAATCAATTTTTAAATAAGCAATTGTATTTTCTAGTATTTTAAATGAAAAAGAAATATCTTTTCAATGATGCTAGCATAGAAACACAGTAGAAAAGGACAATATCAGATAATAAAATCTCTAACGTGTTCGGAGCTGTCAGCTGATATTTGCAATCTGAGAGCAGTCTAGGAAGATTGTTAGGTCTTAGAATAATGTTGTCATGTTCCTTTTGCAATATCAGAATTGCATCAGGTTCATGGAATGCAATTTCCTTTCTGATTTTTGTAAGATTCTTCTCGGCTCGGCTTGGCTACAGTATGAGTGAATTTATAGCACACTGAAACTTTTATTCATTTACAGCAAGGAAGGATGTCTTATGGAATCTGATAAACTATGTTTTTCTCATTTCTATAAAATAGAGGAAAAAAACATATAAACTTTTGAGAAAGGAGCCACACTGTAAAATAAACCTTCCCCACACAACTTTCTTTACAATAAGTTAGGTACAAAATATGCAACAAAAATACGTGTGATGGATGCACAGAAACACATAAAGCTATTTCCTGAGTTGATGCCAGGTTTAGAAGAAAGGAAACTTGCACAGCAATCCTTCAGATACAGGGACAGAAGAGACGACAGTATATAGTAGAAGCTTGCCATACAACTAGAATAAATAAATGTGAGATACACTATTGCCAGGACTGACTCTATTGTTAGGCAGAGTGAGGGAACAGTTCCAGGATTATAGATTTTGGATACTACGAAACAGCAGCAAAAGGTTAGATACAGACTTTGTTATTTCTACCAAGCATAGGAAGAGGTTTGTGTGGAATTTTTTTGCATCATCTGTTAAAATACATTGCTGGTTTGATTATTATGCATGAGGATAATGGGTAGTGTGTGTGTTTGCTATCCTACCACAAAAGGCAAAGTATCTTGGGATGTTCCTGACTGAAATCTCTGCCATTAGGATAAGCAAAAACAATTGTTGTACTCCAGAAGCTTTAGATCTATAATTCCCATCACACTTAGCTGGCATAGACCTTAATAAAGGATGTGGGGAATTGCAGTCCAAAAAATCTGGGAAAGTTCAACATCTCAACATGCAGAATGCCAGAAGAACACTCCAGAGGTATGCAGCTGTTCCATTAGTGACAACTATGCTGGGGAAATGGCTAAAATGAGAGAGTTATGGGCAGGTTGTGGAAAATCATAGGGAGTAGCTACTATATTCTCATTGAAGGCACAATCTTAGATGTGGTGCAACCACTTTCTTTCTGTCTGAGTACACAGGAAAGGAGAAAATGGGTTACCCTCATTCATGACTGAGCATTGGATGTAACAAGGATAGGGAATGTATAGTCCTTCAAATGTTGCCGGACTATCACTTGTTAGAAATAACTACATCAGACTTGTGTTTGAAGTAACTTGTGTGAGATTCACAGAGACATGTTTATCCAAGTTGGATTGCAGCTCTTGGTCTTTTTAAAGCCATTTATCTAGTCATGCCTGCCACATGACCATGGAAACCTTTGCAGAAGCACACAGCGCTGGCTCTTCAGCTTTGAAACAGAGATGAGAACTGAACCCTAGAGTCATATACGACTGGATTTCGAGCAAGGGAAACCTTTACCTTTACCGCTATAGTCAGAACCAACTTATAGCTACCCTAACAAGGCTGGCAAAGTAAGTGAGATATTTAAGGTTTTGGCAGTTCTGTACCCCCAAGTGAGTTTCCATGGCTTTGTGGAATTGAACCCAGGTTTCCTGAGTCCTAGTTCATCTCTCCCCCTCAAGGATTGTTGCCTTGCCATGGCAAGGGGGCTTGTGTGGTTCGATGAGGCTATGGGCTATTCCATGTAGGGCCACCCAAGATGGACAAACCATAGCGGAGTCCACTGGTGAAGGAACTGGCAACCCATGCTAGTACCCTTGCTAAGAGAACCCCATCGAAAGTATCAAAAGGCTAAATGATATGATGCTGAAAAATGAGCCCCTCGTGTCAAAAGGTGTCCAATATACTACTGGGGAAGAGCGGAGGACAAGTACAAGTAGCCCCAGAAAGAGAGAAGTGGCTGGGCCGAAGCCGAAAGCTGCTCAGCTGCTCAGCTGTGGATGGATCTGATGGTGAAAGGAAAATCTGATGCTGTAAAGAACAATATTGCATAGGAACCTAGAATGTAAGATCTATGAATTAAGGCAAGCTGGATGTGGTCAAAAATGAAATGGAAAGAATGAGCACTGATATCTTGGGAATCAGTGAACTAAAGTAGACAGGGATGGATGAATTTAACTCAGGGAACCATTATATCTACTACTGTGGGCAAGAATCCCTTAGAAGAAATGGAGTGGTCCTTATAGTCAATAAAAGAGTCAGGAAACAGAAATGGGATACAATCTTAAAAAGAACAGAATGATCTCAGTCAAAATTCAAGGCAAACCATTCAACATCACAGTAATCCAAGTCTATGCCCCAACCACTGATGCAGAAGATGCCATAGTCAACCAGTTCTATGAAGAACTACAACACTTTCTAGAACTGACACACACACAAAAATGATGTCCTTATCATCATAGGAGACTGGAATGCCAAAGTAGGAAGTCAAAAGGTAACTGGAATAACAGGTAAGTTTGGCCTTGGAGTACTAAATGAAGCAGGGCAAAGGCTAATTTTTTTCAAGAGGATGCACTGGTCATAGCAAACATCCTCTTCCAACAATTTAAGAGGCAACTCTACACATGGACATTGCCAGATGGCCAACACCAAAATCAGATTGATTACACACTTTGCAGCCAAAGATGGAGAAGCTCTATTCAGTCAGCAAAAAGTGAGACCTGGAGCAGACTGTGGCTCAAATCATGAGCTACTAATTGCCAAATTCAGGCTTAGAATGAAAAAAGGAGAAACAATTAGGCCACAATATCACTAATAAGAGCATAAAAAGCAAAAATACAATATAAAATAACAAAATTCAGTACCCCTCAATAAACCATCAACAAGGCCCAGGGTCCATATATCCTCATACAGCACCAACCTCCAATCCCAGGGTGATGGCGTGGTCCCCGAGAGAGGCTCACTGCAACCAGCAAAAGCAGCAGTTTTATGTCCATGGCGCTGCTCCAACTTCCCCGCAGCCAATGCTGGACCGGGGAAGGAGCTCTTGCCTCCACCCTCCCGCCAAAGTGGTCGAGGATGAGCGAGTGTATGGGGCGGGCGCCCAGGGTCTGAAGCAGCAGCGGCAGGTCTCCTTATGGCTACTGTGCTGGCCACTGACAGCTGAGGCGAATCCCACCAGTCTCGCCTCCACCCTTCTGCCAAAGCGGTCGAGGGTGAGCAAGCATCTGGGGCGGGCATCCCTGGTCCGAAGCAGCAGTGGCAGGTCTCCTTATGGCCGCTGCGCCAGCCACAGACAGCTGAGGCAAATCCCACCAGTCTCTCCTCCACCCTCCCGCCATACGGTTGAGGGATTAGACTTGACAGACAGGGTACCTGAAGAATTATGGGCTGAGGTTCATAACATCATACAGGAGGCAGCAATTAGAACCATCCCAAAGAAAAAGAAATATAAAAAATTGAAGTGGCTGTCTGACAAGGCTCTTCAAATAGCTGAAGAAAGAAGGAAGGCAAAAAGCAAAAGTGAAAAAGAAATATTCACTCAATTGAATACAGAATTCCAGAGAACAGCAAGGAGAGATAGGGAGGCCTTCTTAAATGAACAGTGCAAAGTAACAGAGGAAAACAACAGAAGGGGAAGGACTAGAGATCTCTTCAAGCAAATTGGGGAAATTAAGGGAACATATCAAGCAAAAATGGCCATGATAAAGGACAACAATGGTAGGGACCTAACAGATGCAGAAGAGATTATGAAAAGATGGCAAGAATACATAGAACTCTACAAAAAGGCCCTTAATGTCCCCGACAATCACAACAATGTGATCATTGACCTGGAGACAGACATTCTGGAGTGTGAAGTCAAGTGGGTCCTAGAAAGTATTACTAACAACAAAGCTAGTGGAGATGATGGCATTCCAGTTGAGCTGTTTAAAGCCCTAAAAGAAGATGCCATAAAAGTGTTGCACTCAGTATGCCAGCAGATTTGGAAAACACAACAGTGGCCACAGGATTGGAAAAGGTCAGTCTACATTGCAATTCCAAAGAAGGGCAATGCCAAAGAATGTTCAAATTATCATACAATTACACTAATCTCACACGCTAGTAAGGACATGCTCAAGATCTTACAAGCTAGGCTTCAGCAGTATGTGGATCGAGAACTTCCAGACGTACAATCTGGAATCCAAAGAGACAGGTGAAATAAGCTGAGAATAGAATTGTTCCTTAAAGTTTCATTCTGTAGACAACAGAGGGATTGATAGTTTTTGGGTCTAGTTGCCTGAGCAGTCTTACTGTTTCCTAGATTTTGGCTTATTGTTTTAACCGAATACATTCCCATGGCCAACCTTTGAACTACCTCCTAAGAGTCATACCTGTCAAGCATCCCAGATTGGCCGGGAAATCCCATATTTTGGAATGCGTTCCTCCCCTTTCCCTGTGGCGTCCTGTATTTAGAACAGCGGGGAAAGGGGTTGCTGCATATGCGTGGACATGCGCAGAACCCATCTGCGCATGCACAAACATGTTCTGCGCATGCAAAAAGGGGTGCTGTGCATGTACAAAGGAGTTTTTGCTGCATATGTGCACCTGGGCCGGAGCAGTTCCCGTATTTTCTGGAGCGGCGCTTGATGGGTATGTTAAGGCCTGACTGGAGCCATTAGTTGGTGATAACTGCTTATCTCAAGGCCTATAAGCATTAACTGGCAATTTCTACAAATTAAACAACTGTTAAAACACAATATAAATCAGCCATGGGGCTTTGAGACTTTGACAATTTTTAAAAAAAGAAATGCTGTATGTATACTTTTATTTTTGGGTAGCTAAAGTTAAGCTGCTTATGATTATCTACAAAAATAAATAAATGCATGCAATACCAAATATTTCTTTCTGCCCCTTGTTCTATGTTTTGTAGCTACTTGGGTATAAAGACAGGTCCCAATCAACTGGAAGGGGTTTATCTGCCTAGTAAATGCATATAAGAATACACTGTAGCTACATGCTACAATCCTGGGTATATAGTTATAGTTGATGAGGGGGTTACCATGTTATCTCCGAAGTTGTCTCATTTCCAGTTATTTAACAGTAACAGCATGAAAAACTGGGCGACATTCTGCTAGGATTTATACCAAATAAACTTGCCAGTCTTTGTTATTTCGCTGCTTGAAAAATGCTGATGTGAAGAATGTTTGGTATGTCCAGGACTCGACACATGGGAAGGATAACTGAAATCCATTCTGTTCTAGAGATCGAAAAAACTTCCTGGTTGTTGAATAATTTAATTCTGAGTGCCTGCCT